>CM029123.1:13422618-14022618 GCA_016859345.1 Istiophorus platypterus | reverse complement strand
TGTTGGAGAAATCCAACTCCTGGACCAGCTGGGAGGGATTCACTGTCACCTGAAAAACAGCAGAAATCGCTATGAAATGTAAATATTTAATTTGATTCAAGCTGCCAGGAAACGTGCTGACATGCTAATTATTGTTCTGAATTAATTATTGTTATTGATCTGATTTACTATCTCTATTATGAAATAGGTTCTACTACCCGTACCCTGAGTATGTAGTTTCCAGGTGGAACATCAGTGATGTCGATCCACTGGCAGTCAATGTTTGCATGATAAGTATCGTAGCAACCAGGACCAAGCCCCTGAGAAAAAAATGCAGACTTACTATACATTATTACCTTCTTTGGGCTTAAGGAAAGAGTCCATCTATGTTTGTCAGTGACATAAAAATGCAGTTGTGAATCATCCAGTCACATTATATAAAAAAAACCCCAAAACATGAAACAACCAAACAAGCATCAAAATAACGGATGAAATAATCAAAATCCTAGATGAAGGGATCAATGGAAAAATAGATAAATCACAGACAGTGCAGACCAACCTGTGTGTGAGCGGTGCAGGCAAAACGCCGTCGTATTCCCGGGTCACATGACGTGTCCTCCAGACAGAAACTAGCCTTGTGTCCCTCGGCCACCTTCTGTCCAGTGTTGATGTCAAGTAGGTCATAGTTACTAAATGCCTCCATACTGTGGTAATGTCTGGAGAAGGACAGAGATAGATCCAAATGATAGCCGCACCACAACTATATTGTGGGTGTCATTCTTTTGTTGTCTTATTCTGTTTATATGGATGGATTTACGACCCATATGATTAAAGGTATCAATAAGGCAAGATATATATATATATACATATATATATATATATATATATATATATATATATATATATATATATATATATATGTGCAGTTTTAAGAGGTACTGTGTAGTTTTTTCACTGTTGTGTATACATGCTTGATTTCTTTGCCCTGTTTTGGTCCCTACAACAGCACTGTCACTTTAATTGTTATTCTATTCACACCTTTAAGGAAACAGGGTAGACGACATCTCACCGTGTGGGCAGCTAATGCAGACCCTAATGAAATAATAAAAACCGAAGGTAAAGGTAACATTGGAATATTTTAAATTAAGAATTTACTATCATAAACTTAGTCGATAGACTTTTTTAAAATGTTTTGATTTGGTAAAAGATGGTAGGTCATGAGGCAGAGTCTACACCGCTGGGCAGGGATTGGGTAGTGTGCTTATATTTCCAGTATGTGAGAAAGTGAACCCACTGGTGACAGCTGTGCCATTCCCACTCGTGTCTAGGCTTCACTGGGAGGAAGTCTGCTGTGCCTTGGTTCTTCACTCGCTGTGGGAACCGCAGCAGGACTCTGTACTCGAGGTCGCTCACACCCGGCCGATACGCAGACCTAAAGGAAAAGGAAACAGGAAAGGAATGAGCCAAGATGACCTCGAGCGTCTTCACTCTGAGCTGAAATCTCACTTTGAACACCCGAACCACTGAGTGCTCAGCCAGGGGTTGACTTGTGTCACCACATTGTTTGTGGCACCTTTACATCACAATATCCATATAGTATATACTTCACTGCACACTGGACTCCTCATCCCTCACCGGCTTTTAGACAAATAGTGATCCACTGTCACAGTGACAGAGGTGGTTTCTGGTCTTGCCTCATGAGTTTTTGCATTCACCTCAGGAATCCTTTCCCTTTCATTTCAGAGCTTATTTTACTTGGCAAAGTAGCTGCTCAGATCAGGGGGGAGAATCTCAGGCGGTTGCCAGGTTTGTGTCCAGCTGCTCTGTCACTCAGCCGTGGCCTCCAAATGGGACAGGGGCCAACACACATCCTAATGTGGCAACCTCAAAGGAATTCTAGATGGTTATCTTGTTTTTTTTTCTACAGTCGAACTCCTACTGATTTTTGTGACTAAAATTTTAATTCATCACACAGTAAAGAGCTGACATTGCAAAATGTCAGTCACACAAAAGGAAAACAGTGAGAATCATTAAAAACGTTACTTTTCTTGACAGAATAACAGATTTTGTAATGAACTGTTTGTACATGACTAACAGATTTCTGCAGTGTAATGTCCTATGGAGACGTGCACCTGGACAGACAGTTCTCTTCAGCAGCACAGCGAAGAGCATACATCTGCACTCTCTGGATGTAAGAGGCAGCTTGAATGTAATAAGGATCAGGAACCAAGTCTGGGAGACCTGCAAAAAAAAAAAAAGATCAATACGTAACATAACATAATCAATGCATATATCACTGACACATGACTAGGACTCTACTACAAACACAAGGCCATCCGCTACCAGGTTTGTATTAAATGGGTCCAAGGAAGTGGGCGCCTGAAACAGATGTGTGTATCTTACATGTATCTATACCGTTAAGTGAATGATCTATCTCTACCTACAAATCCAGAAAATAGATCATATTTTTAACTGATGAAAACAACTGCTTGGTTTATGTTGTTATTGAACTATTATGGCATCATGGTAAACAACTGATTTTGTGTTTTACAACTGACCGCATCTAATATCAAATACTATAATAATCAAACAATCAAACACCCTAATCTGCCTGCCTTGGCAGAATATTGAATCGAGAAGCCTGGATGCTTCACAGTGTCATAACTTGTAGAGGTGATTTCTCCATCACTGCTGGTTACGCACTAAGGCGACGTTCGCAGTCGAACCTTTGATTTTAACTCTGATACTGGAGCCAGTACTTTTGTCATACGGGGGAGTTAGCACTGACTTTCATTAAAAATGAATTAAACGCACCTTGAAATGTTTTTTTAATCTATTCATTTTTATTCTGAACGTGAAAATGAGCACATCTGTGCCTCAGCACAGCTCCACTCAGTGTTTCCCCCAAATGACCTGGACCTGACGATTACTCTGACCTTAGCTGATTTTAGAGTGTTATCAGTTAAGACGAATCCTTTTTAATATAATGGTCGGACTAACTACTCTCTATACACTCGGGTGCCTCTATCTCACCATTGTGGAAGAACCTGGTGCCATAGCCGGTTCCCGGTGGAGGGCGCGCAGCGATCCTGTTTCTGCGATCTGGGGGGTAAACATCATAGAAAACCGAGTTCCTGTGATGGATACTGTGCGGATCTCGTGGGTTGCTCGTGTCCGTAGTCCGCGTCGAATCCGGCCTCGGACGGGGGAACTGTATTTCTACAGCGTTACTGGACAGCGCCGTGGGAGAGACGTTGGACTCCGCCGTGACTCTGGTCAGTGAATGCGCTCTGTGCGCGACGCGAGCATCGCCCACGCCGTTTGGCTGAGGGATGCGACGCGCGTCCCCATCCTCCTCAGACAAGGTGACCCATCTAGGCGTGGCAGGTGATTCTAACCTCGCAGATCTAATCCCGCCGCCTCGGCCGCGCGTAAAGTCCGGTGATCCCGCCGGCGAGGCGGCGGCCGGTCGCACACCAGCGTCCTCTCCGGCCGTGTTCCGGCCACCTCGCGGAACTCCGCTGCCGGAGAACTCCGGGATGGCGGTGGTAGTGGCCGCGCTGATATTTGACAAAACCACGGCATGGACGGTAAAAGCCGGGCGCGGTGGGGACTGGCTGGCCGTTCCAGGGCGTCCCGGGGCGAGTAAATACCGAGTCGCATCAGCGCCAAGAACGGATGCATCCATTTGACTGAAGTCGTTTCGTTGAGAGTGAACCCCGAGGTCTCCAGATCTGGTTCTGGTGGATCTACCGGGAGCTACGGGAGGGTTGACTCGGTTAAAATTGTTGTTAGATGTTAGTAAAAGCTGCGTGCGTCTTCTAGTCTGCGCGGGGGCGCGGTATTGAGTCCCCGTGCTCAGTAAACTGTACAGCTGACCGTTGTTCTCCCACTGAATCCGGTGTTTCCACGGCCCGGCACCTGCGCGTAAAGGCTGTTGCCCGGTACCCAAACACACCAGAGCATCAAATAGGAAAAGTGACAGAAACGCAAACTTCTCCATGGCGCAGTGCGGCGGTGTCCCTGTCTGGAGGTTTACAGCACTGAGACATTAACGACGAACATTTGAGTTTGACATGTGTGATGAGGTGGTGTTTCCAGCGCGCTTCACTCCGTCACGCAGTTGCGCACAGCATCACCGCCCGGTGTTCGGTGCGAGACGTCTTCCGGTGTGTGTGTGTGTGTGTGTGTGTGTGTGTAATGTGAGTTGGTCCGAGAAAAACGCCTTCGCGCGCTCATCCAGCGCGAGCACCGGCGCTCGCTCTCTCCCGTGACAATTCAATCGTTTCAGCACAGTCTGAAGCGCGTGGGCCAAGTTATCAGCAGGTAGAGGGAATGTTTTACGAACTTACCATGAAAAGTTCTGAACATCTTTCCATTCCGGGGCTATATGTTAAACTCCATCATAATATATATAGAGAGATAACGCATCTCTATTGGCTGTTCTACAACGGGATGGATGCATGTAGGTTCCAGGCAGCGCACTTCTGATGTTGAGCGGCGACGGTGCAGTATTGACCGCTCCCTTCACCACACGATGGCGGTGGAGCCTCGTAGACGGTCAGAACTGTTTCTCTCTGCAGGTGTCAGCAGGTCGTGTTTTGTTTTTCATCTTTGAACACGAATGAAGGTCGAGACTGAGAAGAAATGACGAGAAAGTTCTGCTCCGAAATTTGGGATCGGGATCAGCATTTTTGCTGTAGTTTAAATAGACTTGATCCTACGTTGAAGCCAAAACACTGCATCCAGTGCATCTAAGCCATGTAAGTTCTTCAATGTGTATTAAAGGAATAAAGATCTGTCTTATCTCCCATGTCAGGTCGAATGTGTATTCATAGCCCCTAACAACTATTTCCTATATTAGGCTACAGACCATTTATATAAAATACTCTTCAACATACAGTAATGGTATGTGTGATATACTGTAAATGTATATACACATTACAGAGCTCTTCACACCTTAAGGTATATTATATGATTAACTTCCCACCTTCCATTTACAGGATGGATAAATTCAAAATGTGCCTGAAAACAAATTGCTCTGGCCGATTTTAATCGGTGTGTGCTCCAGGTCCCTCTAACAGTTAGACAGAGCACCTGATCTGTTCAGCACCCACTGCCGGGTTATTAAAACGACTCAATGATGGAAGTGCTGTGGCTGGAGAAATTGGTTTGTTGGTGATAGCAATTCATCACCACGGCTTCCATTCACACTCTGACACCAAGTTCAATGATAGACTACATCCATTTTCTTTATTATTGTCCTATTTTTAGCCCAGGCCTAGTATTGGCTGAATTAAGCTTCCTTTAATACTTACGATCTAGCTGAATAACAGGCCTATAAACCTGTATTTGCTGCTCTCTATCAGGATGTCAAGTGTGGGTCAAGAAATGTTCAAGGGGCTGAGAAGGCTGAGAGGCATTGAAAACAAAAGTGAATGCTTCAGATGAGGTCTATTCGTTTTGAAAATCATTTAACACCTTATCATAGTCTCCTGAAATCTGCACTCTTTCACAAGATTTCCACGACCAAGGGAGTCATTCCTGCAACAAAGCACAGAAAACTGCATCCACCATATGACAGCCACATGTAGTTCAGGCTTTTTTGGTGTATCTAGTTGTGTCTGTATGCATAATGAAATAGTTGTCAACTGCCTTGAAGTAGGTGAGAGGCCCTCACCTTCGCTAACTTTTCTGATGTGCATCCTCCGGTGCAGCATCTGTTGCTGCGGGGACGTGCCAACAGACTGGTAGCCAGTGACATGGTGCCAGTCCCGAGTGTATGATGACGGAGGCTGAGGATTACAGGAGGTCGGACTGTATGAAACCCCCTGTATCTGCTCCTGCGCTAAAATTACAAGAGCCACCACCTCCCCCAATGCGACCTCTAAATATACCCACACACCCCGGCAGGCACTCAGAGCCTTTCAGCAATCTGTGTGAATACAAATCCATGAGTGAGTGTGAGAAACAGGAGTTGAGGAGCGTGATTATGTGTGTATGCATGTGTGTAAGTTGTGGGTTTACAATCACGGGGTCCAGGTCCGGTTGGCTCAGGCAGGCTGTAACCTGATGGGTGTCATTCCTCCAGCATATCGGGTGGTCTCTCACTTTTTAAGCATGTAAGGTCTCTCAGACAGTGACACTCCTCCTTCCCTGACTCATTAACACACATGATTTAAGCCACCACCTCTTCTGGCACTAATGCCCCACATGTGGTATCTGACACCATCAGTGAACATTGGCTTTTGTTTCCATTAAAATTTCATTGGGTTTAAAGAGGCAAGATTTTACAGGCGACCTGTCTGTCTGTTGTCCTAATAACCAGATTAACCTTAAAATAAGCAAATACTTGTAATATAGCAAGACACTAAACTCTAAGCCCTGCTCAGTATTACACGTCAGACTCTCGGAAGTCTAGTTTCGAAATTAACTACAACCCCGGGTGAAATTATTTGCACCGCTGAATTTTAAGTACCGAATTTTGAATATCATATCGAAGCAAATTAACCAATTTTTTATAATCAAAATATTTAATAATATCTCCAAAGTTAAAGAACAAAAGAAATAATCCAAAAAAAACCCCATTCTGTAATACTGAAATAATACAAAACAAAAAATTTACCTGAAAAACAGTTATTGGCTGCCTCCGCTAGTATTTGGCAGCAGAACCTTTGGCAACAATCTCAGTCTCAACATTTCTTGAAACCATCTAGAAGCTTCCTGCACCTGTCTGCTGGTAGTTTCTGCTGCTCTTCCATTGCTATGCATTCAAGCTATTTTAAGTTTGCAGCGGTCCTTTTCTCTGTAAGGTTTTTGATTGGTTTTAGGTCAGGAGTCACTGCTGGCAGATTTAAAACAGTCCATCTTTTCCTTTTCAACCATTCTTCTGTGCTGCTGGATATTTGCTTTGGGTCGTTCTCTTGCTGAAAGACCCAAGACTTCAATCCCAGTTTCTGTCTCTGGGCAACACATTTTCCTCTAAAATACCTTGGTAATCTTCTGATTGTATCACTTCTTTGACACGTTCAGTGCCTCCAGTACCAGAGGCAGCAAAGCAGACCCACGACATGATAGGACCTCCACCATTTTTAATGTAGGTAGGGTTTTCTTCTCCTTATGAGCGTCATTTTGTCACCTTTAAACAAATAGACGCACTACACTCCCAAAGGGTTCTACTTTGGTTTCATCTGTGCGTAGAACATCATCCCAGAAAGACTCTGGTTTATCTGTGAAAGTTTTTGCAAACATTAGTTTTAGTCTTTTTTGTGTCATTTTTTCAGTAGTGGTGACCTTGGCCTTCACCCATAGAGCCCTACTTGGTTTACTGTGTGGTGTATTCTAAGCTTTGCACCAACCTTCTCAGACGTCTCTCACTGAGTTTCTTCTTAGCGTCATATCCTGGAAGCATCATAACAGTTCATGACTGTTAAAGCTCTTGATTACATTATGAACTTTTGAAAGAGGGATTTCAAGATCCTTGGCAATTGCCTTTTCTCTAATTGCCTCTGGAATTATTATGTTTTTAAAAACATCATTTCTGATGCTCTCAGGCAGCTCTCTTGGGTTTGCCATGGTGAAAAAGAAACCAGAAACATTCAGCCCCTTTTCATGCAATAAAACCATCACTCATTGGTTAATTCAGGTCATGTGAACACTGAAAATTAAGCACAGGTGACTCTTATTTGTTTTTTTTAAGGAACTAATTTAAATTAATCAAAAAGGTGCCAAGAATTGTGTCAACCAAACATTTTATATCTGTAGTTTTTATTTCATTATATCAAAGTTTTTTTTGTTTTTTTCTATTGTTGTTCAGTAACCTTTGGCCCCTTATTAAAATGTGTCTGATGTTTTTTTACCACAATAAAAAAAGGCTAAAATAAGATCTGCTTCCTCATCCCCACTGAAAATCCTGAAAATTTTAACTTCAGTTTTAACTTCTGGACACGATGTCCTCTACTTCAATATAAAGTCCTTTGTCAGCATGTGTGCACTTCCATCTGTACAGCAACTAATACAATTAGCTGTCAGGTAAATGTAGTGAAGTAAAAAAGTACAATATTTCTTTCCTGAAATGTAGCAGAATAGAAGTATAAAGTTGTATGAAATGAAAGAACTCAAGTAAAGCATGGTCACCTCAGAGTTATATAATCAGTACAATACTTGCAAATGCATTAGTTACATTCCACCACTGTGAGTGTGTGTGAGTATTTGGATAGTTCCCTTGAGTTTACATGCTATAAAACTGAATGAGTTTTTCCAAGTAGGTAATAGACCCTGGTGTCCCATGACGCACATCAAGAACGGACAAAGGCCAGACATGCTCATTTATTGATTGCATAAATTTAAAATCTTGGCAGAAAATTAAAAAAAAACCCATATCAAAATTTGAGGTTAATTTTTGACCTTGGAAACAGCAGCTGGATGTAAAAAAAAAAAAAAAGAAGCTTTCTTTACCTATTGTTCCCTCAGCTTTTGACCTTATCTAAAGGTCTCCCTCAGCAGACCTGGTTGAAAGCTTTAGAAACACGATAGACCTTTACAGCACTGATACACTTTGTACACATAGTTTCTCCATTGTGACCATGTGATGAAGGCCGCCCGTCATAGCGCCCTATTCCAAAAAGGTATTTGTGAGATATAAAAGGAGGAACGGGATGACTCCCACCACATGCACCAACACTGCGATGTTCTGTATGTGTGCACAAATGCTGCGTACAGAGGATCAGCTATGCAGGACCATCATAAAAACAGATAATAGCATCAATCCTCAGTGTTTCCCTCTGCTATTGGGCAGAATCGTCTGTACCTGATATTACTGACTTCAGTCATGTCCACACTGCTGACGGATGACGGGCTTCAGTCACATGGTTCACACAAGCTGTGTATAATGAGGTCAGGTTCGTCCGGGAAAATGTCTTGACTGGATTTGGTTTTCCTGGTGGTTCCTCTGTACTGTAAAGCAGCTTGAAGATAATAAAGCCGCTGTTCCAGACTCGCCTTTATTCATGGTGCGAAACATGCATTAGTTTACAAACTACAGATATATTATTTTGGAACTCTCTGGAGCAGAACAGATCCACCTGAGTGCGGTTTCACAGTCATCGCACACACTGCCGTCATTTTTAGCACCGGGAGTCCAGGCCAGTGTGGTTTAGCCGACGTCCAACTGTTAAGGCGTCACAGCAAACCGCCCTGTCACTCTGTTTCCATGTGACACACACATGACAGATTACATTTACCTACAGCTGATGTCACAGGAAACCAAAATACTGGTTGTTACCGTAACAGGTGTCAACAAAATATGGAACACAGTGAGGTCATTACGGCAGCGACTGCCAGAACTCTACATGAAAGGAAAAGTGGGTTCACACTTTAATTACAAAATCAAATGAGATGCACTTCAAGTTTCACCAGACTGACAGATTCCTAAAGTAAGCTGATGCCGTCTAATATTTTCTAACTTCAGGTTTTCCTTCACTGGGACTCCAAGTGACCCAAATCCCTCCTGCTTTCTGACAGAGCACACAGCCCTGAGAAGTCAGACAACTATGCAAACACACATAAAGCCTAGACTGACTCTGATATACAAATGCTCCTTTGTTCCTCTAATTAAAGTATTACTGGACTCCAACTTTGGAAGTGAGGACCCTTAAAATACACACAGCTACCCGACCTGCTCTGTATTTAGCTGTGGTGCGACAAGCTGAAGTTCACAGTGGGGACAGGCGGAGGTTCTCCACTCAGGGGAAATGAGAAATTATTCCGGCCTACTTATATGTGTGGGAACACAGGTGATATCAGCACGTGCCTTGAGTCTCATGCGCTGTAAATCCAGCGCTAATAGCCTAAATCTTGTGGTTATACTATGACCTACTCGGGCATCTGTTTAAGCCTAGATGGGGCAGCTATTTCAGAGCTACAGAGTTGAGAAAACCCCAGGAGAAGAGAAAGTTCTTTGACAGGGCCTCTCTCATTTCAAAAATGAAGGCAAAAATTGCAAAATTGACTCAACCTGGATATATTTCATATGAACTGTTTATAAACTGTATTCTAAGTATCCAGAAAATTACTTTAAGATAAATTTCTCACAAGTTGGGTCATGTGTAGTAGGTCCACTTGAAACTGATCTGTTTTCTTAATCTGTAGTCCTTAACAGAACAGTTTGTTTCAATTAAAGTCTTCAAACAGCTGAAAAAGTAAATCTAGTATTTTAAAGAGAAAACCCTCAGAAATAAAGACAACAACTTCATGACAAATGTTCGTCCTCCCTTCTGTTGACTGTCTTTCAACCCTGTTGAGGGCCCTGACACCCAGGTTGGGAAACCACTGCTCCTGTTCCTAGGTCTGGAATGAGAATTGACAAACCTCAACTACTTATTTTTTCAGCTAGGTACACTGAAAGGTTTCTCTTTCTCTTTTTCTCTTTTACATCACTTTTCTTTAAGTGATGTAAAGAAAATTGTATATCTAGGTACACTATAATACACAGTAATATTTTGCCTGTTTGTAAAATGAAGTGAATTTATTCATGACTCAACACCTGCTACAACTGTACAGGTTCAGCAGTATTATAAAGTCAATAATACCATAGGAGGACTTGATGAAGTATAACTCAGTATGAATTAAATTCATGTCAGCTGTAAATATTCTTTGCAGGCAAAAAAGACACAAATGCTGGATGTACTGTATCTTAACGGCAAACAATACATTTATTTGTAGGAGAATGCAATTGGCAGACAAATGGTCCAGTCAAATCAGCAGTTTAAGATAACAGTAACATAGTGACAGATCAGTACAACAATCACCTTTTAAAGAGAAACAAAAATTCGATCATCCGAAGATGACAAAAAGACAATGATAAGTTATAACATTGCTGTGTTCTATGTACAAAAAAGGAATAAAATTATAAAACCTTCAATGAGAAAAAAAATTCCTTGGGGCTATTTACAAATTATGTACAGGGATGAGGAGTCTTCCTGCTGTAAGAAACAAAAAAAAAGAGAGAAAGAAAGAAAAAAACAAAGAGTTAACATCATTTTAGATAGATTGTCCAAACAGGGTTCCTATAGATTTACATTTTAATTCTTTCACCTGTTCCTTATCTATATGATTTTATAATTCTACAATAACTAAAAGTGGTTGACTTGTCACCTATAAACGATTGAGCAGGTTGTTCTGAATGTCCTCATACACCTGGTTGTAGATCTCCTCTTTGGATTTCAAACCATCCAGGTACTCTGCAACGCACAAGAAGTGATCAGACGAGAAGCCTCTTTATGATACGCTAAACCGAACAATTACACTGTGTTTCTCAAGGAAAATATGAGGAAGTAATAAGCTTGGAGTTCAAGAAAAAAAAAAATCTGAAAAATATGCACTGACAAAACAAAGTGGATAAAGCAGCACAGCTGCAACATACCAATATTCAAGCCGCTGTCCTCCATCTCTCTCCTGTGCTTCAGGTACATGGGCCACACGTGGCCATCAAACAGGCCAGGAGGATCAGGGACAGTGTACTGCCTTGTACTGAAAAAAATAATAACGTTAGAGTCCACTTTCCGTGACCGGAAAAACTGAAGGCCGTGTTTATAAAAAACACGTGGGATGAAATATAACCAAATCTTTTTAAAAATCTCTCACCTTCTTCTCCTCTTGCACTCTTCATAGGGAACCGTGATGTAATAGGACTTGTTGAAAACCTCCAGCAGGGGCCTGGGGAAGAGGCACACTAGATGATGAACAAGGTCAACAGAGATGACACATAATGTCCTCAACCAAACCAGAGTAAAGGAGTATAGTTATGAAACTGTCCCCACTGCCTCTTATCTATATCTCTGCAGCATGTTCTACGTTCATCCTCAGCACACAGAGTACCAATCACCAATCACCCAGTACCCAGCTTTAAGGACAACTCAAGAGAGCCTCCCGCTGCTGAACCCCTTATCTCCAACCGCAGGACCTGCCTAAGTCTACATGGCGGGGGCTACATACCTGCACCAATGGCAGGCATGCTAGATTACCATGTGACACTACAGAAATACCACCTCCAGTTAAGTGTTTGTTGTCATTTATTTCTCAGAACATTTGGCCTGTTCCACTTCACTGAAGAGTAGGAGGTGTTAAGGTGATTAGGTGTGACGTCTTCTTCGTTTTTGAGCCAGATTAAAAAAAAGAGAGAAACACCCACCAAACAATGTTTCACAGAATTAATTTTACAAATAGACACAAGAGCCCGCTATGCTTGTGTGGAATAACTAACCACAGTTCTTATAAATGAAACCGGACGATGTAATGATCAATATCACAGACCCAATGCACATCAGAAACCTCAGCTTTCTTCCCTCAGTCCAAACAATCCAGAAAATAAGCAATAAGAGGGGTTAGCACAAGTTAAACCATGTTAATATAAAAATGAAACCAAAATCAACTTACGGGTAGTTGTAGAGCAGGAAGCCTTCCACAATCAGGATGTGGATCTGCTCGTCAGGGTTTGCCCGATCAGAGGCAGAGGACAGAGTGACACCATGAGAACGGGCAAACTTCACAGGGTTCTCAATCCAGCCCTTTATTGTGTTGGTCATGGCCTCCATATCCAAAGCTGTGATCACTGTGGAGCAAGATTGACAGAAAGGAAGATGCCAAAAAAAACAGATAGACAATTAGAAGAGAGACGAACCAAGACTGTAAAATATCGGGAATGGGTCTGTTGTTTCTATAAGTTACTGGAAGTTGATACTATGGTGTGCTTGTTAATAGTATATGATGTATGTAATCTTGGAGGTTGGGCGTATCTGAATAGAAGGTAAAGAATCAGTCACTGGCAGTCTTCAGTGAAGTCTTACCATCCCATTGTCTAAAGCCGTCCCTCCCGACTTCTATCTGATCGGGTTTCTGAAATAACAGTCACCAATAAAACATTGCTGCAACCTCACAGCTCTGAACACTTTCAGATCCCACTCACATGCAAGATTACAGCCAAACAAATGCAAACACACACACACACACACACACACACACACACACACACACACACACACACACACCAAAGGGCATGCACAAAATAAAGCAAGCAATTTACAAAAGTACACTGCTCTGATAAAATTGAATAAATAAATAAAATAAATGGGGGGGGGGGGCTAAAAATTGTATAATGTGGATTTGCAGTCCAGGGTAAATTAATGCAAAGTAAATTGATTTAAAGTATGTTAGATGTCCAACAAAAAACCTGCACATTATGAAAATTACATGGCAAGTCAAACTTTAAGGGGTAAAAAGAAGTAAGAGGTGACTAGGTAAAAGAAACTACTATGCTTAGACATCAAAACATTTCCATATCTATGGTGAAGAAAAAGGTAGCGGGGGGATGGGATGTTCCTCATGGTAGCGACAACTACCTTCTTTACATGCAAAGCTCAAGCAGCATTCATTAAAGAGAAAAAGGGACTGAAGATGTAACATAAATAAACTCTAATCCTCTGTCTGCTAAAACTCACCTTGAAAAAGTCATCCTGATGCACAACACAGCAGTTGGGCAAAGTCTTGATCAACTTATCGGTCAGGGTGGTTTTGCCACCATTAGTAACTCTGATTAAAAAAAGAAAGAAAAGGGCAAAATGTGATAAAGAAAAATTACACATAAATAATGTATTTCTAGCTACTTTAACTTATTTTGATCAGGAACAGCTCTGCTTACTCTGCGCCAGAGGATATGTGGCGCCCTTTGTTTACAATCTACCTGTAGTTATTTTGGCACATGTGACAAAAACTAATATTTGACTAGATTACAATTAAATAAAACGCCTTTAAATGTGAGAAACGACCGGTCTGTGTGAACAAAAGCTGACAGCTGGAAACATGCTGTTGTTTTAGACGGAGCGATGTGCTTGTTGAGAGAGAATTCAACAAACTCACGTCATTTCAGCGCTTAAAAGTTTTATTTATATATTCATGCATAAATAAACACAGATGCTTGATGATAACGTCGCTTTTTGTTTTTGTTTTCTCGTTTGGCACAAGACCAACGTCGACTCTCCCTCCACTTTTGAACCGAGTCCCGCGGTGAATTTTCAAAAGTCCCGCTCGATTCGTGGCAACAAATCAGTGGAACCGGACGTGACTTTAAACCGGTCAACTTTCTGGCGGGCGGACGGTGACACGCGTGGGCAGAGGGATTGTGCTTAACACACACTTAGGTATAAAAATATAACACGGTTAAATAACTTTACCCAGAAACAAACGTCCGAGTTGAGATACTTGCAAAGACAACAACAACAACGCCGAACAAGATCTTTTTAGTCAACCGTAAAACACGTAACTCCCCTCGGTTTGTCCACCTGATCCCAAACGATAACGCTGCGGTGTTATAGATAGATAGATACAGATGTTAGCGAATACTAAAACATCTGCAAATATCTGGCTGTTTGTTGAATTTAAAAAAGAATAATAAAATGAATCTCACTTACCCGCCAATTCCTATAATGTATTTCATCTTCTCCTCGCTTCTCGACGGTGCTGATCGACGGAGGCTGATGAGACAGACTTCAACGGTACTTTTGACCAAAAGTCGAGGATTAATATCCCGAGTCGGTTCGTCGTCTGTAGTTAAAACCGCCCAGATGTGGCTCGTCCGCTCCTCAGTCTCGCCGCGGCTCCATTGACTACGCGCGCGAGGAGCCGGTATTTATAGGGGACCTGCGTCCGACCGCGTCACCGGCTCACGCGGGCACGCGGCGCTCTCGTGGTCCGCCGCTGTGACGCGCTCGTCGCCGCAGCCAATCACGGCCCGCGGACGCTTCCGCATTAACGTGCGCGTCGGTGGCCGCCGCCGCCGCCGCGCGTGGCGGGCACGCGGCATCGGCAGGTGGTGTTCGTCCAGATGATCCAGCTGCTGTGGAAAAGTACCACTGATCAAAGCACGGGAGGCGATTAAATAGCTGTTTCATCCGTTTGGACTGGTATAAGTGTGTGTGTGTGTGTGTGTGTGTGTGTGTGTGTGTGTGTGTGTGTGTGTGTGTATATATATATGTATAGACTCCATACTGTCTATATCTGTGTGTATATGTACACACACAGACAGATATCTGCCATTCTACCTCATCCCAATCTCTCTCTCTCTCTCTCTCTCTCTCTCTCTCTCTCTATATATATATATATATATATATATATATATATATATATATATATATATATATATATATATGAACCTTATCTTATTATAATTATTAATGACATTAATATAAAGGTTACATTTATATTTTTAACTGAGGTGGAGCTAATTTTAATTATTTCATATTTCATATATATTTCATATACTGTTGCATCATGTTATATATAAAATGCAATGCATACAATGCATCATATTTCTTGAGCCGGTCATATACTGTATTTCGGAAGGCATTTATTGGCTTGAACAAGGTTACGTGTTGGTCATGAACAACAGCTATTTAAAACCTGAAAGCCGAACATTTAAAACCTTTGTAACTTCGTTCAGACAAGCGCGCAATTTATATGAATAGACTCACATCCGAGATAAGCTCTAATGTGTAAGGTAAAGTGTGTCAGGAGTGCGAGGGCAGTCTGAGCTCCACTGAGAGTCACGGGGCAGAGGCCTACATAACTTTAAAGGGAATCAGTCTACACTGTGGGTCATATACTGTGGTGGCCTTGACTGAAATCACCTTCTTCAAGTCCTTCCCAGTTTGTGTGTGTTCATGGATGTTTCTACTTGAGTGTCTGTTTGAGTGAAGTTTGAATCGGTGACTTCACACAGAAAAGGCAGTACCAAAAGTAACATGTCCTGAAGCACGTAGCTGTACTTGTTCAGCTGGAGGCTCGGCACGGAGGATTTCAAGTAGCCACTCAAGCGTGATGAGTTCAGCAGGTTGACTAATATATAAAAAAGAGATTTTTTGGAAAAGGGAAATTATATCATAAAGAGATTAAATGACCCCCTATACTGTATTTCAAGTTAAGTTGTACACTGTTTGATAAATGTGTTAGAGCAACATTTGTAATTGAAATTGCAATGAAATAACACGATCAAAAGCACAAACTCTGATTTTACTTTCTACACACAAAATACATATGATGCAATGCAAGGAAGGACTCAGGGAGGGCTCTTTTTGAACTGATATACTCTGGTCACCATCCCAGTAAAACTCTAGGATACTAGTACTTTAACTCAGCTTGGTTAACCATCAGACCCATTTATTTAACCGTTTTTATTCAGTTATAAAGTTTAGTATGTGTTTGTAGTCATGTAGCCTTAGCTGTAATTTTATTTCTTATATCTTTATTCTTAGGATTTAACCTCTTAAGTGATAACTGGTGACCCCTGTTGTCAAGGAATGTTAATGTGGTGACTGTCATTTCGAAATCTATGTTAAATAAGAAATAGATACATTTAGGAAAAGGCACAAGACGCTACAGCCATGATGATAACAAACTCAAGACCAGAATAGTCATCTTCATATTTTGAATATGACGCTGATGTTTGCTTGATAAATATCAACATTTCTTTCCTGTCAAAAGTCTGTCTTTCCCTCTGCGCACTCTAAGAATAAAGATTATTTTGTGCTAATTATTTTCAGATTGTTTTGGGGGCTGAACTTGACATTTTGAACTTCAAAAAAAATTTGATTGAAATTTCTGTCTGAATAAGTAATATTTTTCTTTATTGGTCCCAAATGTACAAGCAAAAGCCTTTTTTCAGACATTTTGATGTGTAGTTGAAAAACAAGAACAGGTGGAACTAATAACATTAGCATGTTCTTGTTCCTGCAATTATTGCAATACATTGCAGCAATTATTGTTTTTAGTCACACTTTTATTTGGCAAGTCAAAATGTGAGTTAATGAAAAGATCTATTCAGACCTATTAGAGCCCATCCTGTTCATGTTTAGGAACAATTGCTTCATATCATTATTCACTTCACTGTAGATATCCATCATATGCTTATACTATATATCATTACTGTCAGTTTGCAAAGAACAAATAGAACTGGGTAATTACTTTATTTAAAGAGTAAAATTAAAATGCAAGAATAAGAAAGAAGCAGCAGAATACCACACCAATGCAATGATTTACAATAGAAAACCTAACTGGTACTTAAACCTGCAACATGCTCTTTTGGGGCAAAAGAAACAAGCTGTAAACACAGCGCTGATGTGAGAACACCTTTTGAGTGACTATGACCAACAACTGACTATTTATTCAACCAGGTACAAACTGACAGCTATGTAAACGAGGCTTCCTCACATTCACTCCTCATGAGGTTTGAGAGAATTTCACATCTACGACATTTTAATAACAATTAAAAGGCCTGTCCAGCCTGTTTTTTTAAAAAATAGCCCTCACCCACCCACCCACCACCATCCATAGGCCCATCAGCAGGTCAAAGGATGTGCCTGAATCCAGGGATAAAATCTGAACTTAAAATTGAATTAAGCAGAGCTTGAAACATCCTTCAGAGTAAAATGTGTATTTGGCTTTTACTTGTAGATGTATTAGTACACACTGATCTACTTCAGTTTATTTTCCATAACATAAAATGGTCTACAATGGACAACAATCTAAAACGTAATTTTGGAAATGTAATTTTTTTCCAGGCTAATTTCTGCTTCTAACAACCAGAAGTGATCTGTTCATGTGAGTAAACAGAAAGTATGAAAAAAAAAAAAAAACGAGAATTCGGGAGGAACAATTTATTCAGTTATATTTACAAGGCAGAAACAATCATGGTAAACTTGAAAGAGCTTCAGAACCATGAATGATAGATCATCTATCCCATTTAAATCTGAACAAACCTTTTAAAGCAGACAAATGATGGGCAAAGAATTTAAAATCTAAATATTGTGCTTTTATCGTCAAAATTAAGATTTTGATTTTGGAAAGATTACATGAGCCGTTTTTTATGCAACTCTTGCTTATGATATCGAGTGTAACTTGACATAATAAACCTATAAATCCTAGTGAATAAAAACTGAAGGCTACACTTTACATTCCTTTACTTATTCTGGATTCCTTTGAAACATTTGTTTCAAAAATAGGCACTCAGTTCAGCCAAAAGAAACTAAAGACAGAGGACAAGCTGTGGTGCTGTGCTGGGACCGCTCCAGCTTAGATGATAAATATTTGATGTGACTGCTCTGGTTGGGTTTACTGCCATCACAACACCATAAAAGGACTGAAAAGTAGCAAGAAGTTGAACCTTTTCTCACCAGAGAGGCAACAGAAAAAGAGGAAAATCAAAATTGGCACTTTATAAACAGACACTTCATGAGTCCTATTTTCTTTACGAAAGATGCATATTAATCATGTCCATGCCGCACTAACAGCTATACAACTGCATGACATTACTTATACTCCTTTACAACACAAAATACCTATTAAGAGGACTCATCACCTCCTAGGAATAAATCTATCACAGTTTATATTTAAAAGTTTATGCAACAACCAAATTAAACAATATCAACATTAAACAGGCAAGACAGGTATGCAGTTCTTTACAAAAATAAAATCTCTTACTGCTTCACTCTCCTGCTACAATAAGTGGACTGACTAGTGAACAAATGGAAGACGAGGAAGAAAACAAGGAATCCCCAGAAAACGTCCGAACCATAACGCCTCACGCATGCAAACTAAAAAATATAAATGACAAAATAAGACTTGGCCCAAGCTGCATTTACTTTATCCAAATGTGCAATATTTGTCTATATTGTCTTGATTGCAGTCACTTTCAAACAGATCTCATAAATTATACTGTGTTTTGTATTTCGTAGGCGTTTTTCATACTCAGGATGGCTACTTAATATTTTATACTATTCTATCAAATACAGAGGACATCAGTGTGATTTATGAGATCTGCTTATGCGGCCACATTGATATGTCACAAAATAGACAGATATCGCTTGTCCGTGTAAAAATATTTTACAACTCATTTGATTCTTATAGATACTGAGACGTGGGTTTTTAGGAGAAATAGAAATCACATCCCCTCTTTTTACACACAAGACTGAGGCACATCATTAGACAAGTTACAGTACAGATGGAAGGGCACAGAGAAAACTATCACAGAGCAGATGGGACCAGAAGGAACAATATCAAACGATCCCTATGTTAGTGAACGTTAGTACATTTGAACATTTCCAAAATGTCAGTACAGCATAAGAGAGAAAAGGCCTTATGATACAGCAGTTATGAGGCAAAAAATAACAATGAAGGCATCTGATCTGATTGGAGTACTGTCACTACTATATATATACATTACTTTGACACAAACTAGCACGAATGTGATCTGACACAGACCCAAGCTCTGCATTTGTTACATCAGCGACGTCACTGGTCATCTCTGGTCACTATATATGTTCACATCCCTCTTGTTGGTTGAGAATGTTGCATCTCCAAGGAACTCATAAAAACCCCCTGGATTTCAGGCTAACACAGCTGCATTTTTCAGGTAATGCTGCTGATGTGACTCTGTTATTAACAAGCTGCAGAACTGCAGAAGGCCAGAGACGCCCATGTAATCTGTCAACAAACAAGCGGCGTGTTTCAGCCGATGTCGCTGACTGTTCAAGTTAATTTTGTGTTACACTTTAGAGCGAGAATTTCTGTCCGTGTTCATTTCAAAAGGAGCTACTCATAAGGAATTATCACACAGCAGGGGAATGAACAGATAAACGCAGTAACTGTTTCTTTTTCAGGATCAGTTCTTTCGCACTAGTAAAGCCCAACAGAGCAGAGCATCCTCCTTCATACATTTTCAAGCTGCGATATGAAGCTCTCTCGGAGACAGAGTGGCAGGGTTCCAGACAGAGGGAATAAAGATGGAGCATTTACCATTTTGACTGAAGATGATGGCACTATTCTTCAGCAGGATGTTGATTAAAAAAATATGCAACCTTGTTTGACATCTGCTTCTTGTGGATATAAAGCAAAGGATTCATGCTCCATACTGCTGTCACACCCTGCATGAGGAGACGGAAATAGTTGTAAATGATAATAGCTAAATCGGACAATAGAAAAAAAGGATGCTGCTCTTAGGATTAAGGTAGAATAAATAAAAAGCAATTATCGTGATCATATCAAAACTGATCATTTGAAGAAATACAGTATGTAGATACAACTTTATCTCTGCATGATCGTTGAATTTCACTGACAGAGGCAAACTGGGACACAACCGTCTTCATTAACAATATAGTTTTTAACCAAAACCACAGCATTGCCCAAAAACACTTGTTTTTAAATTAAGAAAATTAAATGGCATATCTATAAACAAAAAGGTTGTTCCCTAGAGGTTTACATGAAATTTTAAAATTCAGTGTTTTTAAAGTCAATCACATGTGGCAACCAAACTTTGAATTTTTCAAAATGAGAACCTACCTGACTTTCCCTGAAGGTGTAACTAAGATAAAGAGTCAGTCTTTTGGTCCTAAATTAAAAATGGCTCCATTCTCAGTTTTACTCTGAAGTTAAGGGAAAGCACCATTTAACAGAGGTTTAACCTCTTCTTTTTATACTGTATGGCCAAGAATGACCTGTACACTGTTTAGTGTTTTAAAGCAATGTGGTATTATCAGTTTTACGTATTAATATCATTGGCATTTAAGTCTCATGACCTCTATCAGTGTGACAAGACAGACAGCAGCTCCAGCATACTGCTCTTATATATCCTTGAGCCAGCTGGTGTGTGCCAGCTCATTCTCATTAACACTCGGTAGGGTGCTGTGGATATGACTTACTTATGGTTTCAGTTTAGGCTGTGAATTCATGTCGTGCAGCCTTAATTTTGGACCCGATGGGCAAAGTTTACAGTATAAATATTATCTTATGTCGGCTTTCATCAGGATATTTGTGCTCCTTCACGGGTGTGTACTGTGTGTTAAATCAAATACAAACTCCTGTTGTGCAGAAAAACACTTTGAAAAAAACACTTTGAAACAGCTAAACTTAATTTTGAATTTTGGCAGAATTTTGGTACAAAATGTTGCACAAAAAGATTGTGAGGTTAAATATTTTACTCAGGGTGAATCACATAAGAATGTACTCTGGCCAGTGCTGTTAAAAGCTGGTACAAAGAATATATATGTAATTCTGTCTGACACTGTGGAATGAGGTGGGTTTTTTTAAGAAACCTTTGTTCATTGCTGCAATCAGTCCTCCACTACATGAACCCGACCTCGTATAATCAGGCAGAGGAAGCTCACGGAGGAGAAGAAGGGGGCACTCAAAAGAAGCTACTCTAAAAAGCAATTCCATTTAATGACCGAGCATCAGTGCGTAAAGATGTGCAAAACATTACCAGCTTTCTGACAATGGAGGACAATTAGCGGGTCAATTTAAATCTGTAAATCTAAATGTGAATGAGGGGTAATAAAAAAAAGTTCACACCCTTCACAAACAACTACAAGTCCTTTACCTCGACCTTCACCCCCACTGCCCCTCGTCCACACAACATCAGGACAAGCAGACATAGTTTTTTCCCCACATTGTGCTCATGTGAACATACCGTGTCTCTTTCCAATCAGATTGTCTACTGTATAACTATCATATTCATTTTGGCTAAACTTCAACTTATTGATATTGGATGATTGATGTGTTATCTACACATATGCCCCTACATGCACATGGATTCCTACAGAGCTAAAATCTGAAGGAGAACTGAATATTCAGTTTCTATGTTGCTGTTTTAGGGGAATTCAAACAGTTACTCTATTTCAAATTGATAAATACCCGAATGCTTAAATACAAATACATTATATAATCTAGTATAACAAATTTATGTATAAACAGTGAGCATGTGTACTGATATATGTGACTGTTCTTAATCTGATCTATGTATTGATACATATAAAAAATCAATGCCCTGGAATGTTTATTTATTCATGGTTTAGGTGGAAATTCAGGGGAGCAATGTGTTGGATCCATTTCAAAGCACAGAGCCACCTTGTGGCTAATATAAGAATTAAAGAAGCAGAGTATATTGTCCTCACCTGCAAAGTGCTGCCCTTCTCATAACCCCTGATTTACAATCACTGACTTTGGCCTGAAACAAGAGAGAAAAAAAACCCCTGAGAATATTATAAAAAGTTGTAAGGATGACGATGAAAGTCCCAAATAGTTAAACATCTGATGTGAGATTATGAGAGGTTTTAAATTCAGCCAGGGACGGTACCTCTCGGACTTTTTAACTGGCTCCTGTGGGACTGACTGCTGCTGTTCCTGCTGTCGCTGCTCCTGCTCCATCCTATGCACACACACACACACACACACACACACACACACACACACACACACACACACACACACACACACACACACACAGTTGTGGTAGGTAGTTAGTGGAGAATCTAAAGACACTCTTCTGAAGCCAGTTTGTTTAGATCGAGCACTTTAACCGTAGTTCATTTTTAGTGCATTACTGTATAAGCTATATTTATTTGTAAATGATAATATTAACAAAGTTTGACAAGAAATTATATTTTACCTTTCCCTTCGGGCTTTAATCCTCTCCTCGTCAAATCTGAAAATGAGTCACACTGTAACATCCCCAGTTCACAGAGTAAATCTCACCACCTATGCTCTTTATAGGAAACTAGAGAAATAATCTTGTTTTACATTTAGTCAAGTAAAATCACAGTAGACCAATCCTCCGCTAGATTTACATGAATAATTGGTTTGCAGTAAGAATTGCAAAAGGAGTAAGTGTTGAGATTTGCTCCTGCAGCTCTTTTTCTTCATCTAGTGGTCAGAAATACTCACTGCACCACACACTCTGGGACATGGACATGCTCCATGGGGACGATCTCTGCCAGTTCATCCAGACTGTGGACATACTGGATCTTATTCATGAACTTCACACTGTAGATGGTTATGAGACAACAACATAAGCACAGTTAGAGCAGTTTCATTATTGATGTTATGGCTACATTTGGCACCACTTTGTTTCTTAGTGTAAAAGGCACAGATGCTCTTTGTATTTAATGAGTAGCTGAGCATAAATAAGCCAACACAGGAAACATGCAATAATATTTAGTCAACAAAGTCAAAAACCTGATCTGGCCTTCAGCAGTTCACTGAGATTTGCGCTTCAAAAAGTATATTTGAATAATTTTATGGATTTCCCACTTTGAAACATAATCATTCAGTTGTTGGTTTCTGTGAATATCACCTGATAAAGGGCCGAGATATAGCCAGGACGGTGCGTATGAACCACGAAGGATGAGTGATGACCAGAGACTTCAGGTTCTTCCTCAGTCTGCCAACACAAACAACAAGTCGATTCAGGTGACGGCCACTGTTGACAAGTTTAAAATGAACATATAGTTGCAGAGCAGGATTTTTCCCACCTTCTGTCAATCATCTGGTAGCACTTCTTGAGCCAGCTGATCCCAGGCATCTTACTCCGAGGAGTGGCTCCATTCATGTAGATGATCAGGTAATCCTCGGCCACAAGCATCTCCAGACTGCTCACCACGTACCTGGAGGAGCGAAAAGCTATTGTATGTAAGGGTAGAGCATTATGAAAGGATTTTAAGTTATATATGAAAACATGGGTGGAGAATTGTTGAATGAAAGAAAGGCTGGGACATGGCTATGTTGTCCCCATGAGGGGATCCTAGGTCGATCATTTCTGATCTGGGAGCCTGTAATAGCTAGGCCCTTCACTAATGCACCCGTGTACAACATCAAACCCCATATTTGAACTCACAGGAAGAGGTTCTCCATAATGTAGTGATAGTCTGGGCTACTGCTGTCAGGCAGGTAACAGGCAGAGAACACAATGATGGCATTGAGACCTTCTCCATAATAACCTGATGAGAGAGAGTTTCAATAGGTCACGAAGAGTATTCCAATAACAACAATGAGCAGAGGTGTGGTGTCAAACAGTGACATGTCTCTTGCATGAAAACTTGTCTCCCTAGTGTTTACCTTCATACATCTAAAGGCTTCAAAGTTTCATGTTTTAGTCTATTAAACACAGTGCTTGTATAGTACTAGAAAGCCAAGCCTTGAGTTATCAGATTGATTTCTGCCCCTTCACTGACCTCCGTGTGTGATGACCCGGAGGTAAGGTCTGATGACCTGCATGTCAATGCGATGCTCCTGCTCTCCGATGATCACTGTTCTCCAGAGGCGTCCGTTGTGGGCGTTCCCGTCTTCATCCGCCTCTCCTGAAGCGGCGGCGGGACCAGCTTTGGCTGAGGCCACCGGTGTGTCATCTAGGCAGACACAGAGCCAAAGTCTGTTCTTTACTCTGTCCTCAAATATGTGACATTTTGCCCGATGTTGGATCCGGTGAAGAGTATAATATATTGTCTGTGCTTAAGTCCCTTTAGGATTATATTGATCAAATTTGGATTATCTTTAGGCTGGATTACGATTAATATGGGATTAGGGCTCAAATTTGCAGGGAAATTTTGAAATTAGGTTTGGGTTGAATATAGTTTTATCCCAATTCTTAAGTTGTGCATGCAGCTTGCAGATTGTAATAGAAAAAAAGTAGTGGTTGTAACAGAAGAAGGTATTTTTTGGTTTTAGCATAAGAGTTCAATGCTTCTGATTCTGCAGGCTTTGGTATATAGACTCATAGATACTGTAGTAGATGTTACATGAAGATTCATTTACAGTACATTATATCCCTGTAGTTTAGCATTAGAAGTTGATTTTAGGAATCAGATTTTCATAATCTTATAGATAGTTTCTGAAGTTTAAGGTCAGTGTTCTAATACATAATGAATATGGATAAAACAGTGGGCAGTAAAAAGGCATGCATGTGTAATTTCAGCCCCTGACCTTCCCACTCCAGTTCATTGCCATTGGTGATGAACTCCAGTGAGTCTGTCTCATCCGGAGTCTCAATGTCATCAACATTAATGTCCAGGTCGTCCGGCGTGTCTAGGAAGTCATCTGACAGCAGAGAACCCTCACTCTGATCCAGGGAGAGGTTCATCTCCGGGGCAAGCAACGTACGGCGTTTACGGTGAGATGAGGACACGCCGCCGCCGCCGCCGTCGCCAACTCCGGGTGGGCTCACATTCAGAGAGTTAGGTGGAGCTACAGCGGTTACACCAGGAGAGAGAGAGAGAGAGAGAGAGAGAGGAGAGACGGTGAGGTCATATGAAGCAGGGCGTTCAATGAGGGATCGTCCGGTCGACTGCGTTGCCTTACAGGCTCTGTCGTCTGTGAGTCCACAGGAGGGATCCATGTCACCGTACTCTGGTAGTGGTCTGGAGGGAAACACACACAGATGAGCGGCCAGTACTGTGCTTGTTAAGTATAACACATAATAAAAAGCAAGTCAAAGTCAAGGTTCAGCAACATTTTCATGACTCTGCCGATCGTCCCACTTACTGGGTCCTAAAATAAAAGCAGCCATAACTGCCGGCTAATATGATTCATTTCACATTCTTTGTGATCTGTAACTTTTGCTGCACAATAAAATGTCACTTTCTGATAAGGTTGGCATACGACAGACAGGGCAGGGCATAGCTGTCGTCACTGATCTGACTGAGCACTAAAAAGAGGAGCAAACAGAAGAGGAACGAGATGGTAATTAATGTCTCTCTGGGGAAGATGAAGATTACAGGGCTTCCAGACAGGATGCGAGACAGAGCAGAGAGGGAGAGGAGGGTAAATAGAGGAGAAAAGGGGTGGAATAAGAGACAGGGAATGAGTGGGAGAGAGGGTAGAAGAACCCCTCTGTGCATCTCTGCATGGAGGCATGTTTCCCTTCGCGCATCGTGTTATTTACCATGGACATCCTGCACAGAAGGAGGAGCGGACCGGGGGTCAAAATCTCGCTCTGCATATACTTGCAAGTGTGCGCACATGTGCTCTTATGTGTGTTTATTTGTGAGCAAGCAAATCGATACCGAAAGCAACCAGGGAACCGAAAATGGAGCTGTACAGCCAAATGATTGAAAAAGCAAGAGATGCAGAGAGATACAGTGCAGTGTTTTTCAGCAGAGGGGGTGTCAGCTGCATTAATGTGAAAGCCAACTTCTTTATCCACCCATCTGTGGGCGGACAGTGTGACAGTGTGGGCCCCTCCTGAGCCAACAACACTGGTTTTAGCCTAGAGAATGTTCTGAATCGAGTCCCCGGGGACCCCAGCAGTCATTAGCAGTCTCTTGCTCCCTTTGTCAGGAATGAAGCCCTTTCTATGAATATAACAGACTGAAGGGGATTTCTTTTTTTAACAAAGGCTAGAAAATCTTTTTTTTTCTCTCTGTTTATGGCTGCATTGTCCTTAAGCTACAAACATCAATATCAGGATGAGCCGATGATGCTTACCTTGTGGAGAGAGTACGGGGGCTGATTTTGTCAAAGCTGATTAAAATGAGCGTTTTAACCTCGCACACCTTTCTATTTGGTTTGCTTAATCATTCCCTGCCTCCTCAGCTGATAGAAGACAGTCTAGAGCAGAGCATTTTTCAGAGGCTGCCTTAATAATCCCTTTGCTGCTGCCTATTTCCCCATCTCTGTCTGTCTTTAACCAAGACCTGCCACCATTTTCCTGGCGATGCTGTGTTGTTGATCGGTGGCTGCTGTCGCGTCACATGACGTAGTTTTACAGACCGACGCTGCACCTGCTCCCTGGCTTCCTGCCTCCCCATCTGACAGAGGAGGGAGGAGGAGGAGGAGGGAGGAAGAGGGAGGAGGGAAGAGGAGGTGGGAGCCCGGCACTGTCATCACACTTCTTCTTCTGCTCTTTTTCTGCTAATCAAGCATCACATTAACACCTCTGAAAATGAAATTCCTCTCCTACACTTTCTAAATCTTTCTGTAGCCATATTTATGGTGCACTGAGAATAACGTTTTATGTTTCCTTCATTCATTTCTCTCTCTCGGCTTCTTGTCGATCGGCTGTCTTATTTCAGAGCCTCTCTCTGTAAACGTGAAGTTAAATGCCACACTGTGCTCAATCCTTGCTGCAGAAATCATTTCATGCCTAGGCAATAGTTATCAAAACCCTCAGCTTCAATTCTCATGAACAGCTCCATTGATGAGTGGAAAGAAGAACATGAACAAGATAAGCCACCTTGTTCATATAAAATAATACAGGTGTCCATATTACAAAAATACAGATTAACATAAATATCACTGCCTCTGCGTCCACATAGAGTAAACTGAACTGAGAGCAATATGATGCAGCTGGCTCATAAATTTAATTAGCAATCGATCACCAATTAATTGTATATTTGATCCAAAATTAATGAGACATTCACCCGTAAACTAAAGTGTACTGTACACTCATACAAACACACACTCACAAGAAAATCACATATCGCAGCTCTAAGAAATATTTGACATCAATAGGACAGAATAGATGAACACCAATGGAAAGTAAAAGGCTCCCACCTGGGGAAGTCTTCATCCTGCCACTCGTCCTTCACTTCCATGTTCTCCATTCGTAGAGTTGCCTCTGTGGTGCCCATCCCTCAGAGAGGAGAGCAGGGGCTTGCAGGTGTGAGAGGGAATATTTATCAATTAACACCATTTAAAAAAACAGAGGAAAACCCTCTGGTAAAGCGATCGTACTAACGATTGAGCCCAACGGCTGCACCGCAGAGACACGTGTTTGACTTAAATGGCCAAAGTTAAAAGTCAGCATTGTAGAAGGATTTTTGTCCAGATAATTTACTCTCTTTCATTACTCTGTAGGGCCTGAAACCGCTTTTGGTCACAGGGTTTTTTTATCCCCCTGCCCACAGGAAGCCTTGTGAGAGGCATGTGACTTACTCCACTGAACCCATTCTCTGAGCTTCCATCTCTTCAAACTCAAACATTACATATGAATTTGCTCCTGGGTGGAATTCAAGAAGCCAGTGTGGAGAATGACTTTCAAGCCTAATCCTCCCTCACTGCTCCCACCTCACTGATGTTATTACTGCTTTTTTGATCTCTATTCACACTGAGGGTTTATGTCACCAATGGTATTAGTAGAAAAACTTTGCTTCAGACCTAATATCCATCCATCCAATCAATCCATGGACAATGCAGTGACTACACACTGACTGCAAATTCAATAGTGTTACTAGGAAGCTTCTCCTCTAAACCAAAGGCATTAATGCTGAAATCCAGATGCATTATCACAATACAATAGTGACACATTAACAACAGCAGCACGTGTCTGCTTTGGCTGGTTAATCTAATGAGAGGAACACTGTGGCTGTTGTCTCTTTGGTTCTCCATTGTGTTTGAAATCTACAATTAATAAGCAGGTTCTGCCGAGTGGCCGAGGATTCCCTGTCTGTGCCAGAGGTTAGAAACAGAAAGGAGCAGTGGGCTTCATAGCAACAATATACTAGGATGGGAAAATGTGGTGCAACTGACTGAGTGTGATCGGTGGTGCATAATGACGATGACAGCGGGGACACAATACAACGTGCAGTGGAATCCCATGATATGATGGCTGGAAGGAGTGGAGTGGTTTTGGCAGCAACACTCGGTGGCTGAGAATAAACCAGAGGACGGCCATGTCTCACACAGAGGAGAGAATTCATTTCCACAGGTGTTATGTTGTACATGAAGAACAAAAGCAAAGATAAGAGACTGCAGCACGTAGTCACATCTACTATCACATCACACACTATTTGTAGCAGGGCAAAGTCATCAACGATCAAATGTGATAAAACCAACGTAAAAGAGTCGAAGCGAGAGGTGCATGATGAAAAGCAACTACATATCAGTCATTTCTCAGACATGGTGAGGTCTCCTCTTCACACTGTGTGTGATAGGCCTGGACATTCTGATAACGGGAAAAATTGTTAAATTGTAAAGTACTAGAAAATACAGACCATATTTATATGTGGGTCTATAGCCCATTACATGCCATTTAAAGATCCAGTTCCCGTACAAGTACTGTCCCCTGTCAACCCATTCACTTTACATGAAAATGGTGGGGGGAAAAAAAAATCTACAGAATGAATTTCAATGCAATGTGCAGCACATTACCAGCAGGGAGTAAAATGGTCCCACAGCCTTTCTAGGTCATCCAAAATAGAGCAGTCAATAGAAAAAAAATCGATGGATTTCATGCATTAGTGGACATCTAACGTGCAACCAGTGCAAGGTGTGAGCAGTGCGAGCAAATTAGAAATGTCAGGGCAACAAGTAAGCGGTTATACTCACATGAGCGCTTCAGGATCCCCTCAAAACCTCTGTCTGGTCTGCGGCCGCGTGTTCTCTTCCCTCGCTCCTCGGTCACGGATGCAAAGATTCGTGTGGAGAAAGTCCCGACTCCCCTGCTCAGGCTGAGATCTCTCCTCGCCCTCTCTCGTCTTTGGCTCATTCGCATGCACGCACACGCCCATGCACAGACACAGTCGTACAGTGTCCTCGATGTCAGCCACTAGCCAGCAGCAGGTGTCTGAAGACAGGGGGTATCTCTGTGCTGGACACCCCCCACCACCACCACCATCACACCAACCACCACCTCCACCCAGCTCCTCTGCCTCTGGACACCTTTGTTGGTGAAAGACTGGCCGTGGAGAGCGAGCCGAGAGCCTGCACTCTCAACACTAAATTCCCTGAATGAGACTACATCTGCTCCGGCATCATGGGCTCACTCTCTACCGCCCCCCCCCTTTTCTCTCGCTTGTGGCTGCTGTATCTTTGTCCCCTCGCTTCAAAATCAGTTCGAATCCTGCTCATTGGTCTCATATGCATCCAGATCCCTCCGGTTTATTTATTCCCACAACAACTCCGGGAGAACGAGGCACCGGTCTCTGTGTCCCCTAACTCCTTTGGATAAACCTCCTGCTGTTTTCAGTGGTCCTCTATGTGGCCTCTGTTCCCTGGCAACAGCATCCCTCTCCATCCATAGCATCTCCCCTCCCTCTCTGTCTCTTCACCCGAGCCCCTTTCATACCCACTATACCCCAATTCTCTTCACGCAGATTAATTATTCAGCCCTTTACTCCACTTGCACTGAACCAATCACCCCCCAACCCCACCACCCACCACCCATCGACCCACCGCTGCATAGTATGCTGACTTACTCTGCAGGTCCCTACAAAGGGTTCTGTCTGATTTAGGTGTCCGTACCTCTGGTACCTCTGCTGGTTGTAATAATCCTACCCTAATCCTCGGTAATAAATAAATGGAGGTGACTGTTTTTATCCTCGTCAGCCTTTAATTTTGACTCCCCAAGGTCATTGAGATCTGGTGTCTCTCTGTGAGGTTTCGCTTTGCAGGCATTTTGCTCTAACACCGGCCGAGCAGCTGAGTGTGACCAGCTCGGGTATTTTGGCGACCGACCCGGCGGCTGGATTTACATTAGATTCTATCTCTATCTTCGGTGGAGGCGTGACTGACATTCAGCCGATACCGCTGGAGAATATACAGGCGAAGCGAGAGGGTTCACGTCGGGCTACTTCCGTCTTCGCATAAACTTCTTTTTATTAAAGCATTTTAGGTTCTTTTTTTTTAAGTCTCACAGAAATTAAATAAAATGTTTTTTTTGTCCATTCAGTTTTATGAAAGAAGTTTCTTTCCAACATAAAGTGTTAATCTGCTTTCTTTTTATGTTCTTCGTAACTTTTTATTGAAATGCTCCAAACTCTCCAGTGTTGCTTTTAAATCCTGGTGCAGAACTGAAATGACACGAGTAAAATATTTTTCGATGTTTTTCGTTATTAACCCATTCTTTTCAGTGGTGGAACTTAACTAAGTACATTTACCGCTGTACTGTACAAAGTACAGAATTTGAAGTACGAGCACTTTACTAGAGTATTATCTATTTGTGCCAATTTGTACTTGCGTTTTACTACGCTCAGAGGAAAATATACTTTTTGCTGCACTGCATTTATCTGAAAGCTATAGTTACATTACAGATATTCTACATACAAAAAATATAAAGAGCTTATGAAATGCAATGTTTTATTACAGGTTAAACTTCCATCAATTATATGAAATTAAGGCTGAATCCATCTGTTTGTTGACAGAAAATTCATTAGCAGCCATTTGGATTATTAATTTTTTGTAGAATTTTCATAAAAAATATAATCTGCTGCTTTTAAACTTGATTATTTTGATTGATTTTATCTATTCATTTAACAACTTTAAGGTTTATATACGTATCGCAGGGTAATTGTGATTGGCATTTCTCACTATTTTATGAATTTTTACAAAACTATCCGTCAGTTAATCAAGAGAACAATCAGGATATGGATTCATATGATTCATACCAAAAATAGGAATAGCACTAGACTCACAGGGGAGTCTTTGCACTGCTTTTTTTCATACTTTAAATACATTTTCGAGATAATACTTACACGTTTTTACTTAAATAATGTAATGATGCGGAACTTATACTTATACTAGAATATTTTTACATAATACTCGTATCTTTCACGTTTCTTTATCTTCTCTCAGTTTTGTAGCGGTTTCTGCTGGATGTCAATATGTATCTTTCTGATCATTGTTATTGCTTCTGTAAGTGTATAAGAGAGTTTAAGTACATCTCCAAAACAAGAGCTGGGCCTTTTAACCATCGAGTCCGAATAAAGAGCAAGTCAATGTCATTTCCTTATTTTTTTGCAAAATAAAAAAAGGTGTTTTGTCGAATATCAGAGGAAGTTTTAAACAAACAACATCGCGAGTGTGTGAGATATGTAGCGTTACGCAGTTCCGGTGTAACGGAGCGGCGCTGCGGAGGGAGGGAGGGGGGGGGCAACTATCTTGACCGTCGCTCTCGTCTTCGCTGCTGCCTGCCACTACTCTACTGTACTGGAGATGCCAAGATGGCTGCAAGCAATTATTTCGGCTTCACACATGGTGCCGGTCCGCAGTACAGGTAAATTCAAGCGGAGCGGGCCGGTGTCAGCGCGTCCGCGGGGCCTCGGCTCGCCCGCCGCCGGGCGTGTGTCGGCGGGGACGCGGCTCGGCGTCGGGCCGGGGCTCGGCTGCGCCGAGGGGGACCCGCTAGCTTTGTTAGCTCCGCGTTAGCTCGCTAGTTCGTCCACAGGCCGGCGATAGACGACACGCTGCCTGACATTAGGTGAACCCCCCTCCCCTCTCTCCCTCCCTCTCCCTCCCCTCCCTCCCCTCTCCCGTCCCCCCTCTCCCCCCTCTCCGGCGCGGTCGTCCTGTGCTCGGGAAGCCGCGGCTGATGGTGCAACTCTCCGCCGCTTCGTCCGCGCTGGAAAAGGGGGGGAGAAAAACATACCCTCGGTCGCGGCAGCTGTCAGGCCGTCGGTCGGGTCAGCGTAGCTGGCCGCGGCCGCGACGGGTGAGGTTTTGGCCGGCGTGCGGGATTGGGAGAGGAGGGGCGAGGGGAGCAAAGGCTGGCTCCGGCGCCCCTTGAGGGTCCCGTGTCTCACGTACAGTGCGTTGGTTGGGAGTTAAATGTCTAATAACGACGCGCTGCCAAAGAGGGGAAACCCTCCCGAAAACGCAGCGGATAAATGGGACCAAACACCGGTGGAAACGGCAGCACGGGTCAGCGTTTGGCAGGTGAAGCGTCTAACCCGTGAGTTTCACAGGTAGTCGGTGTTGTTATCACGCCTTGTGGGAGTCGCTCCCTTTTCTGGGACATATTTCCCTGCACCTCTTACGCGTCCCCTCGTCCACACGCCTCTCTGCATTGGGTTTTCTTTTTCCCACAGCGGCTCATCCACCAAAGTCTTTTCCCCCCTGATCTGAATCCACCGATGAACGGTTTTAATCCCAGTTCTTGATTCAGCACAGGCTTCTGGATCCTCAGGCACGTCGGTGTTTTGGAGCCTTGCGAGTGCAGTGGGATAACTGTAGGTTATCTCCTCGGTTCGTAGATTAATCGTTTATAGTGTAAGAAGGGAGAAAATATAATGGGGAGATGTCCATCACGGTTCAAGCAGGAGTCATCAGATGTCTTTTTTTGACCATCTATCTATACAAACCCTATTTTCATTTTGTTGTGATATAAAATAGAGAAAAGCAGAAAGTCTTTATATGGGAGAGGCTGAAAAATGCAGGGTTTCTTTGGCATTTTTGCTTGAAAAATTATGTAAATAGTTGTCAGTCATTTTTCTGTCATTTTGACTGACTGATTAATCAACTAATCATTGCAGCTCTGGCTTTAGAGTTCATGCGATGCTCTTTCATTGCAAGGTTACGATATCTGTAGTTATGTTTAGGTTAAATGGATAAAAATGTTTTATTCTGGTATTTGTAATTGGCAGGAATCGCTAATCCAGCAAATTTAATATCTGAGAAGTTAATTTACGTGATCATTTTGATGTAAAAATCCTCAATAATGCATTGTTGCCGTAAAGCAGGTCTGCTCAAGGACTGCAGAATTCCCTGGCATGACCTCACACACCCAAAGGCATTAAAGGGATAGTTGTGATGGTAGTAATAGAGTAAAATCTTACAGATGAGTAATTTAATTGTCTCTATTTTCATATTGCTCAGCCCTCTCTATAGTTCTTAACTCTGAGCCATTTAATCTGCACTGAGTGACTGTCAAGGTTTGTCCTACTAACACAGAGGCTTTCTGGTGGCAGTTTTGATAGCAGCAATGGGTCAGGGCAGGCAAGTGGGTCAACAGCCTAGTGTTTGACTTAACTTATTGATTGGTTTTCCTCTTTATTTTAAATGGTGAAGTGTCTGGAATGGTGTTGGGCCCTAATGTGTAGAAATGAGTCCCTGCGTGTGTATGTAGTGCTCACATAATGTAATAATTACATCTTGGGAATTCAGTTAATGTGTGGTCAGTCTTCTCTGCCTTGTCCATAATGTGAGTTAATGAAATTACAGGCATTTCAATCAAGAAACTATTGCGCTACTCACAGGCCAATGCACAGACTAGTCGACATAGATGCCTCTGTTTGTATGTATTTGTTTCCTGTATTTATTTTATTGTTCACCTGTTTTGTCTTTGCATTTGAGAAAGTATATTTTTTGACTGTAATAAATCAGTGTTGTTATCACTCTCACAGCATATGTGCTCTTTTGACCTTAAGGCATCATTTAATTTTAGCCCACTCGTGTTCTTGTCCATCCTGACACTGAACGCTTGATAAAGATGCTGATGGCGTCACTCGCTGATGTCGTTGCCAAGAACTGCTGCCCACATCTCGGGCCTCCCTAATGATAAGGCTGCTGTGGCGTTGTTCTTTTCCTATTTCTGTGTTTTCTGACCCACATGAGAGATTAGAGAGGTCAGCACAGGGCTGCTCAGTCAGTCGCATTATATTGGTAAATGTAATCACAGTTTTGTCTTCCATATTTAATCCAAGTTGCACCAGTCTGATGTTGACAAGTTGCTTTTAATGCCCCTGTCCATTCACAGTGCCTGTTTCTTTTTAATATATTTACAGTTTAGGTAAGTTTTGTTGACTCTGAAGCAGAGCTGAAATTATTATTATTAGTAGATTTATAGATTGACAATTGTTGATTCTTAAGCATAAATACCAGGTATTACCTAGTCCCAGCTTTTCAACTACGATGATTTACTGCTTTTCTTTGACTTCTATGATGTTAAAGACATTTGAAGACATTGCCTTGGACTCTAGGAAACTGGGATGGGCATTTTTTCATTATTTTCTTTCTTTCCTTTTTTTCCCCTAGTAAAAACGAGTAATTGAGATGATAACTGGCATATCAATCGGTAATGAAAATAATCCTAAAATGCAGCCTTACTTGGACGTGAGTTTAATTTTTAAAAATGCTTTACTTGGTTACAAAAGATGAATAATCAGGATAAACACAGTAAAGTTATCCTGATTGTCACGCAACTGTCCATTCATAGTCCACTGTAGACCAACCCTGCTTCTACTAAAGCATCAGGTTTAGTTGTGGTCTGAATAATGTCAGATATCATCTAGCAGTTTGTTTTAGTTCTTGGTATCAATGTACATAACTTGATAACAGGTTGCCTTTTCTGCGCTCATTAAACAAGCAAATAAAAATATTTTGGGCAGAGCACATGTTGCACAGGCATCGAGCGATGATGCTGTGAAGGCCGCAATGCTAAAGCTCGACAGTGCAGTGAGACACTGCAATTCTTTTATTTATTTTTTTTAAAGCTTTTATTATTGTATTCGTTCGGGATTTTTTCCTGGATAAAGGTTTTAGTGAATGTTTTTCTAAATGTTAATGTTGATCATAAAGTAATTTGAAGTTTACCTTTGCGTGTCACCTAATTTCCCTCCCTCTCCTCCCCTTCAGTACCCAGCCTCCCCCGGCCTACTCCCATCCCTCCACAGCCAGTTACAGTGTCCAGCAGGCTCCAGCTGTGGCTCATGCAGTGACGGCATCCTACTCTCCAGCTCCAGTCCAGGCAGCGCGGCCTGTGGCCTCTGCCCCTTACCCTGCTTATCAGAGCCACCAGGCCCCTCCAGACTATGCCTACAGGCAGCCAGACCCTCCGGCCCCCCCGCAACCCACCACCACCCCACAGACGTACCAGGTATATTCAGACACGGTCAGTCTCTCTCTGCTTCCTTTATGATTTTGGGCTTTTCACTCTCTTATTGCATGACTTGGTCTTATTGGATGTTATGTAGCAGCATTTATTTTGAATCATGAAATGTGACTGGCATTATTCAAAGCTTCTAAGACACCAGGGCAGACAGCAACGCATGCAGCTTCTGCACCGACTTACATCAATATTATTGTATTTTTTACATACAAAAATCTTATGCCAGTATTTAAAAAGATGCCTTAATGCAGAGTTAAGATATCTGCATTTTTTAAAAAATAATGCTGCAGTTACCTACTTAAATGGACTGCTTTCCAATTGGATTGAATGCTCTCTTGTAAATGGCAGCAGGACAACTACAGCTATGGACGCCCTGCTGCTGTGACTACCTATGACAATAAACAGTACTACCAGACGAGTATAGCGCCAGCTCAGAGGACACCCACAGAGAATTACTACCAGACTGGTAAGTTAAATTATTTTTAGCTTATTCTTGTTATGACAATGTTACGACTGAGCGATAATTTGATAGTATCGTGGCGTCTTGACCACAGCACCTGAATAATATCACATCTACATGGCAGATGCCGCGGCCTGATTTTAGCCTGTAAACAGTAACAAATAGCCTTTAAATAGTAGCAGGAAATTGGAGTACAAAAACTCCAAATATATGTTGTGTTACTACTAAATAGTTTGTCCACTAAAGGGCACTGACAAGTGAATTTTTCATGTTGTATTTTTTCATCTGTAAAATGTCCTGCTCAGAAAATATCTTCATCCCAAGTCCTTTAAAGCCCCCTCTTTCTTAAAAAGTCAGGTTTGAAGAAATTCAAACCAGCACATAATTCAGTAGACTTAATTAAAACACAACCCATACACTGCACTGTGATGTGTGAGTCTGAGATACAGGGAGCTGTGACACCTGTATTTTCTCAGACAGTTTTTCAGATGGTCTTTTTGAGCTCCTCATCAACTTGTTTTCACTTGTTGGAAGTTTATTTCCCCTGTGGCCATAAAACACATTACATGAGCAGTCAGAAAATTCCTACGGGTTGAACAGGGCCTTCTAAATGCTTTTCTTGGTGACTACAGGCACCTTTACACTGTGAGGTTTAGGGCTTTTTGTTACGCAAGTTAGTGGTAGTTAATTTCGGAACTTTGGCAACCATAGACATCCTGCAGCAAAATTAAGACAGTGTTAGAAATGTAGGTTAAAAATCTCTCAATGACTCAGTGACTGCTGCTCTGATCATCATCTTCCAACCAAACAATCAGAATAAAATATGAAATGATGCATAATACACTGGCCAGTATAGTAAGAGCACAGAGAAGGATGGGTTTTCAAGCTTTGCAAACACTGAGCCCAAAGGAGGCATTAAAACAGACTTTTCGGCTCGCTCTCATCTGTGGCTTGTTATAGTTGACTAGATGATACCTCGATTTAATGTTTCTGTGCTTGTGCATTTTGGACACTGATGCATATATATATATATATATATATATAGATATAGATATAGATAGATAGATAGATAGATAGATAGATAGATAGATAGATATAGAGACATATAGAGATATAGAGATATATAAATATCTATAGCAGTTTGACTGTAATTATTGTTGAATATAATATAACTAATGTGTCAGGTCAGTTTAACGGCGTAGTACACGCCATATATACACCGCAGTCTTACTGGGGGATTTGGTGGTCATCAGTCTTGGAGTTATTTACTCTGCACTTTTGAAGGATAGTATGATACATTTGAAATGTGTCTGCAGCGCATTTGTTCTTGAAATGAGGATCCGGTCTGCCCTGCCAAAAACTCTAATGTGCAGTCTAATGTGTGATGAATGTTTAAAACCTCCTTCGCTCTCCTCTCTTGTCATCTCTTCACTTAAACTCCCCTCTCTCCTCCCTTTCCCATCTCTCTCTCTCTCTATCAGTGGGCGTGAAGAGCGCTTACAGTCCAGTCCCCTCCACTGTTTACAGCCAGCCACCTCCTCCCCAGAGGCAGGTAACGGCTCTGAAACCTCTGGCCCCCTCGAGTTCAGTGTCCACCAGCTACAACATTTACCCAGTGTCCACCAGTGTCCAACAGCCTCCAACGCCCATTTCATCCTACACTCTTGGCTCCTCCTTTAGCTCAACTGTCGCCGCAACCTCCTACTCAGGTAAGATTGAATAAGATGCAACATTAAATAAAACTTCATTCTTTTTTTGTTCACAATGCTTGATATACTTGGTGAAATTAATACACGCACAAGAAATAAATATAGTAAATAAAATAAAAAAAAGTAAGGAATGTTCAAAATAAAAATGACCATTAGTGAAAATGCAGGATACTGGTTACCAATTTACAAGTTAAAACAAATATGAAAAACTGTACATAGAGGTGAGGCGGGAGGGTTTTCTTTAAAAGATGTTCGTGAGCCATCAAGTCCCATCTCGTAACTGTCATCAAACCATCCCTCATTTATGGAGCAGAATGAGCTGCGCATGAATTAGCAAGTCAGAGTTGAATTATTTGCAGAAAAATCACTCCCATGGTTAGTTAGGTGTAAAATTTTTGCATTGTAACTGCTGATGTGAAGAGACCTTTTAGTAAAAGACTGCCTATTAGGCTTGGGTAATATGTGCAAGTTGTTATTTGAAATTATCAAGTTTCAGTTGGCTTGTTGGATGAATTTTTAAAATTTTTTTATTAATTTATTCTTTTTTTTTTGTCCTCCTTGGTTTTTATTTTGTGTGGAAACTGCCCCTGGTGAAAGTAAAGTCCAGCATCTTGCTTGCATGACTACTGACTGTTCATGTTTCACCCATATCGTGCACGCTAATCATTAATGACTCTGTCCTCATTCCTTTCCTCTGTTCTCTCACCCTCAGGCATTAGCTATTCCAGTTATGATTCAACTGGCTACACCTCCACATCCACCCCCTCCTATTACCAGCCGGCTCAGCAGACTCTTGCCCAGCCGCAGCCTCCACCTCAGCAGCCACAGCAGCCCCAACAACCCCAGCCCCCCATCCAGCCGCCACCAAAGCAACTGACAAGCTCATCCTGGAGCAACTCAGGAAGCAACATGGTGACAGCTCCAGCTGGAAACACCTACAAAAAGCCAACATTTCACCAGAACAAGCTGCAGAAGCCCAAAGGGCCTCCAAAGCAGCCACAGCTCCACTACTGTGACATTTGCAAGATCAGCTGTGCAGGCCCTCAGGTAGGAGATTAAAAATGATAAGAGGTTGAATTAACAAGATTTTATTTTCTAAGGGTTTAAAAAAAAACAAACAGACTGCCTTTTGTTGTGCATCAGAGAAAACCAAAAGACAAAAACTAAAGCAAATGTGAAAAAGGAAAAAGAAAAAAGTAGTATCATTTCAGATCAGAGGATAAGTACTGGACAAAATTATGATTATTTCTCTTTCTTTATGAGCATATTTGGATGCTCCGTCTTGCTAAATGGTTTGATGTATTGCAACAGACGTACCGGGAGCACCTAGAGGGCCAGAAGCATAAGAAAAAGGAGGCAGCCCTGAAGTCTGGGGGACAGACTGGGACCAGCAATGGGCCCAGGGGGGTCCAGACTCAGCTACGCTGTGAGTTATGCGATGTCTCCTGCACTGGAGTCGATGCTTACGCCGCCCATATCCGTGGGGCCAAACACCAGAAGGTTAGCACAGCTGTGATGCTTTTGTCTTTAACTTCAAATCATTTCATTATTTGTTGATTCTGAGCAAAATATAGGCAGCTGTAGGAGAAACTGACATGCTTTTGTTACTAGACATTGCTGTGGTGTACTTGTGATGCTCTATGTCAGCTGCCAAGTCTTTGAACAAAAACTCCCAGAGGAACTTAGAATTGGATTGTGTATCAGCCTCCTCAAATGACGGTATCTTGCTCTGTCGCTCTTTTTCAACCTTGGGAAGGTGGTGAAACTTCACACCAAGCTGGGCAAACCTATACCTTCCACTGAGCCAGTGTTGGTGAATTCAGCTCCAGTTGTCACAACCTCGACAGCTGGGAAACCTCCAGTCTCCACCTCCGCCCCTGCCTCAGTCTCAACCACTTCAACTTCCACTGCACCACCCAAACAGGTGGCTGTAAACGCAATGGCTAAAACAGCACCGCCAATCAAGAAACCAGCTCCTTCCAAAATAACTGTCATTTGTAAGTTTGTTGATTTATTAGTAGATAATTAGGATTGTTTTTTGGTTTTTTTTACCTGATCTTATCCTTTTAATGCTGAATACCCACAACTCTAATACCAGTAGTCAATAGTTAATGTCTGCTTCCATAGCATGGGTGCACAGTGCACATTCGTATGCTCAAATTAAAAGTTATATAAGGATGTAATTTTGGCAGCTGCTCCTACATCACTTTAATTGTAGCCTTTTTTGTATAATAAACAGAGGAGTGTTAATTATAAGGTGTAGTGACAAGAAGGTTGTAGCAGGATTAAGTAGACCCTCTTCATCTTAAGCATGAACATAATATGAAGTTCTGATGCAATGTTCAGACAATTGCAACACTTTGTAAGTACTTCGCAGCTGCAAAAGGTGCTAAGATAAAGTCTTTCCATTTGCTTTGCTATGTCATCAGATTTTTTTTTTTTTAAGCTTCAGCCTTGAACTTCAGTTTTACCAACAATAATGTGGACTGCATGCAAACATATTATCACTCTGCTCCAGGGATATAGAGTATCTGTCCTTATTAGTGTCAAAGCAAGGTAAATTATACTTAACAAAATAAACAGTGTCACAGGTAACTGTTGGTTGATATAAATACTGACAAAATGCTTTTCAGTTAATTTTTTTTCTTGTGGTAAGACCTTGAATTATAAATCTTGAGTTGAAACTTTATATTTTCTGAAACTCATTTATCAGCCTTTAGAATAGAACTAGAAGTAGAAATTATAGATTAGATATTGATGTTATTTTGCCCCCCCCAAACAAATGGGCATATAGCCTTCCTGAAAATGAACTCTCTAACATGTAATGTCTTGCCTGACTCACAGCCAATAAGCCTGCCAGCACTCCAGCAGTGACAGCAGTAGCAGCAGCAGCAGCAGCGACAGCAGCCGCAGCGGCAACAGCAGCAGCAACAACAGTGGCTGCCAAAGTGGAGGGGCCCATGCTACAGTCAGTTCAGAAGATGGAGCCTCAGAGTGAGGATGAAGACGGTGACAGAGCTGGAGGCCAGGGAGACATCCAGCCAGTGGGACACGACTATGTAGAGGAGGTAAGCAGGAAACTAGAGGAAAAAATGATCATGGTGTTCAGTATAAACCTCCGGACTAAATTTTTTCCATTAGTAGCACTGGCATTCCCCCTGGAAGATTTTAAGAACATCATTACATTAAATATGGAGCGTCACTTAAATTGACATGCAACACAACGCATTCCACATACACATACTTGAATTAACATACCTTGAGCTTTCGCATGCAACATGGCTAATGAAAGTATTCATCAGCCTCCCTTGATGCAGGATCAGTGTGTCTTACATTCCTTAGTTGACTCATCAGTGTTACCATTGATTATGAAGGACAAATAAGTAGAATCCTTTGTCTTCTGACTGGTCTTCTTTTTCAGTGAATCTGCAATGACTCCATTGAAATGCGTATATGCTGTGTCATTGCTGTGAGTCCTGTTTTACTTGGACTCCAGTTTCTTTTGACAAATCACTGTGACTCTTGAATTCAGTGAATGGCAGTTCTCTCTTCTCAGTGTGGGAGGCTGCAGACTGATTAGTGAATTCCTACCTTCAAAATGCTGCTGACAGAGGCACAGTAATTCCATCAGCACATCTGTCTATGCATAGTATTTGCTTCATGCTTTTGCTGTGCTTTACAAGTGTTTTATTTTTGAGGTTTGAAGTCGAGTCAGAAAACGTAATTTTCCCATTGGAAGTTTGGCAAAACCAAGAACAGTACACACAATACATGGCTTCGCTTCTTTGCACTGACTCATTGACTCAGGTGAACTGCGTGAGCCATTCTCCACCTGCCAATTTCTTGTCTGAACTATCCTCATCAGACATTTGGGATTGAAGTGGCACAGGAGGGTCTGAATGATCTTTTCTTCAGAAAAATGAATCAATAGTTTGTTTCATTGCCACCAAAGGATCGAGCGAGAGTACGGACAGAACACAGGTAGATGACAATCCTTACAGAACTGTCTCCTTCCCACATTGTTATGATCACAAGAGCTTCGCATTAGCACTACACTTTAATCACTCTCTCTCTCACACAAACATACACATACACACACACACAAACACCAAATCTCACTCTTTCCTTTTTTATTGCATGATAATGATAACGACAATTTTAAAAAAAAAAAGAAAAAGAAAAAAAAAGACAGGGCATATTTGCAAGTTTTTGGCTATAAAATTTGGTTGCAAAATGTCCAAATGCAAAATGCGAGTAAATGGTTGCAGTCTGAAGCCTTGTTGTCAGTCTCAAGTAGTGTATCAGAGCTGAACAGACACTGGTCCAGGGTCTTAAAAATAAAGCTTTGGGTCTTAAAATACTTTGTTTTTAAGTATTCCAATTAAACTTTTTTCATTTCTTTTATTTGATAAATGTGTACTTTCAAGTATCAGTGCGGGTATCATTTGTTCATAATTTAAGTGGCTGTCCTGTATGGTTGTGAATTTACCTGGACCGTCTTGTCTTTTTCAGGTCCGTAACGATGACGGCAAAGTTATTCGATTTCACTGCAAACTGTGTGAGTGCAGCTTCAACGACCCCAATGCTAAAGACATGCACCTGAAGGGAAGAAGGCACAGACTGCAGTACAAGGTGAGAAGGATAAAGCATCACCGAACTGATTTTCTGTCTGCCTGGTTGGCCAGAGAGACATGATGAGTTGTTTCATACAGTTATGAGCAATGTTGAGACACACATTTCAAGGCCCCACTCAATCAGTTCTCTTCCTCTCATTCCTCTTGTGGTTGGAAAGCCACAAACCAAAGGTGGTTCAGCCTTTATCTGATGAGAAGAAGGGTTGAGTGATTGACTGGTTTGTCTGGTTTTGACAGCAGTGTCTGGATATTTTGTTTGGTCTCAGCACCTTTTTTTCCCATCAAACTCTTTCACTTATCACTTCATTATAGATTTACCATGGCCAAGTAAATAATGCAGATTTTTTCAGTTCCATTTGTTCCTATTTTTGCTGTAATATGATGTCATGTGCATCAAATGATTATTTTATGGCAGGTCTTAAATGCTTCCTTTTAACCAAGACTAGGTAATACCTGGATATCTTTAAGACAAGACAGTCAATTAAATCATCGAACAAACATAAAGATGTGTCATCAATGACACCAGTACAATGCCAACGATCACACTTCACAACAGTGTAGTCTGCACTAGTGTGGGAATGGCTTAACAAAGTACAGCATTGCAAGTCCACTGGCTCTTGTTACATTCACATTACATTGCCCTTAGTTTTGTTCTGTCCTCTCTGTGTCTCTGTAGAAGAAAGTGAACCCAGAGCTTCCAGTGGAGATCAAGCCCAGTAATCGGGCCAGGAAGCTGCAGGAGAGCAAGCTAAAGAAGCAGAAACAGAAGGCGGTGCTGAAGAGACAGAGAGATGATGAGCAGCGCTGGCACATGGAGATGAGGTCAGCCTTTTAGCAAGAGATCTTATTCAGAAACCCAAACTCGTTCCCCCTCTGACATTTTCAAATATCCTTGGTGAGCACAGAACAGTTTAAAAAAGGAAAAGATGGGGAAGACGCATTCATACAGTTAATAATAGAAAAGGGGAAGTCTTAGAGCTCCTCTGCTGACGCATGTGCACACAGAAAAAAAATTTCATTCCTCACTTTATTAATTCTTCCCCTATTCTTTACTGTACAATAATATACAGTGTCAACAATCAGGAAGAATATGAGTAGATCAGATCATGATATTTTTGTAATAACAGGCCTATGCGTTATTAATTCTTCTGTTACAGGAGGATATGCAAATTTACTCACTTCAGACTCTTTTCAACTAACACAGCACTTTTGACAAAGGAGCTCCACAAAGTATTTCTTGTATTTGTTCTGGTAAAGTGCTTTTTTAAGGACTGCAGAGTACTTTTGTTAACAAACATAACATTCCGCTGTGGGAATAAATGATTTTTAACGAATGACAGTAAAAACATCTCCCTCTCCCTCTCCCTCTCCCTCAGGCGATATGAGGAGGACATGTACTGGAGGAGAATGGAGGAGGAGCAGATGTACTGGGGGGAGCAGAGACGCAGAATGGCTCCTCCACCGCTAATGAGCCGTCCTGGTATGCCAGTACCCCCTCTACTGGTGAGCATTGCAACTTCACTTCTTTAAAAAAAATGGAAAACCAGCTTCGACTTAGTTTTATTGCTGAATGGGATCGCTTGATTCTCCGCTCTACCTTAAGACATGTGTGCGTCGGCCGGACTCTCCTGATGACCGCCACATCATGGCCAAGCACTCCACCATTTACCCAGTGGAAGAGGAGCTGCAGGCTGTTCAGAGGATCGTCTCCCACTCTGAGAGAGCCCTGAAACTGGTTTCTGACTCCTTATTGGAGAAGGAGACGCCAGATGTCGCCACTGCTGATACTGAAGGAGGAGATGAGAAAGGGTAAAAAGTGACTTTTGGCACATAATTCACATTTTTCTCAGGGCATGCTAGTAAAAACAAGCATTAAGGTAGTTGAAGCCTAAAAGCATTTTTATTTTTTATTTTTTTCATAACCAAATAACGGTATCAAATATTATTGCAGAACTACAGCGTTGTGATCTGGCAAAAACAGAAACCGCGCATGAATAAAATTTTCATTATGACTCTGTCTCTTTTTAAGATTCATCAAGTTGCTACAAATGCAACTGCTGTTGTTGGACGAGTCAGGGGATCTACTGAAGTTTCACCTCAGTATGATACTGGATTTTAAAAAGTCTGTAAAACCAGCCCTGCAAGTCTTTATCTTTAACTTTTTTAAAATCTCTGACAGTACTGAGAACTCAGCCCGGCTACTAAAAGGTGTGATGAGGGTGGGCATCCTGGCCAAAGGCCTGCTGCTTCGTGGGGACAGAAATGTGGAGCTCATCCTTCTTACTGCTAAGAAACCCACCGTCTCTTTACTGAAGAGCATCGCTAAGCAGCTGCCAAAGGAACTGGCGGTAAGGAATCGTCATAACTAACCTAAGAGACTGTTGATTTAGGAAGTTTTTTTTGTTCTTTAAATGCTGTGTGTGAGATTGTGGGTGGGAGGGATTTTGGTATATAGGGAATTCACAACACTAATATTCTCACATTTAAAGTTTTGGGGATCCTATAGAGGAACCAAAATCAAAATCTTTACAAGAATATCTTGTCATCTTGTCAGGTGCAGTAGACATTTAAAAAGAGGAACATATTCTTTGTCATCAACTGCCTTATGACTTGTGTCATAAGAGCTAGACACCGAAGGACTGAGGGATGTTTTAGTTACGTAACAAATAGAAGGAGAACCAGAGGTTTTTCCTCTTAAAGCTTTTGTTATAACAAGAGCAACTAAAATATATTAACTGAACAATGTGATTACATAATTGCAGTACTCCAACATATGTTATCAATCAAGACAAAACTAGGAAAATTCAAAGCCTTGCAAAAGCTCACTTTGCGTCAGTTGGGTTTATCTCAAATGCTAGAGCAGTTCATTTACCATTAGTGAACATGTACAACTTTCCCCTGCAGCCAGAAATAAGAGCTGTTTGTCCTCCACACATGTATTAAGGATTATAATTATGAACAGCTTCACTGAGAATGAAATCTCTAGTGTTGACTCTAGGTATTTCAGTTTTCTTAGGATATACAATCCACATATTTGCTGGTATTGACATCCCGAAGACCAAGTAAAGCTAGTTTTCAAACCCTCATTCAGTCTGTTTTCCATTCATTACTGTTAGAAGATTTCTAGGCTTCATCCCAAGAACTTTATGTACATCTTAGGCAAACTGTGGATTCTAGGTTTGGGAGATTTTTTCCATGTTCACAAATGACTAAACTGCCCCAAGGCTAAAGAGAAAAACCCATGTGATTTTCCATTTGAGGCCCACAGAACAGAGGTTTGGTACCTAATACAAGGTTTTGATGTGTTGTTATTCCTTACTCTTCCTCCCTCCTGCTTTAGTTGTGATAAGTATTTCATTAAAGGTGCTTTTCACTGATCTTTAGATTTACTGCCTGGTTATGACACCTGAATCCTACAGAGTGAGATGGGGCTTTTTTTTTTATTAACCCCACCCCATTTTCTTTCTTAAACATAACTATTGCAAAAACAGTGTTGAGAAATGCTTTTGTTCTCATCACTGACCCTGTTTAAATAAGGGAACTATAATCCCAATAGCCTTGAGATGGGAAAAAAACAAACAAAAGAGGGTTAAAAACTCAACAGTATTGCCCTGTAACCTTGCCGAAGAAGGCTATTCTTTGCCCCTACACCCCTCCTCCTCTGTAGTGAGTAATCCCAAGTGTCCTTTTAACCGGCAGACATTTTCTGAAGATCAGTATGAGGTGCAGGCTCACCCCGAGGAGGCGAACATCGTGATATTTTCAAGCAAGGAGCCCAAAATGCAGGTGACCATTTCTCTCACCTCGCCGCTGATGAGGGAGGACCCTGCTGCTGAGAAGGACAAGCAGGCAGGAGGAAAAGCGGCTGAGAAAGGTTAGAGAAGCCAAAGCTTTCAGTACCAGACAACCAAATGTTAGCGATGTGTGTAATACACTAAATATATATATATAAATATATATATATGTATGTGTGTATATATATATATATATACATATATATATATATATATATATACATATATATACATATATATTTAAAAACCTCGCTCCACCTTGCACCCATTAGCAGCCTAAATTTTAGGCTGAAAAACTTCAATTACACAGAATGAGAGGTGGGACTTTAACTAAGCCCATATTTGAGATTGTTTTTTTTTTTTTCCTTTAACCCCTAAAATAAGAATAAACTCACATTCATTTGTCCCGCTCTTCATTTACCCCATTTTTTTGCAGTTACACTAGTTTCCAATTTCTTTCTTTTCCACCACATGGGAATCAAAAGCCGGGCTCTCCGACCTTTCTGTGCCACTAGGGTGTGTGTTTAGTTCATGAACACATGCTCAGATAAAACCTTTGGAACGCTATAATAATAGACTGGTCAGTGATGGTCAGTGTTCAGATAATGCCCAGGGATGAAAATGTTTCAAATGGTGAACAACTGTACATATAATATAAATATTTTTAGACTTGAGAAAAGTTTTGCTTTTTGTCACATTTTGGCGATGATACCTAAGAGGGGATTTTGAGGTCCAGTGACTTCCCATTCCCCTTCCTCTCATCCCTGCATCATAGTGTGGCATTATCAATGATAAGGTGTTGGAGTGTCATTTTATCGCCTCACAATGATCAGTACTGAAATAATGAGATGACATCAATGAACCCATTGTCCTTACCCCCCTCCCCATTCAGCAGTGTCGGTAATTTTCAAGGTCATTGTGTTGCAAACACTCCTCCGCCTGCTCCAACAAGTGTTGGCCTTTTAATGTGTTTTTCCCATTTGGAAAACATGGTAGAAATGTTTTCTGTGGCCGTTGTCTCTTATATTTTTAAATTTTGTTTGGGTTTGTTGATCAGTGCCCCTAATTCTGTATCAGCAGACCTAGGCAAGCCAAAGGCTAATATGAAGACCACACTTGTACACATACCACTAAGAATAGAAAAGTTTAAGCAACCAGGTTGCCCATGTTTATTGAGCTTTCCAGAGTAGGAAAACCCTCTTGTTCACTATCATAAGAGGCGTTCATCTGCTGCTATATTGAAAATCCCAGTTGTAAGAGGCGTGACAAATATGGGTCTCTGATTCTAAGTGGTATGGTCGTGTAGACTTCAAACAAGTAGCTTTGTTTTTGTTATACATTTCTCCTGTAAGAAAGGTAATCTCCATTGTTGTTGCTACAGTTCTAGTGAACATAGAAATATGGAAAGCCCCCCAAGGCTGATTTTGTGAAATACTCCCTCATTGCTGTCACCGATAACCACACTAAATATTTAACAAATATTTGACAAACCTGTCATTTGTCCTTTTTAGGTGACCAATCTTGTAATTGTGTCTGAAATCTGTCCACAAACTTTGTACAAAATCTTGAACATCTGGGTCCAGCCCAGAGTCACAAGCAAGTCACAAGCATAACTAGGAATTCTATATTTATACAACCACTAAGTTAACGTTGGCTTTGTCACATTGTGTTGAAGAGATTTGACTTCGCTGCAATTGGTTTGAAGTTAATGTTGCTTTAAAGAATAGGTTCGAAATTTTTCAAGTCTATCTTAAAGCAAATAGTGAGTTTCAGTAGTCACTGAAACAGGTTTTTCTTGCTGTATTATTTCTCCTGTTCATACTGGTCATTAAGAGATGTTTTCTAATGCAATTTCAGTGCATGTGACAGGGTCCACATTCCTAGTTCTATGAAAAATACATTGAAAAGTTTACCTGAAGCTTAAACAAGGCTTCGGAAGTCTAAATTAGTCAAATGAGTTGAGTGTCTTCCAGAGTTGCAGTCTTTCTTGGGCAGAATTTCCTGTTTTGTCCTTAATCTTCCACTGTGAGTCAACATGGAAACATGAGGGAATTTTAAGATAAAAAAAAAACAAACAAACAAAAAAAAAACAACCTGTAATTTTGGAAGCTATTCACTTGATTTGTCTAACTCGGACTGCTTAAGCCTCATATTACCTTAAGATAAACTTTTGAATGAATTTGCCCAAAAAAGGGCTTTGGATTTCTTCCTCCCCATCACTTATATTGTAAGCATATTATGAAGAAATCTTGTAATGGCCGGTGCTGTTTCTAGACAAATTTGAAAAATTGTGAACCTGTCCTTTTAAGTTATGGAGGCATGAAGGGAGAGTGATGTTCTTGCTTTGTGCCTTTATCTGCTTGTGAAGTTTAATTTTAACATAATTTCCAATGAGAATGCCTCACCTTGACTTGTTTCTAAAATTCAAATTTATGATTAATCTCCAGAGAAATAAAGTCCATGTTTCAGTTGTTATATGCTCCCAAGTAGCAAATGAGACTCTTTGGGACCTACTGTAACATGTCTGTGAAAGTCCGTCATGCAAAGCAGAGGATAAAATGCAAAATAGAGGAAATCCAAAACACTCAGTTTTCAGAGTTTATTAAAAGTAAATTCTAACAGGCTAAATGTGAAAACTGCTCAAGACAATTGTAAATATGTGTAAAGGATGGAGAATCTGGACATTTGGTTCATCAGTGAAAAAATAGTGGACAAAATTGCCAAAATGTGGTTCTTTATCAGTCCCTGAACTGAAAACTTAAATGATATGGTGTGAGTGATGAGGCATCAGGGTAGTAAAAAGGAAACAAGGGCTTAAATTAGCTTAATGACAAAATAAATATCTTTGATGCACCTTTCTCATTTAAGAAATTTTGACCTGTTATAGCAGGAAAAAACACAGTTGTAACAAATAACATAACAATGGCTCCAGTACATTTTAATTGTCCCAGGAAGCCATGACACTGAGGCAATGTGCTCAGTACCACAGCCCTGACAATAAATCACATAAATGGAACATGGACATTATGAAAGTTATTAGTTATACCTGTGTTTGACAAGTCAAAATGTCTTTCTAGCAGAAGTGTACTAATTTTAAGTCATTTTATAACTCTGGGATTTACACCAAATAAAAAATATTGAAGTTTTATTAGTCACCTAAAATTGAAATTTAAAAAAAAAAATCCTCCACTCTCCCCTCTGAATGCCTTGGATTTCCTTCTTTTTTGCATGTACCAATAACTTTCCACTCCAAAAAAACATAATTGTGCTATTTTAATTTATTTGCTGTTTTTTCACTAGGAAAATATCTGTAAAATATTAAGAGGCTCTTGTTTTCCTTATTTGATGGTCAGATACCTGCCTTTTCTTTCATACCTTCCCCTCATTGGTTTTCTCATCGAACAAACTGAAACAAATGAGAGTTTTTACAGATTCAAGGAAATGTCTGGTCGCATCCGATATGTCCAGTGGTTTTCATGAGCTCATCCCTGATCAGCAACTGTATGTCAACAGAAATAATACTTACTAAGAACTTCAGGCATCATTTGGGTTTTACCATGGTTTGACTGTATGTCATGAGCCAGTGCATGTTATCTCTACCAGGTGTGGCTGAGAAGGACCCTCCTGATCTTCTGAATAAGAGGAAATGTCTGGAATACCTGGCTGCTCTCCGTCATGCCAAATGGTTTCAGGTAAACACATCATGAAGTCAGTCTTGAACAGCAGAGCACAAGCTCGGTCTTTCCTGTCTCTGTGTGACGCTAAAGAGATTAAAAATAAGTGTCATTTGAGACTTTCCTTATAAAACGTGTACATCTGTGAGAACCTACTTCTACAAAATGGTTACGGGCATGAAAATGAACTTTATAATAATGGTAATTGCCTGAATGCAATAGAGTCAAAATTAGTGTTATTAGTTATACATGTGTGTATCTGCTCTTACAGGTCAAACTGTCCTAAAAGGGTCTATAATTTGTGATGATGATATATCCATGATAATTTATTTAAACACACTTGTATTATATTGCAGACTTGGATAAGTGTGGGGATTAGGATGAACAGATCTCACTTCCATTTAGGCTAAAATGTAGGACTTTGTGTTTAAGCAAAAGAAATAGGGTTTTGCGACAGTAAAGAGATTTGTTTCTCTGCGTTTTGAAAAAGAACAGCTTTGATCTACTTACTGGAATTGAAGATTTTTCTTTTTTCTTCAAGGATTTGCTGCTTCTTTTGTTCTTCTGCCAAACCTCCATTCATAATTGTTGTATTTGAGACTCTGTTCTCCTCATAACTTTAGAGGATGTCTCACAACCCAAAAAAACCTCGCATTATAATCAGAATACTCTCTTACCATGAGTATATCTTGTTGTTCTGACAACATGATTCTAGTAGAAGACTTCCCTGTTATAAAATGTTACTGTGAAAGTTATTTTCATATCAGTGTGGCAGCGGTGGGTTTATTTACAAAATAACACAAAAAACGGTAAAAAAAAAAATAAAATAAAAAAGTACACTGAAGTATTCAAAAATGCCACATGATTGCAATAAAATTCCCTGTGAGACTGATTTTGTTTAAGATCCTTACTTCCAAAGCAGATTTGTGGTGTTGAGTTGAATCCTATAGATTTTTTAAAAAAATTTGCACATTCAAACTGACCAGTTCACAATGTATATTCTGATTAGAACAAATGCCATAATTCCACCGATTTTGTTTCTCTTGATTCCTGAAGGCTCGTGCGAACGGGCTGCAGTCCTGTGTCATCATCATTCGCGTGCTGAGAGATTTATGTCAGCGGGTGCCCACCTGGGGGAAAATGCCTGGCTGGGTAGGTGGCTTCATCTGTCTTAATGTTTTGACTTTTAATGGTCCTTTTGTTGTTGTTGTGGTGAGGGTAAATATCTTGAGGATATTTTTTGAAATCACTGATATGATATAATCCTGATATAGCTCATGCTGTATCAGTATCTCTTTTAAGAACACCAAATGTGCTCTTTCAAAAAGTGTTTCATCCAAGAGTCAAGACATGGAAAGGTAGAGGTGTGTACCATTTTTATAAGGGAACTTGAACCCTATCTGGGCATCTTCCTTCAGTTTCAGTGTGTTTCTCACTGTGTGTTGGTCCCTCCAGGCGATGGAGCTGCTGGTGGAGAAGGTGATCAGCAGTGCTACAGGCCCACTGAGCCCAGGGGAGGCCATGCGCAGAGTCATCGAGTGCATCTCCACAGGCATCCTGCTGCCAGGTCAGAAAAGTTTAATGAGATGTGAATACACAGATTATCTCACCTATGTATCAGTTTAAATTGGCAAAACCAGTTATACTGACATAAAATAAAAGTATTTTAGCATTACATTTAACATTACATCAAACATTGATTTTACCTGCATGAAGAGATGGGAGCTTTTACAATTGTCCCCATCACAGAGCTATGACAGGAGCTCTCCAAATAGGAAAAAAGTTTTAACTTGGGTGTAATAAACTTAAAGGACATGTGGTTTTGATTATCAATTATCAATCATTGCGTACCATCATACTACTTGGATGCAAGGATAAAGGGAATCCATCCAAATGATTCTCTATTTTCTTCCTCTGATTTAGGAACTTGTTTAATCCATTTCTATTGTTTACTTGTGTTCTCCTCCTCTCATTCAGATGGACCAGGGTTGATGGACCCCTGTGAGAAGGAGCCAACAGATGCTTTGGAAAGCATGATGCTTCAAGCTAGAGAGGACATAACCGCAAGTGCACAGGTACCCATACAGACCATTTACACCATGGCCACTCATCTTTTTCTGATTGTTTTGAAGATGTAGATTGACTTTAGTAACCAGACAGTCTAACTGGATATTTATGATGTAGGTAAAGACAGCAACATTGGGGCTCAGCCAGAGAGCTTGGAGCTAAAAAAAAAAAAAAAGAAAGAGAGAGAGAGATAAACTCTACAAACATTCATTTCCCATTCCTGTTTTCCTTTGGTTTCAGCATGCTCTGCGGCTGCTCGCTTTCCGTCAGATCCACAAGGTTCTGGGCATGGAGTCCCTGCCCGCATCAAAGGCCAGCGCTCGCAACCGCAAACGTCGACGGGACGTCAGTGACACAGGGGAGGGAGAGGGGGAGGGCAAGAAAGACAAGAAGGAAGAAGCAGCGAGTGCTTGACCTCTGCCTCCAGAGCAGAGGTGTTTGCTAGTATAGAGACTGGTAGAATGTCACAACTTTAAAATTTTCTTATCTTGAAAACAATCTTAACATGCAGCTATACACATATGAATATAACTGAATTTACATGTTACATGTCTGCCCTTGAATTAAGAGGAATAAGGTGTTAGAGGAGGAGGACTGAAGTTTGAGGAACTGTGCTGCAAATCCCTCTCCTCCTGTAGTGATTTCCTGCAGATGTAGTGTATTTTGAAGTATGCAGAGAAAATTGGCTTCGTTAAGAAAAAAAAAAATCATGAAAAAGACTGATTGCATCATTCCATTACACTATATTTGCACACCAACTACTGACCATTGCTCAATTGTTTATTCACAATAGTTAAACCACCACTATAACATACAGTTGTATTGTTTTCTGTGATATTAAAGCCTCCAGTACTGTCAAATCAAGAGCACCTTAAGCTTTTTTCCCTGCTCTTCAGGCCAGTTCAATTTTACCATTCGACTCTTGAGTCAAGGGTCACTGAACTAACAATGGTGCATGACATTTGTACTCTGAAATGTCATTTTCGGTCTGTGTTCAAAAAAAAAGAAAAAAGAAAAAAGGATTTGGGTGTAAGTATTTGAAGCTTTGAAACTGTGAGAGAGATCAGAGAAGACCGACTTTGTTTAGGATCTACATACAAACAGTACTGTGATGTTCGTTGTGCCTAAGACGACACATTAGTGATAAAAATAGTGTGACACTGTTAAGCAAACCTGACAAATCCCAGCCCAACTCCCTCTTTGCTCCCTCTAAAGTCTCCTGTAAAGCTTTGATAACATTTCCTCTTGAAACATTCTGAAAACTTGGGGGAGATTAGATAAGTGTTTTGTGATGGAACCAAAGGCCCTCCAATCACAACCTAAAATGAAGACTACACTAAAATAACTTCCCCTCGACTATACCAAATTAGATTTTTCATCAGAAACCTACAATGACAGATCACCTCTGCTTTGTGTTACCGCCCCCCACGGGGTTTTCCGTGGTCACACTGGGGAGTAAATCTGTCTGGATGAGTTAAGTCTTGCGTTGCACAGTCTGTAGCATGCTGAGAATGAAGCACTTAAGAAATGAAAATGTTTCTGTATGCAGCCATAATTTTATCTTTTAAATAATATTCCTAGTAATCTTTTTTTCCCCCTTTCAGAGTATGGTTAGCAGAAGAGAGAAGCTTTAGTCAGAAAAATAAGACTGAATATCTACTGTAATGATCAAATGGTCAAAAGTCCTTCGACTTTCTTCCTTGTGCCTGCATCATGTGTTATGACAGAGGACTGATTAAGTGGAACATGTCCGAGTTGTTTTTGTCAGGTTAATATTGTAATGATCCTACTTCTCCGGGATGTAGGACAGGGACGGGGACAGTTGCACAACTCTTTGGCTTAAAAGTTGATGTTGGAGAATAATTGTGCAGTTTTAGTTTGATTTTAATCCACCGAGAGCATCATATATAAGTATTGCTTATTTTATTTCTGAAGGATCTATTTTGTATTGTTTAAACGGAAAGTGTGAACGTTGCTGTCCTGTTATTTAGAATGTCTTTGTAGTGCTGCCTAAAGGGGCGATATTAAAACACTTTTAAGCCGGTTTGTCTCCGGGGATGTTTTTATGCTCCTCGTTTTTTCATTTTTTCAGCCGACTGACCGCCTTATGAACCGTCCTTGGACAGTACATAAATAAACGAAGAGTCGTGACCGTCACCTCTTGCGTCGCCTCATCAAGTATAGGCAACAATTTTTTTTGTTCCCCCCCGAGGAGGAAGTGGTTTGACGGACGTTTTTGCGTAGCTGCGACGCACATCTGCGACGGGAATCCATCGGATCGGCCCCTGCCGACTTGTCACAGCGAGGACGCTCGACAGAAAGCGCCACCGCCGAGCGAGGCGAGGAGCGAGGGCGGCTGCTGAGGCTCCGCGCCCCGTCTACTCTTCCAGTTTGCGGAGCCGGTTCTCCGGGACGGAGAGGAAGAGGCCTCCGGCGTCTGACCGCGGAGAGCCGCAGGTACCGACGCGTCGGCGACGCGGGGGACACCGGGCTGAGGCAGCTGCCGGGGACGGGGTTTTTATCCCTCCCGTCTTTTAGTCTATGCGCCGGGAGCAGCCAGCCGCACAGCTGTCAACAGCTGCCTCCCTCCAACATCTGTATACGATATGATTAAGATATGTTTGCATCCCCGCTGTTTTTTTTTTTTTCCTCGACCGCAGCTTCTCTCCGTGACTGTTTAAAGACATTTATGCTGTGTAGACAATGTCATAGACATAGATTATGTATGTTATGTTTTTCAGAAATATTTTCTCTTTGATAGGTGTCCATCACAGAAATTATCCAACTCTCCTGCCCTATTCATGGCAAAGGTATGTACCTGCTGTGGTTTCCGTTGTTGAATATATGTCTGTGTAAGGGGCTGAATTAAGCCCCTGGTGGTCTGGGGTGAGTAGGTTATTTTGGGTTTCCCCTGGGGTTGTTAAAAGTTCTATTTGGAGGTTTTAAAAAGACAAATCTGAGATTTTTTTAAAAAAGTGGATCAAAAGCAGTCAGGCGAATAAGATTTTAAAGACCGAGATCAGGCTGAGAGTTTAAGGTGTTTTGAAACTTATTCCGTGTGTATGTGACACGGAAACTAGTCGGTGTTTCTTCAGTTCTCATAGATCTCTCGAGCTACAAGACGGTGTCACTGATTAAAACAGAAAAAGTTTTGGCATAAGGCATTTTTTCCCCATTGCGTTTTTAGTAACGCATCATTTTGCGGTCCACAAATATCCAATTTCATGGGAAGAATAGAGAGAGAGAGAGCAGAGATAGCGTGCGAGGCTCCAAAGTCTCCATTCCTATTAAATGCAAAGGCAGCATTAAGGCTCTCGTAGGCAATGGAGTCAAACATCCAAACAGCCCTTCAGCGGCAAGAATAAAGTTTCTCCTCCTCCGCAGGTGAACTGGGACGCCGGCACGCAGTGCGTCGCCAAGGTGGACCACGGGAAACCCAAGGCCGGGGAGCTGGCGTACCGCAGGGGAGACGTGCTCACCGTCGTCGAAGCGAGCACGGTACGGCTCCTGGACAACGGACCAACGCCCCTCTCGCGGTTTAGTTTTTGTTTGTTTGTTTGTTTTCCTTTCTTTTGTCCGCCTGACTTCGATCGCTCTTTTGCAGAGGAGGGGGTTTCACACAGCCAGACACAACAACACGGGAGAGGAGGGACTCGTCGCCTCCGCAAACCTTCGCGAAAGGGAGGCGCTGCGTGTGGACCCCAGCCTCAGCCTAATGCCGTACGTCTCGTCCTCGTCCCGGTTTGACGCACTGGATCGCTGGGATCCCTAATGGATGCTGTGTTTATGCCCCGGTTCGCCCTGTGCTGTCTGTCACCAGTTGGTTTCATGGGAAGATCTCCGGTCCGGAGGCGGTGGGCAAGCTGCAGCCAGCCGAGGACGGCCTGTTCCTGGTGCGGGAGTCGATCCGCCACCCCGGCGACTACGTCCTGTGCGTCAGTGTCTCTGGAGAGGTCATCCACTACCGAGTGATTTATCGGGACAACAAGCTGACCATCGACAACACGCAGCATTTCTACAACCTCATAGACATGATAGAGGTGAGGGAGAGGGAACTGACTTCGCAGCGACATCTCAGGGGGTCTTCATACGCCAAGGTGTGAAGAGAAATAAACATTTGGCCCGCAGACTAAACTAAGTATCGTTTAGGCGTCAGTGTCATTTAACAGATCCACCTGCATTTTTCCTTCACTCAGAATTCAGACGTTTCAAAGTTTTTTCAAAGAATTCAAAGTGTGATGCAAACATTAACCATGGTATCAAAGACCTCTGGTGTCAGGACTAAATCTGTGTATGGAGAAGGGAAATAGTTTAAAGAAGTAAAAACTTCCCCAACAACCCCATTATGATGAGACCAAAGCTGGTTGATTCTGGCCTGTAGTTGCAGGAGTTCTTGCCTCCAGCCAGATCTTACAGCTTAAAAAAAATCAGCTCATGAATTTAGTCAACTGCTTTTCCCATGCAAACTCTTTGGCCAGTGGTTTCCAGCCTTGGGACAGGATCCATGTTAGGGGTCACAACATAGCTAACAGAAAAAAAAAAGTTTCTGTTCTGCAAAATTGACAATTATTATTTTTTTTTAATTGTAAACCAAAGGGTCGGACAAATTAAAAACTCAACAGGGAAACAGGAAGGGGCAACCACCAAAATTCTTCCCGGGAGCGACAAAAATGTGTGTCAAACACAAATAACAACTTCATGGTGGCACTAGGTGAAAAGTCCTTGAGTTTTTGTACAACATTTCTGTCTGGAACCACAGACTGGCATCACTCGCATAAGGCCCTAACCTGTGATTAGGGGTCACACATTACCACTTTTTAAAGGGACCACAAGCCAGAAAGGACGGAAGGCGCTATACTTGACACCCTGAAGCCTGCTGTCCGTCAGCCGAGAAACCACCAGTGTAAAAATACACTCTCAAATTGAACCACAGAAAGGCAGAATTCGAGAGGCGTAGTCCTTTTATGGATTATCTGTGTTCGGCCTGTGTTTGCACGGGGATGCACTGAAAGCTCTGCTGCAGTGAGGTCTGGTGATAGACTACACAGAGATGGCAGTTCTCGCTCTGGCTGCATCTTATCAGCAAGCCACAGAAGGCATTGGGCCTGAGTCAGAGTGACTGACTTAGTCCTGTGAGGAAACAGATGGGGAGGATGGTCTTGATTAGTATTTGGGCTGAATCATATTATACCACAGCTGTGACCAGGCTTTAATGTGTCAATGTAGATGAGCTCATGACGAACTAGTGCAGTTTAATTTAGCCGCTCTCCCTTCATAATGACGCGTAATTTGTCGTTTGAGGACATTACACGGACCCTATACAGTAACTCCTCACCTTTTTTGCGGTGCAGTGTATCTCAGATTTCTAAATGGAAATACAGCTTTCATTTTGTAACTTCATTGTCAAAGAACAGTCCTGACCACAGGCATGAATTGGCTTCCTGATTTCAATGAAGGTGTTTGTGCAGAGCTCAACCTTTCTGGTTCAAAATTTCAGTTAGGTCCAGACAGTCCAGATTATAAACATCTACTATAAATAACTGAATGTGATCAGTGAATATCTGGTATTGTGTTTCCATCCTGGCAGTTCTACTCAGAGAACAAAGGCTCTATTGCTACAACTCTTCTGAAGCCCAAACAAAAACAAGGAGCCAAGTCAGCTGAGTTAGCGCTGTCTAAAAGTAAGTCTGATGCTAAGATTTTTGTCCTAAGAAAATAATATTTTTTACAATCGTGTCTTTCTTTTTTCAGGTTTAAAAAAAATCTTAACGAGATGAGGGCTTCTTTGTAAAATCTTTTAAAGGAATCCGTTTCAGTCATTTTATGTACATCAGATTTTAAATGTAAAGACCATAAAAGCAAGTACAAGTATGGGTCAGGTTTACAGTATCAGTCATGTCTCTTTCCCCTCCAGCTGGATGGCTGCTAGACATTACAAAGCTCACACTGGGAGAGAATATTGGAGAGGGGGAATTTGGTGGTGAGCTTTATTTTATTTTGTCCACTCTTATTCTTTTTAACAGCTGATCTCTGTGTCCTCACAAGGTTTCCAGTGACAAAGATTCAGCAAACTCAGAGCCCATATACCAACAGTAGTAATGTGCTTTCATGGTAAGTGTGATGTATGATGGGTGAATAATGTGTGTGTTTCTCAATTCCAGCTGTTTATGAAGGAGAGTATATGGGCCAGAGGGTGGCAGTAAAGACCATTAAATGTGACGTCACAGCTCAGGCCTTCCTGCAGGAGACTGCAGTCATGACGTGAGTCTTTGGATTTCATCATTTTCAGTTTTGCAGCTTCTGTTAGAAATCTATGTAATAATCTGAAGAACCTTTTTGTTAAGTGCTAATAATACCCAGTTTCAATATGTTGGCTCAGGGATACATGAGCTCGGTACTTAAACTACTGCTTTTTACTCTTGACTCAGTATTTTGATGTGGCTTCACTTCTTCCAGGAAACTCCAGCATAAAAACCTGGTGCGGTTGTTGGGTGTCATTCTTCACAAAGGGCTTCATATTGTCACAGAGCTCATGAGTAAGGTATAGTAAACACAAGATTTTCTCAGTATTTCTCGGTAGTTATATTCTTATAATAAAACCAGGTGAAAACAGGAAATAATGAAAATAGATAACATGGTGAAAAATGATTTAGAAACTTGAAGAATACATAACACAAAATAAAACTGCATATAGTAAGTGAAAACGACTGGCTTGCACTCTTTGACCAAAATCATTTCAGATGTTAAGATTATCCATTGGTGGGACAACAACCACGGCGCAGTGTCTCCTAAACAGCAGTAATGGAAACCTGAATCTAAAGAGAAGGATAGATAGAGAGAAGGATAGATTCACCAGCTATGCCTAGTCAGGATCACCAGCAGCAGCTGCAGCTAGTGAGAGAGCAAAGTTAGTCATGAGGTATTTAGTTCTAGCTAATCATTCCCAAATAATCAAACTACAAAATTCCCTGCTGCCGCTTGGAGCCACCAAAGTGCAAAGATGACCATGTAGCTTTAAGGAGTCAGAGCCTGCCTTTCTTTCCAATATCAAGAAGCTCACTGGTCTTCCACTATGGTCATATTAAGTCCTTAGGTGACATTTTAAAATCCTTTTGTTTAGAACTTTATGTTGATTTGTAAATATATTGTACAGCCAAAGAGTTCCCCTAGCATGTTAAATGAAATATTACTCTTAACACAAACAGAGAGATCCTCTCATAGTATTTTATTAATGTATATCATCATTTGATTTTGTGTTGCAGGGAAACCTTGTTAACTTTCTCAGGACGAGGGGACGTTCAGTTGTAAACTCAGTTCAGCTGCTCCAATTTGCACTGTGAGTTAAAACTAAAAAAAAAAAAAAATCTATTAATGTTCTCCACAGCAAAAATTATACCGTGTGCCGTGAAAGTCAAGTTGTAATTTTTTTGTGTGTGTTTGCATGCTTGTGTTGCAGGGATGTGTGTGAAGGGATGGAGTACCTGGAGTCTAAGAAGCTGGTCCACAGAGACCTGGCTGCTCGTAACATCCTGGTCTCTGATGACAATGTGGCCAAGGTCAGCGACTTTGGCTTGACCAAGGTGGACTCCAAGGTGTCAGACAACATCAAACTGCCTGTCAGATGGACGGCCCCTGAAGCTCTGAAGAAAGAGGTCCGTTTGAGCAGCCGCTATGCTGCTTCTTTTATTTTTCATTTTTTATTTTTTTACCCTGGTTTTGCTTTTTGTTCTTTTTTTTATTTGCACATAAAACAGGATGATTTATTTAATTTATTATCCTATTAATGGCTAAAAAAAAAAAATTAATCAAAGACTCATCTCAGTGATAATCCGTTTATAAGGACCAGGTTAGTGTAAGGACCTCAAGGAATATCTTTCTTCAGTATAACCTGCTTTGTCTTTTTATCTAATTCTTTAATTCATCAGGATTTCAGACTCTGACTATTTGCTGGGTTTATTGCAGCTTATAAGCCCTTCACAAAGCAGTTCCTATTAGACACACATTTTCTCCCATCATGCAGAAATTCTCCACAAAGTCAGACGTCTGGAGTTATGGTGTTCTTCTTTGGGAGATCTTCTCATATGGTCGTCTACCTTACCCTAAGATGGTATGTAGCAGCAGCGTATGTCACTACTGGTTTATGTGTGATTGTTTTTGTGTCTCTACGTTGTCAAATATCTGCACAACCACCCCTTGTCCAAGAAACTGCAGACCTGCACCTTCTTGGTATCTCTCTCCATGCCTCTGAGTGATAAAGGTTAATGTTACAAGTGGTTACCCTATAAGGAATCTACAAAATTTGCTCTCTGACCATTTGTTTTCATCTTCCTGACTGCCCTCCCAGCCCATACTGACCGGAATGAGTAGGAAGCTTGTTAGGTAACTTCTGCTATGTCATTGTCAGTATTCATGTCTTAGCACACAGTAGGTGTGTCAGTGAAAAGCTCGCAAGCCTGGAGGTTTAGACTTGTCACTCAACTGTCATCACTGGATTGATTTAGTGCATCTGAGCAGGAAACTGCCACAGGTCAGCTCGGATCACGGCACTTTATATTGAGAATAGAGGTTTAGCAGAGAGACAAAGCTCACACAAGTCACTCTACTCTTAATGTAAATTGTGTTTGGACCGCATGTAGGAATAACCTTATTGTTCTCAGGCAGTTGACTAATCTACTTGATGGATTGTTTGTGTTGGTAGGAAGAGTAAGTTACTCTTTAACCGCATCATAGTGGTAAAAAAAGGTAGGTGTAAATGTCAACAGGTTAACATCACCCGAAGGTCGGGTCATGTTGACAATGTAATGGAGAGATTCTGAAAAGAAAGACACTAGTAACAAGTAGTAGGCTCTCTTGTAATCCCTGCTCCCTGACTGCTTAGGTGATTATTGTCTTGAGGTCCAGTGAGGACAGCAGGATCAGGCTGTATTATTCAAAGAGACAGTTAGCACGGTGTGGCCTTGATTTCTCCTTCGCACCTTCCATGAAGTGGGGCTCCTTTTAAATGAAGATGATCATCTCTGAATTACAGCCTGTTTAACATGAACGCAGCTTAATTAATTAGCGTCAAGTTTCGTTTTTTCCGCAGTTAAATTCGGCACTTTTGTTATCTACTGGCTGGGGGAGCAGCCCGAGAGGCCAAGATCAAAATTCTGAAAAGGGAGAGTGTATTTGTGTGTGTGATTAGTATCTGTGCTTTGAACATACAATATATTGTATAAAAAGAAAGGCAATGACAATGACCGCATGCTTTATTCACTCGCACAGTACTGACAAGAGCCTATATTTTTTACTTTGTTATCAAGATTGCAATTGTTTTGTTTTTTTTTAAATTGCAATCAACCAGACTGATGAACTGCCTTTCCACCCTTTCCACCTCTCCCCTCTCATCCCTGCTGCCTCCCCCCTCCCACATTGCTCCTGATCATGTAGTCTCTGAAGGAGGTGACGGAAAGAGTGGAGGGCGGTTATCGCATGGAGGCTCCAGAGGACTGTCCTCCAGCTGTTTACTCCCTCATGAAGCTTTGCTGGGAGCAGGAGCCACGCAGAAGACCTGCTTTTCACAAACTGAGGGAGAAACTTGAGCGAGAGATGGGTAAACAAAACGTGCTGGATCCCTTTAACCCAGCAGACGGGACGAAACAATAACATTTGTCAACATGTAAATTACTGAGCTCCAGACTCTTCCAGTGAGACCGAGAGGTTGACAAGTGACGTGTCACAACGACTATTGGATGGATTGCCATGTAATTTCATATACAAATTCATGATTAGTTCATATAATTTTGGTAACTTTTGCACCTTTTTTTTAAACCACCATTATCTGGAGATTTTTTATTTTTTTGTCCAGTTCTTTGGTTTATGACCAAATACCTGCAAAACTAATGACTTTCTCGACAGCCTCAACAGTGCTCTCTGTTTAGCAAATGTTAGAATGCGAGCACACTAAACTAAGATGGTGAATATGATGAACGTTTTACCTGCCTAAATCAGAACATTATTGGTGTCACTGTGAGCATGTTAGCTTGCTTAAGTCAGCATGTGGCTCAAAACACCACTGTGCCTAAGTACACAGAGCTGTTATCTAGCTGTGGACTGTTGTTGGCTGGACTGCAATGGCAGGACCAGCCATATAAATGCAAATGTCCATGACCGGGTGAGTGAGAATGTAATGAAGAACGCCGTCTGACTAAATGTTGAAGTTGCACCATTGGCTGTTGCTCTGTCAGAGTGAATTGGTGCAAGCGGGGGCATTTACAGGCAATGTTGTCAACTTAGCTCGATTTACCAACTTTTCAAAAAAAAAAAAAAACCCCAACAACCCCAAAACAACCCTTATCTACTTTTCGTAGAAAAAAATCACCACTATTGCTCAACAAGCGTGAGGTCGGGCTTTCCCTCCACAGACACTGCTTTCTATTGGACTTCAGTTTACCACGGAAGAGCTGGCGGAGAAATGAATAACCACAACAAAAACAAAAATTAGATTTTAGCGGTACAGAGCAGCAGCTTGGAAATGGCTTGGAAGTGACTGCTGGTTAATATGTGTTCTTAGTGGGCCGTGTTTCAGTCACGGTTTCATACTTGTACCGTTGTCTGACAATAGAAATAGAAAAACATGACAATGAGAATGGCTTTATTGGGAATTCATCTGTATTAGATAGCTATTTATGTGACTAAAGACAGTAGGGGAGAAGCAAACAGTCCAGTCATACACTAGATTTTGACCCAGTCTTGTTTTCCTGTTTTTGTGAGGTGCAGTCAAACTTAAACAGTAAAAATGTCTCATTTTAACAACAACACATAGGACACCGCACAGCCACTACTTGTGAAGTCTGTTAGCACCTATGTTTGTAGTGTGATACCAGTGGAAAAAATGTGCTCTTAATCACACAGTTGTACTTGTATGCCATAATGTTTTGGGTTTTTTTTTTTTTTAATATTGTACTTTAAGTTTAAGTCTCATTAATGACATGTCATGTGTTTGAATGTCAATTCAGTCAGTCAAGTAAAAGCAACTGGGATTTAGAGTCTGTTTACTGCCATGTGAGTATCCTACCTGTATGATCGAAAATCCAATGTGTCAGATGAAGAGTAAGCACAGGTTATTTGTATGTAATGTCAGGGAGAGCTGTCAGGAAAGGATGAAACATATGTAGGGAAGAGAATGGAAGGAGAGAAATGAAAAAAATGTTTATCCTGGATTTAACCACAGATCACCAAAATCTGCTTGTATCCCGGCATTAATGCTGAGCAACAGCCATGGACTCAGGGCTTAGTACGAAAAATATTTAATGTTATTTCTGGTATATAGTAAGTAACGAATTTGACTTAAAGATTTAAAAAAAGATCAGTATTTTGCTTATGTGCAGAGAAGGTAGCGATGATTTGACAGTTAATTTGTTGCAGATACTGTGCAGGCCTTTTGTCAAATGTCCAAAAGTGTCCTTTTTGAATTCAAACATGAATTTTTGTATGAAACAAAGCCTAATACTATTTTTGCCACTTTGTCCAGGTATTGAATGTCTTGTTTAAGGGGGAAAATATATCGGACTGCTGTTTATTTTAAATATACAGATACTTATTCTATTTATTACATCTAATGTATCACTCATTTCACCAAATGTAATGGTCACCTGTTTTTTTTAAATAAAAATGCAGTGAAATGTCAGACTTACAGTATATGTTTTTTGAGTTCAAACCTCACCACAAATGAAACGTCTTTTTTTTTATTATTATTATTGTCACGTCACAAAATTAAAGATGTCATTTTATTTAAGTCTACGTAAGCCTGGTATTTGTCTCTGTCCCAGGAGAGTGACCCCAAATTGAGGCTTGATCCGCTATCTCTTGTTATCGTATAGTGTGAGTGAGGGTCTGCCGCGATTTGTTCAATCTGCTGCGTTTTCCTCAGGCTCTCTAATGGGATGAGCAGCAATTTTCTACACAAGGATTTAAAAAGGAACAAAATGTAAAAAAAAAAAAAAAGATAATAAAAGATTTGCTGTTTTTGATGGGAATGAGTTGTACATTTTTTTTCAATTCAGTGTGTCTGTGTGTTTTAGTGGCCCCGATGTAGGGATCTAGGGACAAAGCTTTTATCCTGGTACCCATATGTTAAGGGGTGTGCTGAGATGTTTTTCTCAGAGAGTTTAATGCCTTCCAAGGCGTACTTTTCTACTAATACTTAGCAAAGAGCTAATCTGCTGAAGGACTGACATGGGTAGACAGAGACTGGGCTGGCAACTGTTGCTTTCAGCTCTTCCTAGGGGGAGAATAGGCAGCGGTCCAACAAGTGGTGACGGTGCAGTCTGTAAGTGGTTTGATACGAAATGAAACAATCACTATTAGATTAAAGTGCTGACTTTCACTTTACATTTTAGGATTTTAATTGTACATTGTAGCAATTGTAACAATCTTTATATAAACTATAGTCCCCTAGTTAAAAGAGGAACATTTGTAACTGGACATATTAAGATATACCTTAAAATCTTTGTTGTAAATCTTTTGGCTCAAGTCTATGACCTGCAAACATCAGTAAACACTCTACCATCTGGTTAGATTGTGATCACTTCATAAGGTCTAAGGGTTAAGAGCAAAGCAGAGGCCGAGCTCACAGAGCCGGTGTAAGTACATAATGTGCTCTTCCTAGAAAACTTTATCATTGGACTGAAAGAAATAACTCATCAAAAGCAAGATCCCCACCCCGTGCAGCCAGCCTGGGAAATCTGGGGGGTTATTCTCATATTCATTTTTCATGATAACATTTTACTCAACACCTCTTCTGTGGAGGGACTTTGGCAAGAACAGCTTCGACTGAGGCAAGGAGGGCAGCTTTCCAATAAACTTAAATTTAACAGAAACATCTGAACAATTTGAGATGATGATTCTTTGAATATGTTGTAGGCAGTGAGTCCCCTGTGGATTTGCTATGCTGACAGTTTGGTACAGTAATTACAGTGGATTTGAAAGGGACAAAATGTGGAGTGGAAGTATAAAGTAGCATAAAATGGCAGTAATCAAGTAAACTAAAAGTACCTCAAAACTGTATTTAAGTACAGTACTTGAGTAAATGGAAATAGTTACTCTCCGCCGCTGGCCAGGAGTCAACACATTCACTGCCTACTAAAAATGGCCTAAGAACTGTGTGAACTGTATATGTTTAGCCCAGAACAAATTGTACGGAGAGAAAGGTCAGGCTCAGGACAGTGCATTAGGATTGATCACTTAACAGTTAATTGCGCTAATCATATTTGTCAGTGATTGGAACGGAGATGAGGTTTTCACTTAATTGTCTCTGCCACGGTCTACATTTATTGCCAGGATTTCAATTTTCTCTATTGCTAACTTGTCTTTCTTATGGTCTTAGTCATCTCATAATAATTCCTGAGGCAACAATGGCCACTCATTTTGAGACAGAGTTAACTAATTATGTAAAATGGAATCACCTAACTGAACCCAACTGAACAATGCTGAAACATCTTAACAGTTAAGATCAAACTTTGATGGGCAAGAACAATCCACATTTTTCAAGCGAACTCATGTCGTCATAAAACACCAGCAGATATTTTGCTACTGACAGTTATTGTATCGGGTGACAAGATAAGACAGGATGAGCCTATACATGCTGCCACCATGAACAAAACATGTCAAAGCTTACCCTGCTGGGGGGGCAGCAGTAATTCAATTATGAGAATAAGGTCAAGAGCAGCTGTATGTCTCTTAGTGATATTAAATGTGCTTTCAGGACAAATGGAGTGACTGACTGACTTATCAAAATGGGAAAAAAAATGATGCACGTTACATCACGAACAGGAAAGAGGCTTTTATTTTGACACATTTTTACCGTATTGGAATTTTACTGTAAATGTAAACTTATAATTACTCCCTGGAATTGTGACTGAAATTTACTTAAATGACAGGAATTACAGAAAATGTATGCATGTTTATGGCTGTCGGCTAATTGTCTGCATACAAATAAAACTTCACACAGTACAAAAAAGGGGGCCTTTACTATACCTTACCATGGGACGTGTTGGAAATCCTAGGTGTAGCAGTAAGGCAATAATATTCACCTTACTAAAGCTGTCCTGACATTCACCTGATTTTAAGGTAAGGAAATTGTTTTGACTTTAATTGTGAGAGATACAATTAGCTTTAAAGAGATAACTGTAATGTCGGAGTGCAACTTAATTGTGACTTCTAAGCCATAACAGTTGATCTAATTATCCTATTGTGGAGCGGATCAAAATCTGCTTCCCCTGACTGTCTTGAATGTAATCATTCAGTGACCGAAACTTTAAGAAGTGCCGGCAACAGGGGGGAAGGAAAAAAACATCTACATATTTATAAAAAAAAAAAAAAAAACAAAACAAGAAACCTTTGCCACAAACTTGGGGAGGAGTGTGAAAGACAAGTTTGGCAGGCAGGAAGCGTCTAACAAAGACACTGTCGAGTTAGGTTAAAGGAAGTATAGGTCTGGACTTAAAGTCAAAGATCTTATTCTCTCTAATATTGATCTTGACCATTCTTTTTTTAACTGTCTGTAAGTGTAATGGATGGATTAAACAGCTTATTCGTGTGCTGTAACTCACATTACAACTACAGGATGTCTGGCTAACTAGCTTACTACCTGCAATAGTAACAGAATTACATGTAAGGACAAGAAGCATATTATTAACTGTCTACAATGGTTTGTGTGGTTAACTAAACATAGCCTAGTTCACATCCTCTGTGAGTTAAGGTTACGATAGAGGCTCTGTCCTGCTCTTTATTAGATTTGGGACAGTTCACACTCCAGAAACCCCAGTGAGACCAGTCAGCCTCACGTGAAGCAGTGTTAAGTTCATCATACACATTGTTTGGTCTCAATCCTAAAAGTCTTCTCTCTAGCACTGTTAAAAATTAAAATATACTAATTGAAATAACAACAAGGCTGTAATGTATATTCAGGATCCTTTTTCCAAGATTTCCATTTTTATCATACAATGATTTTAAAACATTAAAAGTCAGCTGGAGACACTTTTTCCGATGAATGTTGTCACCAACTGCCAGCAAGCTAGAATCATTAAAAATCTGATAAGTCAACGGTCACTAAATTGAGAGAAGAAGCTGCTTTTGTTTGCATCTGTATGAAACCCACTCGTTTCAAACATTGCTAAGAATTTTCAGTGGTAAATTTGTCTCTGTTATCGTTGAAAATCGCATGCGTGTTGTGCAAGAACAGAAAGCATTAACTAAGAGGGTACAGGGCTTACAAAACTGACAAGTGTCTTTGAATGATATTTGGTGCATACAGATGATGCATTAAGGCCATGTTGACATCACATTGTTTAGATAGCAACCAAATTAGAAAACTGCTCATGGCAGCCTCTTTTTTAAAATTTGGAACAGACTGTTACTCCACCCTCTGATGCATTATTAGAAAAATACTGCACTGCAGGAAGTGGTACTGTATGTTGGTATTAGAATGGTGATAAAAAAGCAAGAAACAAAGGAAGACATACTGGTTGGTAAGAGGTTCATCCCACAGCAAGATAATGACCCAAAACATTAGAAGTAAAAAACTAGACAGTGGCTTCACATGATGAAAGAGCAGTAGTGTCCCATGGAGCTGGTGTGGGATCAACTGGACAGGTAGAGAAAGCAAAGTGAAACACATTTGTGGGATACTCTGCAACAGTGTTGGGACAAACCTTCCTTAAAAATATATATATTTTACATTGTTCAAAGAACACCACCAAGTTTTGTAAATTTAGAAATGAAATCAAAAATAGTTAAAGACAATGATTCCATGAACCCTTTTTTAGAGCTTATTTGTTCCATGCTTTAATTTCAGTACAACTATGTAAATTTTTAAAAAAAAATGGAAAAGTGGAAGTGTTTTATAACTTTTGGAAAAGAAACTGTTCCTTTAATACAAGTTCATTTAGTGTATTACTATGATTATTGCATCAGTGTTAATAATGGACTCATTTTGACAGTTTGTTTACATAGTCTGTAGTTCCCTTCACTAAGTGGGGGGATATTGTTGGTGTCAGAAATTCACGACGTCTCCAACTCAGGATCACAAGTCGGAGGCCGATGTGAATGATTTTTCCCACTCGGCCGCTCCTAATTATGGCTTAAACGATATGACGTGAACGCAGCATAACTACCAATGTTAATAGTGAGCTGACGCTACCATGGAAACAATCTCTGCAGTTTAATGGCATGCCAAAGCCCCCAACCAGCAGAAGAGCCAATCACAGGGGAGAGATTTCTGTCTGAGTGGCTGCTTTTGCAGGACAGAGAACTGGTGAATCACATGAATTCACCTTCCCTGTCACGCTACCACCTCTCTGTTCCCTCCACCTCACCTTCTTTCTCTCCCCCTTTTTGCCCCCCCACCCCCCACCACCCACCCCCTCCTCTCTCTACACCTCCCTCAGTAAGCTGACACTGCGCATTTACACGTTAGCTGCTTTTTACCTCTAATAGGATCAGAGGGACTTACACTGTCATCTGATAAAACTAAGCAGCTTCATAACTACACTGCTCCTTCTTAACCAATTTATGCTCAATTAGGATAACAGAGAAACCGTGGAAGGACAAAAATGTATTAACAAAATCATTAGAGGGGATAAATGAGCACCTTAAACTATCACGACTCCATAAGTTCCTTGACATTGAGAATGTCCTTATTGTCCTTAATGTCCTTATTGTAATACATTATTGTTTTCAGGTGTTGAAATTTGGATGATTATTCATTTAAATCAATAAGAAGAAAATCAGGTGTGTAAAGATTTAGTTTAAACATGATATTTGGGACTTTTCACATAACTGTATTAAACCGAAATTTAAATTTCACTGAAAAGTTTTTTTCTCTTTTATATCCAGACTTTACACCCACCACAGTCTGGCTTTCACCGTTTTCCACTGTTTAGATGACACCGATGCAGATCATTGAAAACCATCTCCCTCATCTTTTCTTTCTTGCATAAATATACACAAACATGTTGTTTTTTTTTTTTACAGTACATAATATACTGCCATGGCAGTTTTAACCTTTCCAGTGGGGTTAAGCATGTGCAAGATTAAAGAATAGGCTACCAAACTGATTTAGCATTGTACTCCTGTAACAGTGTCGGACTCACAATGGATAGTTCAAAAAGAAAACTATCAAAGCCGATGCAGCAGAACCAGAGATATCAGTCCATTTAATTCCACTGATTCTTATTCCTTGTCCAAACCTGATGCCTATATTATCCAAAATTGGAGCATGACTGCTGACAGCTCGGTAGGAGATCTGTTCATGTTACACTAGTAGAATCTAAAGTAGCCTAAAGCCACTAGCCTCAAGCAGAGGAGAAGTGGGCTACAGGGGTCCGGTAAGGCTGCTTCTGAAGGGGGGAAAAAAAACCTCAGATGTTCTCTAAGACTAAAGTGGTAATTTTAAGAGTTACGCTTAGCTCAACCTCATCAAACCGCAGAAACTGTCATTTGCTGAGTGTAATGTCTCCAGTGGATGACCTAATCCAACTTATCGAAGTTCACAGAGCCTCCACTGGAGCCACAAAAGGCTTTATACATTTTTATAAAAAATAATCTGTAGAATTTAACATAATAAATTAGTCAAGTAGCAGCATGATTTATTTTACCTTTTGTAAATTTATTCCATGCAAGAGTATAAAGATTTTATACCCAGACAGATCACAGTTACAGAAAATTAAAATAAAATTAAAAAGAAATTCAAGACAATCTCACTTCTCACTGCTTTTTACAATTTTAGTAAATGAAACAAAAATCAAAGCATACTCCACATACTTCTTTGGTGGATTGTGTTAATCACCTGATACATGTCCGTGAAATGTCCTAATAAATGAATAGGTCATTATCAACCTCTTTCACAAAGATAATCTGTCTGTTGCAATAGATTGTACCTCATGAATTATTACGAAGTTTCCTTTTTCATGTTGGACCACATAGAAATAATAATGGGGGGCTGGGTGTACATAGTGAAAACTTTTGGTGGTTCTTTTGTCTTTAAAACAATAAATTTATGAAAGCAAGTCTTGTCTGGGCTTCATTAGCCTCGGCCTCCTCCTGTGGAGGTGAATGGAAATGACATTTAAAACAATTACTTGAGCAGAAAACATCTGCCAATCACTCTTAAAGGGGAAGGATTCCAATTAATAACCCTCTCCTAATCCCCTTGTTTCACCTCCTACGCCCCCCTCAGCTTTGTCCACCTCTCCCTGTCCGTCTCTCTCATCTTCCACTCTCCTTTCTGAGCCGGAGTGCATGGCGTCTCAGCTCATTTGCTGAATGTTCTTTGCACCGGTTTGTTTTTATTTACATGCACTTTGCCGGAGTGTTTTTGTGAGGGCTGTTTGTCTCACACACACAGGAACGGTTTAGAGAGATGCAAGGTAAGCAACGCCGGCTGAGTGACGGTGAGCGGAGCACGTAGTGGAGCCGTCAAAGACTGAAGTTGGAGGGTGAACAGGTGGAGCACTGGCATCAGCAGCTTCAACAGTTCAACCTATTTCCTTACAAAAGGTGGGTGATGCTACTGTCTCATTTTATCATAGGGTGTCATACTTTTCACTGACACTGAGGTTCAGCTATGTTACTTGTCATGCAAGTGCCTGAAACTGGAGTAGTGTTGGTCTGATAAGACAGTGTTGTACTCAATCAGTAAATCTTGGCATGGACTCACCAAAAAAATGCTGATACTTCTGAAACCGATAAGGACTATTTACTAAAACTCCACATACTCCTGCAGCTCTTCACATGAGTATCTGAAGTTTGTTCTTTGTTTTTATTTCATAGCAGAAAACAAATTACAAATTGCAAAATTGATTTTGCAAACAGTCATTCCAATTCCTATCCAGAACCTTTACTTTGCTTTACTGAATTACTTTTTTATATATTATTTATTAGAGACAAGGCATATTAATTAACATCATTGTAATGTACTAAATATGCCAGTATTGAATAAAAAAATCATTTTCATCTGCAGTCCATTTTCTGACATTTTTTGCATATGTATCTTATCCCAGAAGCCTCTTTACAGAAAAATATTTTGTTACTGACCAATATGCATTACTTTATCAAAAGGTTATATAGTATGTGAGTTAATTGTGTATGAAACAGCCCATAACTGCAGACATCCTACTTCCAGCTCCTAAAAAGTGTTTAGTACTCTTTCTAGATTTGGATCCTTGATGCAGCTACACTCTGTACTTACATGATGTACTATTGACACCACAAAGACTCATTTTTTTATGATTTGACATCATGAAAAGCTATAGAAATAAGCAATGTTATCAGCAGAATGACCAAATATCTCATTTACAACACTATTCTAAAAAAGAGAATTACATGAGGTATTGAATCTGGGTTTGGTTTTATAAGAAATGTCGTTGTAAATATTGTAATGTAATGTAAATATTTATTTACGCAGTTCATACAAATTCATAATCAATACTGCAGTGCTGACTGTTCATTGAAAAAGTTAAAAGTATGGATTAATGAGTAATATGTTTGCCTTTAGTTTCTATCTGTATGCTTGTCATTAAGCACTATAGTTAAAACTTTAGCCAGCAACAGAGGATAAGATGGAAGGATGAAGAGTGTTGCCTAAGGTTGCCAAGTGATCTCTGACCTACAATTCTACCTTTAGTCTTTCACTTAAACCCCTTTACTCTGACCTTAGGCCCCGGTGAGTGCCCAGACGCTCGGATGCATTTATCACTGGATACCATGAGCATGGTGGACGACAGCTGCCTCTCACCCAGTAACTTCCATGAAATGGGGAAAGGTGGGGGCTTCGCTGCGGGAGGCCGCGTCCACAGCATTGATGTCATTCTCGGTTTCAGCAAAGACCAGGACCCCCTGCTCAGTCCCGCAGGGGCCCCGGGACCTCATAAAGTGGACATAGATGGCCTGGCCGAGTCTGGGAAGCAGCAGGAGCCCTCGTCACACCCGTCCTACAGCGGGCACCTTTCCTCTGTGAGAAACAGCAGCACAGAACAGCAACCGCAGCAGTTCAATGGTGAGTCAAGCTGATGATGATGATGCTGGCCTCCATTCTGGCAAAGCAGAGTTTATCATAGGAGTATCACCTTTCAGTCAGCATTTAGTCTCACTTCACCAGTTGCTCATTTTATTTTCGTTGAGGTCCCTGGTTGGGAAGATCAACTGCTTCAGAGTTTAAATTTATGAATCATCTGATATTTTTCCTTAAAACATATGCGATGGTCAAGGATATTGATCATAAAGAAGCACCTCTGGTCTTAGAAAGCTGATTGATATAAAGTGAAGTTAGGATACTGAGGCCTCTGGGCAAACATAATAAATCTTGAAACTACTTGACTGCTCATCATAAAGTTATCTGGCCAGCAATGCAACTACAGTCTTTCATGGTCCAAGCAAAACTTTCTCCAGGAAACAAAATTAACTGGTCCAACTGATATAAACTCATATTTTTAGGCCTTGATTTTTCTCAGACAAGGATTAGGAAACATATCAAACAGTATGCACAGCATTCATCAAAAAGACATCCTTTGTGGATGTGACCTATGAATTGTAGTAGTTTGGGGGTTTTTTGCACATTATTTGAGTTATTGTTTGTTAGGTGGGCGCAACTAACAAATGAGAGATCTGACCTGGTTAAGTTCTGCAATTTTCTGTGCATTTTGTATCCATTTTGAACCAGTCACAGTTCCAGACTCAGTGCGTTACACACTGTTGCTGTGCAGAGCTTGTTGCATTAGCTGTGTGCCGGCTGAGATTGAGAGATAAATCACAGAACAAGATGGTGTAGAGGGGGTTTATGTCCCCGTACACAATCCCATCCCCTTGTGGAATTCCCCTAATCTTCTCTTCTGTGCAGATTAGATTGTACAGTAGTTCATTCGGTGTTGTTTTTATCGTTCTGTCTCAGGATCAAATTTATCATGTTTAATCTGAAGCTATTTTCACATGCAGGATCTGGCAGGTGGTTGATGATTTTCTTGCAGAAACAAAAAAAAAAAATTAACTACATGGAGTTGGATATATCTAGAAAATGATTAGATGTTATTAAAATTTAGTAGCTGAATCCAAGAGGACATTTTTTTTTTTAATTTACATACATCAACACCAATGACATCATCCTTTTGTATGTAACTATGCTGTGAAGTCAGCCCAGTTCCCCCCGAATGAGGAACTTTTCTGTGGTCGTTATCAGTCAGCCCCCCTCTCTGTACTGAGATGTTCTGCTGGCTGATAAACAGTGGGCAGCCTTCAGACCAGTGGCTGTGATGGGCTGACAGGCCAAGAGCTGGTCACTGAACCAGACCTGACCTCTGCCTTTGTCAGAGCCTGGCCTTTGTCATAGCTGCTTAATGAGAAGTGGATAAATGAACCCCTTAAAATCCTCCTTTGCTTTTGCCTCTGCTCCCGTTTGCCAGTTGAAAGGCCACGGTGACCCCTCCTTTCTCTCATTCAACACATCCTATTAACAGAAACAAGCTCACATTTACATACACATACTGTCAGTTGTTTTCACTGAAGAAGTGAAAGGAAAGCAGAGTTTTGGAGATCTTGTCAACGTGTATAGAACAATGATGCTGAGAAAACCTCAAACACAAACTACAACCTACTATAATCAGGAAAGATAACATCTATGTTATTTAAGCATGTATATTCATTATTGAAATTAGAAACAGTCATTTGACATAAAAAAGTAACTTAAAGCAGCTATAAGTGATAGCTTTAGAATGATATCAAATGCCAATGTAAAAAGGATGTGACAAGGTGAAAGTGGTCACGCATAGTGATGAACCAAGAGAAACTTATCACCTGAATCTGCAGCTCCCCTCAGCTTTATGGAGCTTTACAGTGACTTTCAGCTTTCTGTTTTTGGGTCCGGACAAAACTTAGGTGTTTTGTTTCACTCTCAAAAATCTCATATCATTGTTTTTGGCCACCACGGGCAGCAAAAGTGAAAAGCCACTGTACACTGCCCACTAACCAACACCAGACAGAGAACATCAGGGACTAGCTGGTGATCATAGTGCAGCATTTAGCTGCTAAAGAGCTGAATGGTTTCCCTCAGGAGTTTGGTAGATAGAGACCAAAAACGGATCTAAAAAAGGGAAATATTCGATATTTATATTTATCTATTGGGCAGACACATGGCTCCAAATGAATAACAATGTTGCTCCATCACTTTTTCCTAACAAGTTTGCCCTATCAACATAAAAGGTGATGATATGTCAGTGTCACATGTGTCATACCCTGTTTCCTCCAACCCCAAGTAAAAAAAACACTTATCACAGATTTAAAGTCCACTTACTCACTGTTTCTGACAACCTGGCAAAATGAAGAAGACAGTGAGATTCACTTAAATGAAATAAGCAAGCATGTTTTTGTCCTGCTCTATGGTAGTTAGTTCATACATTTTATCTTGACAAGATCCGTAGATTTCTTATTTCGTGCCATATTTGGAATTATTCCATTTGTGGAAATAATTGGGTCAAATCTCGGCCATTTACTGTTTCAATCTATCTTGATATTAAAGCTTACATCAGTACAGGGAACTGCACTGAGAATTCTAATATCACTGTCATTAAAGTATTCTAGCATCAATTTAAAAAAGAGGTTACTTTCTGTTAACTTTTTACTTTTACAACTTATCCCATGCAACCTGAATGATGTATAGCACCTGATTCACGTCTGATCCTGGCAGACATAAACTCCTGTAGAGTAGCTGCATCCCAAAGGCAGCTGATCTGATTGCTGGATCATCATCTTAGTACCTTGTTTAACTCAACCGTGTAGTGGTCCGATTAATTCTAATTCAGCAATCAATCTTGTCTCAACAGTTATAAAGGCTTCATTCTTCTCCGTGTAACGTATTCTGTTTTTCTCTGGTTTTGAAGGTGATATACAAAAGTATTATGAGAGGAAGAACAAGTGAAAGGAAACCTAAGGAAATTTGTTTGTCCTGAATGATAATGAGGGGCAGTTGCAGTAAAAGCCTCGTAGTGTCAGTGGACTGTCACCTGTCACTGGATGGTGCTCCCAAATACTGACTGTTGAAATCGTCATATTTTTCATTCAATTTATAGAAAATATATTTGTGGCTAAATAGTTTTTTTCAGTTCGTGGATGGTAATAACAATGTGATTCACAGTTCAGCCCGTAGAACGAAACAGAACATTTTTCTTTCCAAATGTCTTTTTACAGACAGTTTACCTTTTGAGAAGATAAACACTGGAAACAACTTTTCTAAATCTTATTAGGAATGTTTTTGAGCTTCATTGAAGTTCAGGGGATTGCTTGCTTCACTGACCTACAGTAGCCTATTGTTGCAGGTGTCAAACTAATGTTTGCTCTACTGGAAAGTGGGCACTACATTCTTCGTTTCAACTAACCATTCTCCTTTTCCTTTCCTCTAAATTTAGTTTAAATAGAAAGTATTCAGACGGTGCATTCAAAAGTAAAATACTAATTATATGATGACCATTTGCAAATGAAAATGATATAAAGAAAATACCCATTCATGACTTATTTTTCATGTGTGCTGAACAGATACCAGCTTATTCACAAATAAGTGCGACGAGGAACTGAGTGAGCTGAGGAAGGGTGCAGACAGTGATGAAGGCAAGTCTCCGGAGCCTTGCAAGGACGATCAGCCCAAGAAGAAACACAGACGCAACCGCACCACCTTCACCACCTACCAGCTGCATGAGCTGGAGCGTGCCTTTGAGAAGTCCCACTACCCAGACGTCTACAGCCGTGAGGAGCTGGCCATGAAAGTTAACCTCCCTGAAGTCAGAGTTCAGGTAGGAGGAACCATAACATCAACACTATAGTTATAACAGTCAACATCACAGAGATCCTATGGCTTGAAAAATATGTCCCTTGTTTGAGTTCTCTTATTAATAAAGCCCAAGATACTTTGTTAGTTTACATAAGTAAATATTCAGGGTCTATGGTGTTATTGTTTCTTTTGTGTTGGGCCTCTACTACATTATGTTTCACAGCAGAAGCAACAGCACAATGAGCTGACAGCTATAATTAATGGCTTATGTTGTTTATGGGTTTTATTCTTCTCTTAAGATGTTTATCTTGCCTTCACGCAAGCAGAACATTTGACAGTTAAACTGTTGTGTTTCTAAACCTTGAGCTGCTCTAAAGCATAGCATAGCATGGTTTTAACCATTCAGGTGAGGAGTTTGCACTAGATAGTTATGCAGGCAGGATGAATGTTTCCAAGTGTTAGAACCTACTACGCCACTGTGATTTAGAGGCATATAGGCAAGACATTGCAGTGTTAAACAGGAAGGTACGGGACAGCACAAGTTCTCAAGGAATTTGATGCAAAATTATCAGCACAAAATCCACTTACTGGAAATTTCTGGAGCTTTTAGCTAAATCATGTTGCTCTTATCATTACTCACCTGTTGTCACACAATCTCAAAAATAAGGCAACATGTGGTCCAAATAATGTCCAGTAGAATTTATTTATTTATTTATTTTTATCTAACTGGTATTTCGAGGGTCAATATTTAAAATGGGACTTCTCAAGGAATGTTTGGCTAGTGTTAAAAATATCATGATATACCACGCGATCTAGAGGTGCTTGTAGGTAATTAACCACAGCCTGTGGCTGCATTTCAACCTAGATAACTTTACTTTGAGCAGTGTCTCTGTGAGTGTGTGAGGTTGAGATTCTGGCTGTGTCACTATCTTGAGGGGCTGTGCCTATGGAGAATCAGTCACCAAACCCCTAAAGGAGTTTAATTGTACACACATCACATGTAGCTTTGAGACTATTGGACAACAGTGCTGATGAAAAGCTTTGAACACCTACAGCAACACCTGCACACTGACTCCAAAAAACAAACTTATTTATGGATGACATTTAGATCCTACTTGGATCTTTGTCACTCTTTTTACGGGTCAACATGTACTGACAATCCTTGCGTGGCCTGTAGCATCAACAAACAGATTTAACAAATGGAGTGAGATCCAGAATTATAGATTATGTATTTCTCCTTTATATCTAGGTTCTCTAAAAAAAACCCAAAACGTATTTTTTCCTCCAGGTCTGGTTCCAGAACCGCAGAGCTAAATGGCGTCGGCAAGAGAAAATGGATGCCAGCACCATGAAGCTTCATGACTCCCCCATGTTATCCTTCAACCGCCCGGCACCAGTTCACACCAGCATCGGTCCAATGTCCAACTCCCTCCCCTTGGACCCCTGGCTGACCTCTCCCCTGTCCAGTGCCACATCGGTGCACAGCATCCCAGGCTTCATGGGTCCACCTCAAGGCCTTCAGCCCAGCTACCCCAGCCACAGCTTCCTCAACTCCAATCCTCATCCTCCTCATCCTCATCCTCATTCCCATTCCCATTCCCATCCTCATCCTCATCCTCATCCACATCCACATCCTCATCCTCATCCACATCCTCATCCTCATCCTCATCCTCACCCCTCCATGGGTCAAGGGATGCAGAGTATGGCTCCTCCTCCTTACCAGTGTCCGGCACCATACCCTGATAAATATCCTCTGGAGGATGTGGACCAGCGCAGCTCTAGTATTGCTGCACTGAGAATGAAGGCAAAGGAACACATCCAGTCTATGGACAAGACCTGGCAACCGATGTGACTAACAAACCTGGCAATCATGTGACTAACAAACCTGGCAGCCCATGTGAGTGAACTTGGAAAAGGGAGATGCTGAAGTTTTTTCTTGGGTTTCAGGGTGACAGACATTGAGTACAATGTTGGAAAAGATGGCAGTGATATGTCTGTTACCCACATTGCAAAGGAAATGGATTTTGAACTGTGAAGACTGAGGATTCTAGGACTTTTAGTTTGGATTTTGTTTTTTGTTTTTTTTTTCCCATTTTTTCTCTTCTCAAGGACATGAAGCAGACAAGTGAACTCTAAATCGTTCAATTTAACCTGTTCTCCCTTCAATCTGTAGGTGTTTAGCATTCCTTTTTGGTGCTGTAAAATGTTGGCAAATGTCTCCTCTCGACGGTTGCTCTAATCACCATTTGCACCCCAGGAGCTTCTTCCCTATCAACTGCTTTATATATATATATATATATATATATATATATATATATATATATATATATATATATATACAGGGATGCAGCCGTTTAAATGAATACTCAAGTCTTCCTATATCCAGGAACAGCTTATCTGCTCATATTGGTTTTCAAGGCTCACAAACATACTTTGAATCCATAAGGCAAAATTATTTTCTCCATGCCCGGTGATTTTTGTTCATCCCTTGTGACAGCTCCCAGCAGAGAGAAGTAGTTGATGAACACGTGCTACAATATGAAAATCACCAAAATGAAGCACTGCTGTAGGTATTACAGTTTTTCTTTGTTGATTTGTGTCAATCATCTGACTGATTGCTTGAGACAAAACATCACATTCTATTGTCCATTCTTTACTTTTTTCCATTTTTTCATCTTCAGGTTTGTGTTTTTACTAATTAATCTAATTGTCACATTTTCATGGGTCAGCTAATCAGAGTCTCTGAGTATTTTGTGAATGAGAGTCCAATTTCAGTTTAATGAAAGAGCAGCTTTTTGAGGAAAATCAAGATGCAAAAGACACAACAGTCTCTTTGACTGTGACTGCAAATGCATGTCTTTCTCACTAATCTCGTGATTTATACCAGCTGTTTAACTACTTCTCAGTGCATCTCCCACTTATAGTATGGTTTATGTCACTACTTACTGGTTTGCACATTTGAGCTGGTAGCTTATAGATGCTCTGGTGTAACAGGAGGAAGATGACATCTCATGGTTTTCAATTTACAGCGAGAGGAAACGCTCCCAATTATGGCATCTCACAAAGTGTAAAATAGATAATTGTTTGGCAGGAAGGTGTGCTAGAGTCAGAGATACGATGGCACCTACTAAGTGGACTTGGGCTGAAAATATACCAAAAATAATCCTTAACAATTATTATCTTTTGTCTGATTTGTGCCGAGATGCTTTAAAGAAGAAAAGGAGGGAGGAAGGAGGGGAAAAGAGGAAGGCTAGTGAACAGAGTAACCCTCTTTTTGCTTGAGTGGCTGTTGGAGGAGAAAACCTGTTGGCAGCTCAGTGTTGGGTGGCTGCGTGTACGTGCAGGGCAGCAGAAAGAGCCCTGTGTGATGCGTCACCCCACATAGTTTAGTCTTTGTTCGGCACAATTGATCCAAGTGTTTCCTCTTTGTCTGAAATTGAAGGGGGGGGAAACAGTCTCAGGCTGCACTAAATAGGCCCTTGTAACCATTTGCGAGTTTTTTTTCTCTTTCTTAATCAAAGGAGGAGAATCGTGGATTGTAGCTGCTATGGTCATTAGTGACACAATATTGGTCTTTTACCATATGTTACAGATTTAAGCTCTAATTATCTTTAAGGTAGAGAAGATCAGCTCTAAATGGTATATTTCAATGAGCAGTAGAGCTAAATTTATTAGTATTTGGTAATGAGATATTTAGGACCTACAGCATCTCACAAAACTAAATATGTGCAGGCAGAAAAGTTACATGGTAACTTTTTTTGACTTGGTCATGGAGCAAGAGGGAGAGAAATTCTTTCATCTTAAAGTGCAATTTCAGAATCCTTTTTTAAAAAATTTTTTATATATTTTTTTTTAAAAGGAGACTAATTTTACCCATGACTGCCATTATATGGTTGTGATATTTCACTTTAATATGATGTGAAAATTGTGCTGACGGCAAGTCATGAACACATCTACAACAGCAGCAAGAACAACAACAATATTTAGTTTCTGGTTCATTAGAAAATTAATTGTTGTACTGTTCAGAGAGGGAAAACCCAGTGTTACATCTGCTGCTCATGATCGGTCCTCATGTAGTTCTTTTTTAATGTTGTTGGTTAGTGATGTTTAGACTCTCTGCTGGACAATGCCAGGACCATAGAGGAAATGAGGATTACCTTGCACATTAAGAGTTTCTTTAGGATGCTACATAAATGTGATTTTGGACCAAGAATAAGCCAAAGGTTAGATAATGGACAAAACTGCACTAGAAGTTTGCCGGTTTTAATTTTTTTATGTGAAAATGTGCAGGATATTGTTTCCTGTACTGCTATTTTGTTTCTTACATGTTGTAGTTATATCTGTCTTAGTGTTATCATTGTTTTCTCTCTTTTTGTTTTTTTTCTGGATCATTGATGCTCATATCTGGAAAAATGAAGATCTACTGAAAATAAATATAGTTTGATAGAATATGTATCTCCGCTCTCTCTGTGCAGTGCTTTCATGTCGACCTGTGCACTAATTCCCACATAGTCACTTTATTTTTTTATTTTTTCTACCTCACTAAGTCTAAAGAGCAATCCAAGATTACTACAGTATAATCGTTTTCATCTGACATACATGGGCAGAGACATTTTTCTTTCTTTTCCTCCAACACTTGTACCCTGTCTCCCTGTCATATAAGAGCTCATTCTCTCTTTTTTTACCCCTCCCAATCCTCTCTGCTGTTCCATGGTTTGGTGGCAGGGTGCCAGCCTGTTAGGAAGATGAGACTCCAATCAATCAGGGATTCCCAGGGGGGCCTCTGACCACAGGGCCCGGCTCCCTAATTGCCCCCAGGCCGGCAGGCTCAGCCGCTGCAACACATGTTCACAGAGGGACCGGTGCCGCCGTGCTTGCTGGTCTCCCCAGCGTGTGAATCACTTTCTGGGACAGATGGAGGCCTGGATGGACCTCACTTCAAGGACCATATGGGTAGATCAGTGGAAGTAACAGAGATATGTTTTTTTAATTTTTTAATTTTTTTAAATTTATTTATTATTAAGTGTACATATAACAGATTTTCTGCCACCCACCCCCAGAAAAGGATGTATATATGTATATATATATATTTTTTTCAATTAATTAACTAATTTATTTTTCATTCATTTTCAGAAAATCTGATGCTTTGCTCTGTGTCTCCAGTGCAATTGAAATATATTAAAGGCACAAACTAGGGTTGGTTGTTGGCATGAGACAAAAGTAAAACCAGTTATGAATCATGTGATATAACTTTATGTGTAAAGAAGAAAAAAAAACAACCCATGTCTGAACTCAAATCCCAGGGATCATGAATTTAGCACCTCATTTTTATAACTATAACTATTGCACAGGTAAGATTATTAGACAAAACTATAAGACATGTTGATTTAGGTTGATGAGGTCATATCTCAAAGGTCTATTCAAAGAGCTGAACAACTGTAACACTGTATGAATGAAAAAATGAAAAAAATGCTTTGGACTAGAAAGGATGAAAGGAGAGAAAGAGAAATGTGAGGAAGTCAGAGTGGGAGAAAGTAGAAAGAGAAACATTAAGAAAGAGATTAGGCAGTAAAGTGTGGGAGTGAGAGAGAGAGAGAGAGAGACAGAGAGAGACAGAGAGAGAGGGAGTAACAGTGCAGAGGAAGAGAGAGAGGGGAGGGAGGGAGGGATGGCTGCTCATCAGAGTTAATGATGTAGAAAATCCCCCAATTAGAGCGTTTTCCTGTGTTTCAGGATGAGTTCAGAGCGGGGTCCTCTGACAGCCGAGGGATTAGTATCCGGGCCAGGCCGGGCCGAGCCGAGCCTGAACAGACACTAACTAACTGCTGGACAGCTTGGCACTGCTCAGCTGAGGCCAGGTCGGGGCTATAGCCACAGCCAGGGGCCGGGGTAGGCATGCGTTGAGCCAGAGTGCGTGGCACAATGAAAAGCATGGGAAAAAGAGCAGCAGCAGATCAACATGCAAAAAAAGTTCTGATGGAGAGTTATACACTTCTATGTATAATCCAAATGTATTCAAATGTGAGCCAAATAAAATTTTAGATGCCTTTTTTGTAGATTACTCTTTCAAGTAACTTCTCTTTAAGAGGGGTTCAAGTCCCTGAACTTCTCTTAAAATATGTAAATTTTCGAAAATTATTGAACATTTAGATGTGGTCTGCAGATTGTACACAGCTAAAAACAAATGTCAAAATTACTTCAGCTGTACATGATGCCGGAATACAAATACATCTTGCCAACAGTGTCTCTACCCAATGCCCCTGACTGATTTGTTTGTTTTTACAAAGTATTACACATGTGCTCATCCAAAACATGACCTAATCTAATGTGGACATCTGGGTTGTACAGCAGATCAATCTGTTCAAATATTGCTTGATGCTGAAGAACAAGAATGGCAAAAATGCTAAGTCTGTTGGCAGTAAAATACATGACCTCCAAACCTGATATGTGGGACAATAAATCTGAACATTAATTTGTCTCTTCCCACAACAATGAAGGGATTGATGTTGAAACATGACCAATAAAACCTTTGTTCCTTTCATAAGGTGTTCACCTGCAAGTAGGGGGAAGCAAAGGGTAAATATAAGCAGTAATATATGTAGAATTAAGACTTGAGATTTGGGCATCGAGATCCATGACCTGCCCTTGGGGACCTTGTATATGTGGTAAATATTCAAAACACAACATCTGGTTACTCAGTTAGATTACTTAGCTCCAAGAATGCTCGATATCAATAAAATGTCAAAAAGATGATAATTTCTAGTGTTTGAACATTTTTGAATTTTCCTCTGTAGTCGCACTGTAATGGGCAAATAGATGGAGATGCCGGTCTTTAGAGTTAAAGGTTGGTGGGGAAAACAAATGATTGAGAGGAAGCCCTGAATTACCTCTAATACATGATTATGTGTTCATTAAGAACAACTAAGTCCCTAATGACTAATTGATTAATTGTGCAGTCTATTATTTCGCTCCTGCACCCCAGTAGATCTGAAAGGGCCACGGCTGGAGTTAACAGTCTTATTGGAAAGACGCGTTCCTTGCAAAGGATAATAAGGGAAAATAGCGGAATTAATTGGGTTTGATTAAGAGAGCTTTTCAATGGGACACAGCTTTTTCGCATGACATAATTAGAGGTCAGTTAAGGGGGGGGGGGTGGGGGGACTAGGAGGGTGAGAGGGGGGATTTGGTTGTTGGCGCCAGTGTTGTGTGGGTGTGTGTGTATGTGTGTGTGTGTGTGTGTGTGAAGGAGACAGATAGACAGACAACCGGAGTGTGCGTGAATTTGTGTGTGTGTGTGTGTGTGTGTGTGTGTGATGGAGGGGGTTTCTTCCTTCACACTTGCAGAACTATGTTGTGTGTCTGATGTGGTACATTTCTATAGGCTCACTCACCAGAAAACACACAGTGAAGCTCACAGGGGGCCCCTCTGTTCGCTCCATGTGTGATTATTATCACTACACTTGCCAAAATTAAAGGCACAGAGCTTAGTCTTTTGTCACAGCTACACAGTCATTAGCAGCACACCTAAGAGGCTACTCTATTGTACAGAAGAGGGTGGTGAAAGGAGAGTACATTCAGCAGTGTTGTTGGATGAGCAAAAGACATGTAAACAAACTCAAAATATTCACACACACACACAGTGTGAACTTATAATCCTGTTACAGTATAATCTAAAGGAGGGAGGGCAAGCAGGCCATCAGATCTAAAAATACATCTGAACTGTTATGAACCAAGACCAGGCTTCACAACCGATTAGATTATCAGATATTTCATTTCAAGTTTGAAGCTTTTTTTTTTTTTTGCAGAACACAATTTCACTGCTCTGTTTTATCAGGACTTCTTTTTTTTTTAAAAAAGATTGTTTTATTTGTAAAACAACAACAACATACATCACAATGTAATCATAGCATAATTCATAGGCCTGCACTGCACTTTACATGTAGTCATATTCGTTACCAGTATCAAATATGGCTAATCTGCTTCTGATATGCATCACAGAAACATCACAGACTCTAAAATCAAATGTGGCTCCTCTCCTTTGGAATAAGTCACTTACGTCACTGGGGAAATGGTTTATGAGAGGATGTCTATAGCTCTATAAAACTTTTATCGTGTCCCAGATCTTTACAAATACTGTGCTTTAATATCTTTAATACTTTTCTGTCTTTCAACAGCTCCAAAGGCAATGTGTATACATTCAATCTGTTAATATACTATGCAAAGGTGATCCATTGGGTTCAGTTTTGTTCAGGACATGAGGTGTTTTGTGTATACCTGTCAAAATCTTATATTGTGTCCCTTTAAATTTATTGGAAAGAAAAAGAGAACAGGATGCTGGAACACATTCCTCCAAAACATTGTCATCTTGTTTTAGAGGGATTTTCAACAGAATGAGCCCAAAACTGCTCAGTGGAGTGATTCTTTAATCCCACAGATGAGAGGCATTCACCTTATTGAAGAGTCGTTGAGACAATTAAAAGAATTTTTATTCCAGCTGCTGTAAACGTGTTCCGTACTGGGCAATGTGCTCTGACAAAGTGGATGGTGAATTCTTCCTTTTGGACATCATATCATATTAGTTAAATCGTTTTGTTAATACACACAAAATTCCATGCATGTGTTAAAAAGTTTATCTGAACTCATCTTGTGTATTGATTATTTTAATGCGTCATTGTTGTTGGTGTCCTGAATTTACACAAAGGCCCACAGAGGGGTTTTGTTTCATTGCGTGAATTTTGACTGTAGCATAAGAGGAATGTATGTTTGTCGGAGAGCAGGCAAGGAGACGATGGAAGATAAGTGATGGTTCAAGTGAGCTCATATAGATATAGGAAAGCCTAAGCTCTATGGAAGTCAAGCCTAGGTTACACCATTGCACAACAGGAGAGTTTGACAGTAGAACTACTACGCCCTCTATATCTGAAACTTGGACAAGACAAGAAAATCACCCCCTCCTTCTTTCCCCTCCCATTCTTCCATAGTTCAAATGAACAAATGAAAGCAACACAGAATTTAAGATAAAAAATACAATACAAAGATACAGAGACGAATAAATACAGTAAAAAATTAACAAGGGTCATGGTCTGTGACAATTACTGCAATGTTATAGTAGACAGAAAAATAAAAAGTAAAATAAAATAAAATAAATACAAATCGTGATTTTTAGTTAAATCAAATTGAAGAAACAAATTACAGTAATTAGAGATACAAAAAGTTTCTAATTCTTTTTGTTTAGGAGAGATTTAGTAGTTTTGACATAAAGTTCACATTCCTTTAAGCACACAGATGATAAATGTTTACTGCGAGAAAATGTACATCTATGAGTATGATATTTTGCTTATAAAATCAAAAAATGTATACGATCATATATGTTTTTTTGGGTTTGTGGGAAGTGTGAAAACAAAATAACACGCCACAGTAATACAAAAAAAATGACCGAATACGTTGGAGATAATACTCTATAACCACCAAGGTCTTGTTCAAATATTTTGGTGTAAAAAAATCAAAATCAAACGAGTGTTTCAGACTGAGTTTTACGAAGTGGCCAGTTAACATCGAAATCGGGTTTAAAACCGAATAAACAGATCTCACTGCAGGAAAAGATCAATGCGCTGACCTTTGCTGTCAGCTGTGAGTTTACACGACACTTTTCACCCTCGTGCTTCGTGGATTAACAAGGTAAAACGAACGAAATCCGAAGTTTAATCCCGATCGACTCCTCGTGGTGACGATGGAAACTCCCACCGGGGACAAACGAAAAGTTGCGTTTCCGTGTTTTGATTTGAGACGCGTACGTCACGGGGGGGAGGGGAGGGGGGGGGTGACAGAAAACCCCCACAATGCACCGTCTGTCCGTCTCGGTTCAGATCAACCGAACCCGACTCAAACCTGCCTCCGAGGGCGAATAACTTCACATTTAAAGCGTCAATTCGTCCCATATCCCCGGCGAGTGTTGCCCCCTCACCCCCCCACACCGGTCGGCCGGCGTTTGGGCGTCGCTGTTCGGGGACTGGCCGGTCGCTGCCGGTACGTCGCCTGTGGTAAATGTGACAGGGTTAGCCACTAGCTAAGTTAGCTCATGCTAGTTGTCAATAGCTTTTCCTTTCTGTTTTTTATTTATTTATTTATTTATTGAAGTACGAACGCGATTGGAGACGCACATGTAAACGCGGACAGTCTATTGTCATCACAAAGGCCGATCACGACGCAGTTCATCGAGCTAAACCGGCGGAAAGTGTCAGAACTGAGTTGGTGGTTCTGTTCTTACTCCAGCGTTGCACATGAGGGTCATGACTATTTACTATAAAACTATAAATCAGAGGGATGTGTAGCGAGGCTTGGTTAGATCATCAAGCTGAATGATAGATTGCTTTAAAAAAATCAAATGAAATGTCATTTTCAACTAAGGAGATACATGTGAGACTTTAATCCACAGACATTCTTGTTTTACATATTCAAACAGTATTATTAGGCTATTGCTTAACCTTTTTGCCAACTTTCCAAATCCCTAAAAAGACACCCATGCCTCTTCCCTCATTGAAAAAATCCTGATCCCAAGAATACTCATATTTTTCATTTCAAATTTATAAGTATTGGATTCAAAATGTCTCCCAATTTAAGCGATAGACTATGGTCAGAGTGTTTGCACTGCAGGTTTCATGTTTCCACATCACACTTGCGTAAGTTACATATTGGACCATGATTTGCTCAGTTTTGTTTTAAACTCAGATTTCAGTCGAGTGCAGAGAAATTTTCAGCAGCTGAATTTGAGACAGTGTTCCATTGTCAAATTCGGCACAAACATCATTCTGTACAGCGAGTAAATCCTAGTCAAGTAACACTGACCAAAATACATATTGAATGTGTTTTCATTTTTGTAATTCCCAGGTCCATCTTCCCAGCTGGTGGATGTGGGATCAGGGTCTAGGATGGATCCAGATTATGAGAATCGCCTCCTTCGCCAAATCAACTTTCAGAATGACAACTTGAGTCCTGTTGTGAGTCCTGTCTTTTCTTTTCTCCACTCCACCATTGGTTGTTTTTCTGTTGTCCTTAATCATGTTTTTGTAGCACACCTACACTGAACTTTTGTCAGTGTCATTTTAGATAATATAAAGTGTTGAGCACACGTGTGAGACACTAAAGATGAAGTTAGGATGCTTTTAAAAATAATGCAATAAATCTTTTTTTATTTAGAAGTTAAATTCATACAAAGAGCAGTAAAAAACAAAAACATAAATCAAATCATAGTTGCTGTGACCAACCTTTGCCTTTAAAACCACACCGGTTCTCCGGTTGTTCACAATTTTTCAAGCTACCCGGCTGGCAGGTTGTTTCAGCATCTTGGAGAATTTGCCATGGTTCTTCTGTGGATTTAGACTGTCTCAGTCTTCTGTCTATTAATGTAATCCCAGTCTGAAACCATGATATTGCGATCAGGGCTCTGCGGGGGCCAGACCATCTGTGATAAATGAGAATCTAAACATTTAAAAAGCCTTCAACTTTTGAACAGTACTGTATAATAGAAATGATGAAAAAAGTGAGCAAACCATAAATCTATAAACAAATAAACTTGAATCTAATATGCTGGTTTTGCAGAAATTGAATCTTCACAGTCAGACACCCACTGGCTCCCTGTTATCCTTACCGAGTAAGCTTGGAGACAGATTTATTCCGACCAGAGCAGGGGCCAACTGGAATATCAACTTCCACAGGATCAATGTATGGACGTGTTGTGGGTGAATTTATGGAGCAATGTGTTCATGTGTTTTACAAAATTCTAAATGTTACAGCGTTATTGGTTGAAGTTGTTTACAGTATAAATGTTCTGTCTCAAATCAGTGATGGTATCTTTCTGATTTCAATTAGGAAAATGAGAAGTCACCAAGTCAGAACAGAAAAACTAAGGATGCCTCTTCTGATAATATCAAAGGTAGATAAAGTTCATAAAAGGTTATTTTGGAAATTCTATTACTTGTATCTTGCATCTACGATTATGGTTTTATGCTGGTTTATACTGACTTATGAATCAAATAATGTTTTTGCGCATGTAGCAGATGGGCTGGCCTACTCTGCTTTGCTGAGGAATGAGCTGCTGGGAGCAGGAATAGAAAAGATCCAGGACCCCCAGACAGAGGACAGGCGTCTACAGCCATCCACCCCTGAGAAGAGGAGTCTCTTCACTGTATGAACATTTTATCTAATACTCCTCATATACACTATTGAGTTATATAGGACATTTTTGATACAATGTCAGAACAGAAACATGTAAAATATAGTCTTGGAGTCCTTACCAGGTGTAAAAAGACAAAATCAAAGAGTAGAACGCCACTGTTCAGTCAGTGTGAAGGTTTTCCTCAGTGGTTAATGTTATTTTAAGGAAGCTGGTAGAGGATGTTATGGTTTATGCCTTTGTGTTCTTTACAGTATTCACTCAATATCAAAAGGTCGTCTCCAGACAATGGCACCAACATCTCCCCTTACTCCCTATCACCTGTCAGCAACAAAAGGTAGAAGCACTGTTTAAAGTATTTTGGTTTTAGATCTTTATTGTTGATCACACTCCAAAAAAAAGACAAAAGTGAAAATGTACATTTTGGCATCAGGGTTTCATAATGTCTGACTTCCTCCTACAGTCAAAAATTGTTACGTTCACCGAGGAAGCCAACTCGCAAGATCTCAAAGATCCCCTTTAAAGTGCTCGATGCTCCGGAGCTGCAGGATGACTTTTACCTCAATTTAGTGGACTGGTCATCTGTCAACGTGCTCAGTGTTGGGCTGGGGACATGTGTTTACCTGTGGAGTGCCTGTACCAGCCAGGTACTACACTTTGTGTCTGTAAAATTAATTTTGGAACTTCAATTCGAAATGTTTGATGTTTGTGCATATTTGGAGAAATACATTTACGTTTCTTAGCAGCATTCATTAGCATGCTGTGCCATGGTAAATTTTTTTAACTGTCTTTTCTGCAGGTAACGAGGCTGTGTGATCTATCAGTAGAGGGAGACTCAGTAACATCAGTTGGGTGGTCTGAAAGAGTAAGTACATACATGTTACTGCCATCAGAGCTTTCCGTACAGTTCGTTTTTGTTAACGAAAGGATTCTTCCTGTTTTAGGGTAACCTTGTGGCAGTGGGGACTCACAAAGGATATGTTCAGATCTGGGATGCTGGTGCTGGCAAGAAACTCTTTGCCTTGGAAGGACACACAGCTAGAGTTGGTGTGAACATCTGCATTCTTTAAATTCTGAATGTGGGTCATACAGTCTCTCAACAGGAATGCTCAAGACCCAATAAAAACAAATGACGTGAAAGCAAAGAAGCATTAGATAAATTAACGCTTGACATTTTTGATAGTTGCCTTCTGACAGAAATTGTGCATTTTAGTCAAATGTTGAGAGTGTGACCTAGTATAAAGTAAACTTCACTCTGTGTCTGCCTACAGGAGCGTTAGCATGGAATGCAGATCAGCTGTCTTCGGGAAGCCGTGATCGCATGATTCTTCAAAGAGACGTACGGACGCCTCCACTGCAGTCAGAAAGACGGCTGCAGGGACACAGACAGGAAGTGTGCGGTTTAAAGTGGAGCACTGACCATCAGCTGCTCGCTTCTGGGGGCAATGACAACAAGGTCAAGTTGTTTGTATTTATAAGGCCTGCTCCTATCTTTGTTCATTTATTCACCGTACTCATTGATGAGGTTTTGATTTGACATCTCAGCTGCTGGTCTGGAACCACTCCTCGCTGAGCCCAGTGCAGACATACATGGATCACCTGGCTGCAGTTAAAGCCATTGCCTGGTCCCCCCACCAGCATGGCCTGCTGGCCTCTGGAGGCGGCACTGCCGACCGCTGTATTCGATTTTGGAACACGCTGACCTCGCAGCCGCTGCAGTGTATGGACACAGGCTCACAGGTCTGCAATTTGGCCTGGTCCAAGCATGCTAATGAGCTGGTGAGTGACTCAAGATACACAATTTGTACAGTTGATGCAACACACTATGCCTTTTGTTGTAGTAAATGCAGTGAATAATTATGCAATTAATTATTTGGGTGTTTTTTTTGTATTGATACTTAATTTTATATCAGTTTGTAAAGATGTTTTACCTTGACATTAGTTTTTTTACTGATTATTTAATCAACATGGCACATTTCTGTCTGGCCTTGTTGATTTAATGTATTAATGAATGTTTCTAACTGAATGTTGTAATGCTTTATGGATATTGAATTACACAAAGAACAACTTAGACAGCACTGTGAATTATTACTATTATTATTTTCCAGGTGAGCACCCATGGCTACTCTCAGAACCAGATCTTGGTTTGGAAATATCCAGCTCTCACGCAGGTGGCCAAGCTCACAGGACACTCCTACAGAGTCCTCTACCTGGTCAGTATGTGGTTCCAGTGGTGGTCATGTTAATGCTGAAAGCCTGCCATCTTTGTCAGAAATTCTGGCAGTAGCCTCATAAATGTTTAATATTTTTCTTCAGGCAATGTCCCCAGATGGCGAGGCGATAGTGACAGGAGCTGGAGATGAGACCCTGCGCTTCTGGAACGTATTCAGCAAAACAAGGTCAACAAAGGTGAGAAAGAACTTAGTTTGGGAATAGTATTCAGCAATCTCCCTAGAACTGTAAAATAATTAACCAAATTTCTTCATTTGTTTCAGGAATCTGTATCAGTTTTAAATCTCTTCACCAGGATACGGTAACATCAAGCAAATATTTAAAAAAATTAAAGTTTGAGTGGATCCTGGTTTCATCACTGTACGGTCCATAAACATGGTGCTAAAAACATACAGTACAATCTAAGGCATCTTGTGACATTTTTTTCACAGAGGAAATGGCAGAGAGAACAACTGAGCTAATTTTCTATTGAACACTAACTAATGTTTGGGGAATTCTTTTTGACTTGCATGCTCTCACTTCGATTGTTTTGGTTTTTGTTTTTTTTATTTTCTAAAAATGTATGGGGTGGTTGATTTCCATATGTTTTGTTTACACAACAGGAAATCACAAGCCTTACTTAGAAACACTGTGATATTGTTCTCATTGTTTTGGAAACTGAAATGTGGAGAGAGCATTTTTAATTTTTGTTTAACTCAGGTCTAATTTATTTAACACACTTGTTAAATGGTAAAACATTCAGTGAATGACTCTGTCATGTAGAAATGGGGATGCAATGGAGAAAACTGGCATTAACATACTAAACATAAAAACTAAACATAATCACCTACTAAGGCTTCTACAGTATGTGCACCATGTTTACTATGATCCTTAGAGTACGAAAGTTGAGGAGTGGTTGGCTGAAATAATGCACTTTGCTCTTGTGAAAGGGAAGTCTAATGCTGTGCATCTAGATAAATACTACAGGGTTGATTCTTTGTAGTAAAGGAAGAAATAAAAGATGATAGAACTGAAGAACCAGTGTGTGACATGGTGTTTACTTCCTTTTTGCCATTACAAATACCACTTACCAATTTAACTTCATTTTTATTAAGCTGCAATTATTTTTATAATGCTGCATCTTAAAGTTGCCATTTTTCGAGTATGATGATAAAATTATGCAGCTCATAAATATGAAAAAAAATGCTGGCTGGTCAGCAAGATTTTCCTTTTGAGTGGTGATTTTGCTTGATGCAAAATGATTATATTTTGTTTATATCTTCATTTAATTCAGTGTTGTGGTTTAGTGATTGACTGTTCAAAGATTCTGTGGTCAATTTAGAATAAAATTTCAAGGCTATTTAAACAGTGCATAGGCACAACATACTAAGAAAAGTTAACAACATGGATATAACCAGAACATATTTGAAAAAATAAATGAAATACAAACATATAAACAAAGTTTATATCAAACGGATGCATTATATACCCTCAGTTGCAACTTTATTAGTTAAACTACCTAAAACTAATGCAGCCCAACACAACAGACCTGCAATAAATCCTACCTTCATTAGGTTTATAATTTTTTTGCGTAAGCTGTTCCAGAGAGGTGTTGATTCAGCTGTATGGATTAGACTGACAAGTGTTTTTATTTTGTTCGTGTTTATCTATGAGGGTGGGCCAAATAACAAACACCTCACAGTTTAATTCAGGTGAGTTTAACAGAAATTCATCCTCCAAAATAATCATAAAGTCGAACAACCCCACTCTAAAACAGCTTCAATTAAATAATAATAAAAAAAAGATCAACATTATGAACTTAGTTACGGTTTGATTTATATCAGGCCTGTGGTATCAGACAACACCAGTCTCTAGTATATTTGTGTACATATGATAAGTAAACATTTTCACAACCTTCTTGTTTTTGTTTTTTTCCGATACTTATTGTCAAACTGGAGTTGGGGGGGGGGGGCAGTAAGTTTATTTTTATTATGTGAGGTTTCGCTATAAATAAAACAAAATTAATAATGTTGTAAATCCCCGAAAACAACATCAACAGCAACAACAGCAACAACAATAACAATAACAACCACCGACCACAACCAGCGGCGGCGCTGCCTCGACGGATATACTCACCGGAAACACCGCGAACGGGCGGGAAGTTGAAACTTTGTGGTGGTTTTATTTTCCCCCCCAGTTTTTTATTTCTTCTTCTTTTTTTTTTTATTACCTTTACCTAGTAAATGTAGGCGAGGCCCGTCTTCTACTGGACCAGCAAACGCGAGGGGGCTGCAATCGTCGTCCCCCGCCGCCTCCGGGTAGCAGCTAGCTCGCCGTCGCTAGCCGTCAGCATGGCGGACGGGAGCCTGGTGCAGCGGCTGAGGCGTTGGGCCGCCGAGGAGTTCGGTCTGCCGGCGGACAGCCTGCCGAGCGACGGCTGCTTCAAAACGTGGGTGTCGGCCTGTCCGCCGTCTGTCGCACTCGGTACCGAGGAGGAGGAAGAAGAGGTGCTGGCCGTTTGTGTTTACCGTTCAGCGTTGAAGTGACGCTTGTCCATCGTTTCTTTTTTTTTCCAGGCTCTGTGTCGGGACCGGGAAGTCCATATGGAAATATGTCATCCAACACGTTTTCCATCAGAGGTTAGTCTTCACCTCGCCTCGACCTCTTGTGACCTCTCCATCTTTGTTTACTGCGGATTTCGTGTATGTCATCGCAGAGCCCCCTCCCTCCCATTTGTCTGGTCAGAGTGAAGAAGACCAGGCTACATGATAAATGTCCCGGTCCCTTAAATAAACAACAGTCTGCCTCTGTACATTCTTTGACCGGACACACGGGCCAATAATGGCCTACAGCCTCTTGACTTGCAGCTTCTTGACTTGCAGCTTTTTGACTTGCAGCTTTTTGACTTGCAGCTTTTTGACTTGCAGCTTCTTCACTTGCAGCTTCTTCACTTGCAGCTTTTTTGACTTGCAGCTTCTTGACTTGCAGCTTCTTGATTGTCTCTGTCTTTCCAGGAACGTGAGGATCATGCGTGGCAATCTGCAGTGGTATCCTTCCAGACTTCGCAGTGGCCATGGTACCAAGTGCCAGACCGATGAGTAGTCCCGGCTGATATATTTGTCGTTATTGGCTCATTGCTGATATACAGTATCAGCGTATATATCAGCCGATAACTGACAAGAAAAAGTTCTAAAACACTGTCATTATTCTATAGTTTATCCAATAAAGGGAAGTGAGTTTATTTTATTAACTGTAAATTGTCCTGACCTGTACATTTATTGTTTGTGGGCGTGAGATATCACTCAGGCACAACAGAAACACTACCTTGTTCACGATTCATTGCTAGTAGTATATTTTTGTTCTGTCAATCAATCAATCATTCAGTCTATTCGTGTCCCTGCCACCTCTACTGCTCCTGTCATTGCATGCAGAGGATAGTCTGTATACAGTTTATGATGTCTTTTGGTGTTCTGGTTCGCTCTGGTTGCGCCAGGTACCTTTTATGCTTCACCCCATTCCTTTTCTCTCTCTCTCCCTCTCTTTCTCTTGGTCTCCTGCTAAGTATCTATTGTGCTATCATATTAATACCCCCCAAAATAACTTTAAATATGTCCTGATTGTTTACTTTGTATTATTCAGTAAACACTGAATTTCCTCAGCCACCATGACCACTGTTGGTTCAGCATTTGTTGAGTAATTTCCTTGACACTATGATTTTCAAGGTACAAAGTTCTTCAAAACAAAGAGGTAGGCTACAACTTGTTTTCCTTCCCTGTTGTTAATTTCTAGTTCATAAAAATCTCCTCGAAGTGCCGATTGAATAATCTGAGTGATTGCACTAATGATACACATTTGGAATTTTTAATTTCAGTAAGAAACTCCACTGATTGATGATCAGAGCTGATGAAATGTGCTTTTATCTTCTGGTGTCTTTGCTTGCCCAGTTAGAGCAGGCTGAGGGCCAGAGTGAGGCTGCTAAGAAGAAAGAGCTACAGAGGAAGATAGAGCAGTTGAGAGCTGAGATCAGCCACCTGGACTCTCAGATCACTGGAACAGAGGAACAGTTGGCCACACAAGGTTGGTCCATCACGTGCATTTAAGGCTGGCTATCATTTGGAAGTTGCTGTTTTCACACTATTCACTCAATTTAAAAAGTTCCCATATTTCTAAAATACACCAGTGTTTTATACTACCATTATTTAACAGAGCAGTCTATCAGTCGTATCTGGGCCCAGGTGGAGGACAGCCAGCACAGAGAGCTGCTTCTCCAGGCCTTCAGGCAGCGCTGCGTCTCGGGCTGCAAGATGTTATCTGATGATACACAGAAGATCAGCAGGCACTGCCAGGCACTGGAACAGATGGCCAGGTAAGACAGAGAAATGAAAGTTGAAGTGAAATAGAAATGAGTGAATGTAGCTCATTTACAGACCCTTATAATCACGTAGAAGTTCAGATTTTAAAAATAAACAAAACACTGCATTGTATATTATAGGAAAGCCGAGACTGAAGTTCTGTTTGATAATGAGTCATCAGCCAGCAGTGATGGTGGCAACCTCAACTCTAAAATGACAGCAGAGGCACAGGTCCTGGTAAGAGCTTCCTAAATCTGGTCTGTGTTTTATGGAGTATAATTTAAAATGTAGTTTGTGACAGATGTAATGTCCGTATATGCACTGTGGATAGAGAAAGTAAATTAACTCAGCAAAATAACACCGAATGCCATATTTGTTAGGAAACTGCAATGATTTCCAGCTGGTCTTTCCATCATTTGTCTTGCTTTTTGGATAGTCAGTCTTCCAAATTTGCAGAATTGGAAGAAAATACAGGAGTTGATCTGCAATTATTTGCACAAATCTGAGTAATGCAGACAGGGATTCCTGTAATACATCACCTGCTGATTGCCAGATATCATCATAATTTCTTTTATTTTCTCCTTTCAGCGTGAAGTGAGAGAGTTGTGTGATGACAGGGTCCACTTCTATCAGTCTTTACAAGAGAGGGAACTGAAAACTGTGCACTCTGCAGCCCAACAGTAAGGACAATAGTGGATACAGTGTTGGAGAAATCAACTACTCAAACTGTCTTTCAGAATATTGTTAACATTTTTCTTGTTCTTCTTTCCTTCTAAGTATAACTCGTGAACAAAGGGACACCATGTTTCAGTACTGGTTGAGTGCTGTGGAGGTCGGTGTAATATATGTAAAATTAAATTTTTATTTTTTGGTATTTGGCTATATGCTGTCTTCAATTTGAATTAACATGTTGCTTGTCATTGCATCAGAACCTGTTGGGCAGTTATCCTCCAAATCAAATCCTCTCAGCATTACAATATTTAGCCTCCAGAGAACAGAAGGAACTACAGGACAAACTAGCTTCACTAGATGTGACCCAGGATGTGACAGCTCTGCGGTAAAGCAACCAGGCCACTACATGTTAGAATATTTAATTCAAAGTCTTCAGTCTTAATTTCTTTGGCATGTCACTGCAGGTTCCGCTATGAGGGCAATCACCTACATGACATGTCAGCAGAAGAGGATAATGAGTTGCCCCCGGTTAAGACCCTCCTACAGGTTCTAAACACAAACACTCACAAACACTTTAGTACGATATTCAAAAAGTTCACAGTTCAAGATGACATGTCTGTGTGTTTTCTGACATTTTTCTTTGTTGCTTCTGTTCGGCTTTCCAGGATGCTTGGGAAGAGGTGGAGCAGAGTTTGGTGGAACTGGCCCAGACTCGCTCCAGAGTTCAGCAGCTCAAAAGCCAGCTGCAGGCCCACCAGAAGGAGGCTGAGCAGGAGGTGTCTGGTATTGCAGATGAACTCCACAATGACACCTTGCCACTGTAAGTCCACTCACTGTAGAGTTTATAGATCAGGTCACAAAATCCAGAAAGATGTCTATTCAAAATTTGATAAATCCTCTGAAGCATTTTTTTTTTAATTCTGTACTAATCCAGTAGTAATGGGTCATAAAAGACTTTCAGACATATTATTACTGTATGGATCCCACAAATATAATAGTGTAGTTCGGGGTTTCCTGGGATAGAAAACAAAAGTCAGCAAAAACTCAATTAATTATTTTGGGAGTAGGAGCTCATTTTTATCAGCCGTTATGAAAACATGGTTATACATTTAATTTTCGATCTTTTCTCAGTTTAGTCTCATTCTTTGCTTGTACTCTGCCTGTAGCAATAGTTAGTTTTTGCATCCTCGATACATTTGTAAACGCAAAGAATGAATAATAGTCAAATGAACTCTCTCTCTCACTGTATTGCTGTCAGGTCGGTTCTAGACGTGGAACTCCAGTGTGTGATGCAAGCAGCAGCCAGAGATCACATTAGAGTCAAGTGTATCCAGCTGAACGAACATGCCAGAAGCCGTCAGGAAGTGCTTAGAAAACTCCGATGCCAGTGGCAGAGCATCCTGGATTTCAGACAACTAGTGGTGAGAGTGAATTGACAATATGAGACCTCTCTTTACCTTCGCTAATGTTCCTCTTGGATTAAGCATTTTCTTCATGTTTTATATACGTACATTATATCAGTTATTATCTAGAAAATGTGGTAAAGAGGGTTTGGTTTTTTTGTGACCTTAATTGTCTGGAGTTGAACATCTTGATTTCCCAGGTTTTTATGAACTTAAATTGCAGAGCTGTCCATATTTATACAACATATATGATTAAACGTGTTGTGTTTTTGTGTCTCTACAGGTTCTCAGACAAGAGCAGATCAGGGGTCTGATTAAGGGGAACTCCACCGCCAAGACAGAGCTGATCAATCTGCACAGAGAGGTGTGGATTTCCTCCATTTGTGCCAATTGAGTAGATGTTATATTTATAAGACTGCCGTCATGCTGTGGTGAAAGAAATGGTTTTGTCTCTTTTAAGCTTAAAAAAAATTGCCAGGAAGAATTAAATTTCCGCATATCTCTTGAGGATTTCTATCCTTCTGTTTTGTTTCAGTTACTTGAATTCATCCCGGGTAAACTGCTGCCACAGTTTGAAGATGTCACCACTGCAGCCAACAGTCTAAGGAACTCTATTTCTAAGGAGGCCAAACATTTTGGAGTAGTTTCGCTTCTTGCTCTGGACCGCAGGACTGTTGAAGGGTAAGAGAAAGTTGCCCAATATGTAAAGGGGTATCATTAGTACATAACTGATTTAATTTTATTTTGGTTCCAGTTTAGAAAAAGGTTCCTAAATTAACACCAAAAATGAGGACTTCATATCAGAGTACATATTTCACTGCCAGAAAAATTTGCATTTGTTAATAGATCAAAAAAGACTTATACAAAATGCGCTGCCAAATTTTTTATTTATTTATTTACCCCCCCCCCCCCCCCTCAGATGGGTTTAATTCTGCTGTATTTAATGATGAATTACAACTTCACAGAGGGAGGGAGGTGAAAGAAGTAGAACAATAATATCTTTTAGGAAATGATCCTACTTCATCAGTTGTACACCAGGATCAGTGTACCGAAGCATTTGAAGTGCATGACAAAAGAAGACTTTTAAAAAAATACTATAAAGATCAACTGTTGGCAATTACTGAACAAAAAAAGAAAAATGACATTTTCCTGTTGTTTCAGAATGCAAAGAATCCCTGCATCATGGTTGTCCATCAATCGCTTGCAGTCGTCAACCTTCAGTAACATGCGTCAGAGCCTGGCATTCCCACTATACAAGGTGAGTGTTGACATATAATGTCTCAGTCTGTTCTTACAAAAGTGTGATCTCCTTCCTCTTCGTCTTTTTGCCCAGATTAACAGTATACATACACATTTGATTCATAATTTAATGGCTGATAATTCTCTTCAAAGCAATTTCTTTTCAGTCTGATTTATTTATTTATGATTTTATTCACAAACCATTTGCTGCAATCTTATAATGTAATGAAAATATAATTTAAACCTATGAAATATTGTGGGACAAAATGATTTTTCTTTTCATACAGTAAATATGTAAATGTGATAAAATAGAAGGGCACTAATATGCATTTTAAATGTTTTGAAAAACTGTTGAATTACTTACAGAAGAAAAACAAACAGATTTCAAGATCAAATAACATTTATACTAAAATATAACAAAGTACTAAAATTTGATACTGAAACTGTATGTACAACAATTTGCCAAGAGAGATTTCAGATTTCTTTTGAAATTAAATGTCCACTTATGGTAACATATCACTCTATCAAGTAGCTTGTCTTAGTTGTTATACCGAACCACTCAACTTGAATGTTGGGGTGGGGGGGGCTGGATGGATAGAATTTATTTATTTATTTTCACATCTTTGGAATTGTCTCATCATTAAAGAAATTATGGGTCAGTTATTTGTTTCATTGTGGCTCCATTGTTGTTATCATTTCTCAGAATCTAACATTGTATCTATACACTTTAAGATGTGAAGTGAAATTCATAGTTGATTAAATTTTGCTGCATAAGTTTGCATATGAAGTTTGCCTGTGGACACTCGCTGCATTGTATAAAATCTGTGCTAGCAGCTCCCACAGTTCACACCGCTCCTTAAACTCCAGATGCCCAGAATGGTTTTGATTAAACAGCTGACTATCACTGCCATCGCTTGTCCCCAGTTCTCTCACTCATACAGCAGATAAAAATAATACCCATGAAAATCAGTTTTACTGTACAAAGGCATAAAACCAAAGGCCTTGTATTTCCCAGGCAGCTTTGAGTTTATGTTTTAGGGACATCTGATCATTTTGCTATAAATACTATGTAATTTGAGCTTTTATATAGTTTGTATATCATTTCTAGGAATTACTTGTCCTTTTGCTCTTTCTCTGACTTTACAGAGACTAATTTTTCTCCTTCATCCTACACTTCAGGCTCCAGAGGAATTGTGTTTCCAGGCGTGCTCCCAGCAGCTCGAGTTACGTTTTCTCCGTCAGTTATTGCAGCTTCACTCTGCTACTCTGCAAAAAATACAGAAGGAAGCGGAAATGCTGCATGCATCTGATCAAAAGGGTAATCAGAGGAACTAATCAAAAGAGAAGCTTTTATCATGCTCAAACTACACAGTACAACTATTAAATGAAGCATTTATGCTGTAATCAGTTTTAGTACCAACAAATCTGTTTGTCCTCATTATTTTTTCTTAGCCTTGCTGTCCAGAGTCATGGAGGAGGATCAGAAGCTACTAAAGTCTCTGGTACCAAGAGTCAGAGGCCTCACTCAACATTGTGCGTGGGGCCTTTCTTATGGGGACGAAGTCAAAACTGCCATCTCTTACTGGTGAGGCACATTTCTGGAGTAGATAATCTACTGTACTATAAAACAATGGATGCATCACATTTAGCATTTTTAAGAATTCAGAAATGTCCATTTCATAGTTTTACCATTGTTCCAATCAGTTCATTAATTGTTGAGATCTGGGGATGCTCTCTCTTGACATGGCTTTACAATGAAGTACATTAGAGAAAGCAGAACAAAATTATCATTTAAACAATCTATTCTGAACATCCATTAGTTTTTCAAGAGCATCTTACTGGTTCAACTTTGATATGATACTTGCAGTAACTGCAGATTTGATCAACACCAATCTGTTTTTCTAACTACTTGCATTATATTTGCCATAATGCATTATATTATGCTATTACAACCAATGGAGTAACAGCGTACTAAATATTCTCACCACATATCAGTCACGTGATTGACAATTTATTGCTGGTCTATAATTCAGTATTATTGCTTGCGTTTCAGTGAAATCATACTTTGATTAGATGAATATACGGTGTATTGTTTTGCTCAATTTTGTTGAATGATTCTGAGCAAATTGCAATTATGAACTATGAAACTGAGTTAAGTCTTAATTTGTCGGATGAAATGCATAACTGTGGAGCGCAGCACATTGAAATTAACTATCAATTGTTTAATTTGATTTTGCATTTATTGGTGATAGTTATTTTGATTTATACCTTAGCATGGGAGTTAATGTATTCTGTTTAACTTTTTCTGTTTTTGTATGTACATACATGTAGGTGGGATCAACCAGCCCAGCATGTCCTCCCTGAGGTCAATAAAGGAGGACTGACCTTTCAGCAGTGGCTACAAAGATGGAAACTATGTGCCAAAGCCTCTTAAGGGATGCCTCATAGTTTTAAAATATAAAGGAGATCCCTTAAAGAAACTCTCAGTGGCAAAATGACAATGCCACAGTCAAGTCTGGATAACCAACCAGGCAAAGGCAAAGTGGGCAACAGCCCAGGGGTACCATACCATGAGGTGCCCCAGAGGCCACGATATCATTTATTTTCACTTTATTGAGAGTGTGAGTAGTTATAAATGTGCTAGTTTATTTTCACCACTAAAATACAGTATCAACTAAGGTGGGTCCTTCAGAATTAGCTAATTATCAAGCCCTATCTCGTGGTGGTGCCCAGAGTAAAACACTATTTGTGAGACCTTCGTTATTTTAGTTTATTTTGTCCTAAAGTGGAGTATTTCCCAGATAAAGTTCTTTTCAATCAAATTACCACACGTGAAGGAATATTAAGTTATTAATTCAGCATTGGAGGTTTGGTTGCACAGGGCTTAATGGGAACTCAGAGACAGCAGGGCAAATATTCAGGGGGTGGTTCATGGGGAATCAATGAGCACCTACAGGGATGCCTTAACAGACTAATCTGGCCATTGCTGCAGTAGTCAGGAAACACACCAACGTGCTGTAGTGTAAAGCAAAGCTGCAGCGATTAGTCAAAAAGACTTGAAAGTTTTGACGGTTTTAAAGCAAAAACGCTCAACAGTCTTTGGTCCCAGCTTCTTGAATATGAGAATTTGCTGCTTTCCTTGGTCTTACGCTATAATAAATTGAAACGGACTTTTGCTCAGACGAAACAAGACATTAGACGATGTCACATGGGGCTGTAGGACGTCGTGAGGCATCCGTTACTGTTTTCGGTGTTTTATTTTCAATCCATTGACATTAAAAAAAAATAATAATTATTTGCAGCCTCACTCTAACGCAGCAGCGACCGCGACGCATCTTTATTCTCACCATTAGTTCTTTTGATTTTTTTTTAACAACATGAGACTCAGTTTCTAATAAACACATTTCAAACCCACGTATTCTCTGCCGTCTTCCTTTTGAATCAAAGTCGCCGAGAGCTGCCTCTACCGGAGCCGCAGCTGGATCCGCGCTGCGTTTTATTTTATTCTTATTTATTTATTTATCTATTTATTCCCCCCCCCCCCGCTCGACGCGGCCGTCCCGTCGCCGCTCCGGCCGTCGGATCCGTCTCGTCGCCGGGCGCTCGGTCCTCCGGCGCCGCGGCGCCCGCCGCTTCCTACCGGGGGGAGCTCCCGGCGGAGGGCGGAGCGGAGCGATCCGATTCCCGTGGCCTCGGCTCCACCCATCGTCGCGGCTGCGCGGTTCGAGTTTTCACTCCTCTTTTTTCTTTTTTTTTCTCCCCCTGATTTTTTTTCACTTCTACTCCGGCTTCCGGACGCCAAGACAGACCGCTGCCGCCGAATTTAAAGAGACAGGCTGATAGTTATTTTAAATACGATAAACGGCGACCATTGTCCCTCGGCTCGTTTTTTTTCTCCCCCCGACGCTTATCGCTCTCGGCTCCGCTTATTTCGATGGCGGCGTTGGATCGAAGTCGCAGCGGGTAGCGGCTCGTCTGTCACCAGCCCTCTCGCCCCGTCCTTCTCCGCGCTTGAGCCGAGACTGTCCAGCTCAGGCGAAGTAGGGTTGCTCACTGGCAGGGCTGGCTCCCCGACCGAGAGGAAGGTTTGTCGGCTAGCCAACAACTGGAGGTAACGCCGAAGATTCCCTCTCAAGTTGGTGGTAGCGGCTCCGGAGCCTCCCGTCGCCGGGATAATGGCGAAGATTCAGGCGCACAGCACCGCGAAGCAGATAAACCAAATTCAAGACAAGCCTTACGTTATAACACAAAAGCAAGTGCAGCAGCAGCACTTCCAGAAGCTGAAGGTAAGAAGACAACGGACGCGAGAGAGAGAGAAAAAAAAAGGAAAAGTCCTTCAGAGTCAGAACCATTTTGTCGGTCGGATCGTTGCATCGGATCCGAGGCTTTTCTCTTTCCTCCCCTGACGTCGAGTAGTAGTGAAAGGAACGGCTGGCTAACGTTGGTTAGCCCGCCGGCCTGTTAAAAGTAATTCATCGCCAAAACACCCGAAACATTGACGTTTTAAGGTCGGACGTGGAAGCGGCGTTTGGGTTTCGGCGGACGTCCGGGGCGACGGGTCGGGCGCCACGGTCGGCGGCGGTTTCTTGTCCGCGGCGTCGGCAACAGCCGCTGCGAGCCCGACGCCGAGTCGAACCTTCGGTCGTGGGAAGTTCCTCCTTGTTCGTTTTTGTCCGCCACCCCCGAACAAAGTGGAGGACGTCAGCCCGGGCTAGCCGAGGACGGCTACTTCACTCCGTTAGCGGCTTCGTTACACACATTTTTCTTTTGTCGTCTCGGTCGGTGATTATCGGCACACCGGGTCTTTTTTTTTTTTTTTTCTATCTCGCCGGGAACGACGCCTCTCGCCGGGGCACGGCCGTGAAACCGAGCGTATTGTGCGGATTTCGTTCGTATGTGGGTAGGTGTCGGTGGAGTTATTGTCGCCCCGCTCCCCGGCTGTCGGCTAACGTTAGCTACGACGACCCTCTTCAGACGGGGACTTGTTTTCTGACTCTGCTCTTTTTTTTTTCTCTACCCACACTGCGATCACGTCGTTTATCGTAACCCGATCGAGCCCGGGTTGTTGTGATTAAAGAGAGATGTTGTCCGGTCAATAATTATCTGCCAAGCTGTTTTTTTTTTCTTGTGTTCAACCCGTTTTTATTTATTTATTTAGCGGCGCTCGGACGGCTTGTGTGGCTAACTAGTGCATTTGTTGATACATCACTTCGGTTGACGATGAAGAAAGCAAACGTTGTCTATTTATATAACTACACGCCGAAAAAAAAGAGAAGAAATCCACTTAGAAATTTAAAATATTTCGTTTTGTATAGTGGCGTCATTTGAAATTTGATGGTAGCATTCGCTAATGTATATTAACAGTGAGTCACAACGTAGCATTGATCTGCAGGCAAACTATTGTCCTGTTAAACATGCTAAACTATCTGAGAGCTATATATCTGTAAGGTCCTGTTTCAGCCACAGTACAGCAGGATGTTTGTCAAAAAGCTCCTCCACGGCTCAAAGTGACAACGATTGTGCTTTGTGTTGCATTGATGGGCTGCTGTTGTTGTTTTTTTTTCTTCCTCCCCTTCTGTGTTTAGGTTGAAGATGCCTTGTCATATCTGGACCAAGTCAAAATCCGTTTTGCAAATGATCCTGGCATATACAACAAGTTTCTTGACATCATGAAAGAGTTCAAGTCACAGAGGTATTTATGTCGGTTTTTATGCAAAGAACATACAGGTTTAATACAGAGATTAGTAGGAATGGATAGAACTACTTACCCGCTATCAATCCCAAGAGTAACAGAAGTTATTGCATTTTAGTTATACATTTTAAATGAGATGATGCCTCAGACAGACTCTTGAGATGCTGATGGTGGAGCTTACGTGTGGAGTCTGATTTGTTTGCAAAACATCACTACCCGGGGATTAACCACACATTTTAAGAGCTTTTATCAATATGGAGAAATTGCAGATATCTTTCGACTCTTATGCAATAGTTCACATTACCTTGAAATTTAAAATGTGTGGGATGACAGAAATTATAATGAGTTATTCAACTATGCTCCTTTTTAAATGAAGCTATGAGACTCCCTTTGATTTTGAGGTCATTGTTGTCAGGCGGCATATTAGGGAAGAAGTTGATCTTTATTTGCCTCTAGTAACTCTATCTCTAAAACATCTGTTTATGTCTGTTCTTCTGAATAGCATCGACACACCAGGAGTGATAAATCGTGTGTCACAGCTCTTCCATGGACACCCAGACTTAGTATTGGGCTTCAATGCCTTCCTCCCACCGGGGTATCGGATAGAGGTCCCCAAGAATGGAATGGCTTTCCTCCAATCTCCGTTCTCTACACAGGTGAGACACTCTTTCTGCAGCCGGATTCAATGTATTTAATGAATTCTCAAAGCTAGTGCTTTATTTATGTCCAAACGTATGATACTTTCAGCAGGTCCATCACTACAAAACAATGTGCTGAATACAGCTCTATGTTTAAGCCCACAGAACCTTTAGATTCTTAAGAGGAAACAAGTGCTTCCTCTGCACTCAAAAGAAGAGTTGAGTTCTCTGCCTCAAAATACTGCTCCAGAGAGGGCTTCATGCAGAAACAATGCAGCCAATTTCATTTTTTAAAAAAAGGTCACATAAGCAATCAAGACCAGAGGGGATTCTTTCACTTTTTCAGCATTGGCCCACCTCCTTTTCAAAAATTTAATTTTAAGAAACAACCACCTTGCAATCTTTAAATAGAATTTCAGATTTTATTCAAGATCTCAGGCTTTGAAAAGATCTGATACATTCTGTGCTGAATTATACATTAACTGTATGCAATGTATAAACTATGGGTGGATTAGGGTTAGAGCATTATCCTTCTTAGACAGTTTTATAAATATATACCTTGTCCGGAATCTGATAGTAAAATGGTTTAAAACAAAAAGTTTGTAACAATTTGATGCATTGTGATTCAAAACTGATTTGATGCATTTTGCTTCAGGCCAGATTCTGTTACAGCTCAGTTCATACTTGGTATGATTTGCTACTTTCTTTATGGATAAGGCAAAGTCTTGCAAATTTTGGTTGAGAGTAAGTTAGAAATAATGCAAATGCTAGTTTCAGTTCTGTCAGTTACACTTGAATTTGATAGATAACCTGAGGAGCAGTGGAGGTGTGATGCATTAAAACCATTTTTGACAACCACATTGATTCTAGAATTTTTCACTGAATATTTATTTATTCAGTATAAAGTGCCTTAAAAAATGCAATGCATTGCACCACATTTTAGATATGAGAAAGATACAATTCAAGTGGATTTTCTTTGGTTAAGGAGACATATAGTTTTCTTATTATTCATTTTGTTTCACCTCAAATGAGTAATAATTTAGGCCTTTAGTACATATGCGAAAATTAGCAACATGAGTCTTATTTTATAGTGAATGATTGAAGGAGGGAATGGTGTAGGACACAACTGCCAGACAAGTAGTTTTCATGTGTTTCATATTTTTATAGTAATACAGGTGCATTAACACTGTTGACCACCATATTTTAACCCCCATTTGCATCTGCATTTGCATTTACTAGCAAATTTTCTTCTCAAAATCTTAACTTAAATAAACTTTTTTTTTGTTTGTTTGTTTTTCTTTTTGCAATTTTGTTCAGCTAGCTCAACCTAATGCTTTCTGTCTGTAAAGGTATCCCCAGGCCAGCAGGGGAAGAGTCTCACCACCTCTGCAGCGCCTGCGACCTCAGGTAGTGCCTCTGCCGCCCACAGTGAAGCTGGACCTGCCCAGGGCAGTGAAGTCAAGGCTGCCTCATCAGAGTCCCTGCCTTCATCAACCTCAGAAGGACCTCCAGAGCCTCCCAGCAGACTTTCTCTTCCCCTGACTAGCAGAGAGAGTCAGAATCAGGCCACCACCTCATCCGTATCCCCACCTGCCTCCGAGACAAGCCCCGTAGAGTTTGACAGTGCCATCAGCTACGTAAACAAGATCAAAAACCGCTTTCTGGATCACCCAGAGATCTACAGAGCCTTCCTAGAGATTCTTCACACATATCAGGTACTGTAGAAATAAAATGTGGTGACTTAAGTTACTTTTTATTTGCATATTATGATATAGGTAATAAAGCTTTCAGTTACTGAGTTATTTTCCCCCTTTTCCACCTCAAAATCTTTTACTTATTTTTATTCTACTGTTTTGTAGCATTTTAATAAAGCTGAGTCCTCTCTAAATTGCTTTATGGTGTTTTGAATAATATTTCAGCACGTATTTGAGGACGTAGTTGAAGTATTATTGTCCAGTTTCAAATTTCCATGGCAGTCTGTTGTTGGAGGACTGGGACAGTTATTGTGTCTCTTACACTAATATTGACCATGTGTAGCCAGGCCAAAGAATTTCAAAGTGGCTTTCCTGTTTTTATTTAATTATTATTTTTTAAATGAAGCTTGATTCCTCACCTCTGATCACCATTTCCCCCCCTACTACCCTTTAGAAGGAGCAGCTGGAAGTGAAGGAGAGTCGAGGGAGCCGAGGCAGCAGTGGGATGACAGAAGATGAGGTGTTTTCTAAAGTTGCCAGTCTGTTTAAGGGACAAGAAGATCTTCTGGCTGAGTTTGGACAATTCCTGCCTGACGCAAAGAGATCACTGGTCAGTGAAGCAACAATAGACACAGGCAGATAATGTTCAACTTTCAAAACAGATGACAAATAGGAAAGGTTGGGACATAAACAATTTGCAGTCAGTCTTGGTACCAGACTAACAATATTTTGTCTTGTACTTTTTTCCTTTTAGTTTTTTAAACATGCCTAAAAATTGCTATGCTAATGATACTTTGTATTTCTGTGCTACTGCACAGAAATGTCATACTGATAATACTTATATTTAATAGTAAATGCAGTACTAAAAAGTTTCTTCTTCAGAAACGGTACTTGAAAGGTGACAAAGTATTACAGATCAGTCCAAAGTAGAACTGAAATAATTAGTTTGTTGATTGATAGAACATTTTTTGGCAACTATTTTGATATAAATTGATTGTTTAGGGCATTTTTCAAGCAAAAGTGTCCGACGGTCACTAGGTTTTGCTTCTCAGATATGAATATTTGCTCTTTTTTTTTTTTTAAACTTGGATTTAAGTAAATAGAAGATTCTTTAGCTTTTGAACTGGTGAAAGCGACAACCTGGGCATTTTCACTGTTTTCTGACTCTTTAAACATTGAATGATTATTTGGAGCAACTATGAAAATAACTGTCACCAGCAGCCCTAGTCTAGAGGAGTATAACTACATAAGTTGTATGTTTTTGCCTCCTTTCCTGCAGTTCACAGGGAGCTCACTGACAGGGGGGAAAGAGCAGCTGAAAAAGGCAGAGGAAGAGGACACGATAACCAAACAGAACAAAAAGAGACCCAGACCCATCCTACTGCAGCACATGTCCCCATTGCTGAAGGTAAATTCTTTATTAAGAATAACTGCCTCGGGCAATGCACCAGTGTACGTACACAATTCCTTAATCTCACAAGAGTTCAGCAACACTTTGTATCATCTCAAGGGCTCCAACTTCTCCAACAAATGATGTTTAAATATTTTGTTTTTTGATTCAGAAAAAAATGAAGTATTCCTGTACCAAAGATCAGTCCTTTGCTTCAGTTGGTAAACATGGAGTTTTAAGAGAATTCTCCTTCTTTGACAAGGTGAGGCATCATTTTCCTCCGCAGCAGTGTTGGTTCATACTTTTCCTTCGACCCACTGTACTTCCTTTTTCCCCTCATTCTTTCCTCTATTGCTGTCTTTACATATATATTTTTTAAGCCTTCTCGTGTAATTGGTCTAATTTCCTTGTCATCCCACCCATCATTCAGGTTCGTCGCCTGTTTAAAAGCCAGGAAGTGTATGAGAACTTCCTGCGCTGCATCGCCTTGTTTAACCAGGAAGTAGTTTCAGGAGCAGAGCTGCTACAACTAGTGACTCCTTTCCTGGGGTGAGTGAATGGAAAGATGATGGAGCTGGATGGATGTGTGAGATGGCTGGATAATAAGAGGGAAAAAAATGGATGTACAAATGACTTGCTGTTATTTCTTCATAACATTTAAATTTATTTTAAAACTTTCAGGTGCATTTAAGGATTTATAAAGTTATGTTCATATAAGAAGGATTTGATCATTACATTCAAATGATACAACAAAGATTTTTAACCCCATCAAATTCTGATTGGCTGTGGGAAACACTTGCTCTTTGGTCAGCTGTTTATCTCCCGATATCTCTTTCATGATTTCATCCATCTCCTTCCAGGAAGTTTCCCGAACTGTACACACAGTTCAAGTCATTTCTGGGGGACAAAGAGCTCTCTCATGCTGTGTCAGGGCTGTCGGACCGCTACATGGAGGGGGGAGGAGGCAGGGAAGTGGATTATGCCTCCTGCAAGCGCCTGGGGTCCAGCTACAGAGCACTGCCCAAGACTTACCAGCAACCTAAATGCAGTGGGCGCACTGCCCTATGCAAGGAGGTACGCCCACATACTTATTACTAAAAGAACTATCACTAGGTCAGTGCGTTGCTTAAAGGTGCCCTGTAGAGGTTTCTGGTTAACAGTTTCCTTATTTCATTCAGTTTTTCTCAACAAAATACACTTTGTGTATCTAAATAGACATGAAAGTATGATACAGGCATTGTTTACATCCTTGTTTTCATCACTGCCTTTTGTCCATGTAGTGCCGCGTTTTCTGGCACATTATCGCCACCTGTAGTTCAGGGAAATCATTGGCCGTCCCCTGCATGCTTCTGTTTTTACATACCTTTGAATGTGCACATGTACAAACAAAACGGGAACCCAGTTATAAAAACATTTCTCTATAGCACTACTAGTGGTCAAAAACTCCAGAGTATCTTTATTTGATATTACTATAGTAAGTTATTAAATGACTTTTCATCAGGAAATATTTCCTGTAGAAAGGGTGTTTTCTAGTAATAATGATTTATCAATGACATTTGTGCCTGATTTGTGGCTGTATGTATGTATGTAGGTGTTGAACGACACCTGGGTGTCATTTCCCTCCTGGTCAGAGGACTCGACCTTTGTCAGCTCGAAGAAGACTCCTTATGAGGAGCAGCTGCATCGCTGCGAAGATGAAAGATTTGAGGTACGTGAATCCTAACAAGGATTCTGTTTATGCTTCTCATAAAGTAGAGAGGTTTGTATAAACATTACAAATGACTCTATATATGGTTCCATCTATTTGTGACTCTGTTCTTTTAAAAGAAGAGATAATAAGGTTTAACAAACAAAGCGCATACAACCTCTTAAAAAGCACTTCGTCTTTAAATCTCCATTGTTAGTTGGATGTGGTTCTGGAGACAAACCTGGCCACCATCAGGGTGCTAGAGAGCGTCCAGAAGAAGCTGTCCCGCCTTTCGCCAGAGGACCAAGACCGATTCAGATTAGATGACTGCCTGGGCGGAACCTCTGAGGTCATTCAGCGTCGTGCTGTGTATCGTATCTATGGTGACAAAGCTCCTGAGATCATTGAGGGACTGAAGAGGAGTCCCGCCACTGCTGTGCCTGTGGTGCTCAAAAGGTCAGGGCTATCCTTTTTCTCTTTTGTTTTGGCATTATTTCAAATTTCTTCAGTCATTAAATATTTAATGAAAAAAATGAAAAGGCTGAATTCATCTGTTTATGATTATCCTATCTCAAACCTCACCAGCTTTTGTAGTGACATCTGTTGTCTGGAAAATCTCAGCACATAGCGAACTGTTTCTTACTTTGTACTTTCATACGTGCATTCATTAAGATTATGTTAGCTAGATACATTGGTGAAATGCTTTGTCTTGTATATCAACACTGAATATTGAAATGAGATTGTTGTTTGCACTTACGGACATTTACATTACCAGCAAGGACGTTTAACCAAGTGACAATATAATGGAGACATTAGTTTACTGATAACATAAATAAGATCCGTGTTAACGTGACACATTCAAGAACATGGTTAAGTTTTATGAAGCATCTATATTAAAGTTATGTTGTTCCCCACAGGTTGAAAGCCAAGGAGGAGGAGTGGAGAGAGGCCCAGCAGGGTTTCAATAAGATATGGAGGGAGCAGTACGAGAAGGCCTACCTGAAGTCCCTCGACCACCAAGGAGTCAACTTCAAACAGAATGACATGAAAGCCCTGCGGTCAAAAAGTCTTCTCAATGAGATTGAGAGCGTCTATGATGAGGTACAACTCCTCTTTGTATCTGCAGGCTTAACACTAGGTCCTTTGCAGCCTCAAAAGATAATTAAGTGCAGTATGTCATAGGACATTCCTGTATCATTTTTGGGAAAGCTTGTAGAGCCACACTGGAGGTAGGGCACAATATCACATTATAAAATCATTCATATTTTATATCATTATAATTCACGGTCTAACGAGCAATGTTATAGCCCGTTTTAAACTTCTTTTTAACTGCATTTAAACCTAAAATTGACCATCACACAGGTGGTCAGCGATATATGATGATCGGGGCAAGTTGATATCCAGTGTTCATTGGAGCAAATTAGTCCATTCTCTTATCTTTAGTTTCCTTTTTTAGTTGAGATTTACATTTCATTCTTGACATTAGACACAGGAGGTACTTAAAAATTCTAACTCGAGACACAACGACAAGAATCGATCATAATACTAAGAAGTTTGAATATCTACGGTTCATGTCAACCGATTTATATTCTCTCTGCTGATGAGCCTCATTTGATTATGGCATAAAGCACCAAAACAAGAAAGAAAGTGAATGAATCTTTTGTTAGGATTGTTTTGTTATTTTATTTTTTATTTTTTCATCTTATGTTCATCCATCTGTGTAGTGCTTCTGTTAGAGGAAAGGATCAAAGCTGTTGATAGGAGGTTAATTTCTCAGAAAACAATGACACCATTAAATGTTATGGTTCATTAGAATAAATGATTTTTAATTTTCAACTCCTGTTGCAGTGTATCTGGGTTTTTCCCTCATTTATCTCTATTTTTTTCTTTATCTCAGCGTCAGGAGCAGAGCACAGAAGAAGGTGGAGTTGGCCAGCAGGGCCGCAATGGCTCTGGCACGGCCTCATCTAGTGAACCTCATATGGTGTTCACATATGAAGACAAACAGATCCTGGAAGACGCTGCCTCGCTCATCATCTATCATGTCAAACGTCAGCCCACCATCCACAAAGATGACAAGGACCACATCAAGCGCATCATCCAGCACTTTGTCCCTGACCTGTTCTTCTCCCGCCGTGGCGAGCTGAGTGACACTGAAGAATGGACAGATGAGGAGGGTGAGCCTGAGGAGGGAGGAGAGAGAGGAGGAGGAGCTGGAGGAGCAGCAGGAGGAAACGGTAATTCTAATAATACATCAGGAGCAGCAGCAGCAGCTACAGGGAGTCAGTCTCAACCCCAACCTGCCCAATCCCAATCCCAGTCCCAGCCCCAGCAGCTCAATGGTGAGTCCAGGCGACGGCGCTGCAGCCCATCCCAGCCTGGAGACACAGAGGCCTCCACCACCTCCAGTAGCATGAGTCAACCTACAGGGACCACATCCACCCCTGGATCTACAGCAATGGAGACAGGTTCAGGCGCAGCCGGGGAGAAGGTCGACCTGCGCGACCCTGAAGCAGAGCACCAGAAGGAGCTGGACGGTGTCTACAACCTTTTCTTCGTCAACAACAACTGGTATTTCTTCTTGCGGCTGCATCAGACTCTGTGTTCGCGGCTGCTGCGGGTTTACCGACAGGCAGAACGGCAGCTGCTGGAGCACCGGGCTGAGCAGAGCAAAGAGAGGCTGCTGATGGCCGAGGGACGGAGGGAAAAAGCCTGTGATCTCGCCATGGAGCTCCGTCTCAAACAGCCCAGTAAGTTCAGCCACTGGTTGGTTGTAGAAATGTTGTCATGGTCAGATGAAAACTTTTAACTGGAGTTGGGTCAATTGGCTATCACATCTGACTCAACAGGACAATTAAGATCACTGCACTATTTCAGATCCTTGCCCAATGATCGAGAGCTAAATTATGCCAGGATTCATGGTGTTGACTCACACTCATACTACATGATAGTATGTGATAAAGAGAGAGATTGGTTTGAAGAATATTCCAGATCTGTAGAAAGACAGAGCTTCTTTTTCTTTGCCTTTTCAACATTTGAAACAGCAGAGAGAAGCACAATATCTGTTTTTAGGTGTTCAGAGCCATCAAGGCCATTCGAGGCATTAAAAGAAAAGCTCTTCATTATTTATTTATTTATTTATTTATTCATTTATTTATTTCTATGCTGGCTAAAGCATGATCAATTTTCTATAATTTTTATTTCAACCTGTTAGGCTCCAGTAAAACAACTGGCATAAACAACCTGTTGAACTATGTTAAAAAAACCCTCAAACCTATTTTTAACGCCTACAGAGAGTAGACCTGCAACTAAAGATGATTTTCATCATCAAGTAATCTGTCCATTATCTTCTCTGTTAATTAACTGATTGATTGAAACATAAACGTCAGAAAATGTTTAAAAAATGGAATCAGAACCAGAGATGTTATTACCAGGTAAAAGGTGTGTTTAGTTCGACCAGCAGTCCAAAACCCAAAAATGATTAAAGACCACAAAATAAATTCTCACATTTGATAACCTGGAACCAAGACACGTCAGTATATTTCCTCGTACGATGGATCAGTCATCAGAATAAGTAGTGACTGATTTTCTTTGGACTGATTAGTTGCAGCTCTTCTGCAGATATCAGGCAACAGTTTGAATTAATGATATCCACACTGCTTCTGGTTAAAAACTGCATTTCAACTTTAGTACTTATCCATGCTAGAGAAGAACACAGGGCGTCCAAAACCTGTCCACGTCTTGGACGCTGATGTGACAGCTGATCCACAGTGACACTGCTCATTCATAGCCACATAAAAATACATTGTAATGACACACTTCTTTAACAGACATGACTTCCCTCTGCTTCCACAGGTGAGGTGGAGTTAGAGGAGTATTACCCAGCCTTCCTGGACATGGTCCGCAGTCTGCTGGATGGCAACCTGGACTCTACACAGTATGAGGACACACTGAGAGAAATGTTCACCATCCATGCCTACATCGGCTTCACCATCGACAAGGTCATCCACAACATCATTCGGCAGGTAAGCAAAATTGAACTTTCTTTTTTCAAGCTTGCCCTCTTCCGCAATTCTCTTTTGCTGGTTTCTGACACTCCCATTTCCTTATTCTTCAGTTGCAACACCTGGTGAGCGACGAGGTGTGTCTGCAGGTGGTTGATCTTTATCTGGCTGAGAGGAAGCGGGGGGCAGCAGGGGGGAACCTGTCGTCACAGTGTGTCAGAGCTGCTTGGGAGACGAGCTACCAGTGGAAAGCTGAAAGAGTCATGGCTGAGGAGAACTGCTTTAAGGTGAGCACCAAGCCCTGATGAATGTAATAGTGAATTATATATTTGGCCCTGGCATTTTGTTTTTTTTTTCTTTTTTTAATAGTCAAATCATTTTCTATCGTCATCTGCCATTTCCGCTCGTAGAAATATGCCGTATACACATTTCCAGTCATTTCAGAGGATAGTTAGCATTTCTCATGACAGTACATGTACCCAGAAAAACTATGGACGTCACTAATAGCTGTTGTGTGTTTTTGAAATAATGATCATGATTGTAGAAAAGAAGAGCTGCTCTACTAAAGGTGAATCCTTTTCAGTCATTTTGGTTGAATTTGTATTCATATGGAGATGGAAGTGACACTAGTGTATATGCAGCCAAATGTACTACAGCAGGTGAACAGGGTCTCTTTAAATGTAATAACATGTTATTGGATCAGCTGCCATAACTGTCTGCACCTGTCTCTCATACCAAGGATGTGTTTTTAGATTTTAACAACACAAATCTTCCTGATGATCTCTGGTTTTTATTCCACTGTAGTGAGCTGATTCGAGTTGGTTTTCACACATTTTTCTCTAATTTTGTGTCATCAGGTGATGTTTATCCAAAACAAGGGTCATGTGACAATGACCATTGAGCTGCTGGACACTGAGGAGGCCCAGGCTGACGACCCATTAGATGTACAGGTAAACACACACTTACAAAATGCTTATATACTTGAAATGAATAATCTGATTGAAGTTTAAATAAAGCAAACAAACTTGATGGAACTGGATGTATCACTTCCTCCTTCAGTGCCTGTCGAGCTACATGGAGCAGTTTGTAGGAACAGAGTCCAGTCTGTGCTCACAAGCAGAGGGCTACTTCTTCAAACCTGTTTTTCTGCCCAGGTATGACAGTTTAACATTGCTGTTTCCCCATATCAATTTTTTAGATGTTTAGACCAAACCAAACCACCTTTCATTTAAAGGGAATGACTTTAGAGGTTACCTTTTAGTATAATGCATTACAGTACTACAACAGTAGAAGGAAGTTTGAATTTCTGCACATTGTCACCACTAAGTTTCTTTGGGGAAAAAAAAAGCTATTTGGTTCAAACAAAACATTGCGTTTTCACCAAACTTAGTGATCAAAGTGTGAATGAATTCGAACTTTGGTTTCCCTATGCACGTCTATTGGACGTGCACGAGAGATGGCAAATATTTGATGTCAACAGCGCAAACAATGACCACAAAAAAGACCATGGAGTTGAGTCAACATATTTCTGACACATTGTAGAAAATACTCTCATCTCAGATAACATCTGTAAAGTTTAACAGAGTCTATTTCATGTCAGACAGATATTGTAATCCAGATGTTTTAAGTTGTAATAAATGTCTCAAATGCGTCCGTTCTCGTAGGAACCTGCGGCGTTTCCGTCGCTGGCAGGTACGGCAGGTGGAGGCCATGCGCTGCAGGAGAGAGTGGCACCGTCAGCTGGGCGTGGAAAATGCCGGGAGCCTCGACTGTCGCTTTAAACTCAACACTCACAAGATGGTGTTTGTCATGAACTCTGAGGATTACATGTACCGTCGAGGAGCACTGGTCAAGGCCAGAAAGGTGGGGCAGAGCCCGCATTTAATTTCACACGTTTGTCCGTGTTGTGATGTGTTGAGAGCGTTCTGGTGAATCTGGGCGTCATCCACAAAATTAAACCCCGCTTGTGCATTTTCTGCTCGGTAACTCCTGTGTGCTGTCTCACAGATGAAGCTCTTAACAATTTTTCCTCTTCCTCCACAGTCACAGCACAGAGTGGCAGCAAGCCAGCACGAACGCTTTAACAAGTGGCACCAGGGCTGGCTGGCCAATCACGTCACGGCCTCGGCTGAACGCTCGGTGCAGAACTGGCTAATGGGTGAGGAGGAGGAGGACATGATCCCCTGCAAGACCACCTGCCTGTCGACCGAGGTGAAAGGGCAAACGGTCAACAGATACCAAGTTCATTACAGCGGTAGCAAAGCCCCGGCCTCACCGTAGAGCTCCGCGCAGAGATGGACATGCAGTACGCACACACACACACAGGTAAATGCATGGACTTACAGGACATTCATACACTAAACACAGACATAAACAGCTGCAGTCACACTTCTCCACCTTCCTCCACAACATGTTCACTCACTCACATTCACTCATGGATAAAGAAACTAGCAGAAAAACACAGTGAGTCAGTGACTGAGCGATGATGTGGAGAGAGGGACCAACACAGACAGTGCAGTAATCGGAGCGAGTGAACTCGCCCCCAATTGACGGGACGAGTTGGACACGACGGCACAAACAGATCATCATCCTCACCATTCTAGCTTCTCTGGTGGCACTAATAGTTGGTAAGACTGATGGACAGAGACGGTTGATCAGGTGAGAAGTTCTGAGATCAAGAAATTTCTTTCGGAAATGTGAATGTCTGTTTTTCTTTTTCTTTTTAAGTCAAGTGTAGTTTTTAGCTTCTAAAGCCAGAGAGCCTTCTGCTTGTTGGTTGCTTGGTTGGTTAATGCGTGTTTATATGGAGAGATAATGGTAAACGTGTGTATGTATGTGTATCCTGCTCTTCATTTTGTCTGTTTGTATGCCCAGTACAGGCTCTACAACTCTAGTAATTGCATTATTACTGTATGTGCATATATACAGCAGGGATCCTGTATTTTTATATATGCATCTACGCGAGTTGATTGATACATCTAAAGATCATGTGGTTCTTTACAGTGTTTGCTGTCAGCCAACTCTTGATGTTTGCAGTTTGTTTTTGGGTTCTTTTTGTATTTTTTTCTCCCCATTTTTGTGTTGTAGCGAAACAAGTTATCACCAGGGCGACAAGGAGTCCTTAAAATTAATTGGTTTAACATTGATGAAGCAGTCAAATTATGTATCATATTCATGATTTCACCAAATGTTTACTTTACAATGTTTTGTTTTTTGCATACTGACATTGAAAATAAAAGCAAAATATCAGTGTTAAAATAGAATGTATAACATTTATCCTGTATCAGTTATCATAAAATAAACAACCTAGTTGTGACCTTCTTAGATGTTGACTGGCAGGTTGTTTTTTGGCATTAGAGAAGTTCAACATACAGCATCACTGGGTGCAACTCCCTCAATACATCGGTTTTTGAGGATGTTAATAATCAAACAGTCCATGAAGTGGCTGCATGTCAAGCTCAAGTATTTAAAATGACCGAAATTAAGTCAACACAAGAATTAAGAATCTACAAGAATTAAATTAGAGCTGAGACACTTAGTCCATGGACAGAAAATAAATCCATAATGGTAGAATTTACTGGTTTCCGCTCCTTTAAATGTGAGGATTAGTTGGCTTTTCTCTGATTTGTATCATTTTTAACTAAATATATCTGGATTCTGGACTGTTGATCGAAGAAGACAACAGAATACGTCACCTCTGTTAAACTGGAACAGACGGTTTTCACCATTTCCAAATATTTTATAAACTAAATTAAAAATCACTTAATCAAGAAAATAATGACTATTCTCTCCATTCGAAGCACCTAAACCAAATCTGATGAGTTCCATGAAAGTAGGATTCTGTCACGGGGCTGTTATGATTGATTGCATTTACTTGTACAAGTTTCCTATTTTCCTTGTGTTTAGTGGACATTTTAATTAAAACATTGAAACATTCACTAGAAAGTCCTTTAGTAGCTGCTCTGGAGCTTTCAATCATTTGCCCAGTTGTGGTAGTGTAGATGTTCAGATTAAAAAATTTTTGAGCACTTTAGGGATTTCTCATCCATTTTGGCAATAAAAAAACAAAACGATTTAGATATTCAATTAATTTTATTCTATTTTTAATTTTATTTTGATTAATTTAGGCAAACTCAGCCTGCTGGGCAAGATCGCATGATACAGTTGAAAGCCCCAGAACTGCCACTAATTGACCTTGTGGTGAGATGTTTTAAATGCTGTTTTTCCTTCTGAAATAGAAAAGACTGATGTGTTATTGGGTTGAATTATGAGGGTTTGTTGGATAGTGATTTGTTACAAAGTTAGCTGTGTTCTGCTTTGATTACACGGGTTCTTCTTCTCAGCCAAGAAGCAGGATTTTTCAGGGTTCTCAGGATGATTCATTTATCCTGTTTGGCACACTGAACATAAAACAGCGTCAGACTCAGTCTGCCCACCAGTAACAAGAACAAACAAAAAACAAAGGCTGCCAGTGCTTTTGGACCAGTTCCTCAACCTCAAGAACTAATTCTCATCAGGACCTGCAACGCCGCCTTTCACCACCAGGCTGCATGTCTTCTCAGAGGTAAGGGGGGTGAATGAGGGAGCCAGACTCAGAGTGTACACATGGTTACAGTCTTCTTTAAGTGCACTGTGAAATAATGCAAAAACATCAATCAACAAACATGAAGCAAAAATAAAATCACTAAGGAAAAGGCTATCGGAGATGAATGCTGGTGAAATATGTCTCTACACTCGTGTTAATCTGTAAGCGTCTGTATTCAAAGTAGTGCATCAGAGCCACACTAAAGGGGAAGATACTCAGTAAAGCTTCTTGTCCAGTGGGGAGGAAATAAAACCAGGAGACTGTAAAAAACTGAGAGGTCTGAGTAGGTTACAGCACTTAAAAAAAAAAAACAGTAAAAGAAGAAAAGAGTCAAGAGGCAGAGCGAGTTTTAAAAATATTTGTGGTTTATAAAACCCAGATATGACAGGATCACCAAAGTGTATACAGAAATACAAATACCATCAGGAAAACCATCATAGAACAGTGTTATACACTAGACATGTACAAACTACTCTGTAAGAGGGACTCGGGGAGGATGGATCAGACATTTTCCTTTCTTTATGTCTCTTAAAATCACATTTAGCCACAATGTATATCATCTATTATCTTTTTTTCTGTATCTTATTAAAGTGGCACATCTACCAAACTACATGTACTATCACGTTCAGCTAGATTAGCGAGAAGGTATGAACAACACCAAGAGCGGGAGGGAGGGAGGGAGGGAGACTGAGGAGGATGCACACATATCAAGCACTTTAACATCATGGGGGTTTCAGCAAGCAGTGGAGGCAAAAATCAGCTGTGGTTATCACCCATGAGGAAAATGGGATGTTCAGGGCTTATCACTAATGTCATGTCATCGAACACAAACTGTACAAAATAACCCTGGTTTTGTTTCTGCCTGCAGGTTCCACATACTGAACATCTGTGAACAGACTCTGGTCAGTAAAACATTTGTTTTTTCTCACAGACAAGCATCTTGAAATGCTTCCAGCAAGTGAATAATGATCCTAGATCTGATCTGAGACATTCAAGAGAGGCTCAGGCAGATCTGGGATCAGTTTAACAGTATCTTGTTACAGCATGGGTCCACTCTGGAACAACAGATGTAACGTCCACAATATTTTCAAGCACATTCACAAATGTACAAACAGAATTACAGCTTCAGGATCCCGGAATCTGCCCCTGACTTATTCCTACCTCCTCCGTGAGACCTGGACATAAACCCCCACCCCTCCCTAGGGGAGATGACGGAGCCTTGGATTAAGAAGGAAATACCAACAAGATACAACCAATCACATTCTCCATTTCTATGGATTTTTTTTTCTCCTCTATTTTTTTATACAAACACATTTTCAACAAATATACACATTGAAAAAGAGTGCAGGATTGTGGACGATGGACAAAAAGCTCCTCATCACCTAGAAAATACTGCTTGGAGCAAAAATGGCAACGTATGAAATCAATCATTGTCACAGTGGATTCAATGATTTCTAATATAAACATCATGTCAAATAAATTAGAATCTATGTACAATGTAGAACAAAAGCAGCATGCAGGCAAGACAACAGAGCCTTTTTACAAAACTATCTGCTGTAGTGGTGTGCTCTCTGTCACAAGAGAGAGAGAGGCAATGTGGGCTGTGTGTGTTTGTGTCTGTGTGTGTCATGTGTTATGTCTGTATACAGTTACGGCATGTGTCCAGTGTATTTAAATAGACGGGGAAGCTACCCATCCTCTAAGCCTTAACAGATAAAAAATTTGACTTTCTAGCTTTCCACTTCACATTCAGTTCATTCTACACAGAAACTTTTCGGTCTTTTAGCCACGATGGGACGAAAATGAGAAGAAAAAAAAAAAACACCTTAAGCTAGAAGTAGGAGAAACAGGACATTTCTAAAACACGTGTCTTGTACCTCTCTGGGTTTTGTCTCATGACTGGCTGCCGGTGACTCAGTGTAGCCACAGGGAGCAACAGCAGAACAGAGAGCAGAGCGTGAGGAGGCCGTAAGACACACACACACCAGTATTAAAGATGGCATTGTTTCTCTGGAAGTCGGGCGGCCATTTAACAACAGCAGCAGCGACAGTGACACACTTCAAAAAGACAAGCCACAGCTGCTGCTTCCTCAGGTGTGAGCTGCTAGTTTGAGAATAGGACGAGGGGGCGAACAGAGGATGTCACATGTACAGCACATTTTCCTAGTTGTTACTAACTTTCCTTTTCTAAAATGACTGGTTTACATTCGATCTAATAAATTCACACTTGAAATCTTTTTTTTCTTTTTTTTTTAAGTGATAAAATTAGGCAGCATTAGAACATTAGAGTCAAACAAACATGTATCTAGTGACAGTGAATGCAGTAGAATGTCGTGAGACCAGACTCTGGGTCCCTGATTCAGGGGCCCAGAACCAGACAGGAGCTTTAAGACATGTCAGGGATTACAGATATTTACTGTTATTTACTGTTTAAGGGTCCTCAGTTAGCTTATGCAGTGTTGCAAGATCTTTGTGCCACCAAGTAGCCCTATCATTATAAAAGGAGCCCACTTTTTATTTCAGATATTGGACGGGGCTTTTTTGTCTCCGTACCTTCCATTCTAGGAATATAATAGAAAACTCAAATCACCACAAACTGCCAAAAACTAGACCAGCTGGGAGGAAAACCATCCAATCTGGCAACGCTGAGCTTTTGTCAGAGGGCCCGGGATATCTAGCAGTGCCTTTGTGTGTCGTAATGCACCTGTACTGCCAAGTGGTTCTCAAACATTTTCTGTCTTTTTCTGGCTTAAAAAAGCGCTCCATGCTTCACCCCCTGTTTGCACACCCAGTTTGGGAACCACTTGCAAAAACACTCAGGGCTTTAACTCTTACCATCCTATTATACCCAAACACTGACAATAACACTAGTGATTCTACTCATATTACTAGGATTTCCAAAAAGACAGATCCTAACCACTAAAACAGCTCAATGAAACATACTTTTTTAAAAGAAAAGAAAAGCACTTAAATCTTAAAATAAGCTTTTGGCTCTATTACATTTGACTCTTGCAGGCAGGTTGAATTAACGAAGCTACTATAGCCATGGACACATTCATAAAAACAAAGCTTTGGTAATTAATGCAAAGGATGGCAATGCACATACAATAAACTGTAGCTAAACAGGGCACTTGAAAACGATACAGCACGATTAATGTGTTGATTCACAGGTCACAAGTCATTTTTGTACTAATTTGAGGTTGGGGATGAATCAAGGTCTAATAATAAGCTTATTAAAAAATGTGGCACAAGTCTAACAGAGAAAAAACGTTCCAAACATTATAAAATACATTAACAATCATCGTGTGGATACTGAAACTAGTCTCACTAGTATATAAACAACACATGTAGAAGTACTGAACAACTACAAGAGAGTAATAATGCACATTAAAATATATTAAATATATTACAATGCAACTTCCCAGGCCGGGAAATGTTTGAATCAAAACATCCCTTTTTGTGTACAAGTAGTTTTTTTTTTTCATGTTTTGTGTATTAAATGCACTTTTCCTGCAAGTGCCTCCAGGTTGTGAATGTACACTGACTTTGTTACAACTCAATCAAAAAAAAAAAAAGAAGAAAAAAGATGGCGTATAAAAAGAATCAACAAGTTGAAACCAGTTGATTTGTCTTGATATGCTGTGATCTGTGTAGAGTCCTTCCTCAGGTGGCTATTGATTAATATTTAGTCTTTTGATTGGCTTTGTCTTCTCCCTGTTGATCCTAGTGTAGTTAAAAAGGCGTGTAAACAGTCATCTGTAGTCTAGCTATGCAGCTTCTCCTAAATAAATCCAGAAAAGAAAGATAAGGAAAATCTAAAGAAACAGAAATATCTCAAAATAAACAACAAATACTAAAAAAAGTCTGTTTAAAAAAGAAGAGGATAATCCCAGGGCAGTGTGGTCTGTGTTTCTAGTTGTGTGCAGAGGGTTTCCCCTGACATCTGTCCATCTGTCTGTCTCTGTGGCATTAGCTCTCTCTTCAACTGTAGCAATATCACATTATGTTTGTGCTTCAGCAGGTTTATCTGTGTGTGTGTGTGTGTGTGTGTGTGTGTGTGTGTGTGTGTGTGTGTGTGTGTGTGTGTATGTTTCCACATTAAAATGTGGGTTTTTCTATACTTATAAAGACCAAACATACTCACAAGAAAGTAAATATGAGGTAAATTCTCCAAAGTGAGGGCAGACTGACAGTCCTCACTGTTTTAAAGGTTTAGACTGAGGGTTAGGGTTAGAGTTAGAAGAGAGAAGAGTTGAGGTTGGGTGTTAGTGACTAAGGTCCATATAAGTATAGTGTGCGTGTGTGTGTGTGTGTGTGTGTGTGTGTGTGTGTATGCGCTGACATTGTGGACTCAGCTGAAGGCCTCATCATCCGTGTCTTCAATTAGCACCTTTGTGTCCTTTTTCGATCTAGAAAAAAAGGATTTAAAAAAATTACATATTATCTGGCAACATTTTTCACAAGAACAATTATGACTTCAATAGTGATACTATTGCCAAATCCTGGATATTTTCATCTTGAACAACAACAGATGTGATGTGAACTTTTTTTGGTGTTTATTATACCTCTCAACTCATGTGCTTCCTAAAATAAAGATCAACAAACAATATGAATTGTATGTTTGTGTGATACAATATTTTATTTTTTTAGTTCTATTTTCTTTAATTTTTTGAAGTCAAACATTGAATCCCTTACTTCCTTTTGATGAATGGATAAATGATTAATCCAGGTCTTCTAATTTATACAAATATAAGAATATTATCAAAAAGTACTGATATTTAATCATTGGGCATTTTACAACTAGAGTCTAAAAGAAAATGTGTTAGTGGCTTAGTGCCAAGTTCTTCAAGAAAATGGAGGCAACACAGAGGAGAAATGTAAAATCTCTTCCAGGTCATTCTTTTATTAATATTATTACATTTATTACACTCATACATTTATAGAAGTTTGATTGCATGAGCCCAACATTTGTCTGTAGTTTTCCTTACTGTGAGGAGGACAGTAGGGGGCGTCGGAGTGACAGGCTGTAGGACCTCTTCCATGTCTTTTTGCCTGAGCGGTTCCGGACACCGTCCTCCTGGTCCATCATCTGCTCCAGTAGCGTCTGGTCGTCAGCGTTGAGCGGCGCCACCGAGATATCCCTCACCGCACGAAACTCACCACAGTTATTCAGGTGCTCGTTCTCCAGGCGGAAGAAGTTCCACACAAAACGCCTGCAGAGGGGAAGGTGAAGAGGGGAAGGTGAAATGGTGTTGGGGGTTGGTGCTTATGGGATTTTTGTGCGTGCAGCTTTAGCAGTGTGATGTCTGAAACAGTGTGTCTCCATCATCTGTTAATATCTTGAGAGCCAGGTGGTTTTGAGTCCTTTAAGCTGCTCTTTGAAAGGATGCCATTGATAGGAGATTGTTCGATTTCCTCATCCTGTAGCAAACCACAAGTGAGCGTCAGTATGTGTGGGACAAAAAGGAAGCATGAGACCCACCTGAAGACCTCGAGAGGAGCCAGCACAGTGGCTACGATGTCGCCTACAGAGTGGATCTTGGTCATTGTGGTGAGAGAGATCTGGATCGTCCAGGCAAAACGCAGGATCACATCTTCTATAATAGCACAGTAGTAGTAGGCCTGAAAGAGGAGATGGGATTAGGTGACCCTGTGTATAGGTACGTGTGTCTATGATATGCATGGGACTTCTCCCAGATTCTACCTTGTGGGGGTAAACTATTTCTTCTCTGAGGAAGGTATTCTCTCCAGCTCCCCGGTCAAACAGACCCCAGTCCATGCGTAGATCCCAGATCAGTGTGTACAGGGAGCTGATGGTCGAGAACAGGATCAGCAGGTAGAAGAACATGTCAGCGTCTGTATGTCCTTGCTCTGAAATAAACACGCAAACACAACTCATGTCAGATGACATTCACACACTAAATTATTTTCTTTGAGTTAGTTCCAAAGATGTTTTCATGATGTGTTCAGATCTGATATAAAAGGAAAAAATCCACAGTTTTTAAAAATGAAGCTTTATAGAATCTACCATCTCATTGAGGTTATCAGTGCAAGTGTTCCAAAACACTTTGACCACTAGAGGGAGCCCTCCTGTCAAGAATACACTAGCAATGACCTACTGAATGTTACTGAATGTAATTCCCGCCTACATCAGGATATTTTTCATCAAATAGAAGATGACAACATTAAATTACACACAATGCTGTAGCTCATTCACCTAGTGAGCCGAGAGCAGGCAGCTGCACTAGGAAGCAGAGCTAACGGGCTCAACAAAAGCAATAAAACTTAAAATAGTAGTTTCTGGGTTTGTTTTTTTGTATTACTAAGGGAGTCTATTCTAATACTAGTACCCCTTTTTACGGGGAGAGGTCATTACTGCAGTAACATCTCCGTGTTTCAACAAAAAGACATTTATTTGGTAGCACTAATATTAGTGTATGAAGCTGGGTGTATATTTTTAACTATATGTGCTTATATGTATTGTTTTTTATTGATGGATAGATTGTTTAGTTTATTCAGAAATGTCAGGTAATGGAAGAAGAAAATCCTTACACTGGAGAAGTTGGAACCATAGAATATTTGTAATTTTTTCTTAATGAATCACTTAAATTATTAATTGATTTCCATAGTTGTTGACAATTTTCTGTTGATGGACTAATCAATTAATTGACTAATCCTTGCAGCACTAACCGGTTAATTCAGTATTTAATTCCGTGTTGAGTATTCTTATTATTAACTCTTTGTGAAAAGTGAAGTATTATAAACTAGTAGTTCTGTTCTGCTCTCAGTGTCTAGGGCTGCAAAAGCTTGTGGTGAAGAATACATTTCAACAACAGTGTTGAATTTCTAATACCCAAAGACTCTGCACTTTGTTGGCTCAGTAAATGTTTGTGCTCCACAAAAGAGCGAGGACTGTGAGAACATGTGCTGGTGTTGCAAACCTTTTTAACTAGAGCTCAGTGGGAACATCACTTTTCCATGTACAATTCCAGTTTCTTTGATTGGTAACTAACAGAAAGGTTTGGTTTCCGCTTTTGATATTGTCCAGACTGTTCAATACAATGTCTCGTTTACCATACCTCCCTTAATTATTTGCTGACACTAAAGCAGCAGACCAAGCTTAGGAAACATTCGCTGTAATGATACCGATAATTATTGTTTTGTTAACCTGCCCTCAAATGAGAATTATTTAACAAGCTCAGAGTTAGTTTACATGTGTTAAATGTACTGCATATTGTCAGTGTGTTGTCAGCATTGCCTGTGGGTTTGTGCAGAATCACTGTGGACGTGACTTGCCTGTCCCTCAAGCAATATAAATCAGCACCTAGTGGTCTTACACAGTGACTCAGACAGACACAGAAAGCAGCCACCAGACAGAGACTGGCCTCGCTGCCATTTGTCATAGTCACTGCTTCTTCCTGCTACCAGCCAACGAGACGCCGGGGAGCAGAGTGGGGGACATTTCTAACAGAGAATTACTGCTGCTGCTCTGTTAACTGCTGTGCCCATTGTGCTGTTTTCTCCCAAAGCTGAGCGATGGGATGAAAGTAGTCCCTACGGCCACACTGAGATTTCCCAGCTGTAGATTAAACTTAGTCCTGGACAATAGAGTCTCTTCATTGGAGGGTATCCACTGATGTGATTTCCTTGGCTTGTAAAGTGTTGAAGTTTTAACCCTTCAGTCTCTGTGAAGGCTGATGTTTTTTCCTGCCTGGCTGGTTAACCACTTGACCATTAAGAGGTTAAACATGGTGAGATGGACATTGATTGCATGCTCAGTAGGGGCTGATGCTGGTCACTGGCTCCTGTCTCACACACTCAATTGCTAGTAGTCTGTCTCTCTCTCGATCTCTCTTTCTCTCTCTCTCTCACAAACACACACACACACACACACACACACACACACACACACACACGCACACTTGGTAGCTATTGTTGTCTGCAGGCACCCAAGAGGATAAACACTATTAAGGACAGAACACTTCAGCAGGCTCATTTTATGCAAAAGGCCCACTTTCAACTAATGGAAACAAATTTAGGGCAAGAAAAAAATCAGTCCGTGCTATCAGAGTCATTTTCATCTGTTGCCATGGCAACCAAAACCATCAACAAATTTATTAAGAATCCTACACCTGGAGACCACTCAACCACAGAGAGACTGACAAACAGGTGAAAAGTATTTAAGTACTTTTACTTCGGTATTTCCATTTTCCGCTCCTTTTCCCCGTTTCTGAGGGGAATTATTTCTTTTTTACTCCATTACTTTATCTACAAAATGTAAATTACTAGATACTTTACAACTTACGATTTTACACTAAAAAACGTGACATGCTGTTAAAATACAGTGTATTGTTACAAACCTTTTTGGCTTATCTATCTGGTGTCCTCTGTTTATGAGTTGTTAGTAGTCCCCCTAAGAGGGATGTTCCCGCTAGACTTTGGTTTCACTTAAATAGGATTAGAGAAAAACAGCAAAAAAAACTAAACAGCCATGAATGTGTTTAGCAGAGCCACTGGACTGAACAGTGTCTATAAATTTGTTAAATCTCAGCCATAACCAGCTGCAACAGTAAAAAAACTAATATATTATGTGATAACACAAGGACTGATATTTTCAAAATGAGTACTTTTATTCTGGATACTTTGAGTAAATTTTGCTGATGTAACGTATTCAGTGGATTTATTCATGGCCAGAGATATTGTTTACATGCACAGCGGATGTACCTTCATCAGACGGGAAACTGAGCCTGCGCCTGGCTCCTGATGCAAATATATCTGCTGTAGCGGGAGTCTGTTTGGCCTTAGCAGGGGTGAATTAGAGTTCAAGCAAGCAGAGGGAGAGATTTGACTCAGAGCAGTGTCTTTTATCTTCATTGGTTAACATGTGTGTTTGAATGAGGGTGTGTTAGTGTGTGTGCTGCAATTCCTCTCCTGATAATGAATGAGGGGTCAGTACATGAAATGAAGTTATAAAAGCTGTCAGCTACAGGCTCATCTCTATTCCAGCAGAGTCCAGCAGACATGTGCTCAGCCCGGAGCTGGTAATTAAACATTTCTCCTCTCCTCTCCCCTACTCTTCTCTTCTCTTCTCCTCATCTTTCTACCGTTATTTGTATTTTGATATCTATTCAGTCTGAGAACCCTCATCCCTTTTATGTCAATCCTCCTCACCTCCTTTCATTTTTACCTCCCCCTCTATGCTTGATCAGCTCTAAATTTACTAATACATCACTACAGCTTGACTCAATTCATTTCCACCCCTCGCCAACACACTTATCATCTCACATAAACCAGCAGGACTAATGTTCCTCTTTGCTCAGGGTAACTGTAGCTGGAGTTTTTGACATTGATTAAAAAGATAGAGGGATGCCTTTAAAAATATCCACTAACTTGACAGACACCTCTATACCAGGAAATCCTCTGTCATCTCTGTGGTTACAGGCTTCTGAATATCTACTGCGATTACAGTTTCATGACAGTGTCAAATCAGTTTGCCACAACACTGAACTGAACATTTCTCTGAGGGGATAAATCTGCTCCATTTGCTGCACCACATCAAAAAGGATTCAACCTCAAATCCGAGGTTGACACAACGTAAAAAAAAAAAAAAAAAAAAAAAGGATGAGACTTTCTTTCCAAAACCAACTGCATCAAAGTTTGACCCATATATACAAGAGAGGAGACTCTGGCTTGTAATTTAACAGATTTAGATCTGCTGGAAATGGAAGCACTGGTTACTGCACACCACTCAGTTCTCTATAAGATAAGCCCTTGATTTATTTGTTGCATTTATGGATTCAGTATTTTGCTTTCCCGGAACTAAATGTGGGCAGTTCCAGGAATGAGTGAGGTGGAGAGGCCGTGAGGTCACACGGTAGTTAGTAACTGGGGCCGTGATTGAGTTAGAAATGAAGGTGACACATCCCACACACAGACACTGGGAACTCTTCCAGATACTGACTGACACTCTAGCCACCTTTTACAGCTGGACCCACTGGTGCGAACATGACACCACCCTGCTGTCTTCTCTGGCAGATGCTGGGAAAAGCAGGCGGATTGGGCCTCATCTGTCCTGTGTACACTCAGGCTATAACGAGTATCAGTGGCAAAGGCTTTATTCATACCTACACTTTGTACTCTAATTTCTTCGGAGGCTGTTAATGCGTAATTTTCATATTTGAATGTAGAATATTCTGACATCATGGTCCCTATGCAGTCATCAAAGGCTTTAAAATTTACCAGAACAATATTTTCTAATGCAGATACTTCAAAAATGTCAATTTCCTCAACCACCCATTCATAATCCACATATGTGTATGTGTGTGTGTGTGTGTGTGTGTGTGTGTGTGTCTGTGTGTGTCTGTGTGTGTGTGTGCGTGCGTGCGTGCTTGCATGCGTGAATGTGTGTGCAATGTCTGTCCTCCAACCCTCACCCCTCACTTAAGCAGTGATCAGTCTTGGCATCTATTATCCTATGGGATGAAAGACAACTTCATAAAGAATAACACATGAAGAGGGGCCATTATGATACGGGTCTATGAGCTTTAGACCAGAGGAGGAGGAAAGAGGATATGATTTCTGTCCATTTGTGTGTCTGTTTCTCTCTCTCTTCCGGGTTCATTCAATATCAGATCACTGGCGGTCAGCTTTGGAAGCAAGCGTATTGATTTGAATTTATATTGGAAAAGAATAAAGTCAAGCTGGGAAATAACATTTTGCGGTTTAAGAGGGTGTAGAGAAAGTTTAATAGCTGGCATTTTGCTGGCAAATAAATATATAAACTGGCATCTGACAAGAGTTTAAATATATGAGCGGCTGAAAACAAACCGCTTTGAAACAAATTGTGTTGACAAATATCTGAAATGGAGAACTGAAACCAAAAGGCTGAACGCTGAAGGGATGTTTTTATTACCCTGGGTGCTGTGTCTTTGAACATGAACTCCTTTGTGATACAGCTTCTGAATCAGAATAATTGCAGGCTAATTGTGAGGTTGTCAGAGGGAGAGTGACTTGACTTTTAATGGTAACTGCTCCAACTTTTCTTCAGTTTTCTTCTTTAAATCTTGTTTCTGATAAATCTCAAATGGGACCATTTCTTTTTTGTTTCTCTCTATTTTCCTATTTTGCTGCTTATCCTCTACTCCTGTCCTCAGATAAAATGCCATATTGCGAGAGCAGAACATTGTTTATCCATGCCGGTGTTTGACATACCTTTCCATTGTAGAGCTCTAGGCACTGGCAAGGAAACCAAGGCCGAGTTCTAACATTTGCACTCAAGGTCATTACCGCTTTCTGAGCACATAAGACTTAATACAACGGCTCAAAAGCCTGTGTGTTGTTGACATGCTCCTGTGGTGCAGCAACACAAAGATACTGCTGCTTTAATTTAAATTCTGAGATTTTCAGCATCAGGCAGACTTATTTGTCTCTACTCTGGGTTCCTCTGTGATGCAAAGCTGTGATCTTACAAAGTTGAAACTGACAGAAAAATGTGTTAACATTTCTATTCAGCTCGCATCAAACTTACTCCCTGGGGTACATGACACATAAAAAAGATATCTCAGTGTAGATATTTTTGTGTGTCCTACCTCTGTGTGTTGCGTAGAGCGCAGCGAAGGTGACAACAAAGAAGGTAGTAGAATATTTCCCAGCATTCACCAGGTGAGGGAAGGCCCTCTTGGTGTCGCGGTAACGCCTCAGGCATTGGATGAAGCGAAACCAGGCGGGAAGACACTGGATGATGGCGCGCAGACCGTATGAGTAGCTGTGGCATACGTAGTCTTCAGGGTCTAGAATAGAGAAGAACAGTACAAGATGGCGTTACAATCTCAGGCCCCCTTTCTCTTTCTCTCTCCGTTATGCCCTCCCCACTGAAAAGCTTGTCACATGGTGACCTCTATGTGGCCATTTCTGTTCCATTAGCCCCATGTTAATTAGACATGTGTCCCTGTTGGTGGAGTTGACAGACAGCAGTTTAAACTTTTATCATGTCCCATTTCTTAACACGACACACTCTGGCAGTCTGTAAATTTAGTCTGTCACATTTACAGTGGAAAGATTTGTATTCATTTCTATATAATGACATGATGATGCCAAAAATGGACACTAGGATTACAGTCAAACATTAAAACATCTTTTCAGTATATATTCAAGCGTCTATTGTCTATACCCTCTGCGGCAGTTGTAATGTTTGTATTTCAGGGTTTTTTTGTGTTTAAGTGGCAAAATTTGCTATATGTTTTTGGTGTTCCCATTTTCAGTATATATCATCTACGTGTATCTCCTTCAGTTAGGAAATTTTCCTTCATGTTATCTGCATTTTCCATTTCAACAACCCCCTGAGAAAAGGTGTGAACTCGGCATACAGCTGTTGTTTCTAATTGTAATGTGGATACAGGAGAGTATATGGAAACAAACATTTACTCAAATTATAAATGATGCATGGTTGAGCTAAATTGCTGTCAAATGAGGCTATTTAATACAGAGATACCTATTCTTTAGGGAGGTTGGGAAAATGGTGAGACAGCATTCTGCCCTTCTTTATGATCCTTATAGGCTGACACCTACACCTTGTGTTTTTGTGTTAAAAAAGGAAAAGATAAGGAAAAATGTGGCCATTATTTTGGTTACATGTATACTGTTAATTCATGACAAGGTATCATTTATACAGAAAATTGGAAAATTTACAGCCAAACAACGTGGGCTCAGAAAACAGTAGTATTCAATTATTTTCAGTTATTGTTATTGAAACAGTGATATAGGGGAATAAAAGATGGAGACGATGACACAAAGTATAAGATTATTCCATTCTCACCTCTAAACCTGGGCAACAGGCCCTTGCTGTTGCTCCACTGAAGCTCAAAGATGTAGAAGCAGATGAGATACTCCAGGTCCATCAGAACAAATACCAGAGAGTTCAGCTGATCAGCCAGCCAGAAATCTGCGAACTCCACGCGGTGAAACGGCGCCGTGAACACACGAAACTGGAAACAGACAGAGAGTGGAAGGAAGGAATGTGAATAAAAGGGTAGATCATTGCCTCATTGGACTCAAGCGCTAATTTTTTCATTCTTATCTCAGCTCATTGAGTTAAATATAAATGGGAAGAGAATATAAAAGCATCTGAAAAAGTTTGATGCATTTCAGAAAACACCTTGACTGACCTCTGCACTACAGAATTTACCTCAAATGTCACAGAAAATGTGGATTATTTGTCTCTGCTTTCAACACAGGGACTAAAGTAATCAACAATTAATTAGTGTGCAACTGTTGCAGTACTTCAGTAGAAAAGAGTGAAGCAGGAAACAACCTCTCTTAATAATCTGTAACACACAAAGGGGTAGAGCCTCCAAAATACCTTATCAGCACACCACAGAACAGCCTAAAGTGTCATGCATGTATTTGTTTATTTGTGTGTAACCATTTACTAGTGAACAACATGCAGGCATGAAACTGCCTGGCAGGGTTTTGTGGCGCATGTTGGCTTCTACTGGCGTGTTATTTCGGATATGACTTTTGGCAGGAGCTCAGTTATTGACCACGCTTTGTAAAATGATACAACCCTGCTCAACTCTTTCCATTTACCCCCCAGGCTGCATGTGACATTCAAGAGCGACCGTATGCCTCTATGTGCACTCTCAGATGCAAAACCCATACACACTCTCCTTCCACTGCAAATGTCAAAGAATATTGATTTTCCTGCTTTTTTTAAATACAAATCAGCCTATTAGATATTTCTCTTAACTTGTCAATCAAAGTCTGTATTGATCGAGTGGCCATCTCACTCTCATCCGCCCTGTGTCGACATCTCAAGGCTAAGCCTGCTGCAGCCATGTGGTTAGGTTTTCATTTCTTGAGCAAACACTAGTAATCTACGTGCTAGCTCTGCAGTTTGTCCTAGAATGCAGTTTTTGTCCTCTGTCTATTGTTGCTCGAAAAGAAAACAAGATTGTTTGCTCCATTAAAACTCGATTTCTCCTGAAATATTCTTAATCACGTATTTCTTATCCATGAGGCTTTGTGTATGACAATCATAAAAAACAGCTCATCTCAGCTCTAATTCTGTGTACGTTGTTATGATTGTGCAGGACCATTCAAGACTGAGGCTGATTATGGAGCCACAGCAGTGAAGGAGGATTGAGGGAGTGTTGATGAGGACTGTGGGGAGTAGTAAAGGAAAGGACAGAAAATAAGGAGGGGGTCTGCCGTTTCTGCTGGGGGAGAGGGAGAGAAGTAAGTAGGGAAGGGAGGTGGCCTGAAGTGTGAGGAGAAGCGGAGGAAGAGGAGGAGGGACAGAGGAGCTCAGGGCATCAGCGTACTGATAGATCTGTGCCTGTAATGATTGCACAGTCACAGCCTCCACCTCCCCTGAGACGAGGCTGCATTCTATTATCCCTCAACCCCCCTGCCCTCCATCTCACAATCCCCCCTCCTTCTCTCCCCCAGGCCAGTTGCACAGCTTAGACAAAGAACGGAGTAACATAGGAGGGTTTTGTACACATGAGACTAGAGATACATATCTGAATTGTACATGCATTGCGAAAGACAAAGATACATACTCACACACACGTGCATGTGCACAGACACACAGACACGCACACACACACAGACATGCAGACACACACAATGCATATTTAAATGTTGTCAGCAGTATAATGCGACAGCAAAATAAAGTTGTATTGTTTTAGGATAATGATGCCAAAATTAACAACAAACAGGCAGGGCAGTCAAAACATAACTAACTAAAGTCCCTTAAACTTAAGCTAACTACAGTATGAGTTTACCTAGACTATCTAGACTGTATATTTGTATGGCAGTTTAAATGATATTTGGCAAAAAGAGAAAATTTCCTATCATAACCTACAAAAGGCGAGGGAAAAATATTTTAGAATGTTGTATCAATAAATATATTTCTATATGTGTTTATGGTTTTTTTGTCAATTTTTGGGTTGTTTAAAGCTGAGAAAAGTGATTTTGAGTAAGGTTAAGGGTTAGTTCAAATTTCACATTAAAACTCATTCATGCACTCTGTGCTGCAAGTCAAGCTACTTATGGTCCTTTTACTATTGCAGGGATGCCACGTTCTTCCTCAGCCCAAATACTGAGCAGGTACCTCACACTGTGTAATGTCACGTTTCAATTTGGTTAATTTTGTTGAAATGGTCCATCTTAAGTATCACTTAATGCTGGCTCACAGTTGTCAACATTGAGAGTTCAGATGTGTGCATCCATAACTTTCAGATGTGTGTATCAGTATCTTTGACTGTTGGACTAATTTATCCAGTGTGAATTAAAATCTTACTCCTAACAAAACACACCACAGTCAGACACATTCTAGCTTGTCTTAGCTTGTCTTAGCTCGTTTTAGCTTGTATAATTAATGGATACCAAAGTTCAAATTGCATCCCTGTTCTTTCAAACAAAGCAAACTAAAAAAAGGAGAATAAAAGAAATAAACCAATAAGTAAATGAGTGAACTGACCAGCAGCTTCAGGAGCCAGAAACGTGATTTATAGTAGCAAGTCTTGAAGGGGTTTATGAGGAAAAGCACCATGAAGCCATACAGGATGAGAGGGTTGATCTGCATGGGGAGGTACGTGTACTCTGAGTAGAGACAAGAGAGGATGCTGAGACACCACAAAACACCCAGGAAACCAGCGATCTGTAGCACAGAGAAGGGAAACAGAACAGAATGGCATTTCAAGAGAGCTCTTTTGACAGATGATCACAATTAACAAAGGTAACCTACATAATGCAGTGCAAAATACCTTGTGTTTTGTTTTTCTAGAGTATAATTACAACCTATGGATATTATGTGTGTATTGTTTCTGCTGAATGAAATGTATCTGTTGAATCTAGATTACTCTATTGACTAACTCAATTGCCTATCTTAAAAATGCATGACTTCCGACTTTCATTACAGAGAAAAGATTTATTTTTTCTGAGGACTCAGCAAGTCATTCAGCAACAGAAATAATTGTTTACATTTGTTTCTTCATTCTGACCTCAAACAGGTGTTGGTGTGAGAGGTTGTTGCGGGGATTGATTTCAAAGATGAGAACATGATTGACTCCAGCCTGTCTCCATCCGTAAGTGTTAATGCCCAACAGGAAGAGGAACTGGATCAACAGGAAACCACCGCGATAGATCCGCACCAGAGGCCACACATTCTCATAGCGGATGAACACAGCACCTGATAAAATCACAAGGGATTTTCTCTTTTTGTATATAAAATAGAAAAGCTTTGACTGCTTGATAACGAATTTAAGGGAAAACAACACTGAAAGCCTGCCAGTCATGCTCCCCGATATTCTTAAACAAGCTACTAAAACTACAAGTTATATTTGAACCATTAAAAATTCTGCAGGACTCAAAAGGATATGACAAATTATGAATTCAAATGTTTATCTGACTTACCAGTGAGAACAAAAGCGATGGCGAGAATGATAAAGAGACCACAGTAGAGACCAACACGAAAGGTTGTCCAGGCCAAAGCAGGCTGAGCCGGGTGAAGGGGAATGCAGAAAAAAAATATTAATACACACACCTGAAAACTGTATGTATTTCCATTTCCCAACTTAAGATAAAACTAAATTCATGTAACTACAACCCTGAGACTGCATCTCCATAAAAAAGACCCTTTGGCTCCTTTCAGTGGCTTGAATATATTTATTATACACATGTTTGTTGGGCAAATAGAGAGATCAATAGTCACATAGCATAATTCAAGTCGGACATGACAGTAATTAATGCAGGAATAACAGTAGATATAACATAACGGGTAATGTGCCACTAGCCTCAATTATTTCTGAAAGAGATCCTGTCTGTTCAACAGTGGAAAAGCACTTATAAAATCAATAGTGAAGGTTCTCAGGGTTTCTCTCACTTTGTCTCTTCCCCTCCTCTTTCCTGTCTCCATATCTCGCATGATGAGCTTCTCACATTTTGTTTTTAACCTGTGCTCACCACCATTAAAAGTAGAGTAAGATAAATGCAAAGATTATCCTTGCTGGGATGTTTATCGGACACAGATACCAAATTTGTTCATAGGTAAATGAATGTCGTCGAGGTTGGGAGAAAGCAAATGTGATATAAAAAAAAAAAAAAAAAAAAAAAATATATATATATATATATATATATATATATATATACTTAGATTTATTGTGTGTACATTGTGTGTATATTTTGTTGATTTTTTTACTCATTTTATTTTAGTTTGCAGAATCCCTGCCTCCTCTGATAATAAACCAAATAACACAAACTGAAGAGGTAATTAAGGCTGATATGATTGAGCTGATCACTCTTCTGCATTTGCAGCCTGTAACTGCAGGCTTAGAGTCAGTATGTCTGACCTGGGCTGCCCCCAGTGGGGGAACTCTCAACCTCTTCATGGCCTTCTGACGATCTCCTCCCTCCAGCTCTGTGGTGACAAGGGTCTGGACACACCAACAAACAGTTACTTTCAAGGGTATGGTTTTATGTCTGTGTTTATTTGTCCACCAATAACTTTGTACCATAGCATGTGCTTGTGTGTGTGTGTGTGTGTGTGTGTGTGTGTGTGTGTGTGTGTGTGTTTGTGTACATGTGAGCATGCACCTCTGTCTCAGAAATGAGCTGGGTGATCTTCTTGCATGTGTAGAAAGGTGCCACCTCCACATGAGCCACACGCCAGTCGGCCCCACGAGAAGTATCCAGGATCTTGTCATGTTTCTTCAGGATCTTACGGAAACCAGTGAAGTTCAGGTTCTGTTGATTGCAATAAGGAAACAACTGTCACATATTGATACTAGACAGAGAGACTGGAGGGTTTATTTATTTGAAACAAACTTCTGCAGGATACATTAAGAGATACATTAAGAACATCACAGCACTAAAACACCTTTATTGACTTTTGGTGATTATTACTCTAAAAACTTCTTGCATCCTCCCTTCCTTTCTTCCTTCATTTGATACATTAATTTACAGTTCTCTGAAGTACTTTTCAAAATGTGTGTGCATGTGCGTGCGTGCGTGCAGGCGCATGCTGAGACCTGATAGTTCTGGAGCAGGATGAGGCTGAGGTAGAACTCGCTGAAGGCTAGCTTCAGGTCCTTGATGTTATGGTGTTTGCAGCGCTCCTCCTGCGACAGGTGGAACATGGTCTTGCGTTTTCGCAGGCCAGGCGGTGCATTGCTTTCGCGCTGAGCATCTAGTGAAGACTGCAGCTCATTCTGCAATGTGGCAAAACGTCTCTGGGCTTCAGCAAGCTTTTCTACAAAGAGCAAGATAAGTAGATAAGTAAAAGGGAGGTTCTAGGTTTTTGAATGCTTTGTTACTGAGGGAAGCATTTATCAACATTTTGATGCTCCACATATTCACAACTATTTCTTTTAACCACTGGAGAGCTAAATGAGTATTCTTACTCAGTAGTTACTTTCTTTTTAGTCTAACCCAGTGACTTCATGTATAGTTGGCATTGAAAAATTAGAGTACATACATTTTAAAGAGCAAAAGACACAACAAAAATGAGAGCTATGAATTGATGACATCAGCTCTTTTCTGACAAACTGCCGGTAAGATGAGTCAACTCCTTAGTTTGACATTAACGATCTTGGTAGAAGACAGTTTCTGTAAGGAGCTATAGGCCTTTCATGCATTCCTCTCCTGTCTCCTCCTCTCCTCTCCTCTCCCTCTGTTCCAGGAAGCAGAAAATGTAGACTATTAGGTGGAGCTGACATGAAATTTGCTGCACAGTGAAGAACTAATATCTGGGTCAGACATAGGTTAATAAACCCAGAGAGAGAGAGACAGAGAGTGAAGGGGAGGGAATAACACAGGGCCTGGACGGTAACCTGTAGTTCACTACCTACTTTTCCGAGAGAGATTAGCCCTCATTCTCCCACTGCTTTCTTTCAGTTGTTTTTTTAACCAATCAGAAGTCTCACCCATAATGCCCACATCTTTTCTCTTCCCATTACCTTTGCCTTTTCCTCATTTCCTCTTCCTTCTATTCTTACATGTAATGTGAGAAACCACTTGAGATGAAACACTTTTTAAAGCTCTGCTAAAAACAGATGTACAGACATGTTGACACTGCGAGAAGGGCTTTTAAATACAAATAAAACTACCAACTGGTTGCTGATTTTGTTATACCATGTCTATGGACTTAGCAGCTGCAAACATGGTCACACATATGAAGGCAGGTAGTACAGTGTATTACAATAAAATAAATTTTTTGCAATGAATTGGTAAAGGATATGTATTTAATGGTTAATTTAAAAAGAGTCACACTACTTATTCTCGTTTAGTATATTTATGTGGTTCTTGTTTTGACAAAACTTGCAAGTCATTTCTGCCCTTGCTATGACTTGCAAGTTCTGCCAGCAGGAATAGACACCATTAAACAGACCTGGAGTCATATTAGGCAAACTGATATTTCCTTCCAGTACTGTGCACGATAGCAGTCTGATAACAAACCCAATCTGACTTGGTTTGAAGCTCTGTCCCAGCCTGACAGTCTAGGGAATTGAGGCTCCAGTCACTGTTACTCTTGTCTTAAACTGAGAAAACCAGCAGAGGTGAAGTGGAGGGCTCACTGGTGACTTTCACGCTTTATTGCTTTAACACACAGCCACACACATTGTTCCAGATATTACACTACCTGCCTCAAAGGAATGCAAAGGTTCCTCTTTTACATCTAAATTCACCGTGATCCTTCAATTGGAATCATACTGTCTGTCATAACAATGCTTGGATGAACACCTGACAACAGCAGGAGGCATGAGAAAGTCAAGACCCCAACTGCCTGTCAGAAGTAGGCTTAGATTAAATCTGAGCATTTGGGAGTGCAGTGGCACTTCAGAGCAGAGTATGTGGCTAGACAGCTCATCTGCTTGGGTTTAATGAACCTGAAAGAGAGAGATGTTGGTGGTTGAGATTTTCAATGATGTCGGTTTAATAGAGAATTTCAAAGGGTTCATTGTTCTTTCTCAGCTTTCAGGAACAGAGAGGGTGAAATATATTTTGTTGAACCAGCATTCTGCAAAAAATTCTTTTCGGTGTGTGTTTAACCCATGATGATGAAAGTGGGTGCTGGATTTCAGGACAGTAGAGTGACTTTTAGAGGTGAATGACCCCTTTCAAAGAGTTATACTGATGGAAAAGGATATGTGTCTTATTTAAAGTCAGCACAGGATTTATCATCTTTCCACTTGCTCTCTCTCATAACCTGACTGGCTTTTTCAAACAACCACTCATACACTCACAGACACAGTGACTGGCATCAGATAAAGCTGCCTGTCAGAAACAATTCTGTAATTTCTTGCTTCATCCTCCAGTGTGGAGAGGAAACACATGATATCTCAGCACAGGATGGAGACTCTGATGTTTCCATGCATTTAACATTTAGCAGACCTAGCACCTCTGGTCAGCTGAGGAGACAATGACTCACTCACTGTGATACTGATGTGATGTGATTGTGCTGTCAACATCACATATCACATATAGCATATTGAATATAATACTAAAAAAGGGCCCAAAACTGGCCCCATTATCATACTATGATCTGCAAACACTGTTCTGTATTACAAAAATAAAGTACATTGTCACTATCTGCAGTACATAAAGGATCAGAATAATGAAGGACTGCTTAACAAGACATGGCCTCTACCAGAGCGAACTGTAAACTCCTGGCATATGTCAGTACTCAAAAAAACTAAAGAGGTTCAAAGTTTCCTCAGTACTTCAGTAAACTGCTCTCCTGGTATCAAGGTCTGCAGTTATTTATACCTTGTTTATCTGCTGCTCTAGTCATCCATCTGCCAGTACTTTGCCATCATTATGAGCTGGAACAATCTTGCCAGTCATCCTTGGCCCTCTGTTGACCTAGAGTAGTTGAAGTTCCACAATCAGCCTCTAGAGGCTGTCTAAAGACAGACAGTCACCGACAGACACCGACAGACACTGACAGACACCGAAACCCCCTTAGAGCTGAAGTTCAAGACCGGAAGGCAACCTTCTGGTACCAGAATAACAGAATATATTATGGCTTCTATCTCATGTTACATGACACACATACTCCCTCTCTCCCTGAAATACACACAGGCAGAGCCTGTGCACCTAAACACAAATACCACTGGCTACTTCAAACAAATGACCAAGATTAGATGCAATGTCATTTGGCACTGAAACAGGCAACACATCTCCCTAAATCCCTGTAGAGAGTAAATCATCTCTACACAACCTATAACATTGTGCAATAATCTATCATAATCTTTTAATCAATTATTTATACAAAGTATTATCAAAAACCTCGTGAATTATTATTATAATGCAAAAATAAGTGAAATTAAGTTGAGGCTGAGATGAGGTAGATTTGTAGCAGAGCAACATCAAGCTACTCCATAACAGTTATTAAACTATGTTGTTAATGCCTGGGTATTATTACAGCTGTCAGATTAGCACACAGTCAATGCAACAGTTCATCCGATAATCAAATTGTAGCTGTTTCAGTTATTTCATCTGAGACTACTTTTCTCATTCAAATATGATTTGATATAATCTGCATCGGTCATTACCTCATGTACAACTGGAATGAATAAATACCTGAATAGAATGTGTTGATTTTCAGGAGCTCCTTCTCACAGGTCTGGAAAAACCTCTCCTCAAACTTGGCATAGTATCTCTTCACCGTGTCTTCATCTGTGACTGGACAAGGGAAAAAAACAGAGACACATAAATTATGAATATCCGTTTGCCCCAGGGAATGAGTTTATATGTAAATATAAAAAGCGTTTTTTCACATTTCTATCCTTGGTCTACACACTGAAGGGTTTTTTATTATGCCAAAGCATGGTTCATAATGTGTTGAGAAGCACTGAAGGATTAAGCTATGTCAAAGCTTTCTCAGTAGGATGGTGCTGGTCTTGGTCGTTCCTTTTCTCCTGTTATTTTTACAGTTTTCGGGTAAAAGTCTTCTTAAAGTGTTAATTACTGAAACTGCTATTTAAACAGTAAGGCAAAGGTTTTCACATTAAATCTACTCAGATTTCTTTTATAGTAAAATAAGTTGGTAATTTAATGAATAAAGTCACTGTGGGTAAGCTTGAGTAGCAGTATTAATGTGTTTAAATCTGGAAAAGTATAAAACAGAAACTTTAAAACCGTGAATGATATTGCCTACTATCAGTTAACACAGTGTAAACAATTACTGTTTTGAGCTAAGGGATCATAAAGTTGCTTATTTTGGGGTATCTATCATCACATGAACTAATAGGTGTCCTAACCAACTCTGCTGTTCTTCTAAAAACATATTGCTGTAGGGTCTGTCTGTACTGTGGCAAGCAGACATCCATTTAAGGTTACAATTAGGTCAATAGCTTCCTCCCATCTCTCCTCTATCTGACAAAAACCTGTATGTCTTTCTCAGGACCAGTCAATTCAATCAGCATTGATGCACCTTATCAAATGATCATTTGCCTTATTCACAGAAGCTAACTGATACCTGACAGAACTTAAAATGGAGACTTCTCAGTTCTGTTCAATTCATATCAGTGGTTCCTTACCTGTGGGTATCTTAAAATTACCTGTGAAAATAATGATAACCAGGTCATGTCCAGACATACCTTTCATATTATTTCCATAGCTAATTGACATTCTCAACATTTAGACCTGCAGTATCAAAAAAATCATTTCAAGCAGCTTCAAGAGAAATGTGGGTTTCTCTGGACGGTGGTCAGATAGTGTAAAATTCAATGGTTATACCACCTCGTAAACATGAGCTATTATATAAAGTGAACCCTGGCTGTGGTGAGGTCTATACAACACATTATTAAGAAAGAGATGCCTCAGGCAGTAGCCTGTCAATATCACTGCTCAATTCATACACAACCACAAAAACACACGTATACAAACCTCCATATTCAACAGAGTCCGACAGCTTTACAAGAAAACTAAATGAGAAACTGCCTCCACATCTATGAAGATAATCAATTATAAGTTATTAAACAACATTCTGCAATGAAAGTACTGCATAGCCTTTGGAGCATGGGAAATTTACTATAGCAGATGTATGAGAACTGCTGAAAAATAATCTTGACTCTATTTTAGTGAATTTTTTTGAGTGTATACAAAGAGAACTCATTAAAAATTCAAAATAAGATCATTACACTAAAGAAAAAAGCTTTAAAAAAGGAACGGCATACGACTAATATTTCTTTATGAACAAACATGTAGTTTGCTAACAAGCGCAAACTTCCACTCAGGATCAACAGTGAATTTATCTGGGATAAACTCACTGTTTAAAGAAAGTAAGGTAAGAGAGAGAAAGAGGACAAGGAAACAGAGCTGTTGTAATATTAGCAGATTGTGGTATAGATTCAGTGGTAAGGACAGACAAGAATTTGATTATAAAACAGGTCAAATTTAAAAGAAAATGGAGTAAATACTACATAAATTTAAAAAAAAACAGGTACGGAAAACACAAAACAAAATTATTAATGTGTGAAGGGAGAAGAAAAAGGAACTAAGCAGGAAGAAATGAGGAAGGAGAGGTGAAAAGATTAATTTACTAAAAGAAGTGAAATGTGGACAAACTAAGAAGAAAGAGAGAGAAAAAGAAGCAGACGGTCCCCAATCTACCTCAGCTGCAGTCACAAATCTTAGCCCCAGGAAGATGGATGGATGACCGTCTGTATGGAGAAATGCAGGCTTGAACTGTTGACCAATCAGCTGACTAGCAGCTGGCTAGACTGAGCATCTGGCTAGCCAGTGTATAAGGACAGAATGACTAATAGTTAGAGCTGAAGGTAAGAAGCAGACGGTGTTTATTGTAATTCAAGATAAAAGGTTATGCTGCTAATTAACACTTTGTATGAAAGAGCACTAAAGTGTAGAGAGACTTAGTTGCAGGAGGGAAAAACAAGACACAGTAATGTAAGTTACATTTGCAGGGATACATTAGATGAATATTCAATTTGGGAAATTTCCTTTTCTCGCAGAGGGATACTGGCTAACAGAGTGAGTGTGTTGGTGGAAATGGAGTTGTGCTGGATGAAAGTGTAGATGTGAGGGCTGTTTGCAGGTGGAAGAGGGGTTATGAAATGGCCCTGCACCCCCGCCTCTTTCCTTCCTGCTGACCTGAAACACTGTTGAACACACAAGTGTAGGTGGTTATGTGTATTTCCACATATTAGTCGATGCAAAGTTCTGCTTTTGTTCACACATTTATGTGCATGAGGCGTATGATGTGTAAGAACAAAGGAAGAGTCAGTCCTCACAGCAGTGTTGTGGTGAGGCTTCACCGACAGACTCTGCTAAAATCTGTGCAGCTGCTGAAACAATTCTGTCATCTTTCTCATCTCAGCTTGCCACACACCTTACCATCATCCAGCATCAGCACAAATGAGCATTATTAGCATGTTATAATTACATTCCCTCCACTCTATATCCGATGAACAATAGTGTAGATGCAATTAAACCTAATTATGAGAAAAAAATTCTGTAGTTTGGCAAGTATCGTGATGTGTGTCTTCAATTTAATCTATAGTGCCAGTGTTCGTGTAAATCTGACAGCTTCTCTTTCAGCTACACAGTATGGGTTCTCATTATCACTTTTCTGGGTATATGAAAACAGAGATGTCTTACTAGAGTCTAACAGTGTTCACCAATGGGAGTTTGGACATCATGTTAGAATAGAAATGCTTAAGTATTCAACAAAATCAGCAAAGGAGTTCTGTCACAAGAACATACATGCAAATCTGAAAAATCTAAAAGTTCTACTATCAATATTGAGATGGCTTTCTACACAAATACAATTTGCATTGTATTTTCTTTAAAAAGTAACAACACTGTTTCTCTGATAAAATCTTTGTGATTTTATTTCCCTCTTTTTTATCTATCTATCTATCTATCTATCTATCTATCTATCTATCTATCTATCTATCTATCTATCTATCTATCTATCTATCTATCTATCTATCTATCCATCCATTTATCTATCCATCTATCTATCCATCTATCCATCTATCCATCTATCTAATCTATTCTGAGTGGCCTCCCTTTGGTCTTAGACTCAGGTCTCCTGTGGGGTCACACTCTTCATGCTAACGTGCACACACTGGGCAAACAGAGGAGCCTTCCACCCTTTCCTCCAGCCAACTTAAAAGGTCTCCTGCAGTTGTAGATAGCCTGGCATTTGTTTCATGGTGTTTGTGTGTGTGGCCAGGCCAAAGAGATGATGATGGAGCACCTCAGTTGGGATTAATGGCTCTGTCCCTGCAGGGCTGTGTGGTGATATATGCCTCTGCTTATACTTACCGTGTGTGTGTGTGTATGTGTGTGTGTATGTGTATGTGTTTGTACATGTCTATCATTATGAGGACATTTTGGCATTGTGAGGACATATGGGGAAATTTAGGACATTTTGGCTGGTCCTCACAGATTCAAAGGGCTATTTGAGGGTTGCTTTTTGAGACTTGCTTTTACAGTTCAGGTTAGAATTATGTTACAAGTAAGGGTTTGGGTTAGGCATTTAGTTGTAATGGTTGAGATTAGGATAATGTTTGAATGTTTGAATGTGCATTTAAAGTCTGTGCTTTGGACAGTACTTTAGACCTGACACTTCAAGTGTAACTATTACCCTTAGCTTTCAAAAAAACACATGGACCTGTTTAGTATTTGTGAGGATGTTTAGACAGTGACTAAGATGTTTTTATAACTGACCAACCACAACCAAAATTTTACAGCAGCTTAGGGTTCTCTTTTTTCAAGGCACCATGCAGTTGTTTGCAAAGGTTGGGCACCCCATGCAAATTATATATTTTGTTGATTTTTGAAAAATAATGAAGTAAAAATAACCCCAAGCCTTTCTTCAAATGTTCATACACTGTTACATTTTTATTTCATGAACCTTAAAAACAGAAAAAATTAAACAGTTATCATGATTTGCTAAAGTTTGGGCACCCTTCTATTTGTAAAGTTTCATAACTTCATGAAGTCATTAGGCCTTAACTGACCCAATACAACTTATAAAGCAGGTCAAGAACAGTCAATGTCATTATTTTCAGCAGTGACAATTCCAGAGCTGATATCTTCTTTGTCTCTTCAAACCTTGTTCTAACATTAAACAAGCATGTTCTCTTCTAGCAACATTCAGCTGCTGAAAATAACAACCATAAAGTGAGTAACTACCAGAAGCGCAAGACCTACATTATGTTTATCTCACCCCCAGACCAGATGATAAATCAATCATTAATTTCTCAAATATCAAGTAAAAATGCAAGACCAACTAACAACTGATTTACTTATTTAGATCAATAAAAGAAAATGTGTAATTTAACTCAAAAAATTAATGGTCTTCAGTTATTTCAGCACCAAAAGCTAAATCCAAACCAGTAGGAGATGCAGGTGCATCATAGGTTCCAAGGCGTTTTGTGCTCAAGATAATGTGACATACTTGGGTGCAACATGCTATGAGAAGAGCTGCTCCAATACAGTTTGTTGGGTCTATTTATTGGCTTCACTTTGTCAGACAAAGAATTGTGCTGGTAGCTAGAAAAAAAATTCTTGACCTAGAGTATTCCCAGGGCGGCTTGTAGAAGGCAGCCCCCTCTCTCCACAAACCCCTTCTTCTGTAGATTGTATAAATAAATTATGAGACAGCTTCCCCCGAACCCTACTGCTCTAACCCCCGAAACCCTCCACACACACACACACACACACACACACACACACACACACACACACACACACACACACACACACAAACACACAAACACACACACACACACACAAACACATCACCCCACCCCCAACTTCTTATATTCCCATACAGTAGTTCTATGATGCCACCCCATAAAACCAGCACATAAATCCTACATGGAGACCCTCTAACTTGCTGACAGTGACAGCAACAGACACAACCACATAAATGTCACCACATCGAAGCCTTCACAGCATAGAACACCTTTAGCTTTTTGCAAGTAACAATTTCTTTGGTTAAGCTTTCAATTTTGCTTATGTTTATTTATGTTCAACTTTTATTACCTTTTGTTATCTCACCTCTTCTGTGATGAAAAACTGTTGGCATTAAGTTAAGACAGACAAGGAAATTGAAAAGGTGCTGTGTATAAGGGAGTAATGGTTTCCTCTATGTTAGGAGCTCAGATATCATCTATCATTGTAGTGAAGCCAGGAAAGAAGATGAGGACACCACATCAGTCTCTTCAGAGTCTCCTAAAACAAGAATAATCAAAACCCAGGATATGGCTGGGCCGCTTGTTATCTTTTTGCTTCTCTCCTTTTGTCTGTGCTCACATAAACAGTAATTTAATACAGCCAAACTACGAATAATGCTGTTCTCTTTTACAATTTTTCTGTTTCTGTTGTCAAATAACTGGAAATGTATGAAATAGAGACTGAAACTAGGCTCATCAAGACAACATGTTAACTAGAAGTCACCAAGCGGCTGCTCTGCTCGGCTAAAATCCTGATTTTATAACCACATCATCTGACAACCTCACTAAACAAGTAAGTTAAAGACAATGACTGGGCTGTGTTTATGGCTATATTTACTAGTAAACTGTTCGCTAGAGAGAAGTTAGAAGCTTATTCATGTCTATGTCAGCTGCAATGCTATGAGATGAATGAGACACATAGAGAGTTGTGCCCACAGAGGGAAAGCTCAACCTTCCACTTTCAAGGCCAATTTTTTTTTCAGCAAAAAGTAGATGAGGTTTGTTCAAAGAGTAGCTAGATTTTTGTTGGTTGCTTTTTGTGAAGAAAACTCCTTAAAGGGGTCTGAAAAGTTGGTAAATCTCACAACGAAGGTGCAAAGTCTGCATTTACTGTCTGTAAACAACCCCCTGATGATGCAATAGAACCCCCCCCACAACACACATGCACGCACAGGTACACATGCATGCACACACACACATACACACACACACGCATTGTATGACCCAATTTTTAAGCTCTATTTATTCCATTTAATGACACTTCACTTTGGGATATAAACTATGTTCTGATAACATTACTGTCTGGGGAGCAGAGGAGGCTATTACATTATGATCGTTGCTGTATTAGCTTCACTTATCTCTTCCCTGCAAGCACACAGGTGTAGATCATAAATGAAGTGCAAGACAAACTGTGCTATAAAAGAGAATAGGATTGCCTTAACTCTGGGCAAATATTAATCTAGAGAGACAGAAAGAGTGAGAGCATAAAAACAACTTCAACATCCTCCCATCCCATGCTTTAAGGAAGGAAACACAACACTAAAACCAGCCACCCCCCCCCCCCAATTTGGCCCTCAAGCCACAATTAATTCTACCAATCATTTCTCTCATCGAGGCCAGGGGAGCATTAAGAATGCAAACTCACTGGGCTCGCCTGCCTGCCTGGAAGGACCGGAGGCAGGATGAGGAACTACTGTGGCTCCCCATATACTGTGCACTATTTATACTGTAAGACTGCAAGCTAAGCAGCTCCAAAAAATAAAATTACACTTGCTTTGATTAGTGAAAGTGATATGATGGAGAGAATCACAAATTCAACACATTCTGAGAAGTGTTAATATATTTGGATGTATGTGTGTGAGGAAGAGAGGGATAGAGAGCGAGAGGCACATGTGATGGGTATAATACCAGCAGCCCAGTGAATAGCTGATGAGAGGGATAGAGTACAAGCCAGGGGCCAGATGGGGTGTGAGATGATCCTGTGGACTAGAGGGAAAATGCATAACACCCAGACACACTGGAGAATGCTATGAGAGTCGCACAGGAGGAGAAAAAAAGAGAAAGTGATGAGGAGAAATTTTGGTTAGAAGGGTAATAGGGAGAGATAAAGACAGAAGGCTGGAAAAGAATAGATGTGTAGTAGTCTAAAAGCAGTTTTCTACAGAGGAAATTAATGTTCCTCCGGTTTACAAGTTCAGAACTTTTTAAAGATTATAACTGGACAGAAATCTTAGTCCAGATTCAGAACAGGACTTCTTTAAATACTATATGATACTATATGAATGACTAACACCTGCAATGTCCTGTCTCCAAATTTCTAAGTGGAAGCAGATGTCCATTATTGGCCAAAAAAACAGACATTCAACTTCGAGCAGATAATGTGCTGTGTGATACATAAAAAAAGTAAATAGAGAGAGTAAACACTATAAGGCATGTTTGAGCCTGGATACAAGTTAATGAGGTTGATTACACAATATATCTAATCAGATTACAAACACCTGCTTCCCAGAATTAATGACTACAAGTGGACTGGTTTGATACACAAAATACTACATGTCTATATGTTGCATACAATATAGGGTTTGTAGTAAATGGGCTAAAACAAAATGGTTGCAGTATTGGACATTTTTACATGTCACAGCAGGAAGATCACAGGTTCCAACTGGAATGGGGCTCAGTAGAGTGCATGCCTCAGCCAAGGCTAATATCAAACAGCATACACTAGACTTTGGATAAAAAAAAGGAAAAAATTCATAGCAAATGATCTGTATTTCCCCCAAAATTTAATGGATTCCTCCCTTGTCTATGGCCTCTCTGTCTACCAAGTTCGATGCAAATCAGTTGAGAACCTTTTGCATAATCCTGCTGACAAACAAACCAAAAAATAAACCAGCAAACAGAGGTGAAAACATAACATGCTTAGCAAAGGTAACATCAAAAGACGGCTGAATTCCATTTAGCTACTTCAGTTTCACAGTCTCTTTATTGTTCATGACCCTCTGTTACACTGTCATGGCTTACTGAGATATTTAAATAGAACAGAGTTATTTTTTGATGTAATAAGTAACATCTATACTTTTCCCATATGACAAGTCAGAATGTCCACTGTGAGAGAAGGCCTCATTTCAAGGACATTGAATCAATGTCAGTTAATGTCCTAAGTGGACTCGAGGTAGACAAAGCGGAAATTTCAGCACATTGTATATATGCACATAAATGTCCAATGAATGCTGCATGTCAGAAAATAGTTTCCAGTTTCTTCACAAAGAGGTAGAAAACGACTTGACCTGACCTGAATGAAAGTAAATATGAGACTTAGTAGTTACAGAAACAGAAAACTTTTCACTGTTCAGCCTATGTAACAATTACCTGAGTGAACCCTTAAACAAGACCTAAGTTGTTGAGACAGGGGGCTGATAGAAGTACACTAATAGGCAAAGTTTCTAAGACCTACATTAAGTGGGTATGTAGGTCATGTTTGTTGTTATACAAACTTAGTGTTTTGTCAATAATATTCCCTGACAGAATAAACAAGAACAGATAGAGTCAACTAAAGTGCCCGTGAATGTGTGGGTGGACTATTTGTGTGCACAATCTGCCTTGTCAGTCACTTTTGCCTTTTTTTCTGCATATTTATATTAAGTCCTGATACATCCCGCATCCTTTATAAGCCCATATGTACACTCTCCGGTAGACTGAAGAACAGAGACACACACATCTGGGAGGGCAAGCAACAGAAACAAAAAGCACTGTGATGACTCAATTGGAGTTCAGGGGAGGGCTAAATGGATATGGTCCAAAACACAGAGGAAGTTACATGTGAATAAGGGAGATGGGGGAAGAAATTAGATGAGGAGGATTTGGACAGAGATGAGAAATAGGCCACAGATTCTTCCAATTGGACAAACAGGAAGTCACAGAAAGCAGTATTATTGACAGGGGATTGATGGGGATGAGTTCTCTCTCTCTCTCCATCATTCCCTTCTTCCCAGCCTCTTCTTATTTTACTAAGCTGCTGCTGTGAAGTGTTATCTCTGACAGTCAGAGCGAGGGGAAGTTTGGCCTAGACCTCTCTCTCGCCTCCCAGCACCATGCCGGGGAATGGAGATCAGGATAGTTTCTCTGAGAGTCTCACTGACTCCCTGCATCTCTCCATAGGTAGATAGAGACCAAGGGAAAAGGCAAAGTGATAACAGTGAGAAAAAGCTGTCTGATTCATCTCATCGGGGGGAAATGTTTGCCTGGACTTTGCAGCTTCAATCATGTCTCTCAAACTCTGTCAGACATCTTAAGCTCTTTGACATCCAGAATATTTCAAAATAAATTTGTCTGTCAGGAATGTCTGCTACAGGGTTATTGTAAAATAAAGTAAAGCGCACGTTAAACCTGTGGTCTGGGCCACACCATCTAGTCTGAAAAAACTTTGTTTTGATTGGCATGCATTATATTTCTTATTCCAAGCCATCTTAATGCAAGCTTTTTGATGTGAAATTTATTGTAAATATCACATTTCTATACATTTCAGTCTGCCACATCTCAGATAACACAGACTTTACTCCCATGGCGTAGTGCCTATAAAGGATGTGAATAAGTATGAATGTATCGGTATGCAAACTGCACAGATGTCTTATACAACATTAATTGAAACAAATCATATCTTAAGAGATCAGGTCTGTTTTCACAGAGATTCTTTCAAAGAGAACAGTCTCTGTGGAGCCTGAAAAGTGACTCCTCGGAGAGGAACTATAGAACAGAGTTATAATAAAATTATATTGAAATAAAAACACGCGGGCTAATATTCTACATGTCTTTTAACTCAAAACAAAATTTTTGGGTTACTTTTTATACATTTAGTGTTGTAGGAGATTACATCTCACTTTAATTTCAAACAAACAGCAGCCAGAAATGTGTATGAAAATGTATGACAACGAATCATCTGAGTGAAATGACCCCTAACCAGGAAATCCAATCTTGTCAAATTAATACAGGACATCGACTATCTAGTCTTTAATTTCCTGAATTATGTCAAAAAAGTGACTTAGAAACTCAATGCAACAAGATGACTATAAGAGTACTTATCACCACAATTTACAAACCACAAAGGATTGTGGTTATAAGCGATTTGTTCCAGTATCTGCCATTTGGGAGCCAGTGTGTTACAATGACTACTTGCAATCTCGCATGCTTTACACGTGAAGTATATCCATGTGTTTTTGAACCTGGGGATGATATATTCATCTCCTCTTTGTTAAAGAGCTGTCCATAAGTTTTAGCAAAATGAATGAATAGCTGATGAGTCAGTTATGTAATTGCATTTCTTTTCAGGATTAACTGAATCTAAGGGAACTGGTAATATGTAAAAACATTGTTTATTTATTTTAGTTTTCCTACATTACTCTTCTAATACCCTTCAGTCACAGTTTGCCAGTCCCGTAAAAAACATGAAAGAAGATAGGATTCCAAGACCGGTGGATAAAATTTCCTAAAAACTGCCATAATAATAGTTTAATTAATTGTCTTAGTGAAACTTTTCTTATGTTCCTGAAAAGCCTCGTTAACCATTTATGAGTGCAGTGTAGGTTCTTGACACAAGAAGCTTCTTTTATTTCTAGAGGTCAGTCATTAGATTGGTATTCTCTAAATCACAGGATTCAACTTCATAAGTTCACACACACTTGCTCATATGTATGAGTCTGCTATTAGTGACTGGACAATATAGCAGCATAGAGCTCAGGGATGCAACATACTGGCTGCTCTTGGAAAATTATTCACTGATTCACTGAGCTGGAAAATGGAAGTTGTACGAGGCAAAACGTAATCAAGAAAATTAGTGGAGTTCAAGAGGAAAGATGAGTACCATCAGAGAAAGAGAGAAAAAGGTGGGTGGTGGATGACTTACGGGTGGAGGGCTGCAACAGAGTGTAAACTTGTAGCATATGCCAAGAGCCTGAAGGAAATTTGTTTATTTGTTGGACTGTGTTTGTGTTAAAGACTTTTCAATATGCACAGTTTTTCTACTGCACCGTATTGTTTTGTTACATCAGTTACATCACTTTATTACAATTATTTTAATTTTACCCTGACTAAGGAGAGGGGTCAGTCCTTATATACAGTTTATGACTATTAAATACTGTAGAGAAAAGGAGGTTTATGGTCTATATTAAATATAAGTGGAGGCACATAGGAGAAGAAACAAAAAAAGGTTGATTACAAAAACTGCAGCTTTCTCTTTACCGTGTAGTAATCTATTACTTAATTTTGTCCTGCTTTATTTCTTGCCACAGTATCTCTGAGGGATCAAAGCACAGAAAACTAAATTAACTGCATCATGTGAACACTGTGAATAGATACAGTACATCTCCAGCCTCTTTTCAGGATTGCCAACTGACAGCTTAACCCCATTAGCCAGGGCTGCTCTACATGGTCCTGCCTCATTAAGATAACAATAAGATCTATGTTCTGCTCTTAGTGTTACACAAACATGATTGGTATTAATCATCATCCAGTCTGTGGAGAAAAGAGAGCACTGGAAATGCTTCACTGTGCTGCTGATGTCTTATTTTACCGGCTGCTGGAGAGGAAGGTGAGCGTGACTAATTGCTTGCTTTAGTGACTCTTTTCCCCTTTCCTGCCTCTTTATCACTTCTTCTTCATGTCCTCTTCAGTAAGACTGTATGTTTACCTCCTCTTTCACCTCTCTCCCTCACTGTTCCTCTTCTCCCCATCTTTCCTCTTCACTAAGCTTATTCTCTTGATCCCTTTGCAACCAGACGGAAGGAATAAGGGCAGCAGCTCAGACTCATTGCATTCATACGGAAAATAACACAGTCATGTATGTACTGGGAGGACACAGAGGAAGTTACATGTAGCAGTGATGTACTGTCAGAAGGAGGGGTTATAGAAATCAAATAGTGTCCTGTTTTAAAAATGAACAAAGAATATTATGGGTTATCTTTTTTTTTTACAGGAATATGCACAGATGTAAAGGCTTTCAATTAAAATTTTAAGATCAACAGGCCTTGTCACATTTCATTTCTCTACTTATGTTCTGTCTAAACAAGCATGCATTTTAAACAGAGGGACACAATAACTGTCCTGTAGGTTTTGCATGCCCTTACATCATCTAGATCAGCACAGTTCTATTCTGGTTGGCCTGCCGTTACAATGGAAATATACAGTGTGTCGTGATACAAAGGAGATCTCTGGTCAATCTGGATGAAAAAAATATCTGATAAAAATATCACTGGTGTTAATATATGAAAAATTGTACTACAGAATAAGGTAGCTGTCTTTCAAGTGGAAAGATAAAATTGAGATAAGATTGTTCTAAAAGAAACAGAAAGTAGACTAATGCTTGCTGCCACCTGATTTAACTTGCAACTTGGAAATAATTGACACTATTGATGGATAGAATAAGGAAATTAATTGTCTCCCCCTAAAGCACCCATAATACACCATAATACACATATATGTGGAAAAAAGGTACAGAAAAAAGCAGTGATTGACAAAAAGGTTAACAGGAAACAAGAAAAATGAAAGAGTGATCTTGAAATTTAAATGAACATTAAAGGAAATAATATGTTGATTATAATACCCGTAGTATAAAATGGGAAAAAAAAATCCATGATTCAAACACTGCATCTAGAGTTAAAGTGGCCCTCTAGAGCAGAGTCGCTTTCTGACAGCTATAATAACACACAGCCACCTAGTTGGAAGAAAATTACTCTTCCATTTCAGTATCTAGGTGTGTGTCTTTGCCTATGTGCACTATAAATACACCGATAGACTTGCATTTATGTTTGAGTAATAGCATGTGTCCTGTCCCATTTTTTGAGAGCTGGTTGGCTGGGAGTGACATTGTCATTATCGACATCTCTCTCCACTCCCCAGGATCCTGTAGCCATTAGCAACCAACTCTGGGAGTTGGCCTCTCCTCTGCTGCAGCCAATTGCTTTCACATCACTGTGTCACTGTGTGCATGCATGTGAATGAGCAGGTGCTCCTTTTCTTGCTTGCGCATATGCCTGTGTGTATGTGTGTGCACTAGTGTCTGGATATGGCTCTGTGATAGCAGCATGATTGAGTGTATCTGTGCTGATCATTTGATAAAATGCAGCTTCACTGTTACTCATTTATTCCCAATTTATTCCTGTGTTAAGACAAATGTTCTATAACGGCATTATATCTCCACAGCAACAGAACAGAAGAAAACACACAGCCACAATTCATAGCAGGCAGGAAAAGCAGGAACAAAAAACTGCATACCAGAAGGAAGCGGTCAGCGCAGAATAATCAATAGGTGTTGATTAGGTCTACTCAGTACCTTTGTATTGCATGGCAAGCAACAGCCCTTTTTTGGTGCAGCTGGGAATCAATACTGTGATTTCTGATTAGGCCAGGCTGCACATCTCACTGAGCAGAGGTAAAGAGCAATGCATGACAACTGAATGTGAAATGAGACTGAAAAGCACCAGTCTACAATAAATGGGCACATAAAACAACATTGCAAGCCTAGTTTCCCAGAACACAAATTAAGCTGAATGCACGTTCCTATAAGGCATCAGAGAAGAGCATTTTAATTGTAGGTGGCGTAATATGTTTAGTGTATGTTATTTTCCAAGATGAGCAGCTAAAAGGATATATAATTGCTCTATATAATGAAGTTACATACGTTCATTGCTCTGAGCTATCTGAGAATAGGGAACGAATAAAATTCCTTGCTCATAGGCACCTCAGAAATAACCATGAAAGGACTCACTTTCCCCATCTAGACTCCCTCAGACTACCCTTTTCGCTACCCTTTATGTAGCAGAGTCAACACTCCAGGCACTTGTTGGCACAGTAACATAAAAAATCTTTTTTATTGAAGGCCCAGCTCGGAATGCATATATATATATATGTATATAAAACCCTTCCTTCCCATTTGGCCTAGAATCTCTTACTGTGTTTTAAGAGATAACACAAATGTAGGCAACCCCCCCCCCCCAAAAAAAAAAAAAAAAATTAGATTATCTGATTTAATATAGGTGTTGCCATAGCTTTATAGAGCTACAGTACAATAAACCTAATTAGGATTTCAAAGGTTGGAAAAAACATTTTGTCCCAAAGACAGCCAAACAAAATGTTTCCATTTTTGGAAGACAATAGTTGCTGTTCACTAATATTGACTGAACCCTTTAAGTCCGGGACTGGCATTTGATGTTAATATGATAAAATGAATTTTCTTTTTCCATATCACAGAATACATTTTGAAAAATACACCAGTACAAAGCATACTTATTCAGTGCACATATGTTTAGATTTATATAGACAGATATACAATACTTATCAAGTATGCTTATAAGTCTTTGTCTCTGTTACCATGGGAGCTAGTCATGTGAAAGATTACAAGGGAGTGTCCGTATAGATCTAAGAATACCTGACAGAGAGAGAGAGAGAGAGAGAGAGAGAGAGAGAGAGAGAGAGAGATCATATATTATAGCTACATTAGTGGCTGGCGGGTGAGTTTAATCAGGCCAGTAATAAAAGCAGGTTGGGCTGATGGAGCAGCGTCCCCTGGGAGTTACAGCTCTTTGTCTCTCAAACCCCTCTGGACCAGGACAACCTCTCCCTCTCACCCCACATCAACATGTTCCCACCCCCACTGACATTCCTATTCCCATATTTCCCTCCTTCATCTTCCTACATTTACATTTAAGAAGTCACAAACAACATGTCATACCTTGATCCAATCAGTGCAGCTCATTAGTGCCACTGACCCTGATAGCAGAACCATCCCTCTTGGAGGACACACACCTGTATCTCAATCCTTTGGCCACACGACCCTCCCTTTGTGCTGAGCAGCACACCGGTAGATGATGGATGTGACAGGGAGGTCCCTTTTGGAGGCTTGGAGCCCCAGCATAGCTGATGGGTTATTCATCACAGCCAGCTGTAACTGTCCTTCGAGGACCCTAAAATGCCCCAGAGCAGTGCTGCGCTCAACACAAACACCTTTAATATGATGGATGTGGCAGCAGGGACCCTGTTGTATCAACAGGTTTCAGATTTGCTTAGAGATGTTTTGTATATTGATGGACATAAATGAACTGAACTTCAGAAATAAGTTACATGTTTTGGAAATTACTAACAACATTTTTAGAATTATTTAAATAATCTCTTTAAACTTGCTGCTGTTAAATTCTGAACTGAGCTAGACTAATAAGAAGTAATAATAATAGTTTGCTTCACAGCAAAAGTTTTATTTTTTACAGTGAAAAGTTACAGCGGGTAAACAGGGTCACTGCTGGGGCTTCATTTGCTATTTGGCTACTCACATCATGTGTGTGTGATTGTGAAACATGTTGTTCATATCTGAGACTGGTTGAAGCTGCAAGTGTGTTAGTGTGCCTGCTGCTCTGAGATCCTGAGTGTAGTCTCAATAGCAGTACTGTGAAGGCCCTTCTCTAAGGAAATGACATGTAATCCTCATATGCATGCATTTGCAAACACACAGACACACAGTCACAAACATGTACAAGACACTCATACATGAAATCCCTAGCCCCTTTCCATAACCTTAACCTAAACCTAAATCTATTGTCACAGCCTAGGAGCTTTTAAGGGAACAGTTTATCAGTTTTGTCTGTATGGTGCTTCAGGCAACCATAAGCACTTGTAACTTTATCTAAGAACACATTCAGTCTGAATCATATTAGTCTCCACACCACCAGTTCCTCGAGCCGTCTATATTCCTATGAACAATCCTGCAAGGGAGCTCAAACTCCTGCAGTGTTTCCAACCCATCAACCGTAACAGTGACAGTGCAAAGGTCCTGTGTGGGCTGGCAGGCTAAAGAGGAATGATTACAGCTGAGTGGACTTTGGCCTTGGGGCCAGCAGGCGATGGATAGATGCCAGAACACAGAACAAGTGACAAACAAGGTGTCTACTGAGAGAGGGATGATTTATTGTTAAGAAGAGAAAACACAGCTGGAGTCTCAATGAGCTAAAAGAGTAGATGACGGTCATGTCTCCCTTAAATGACCTCTGACATTCTACAATGAAAGAATAAAATATTAGCTATGAAAATAAACATCTACACAAATCCATTTCACATGTATTGACCTCTATAAGCATCCCTTTGATATACAATTACAGCAAATCATCACTGCTTTGATTTGAAGTAAAATGCTCTTTCTGTCTCCATCCACCTCTCATTTTTCTTCTGTTCAGCTCATGCAGGAGGATGACGTAGCCCCTCCTTGGCAATTCCTGATGAGACCCTGAGTGTGTTGCATGTGTGTTTTTGTGTGTGGTATATATATGTGTGTGTCTAAATTACTGAACGCACTGGCCCGGTAATGATTGCAGCTGCCTCATTGCATTGCCACGGATACAGCTGGATGTCATTCCAAAGAATTCTATTATGTCCTGTTTGTCCTTCTGGAAAATCCTTAACAAGGAAATCCTTAGGCCCATTTCATGTCTAATTACACACATAAACACAAGATAGCAAAAAAGGCTGGCACAGCCCTTTCAGTCAGTCATTGGAGTGATTTATAAAATTTACTGTCTTGGACCTAACAAGAAAGCAAAAATGCTAGGAGTGCTATGAAAAATCCTTTTCATTATTGATTAATTGGATATAGTTTATATAACGTATAAAAATGAAAAATGCCCATCTTCACATTCTCCTTTTGTCCAATCAACACTTCAGAACCTGGAGATTGATTAATCAATGAATCATTTCAGCACTAACACATTTCATCTTCACACAAACAATGCTTTCAGATAAAAAAAAAAAATAAATTGTGTGTCTCACCCCAAGCTCAAGGCGCATGCTGTCTATAGTGACCTTTATCAGCTGAGACCTCTGTTGCTGATATTGTGGTTATTAGTATTCTAATGTAATTCTAATGGCAGTTCGAAGGACACCAGGGGCATTACTGATCTTAGTCTGCTCCAGAGTACGTCACAGTGTGCATGTGTGTATGTTTGTGTGCGTGCATATCTACCATCTACAAACAGCAACACCAGCAACAACACATCAACAGCATCCCATCTCCGGTGTTCAGACTGTCAATGTGAACATGATGAGCAAGTCACACAATGAATGACAACAACCCAAAAGGTGAGAGGTCAAATGCTGCTAATGAAATGTTCTTAGTTCTGCCGTGGTTCACCTACTGTGAGGACTTACACACGCACACACACAGACACACAGACACGCAGACACGCAGATACACAGATACACAGATACACAGACACACACACACACACACACACACACACACACACACACACACACACACACACACACACACACACACACACACACACTCACACTCACACCACTCTTCATCTAACAGAGGGTAGATGAAAGAGCCTGTGGCTGTGGCTGGAGAATGGGAGTGGAAGAAGGAGATGATGGGAGGATGGGTGGATGCTGGGTAAGTGAGAGGGGGTGTAGAAACAGCGTGGGCGACTGACAGACAGACAACAAAAGACAAACACTGCCCCAAAGTTCAAAAGAGCCCCTTTCAACCAAGCATCTACCAGTGTGCACACAAACACACAAGCAAACGCCATCAACCATGGTCCCACTGAATCAGCCTTTATCCACTGGTAGAACAGTATTTTCACACATTGTTGTGTGCATCATGAAGCAGAGCCCTACAGTGCCATTTAACTGAGAACATGTCTATATGTTTATGAATCCTTGTAATCATTTATAACTCTGTGTAGGCTAACATAATGGGGCGTGTACACAAGTGTACATATGCTCCTACACAAAACCATAAAAAAACAAACATCCCTACTATCTCTTCCTCCCTACTGTTTGTTTAAGATGAGGGCTTTAGTCTTTTTAACTCTGTATTTTAGATGTGTCTATGCAATTTTTAAGTAATTTGTCATCCATTAATTACATATAGATTATTCACTCACAACCTAGTTATGTTAAAAACAAGGGAGTTTGTGATCATAAAAACAGCAAACAAATCTGGAGAATGAAAATTACCTTCAGGATTTAGTTTGTGAGAAAGAGTTATCTTACCTAACAATACCCCTGTGGACAACAATCATCTCTATTGTATGTCCCCCAGTCCATTTCATCTACTAAAGGAATCACACAGATATACAGAAACTCTCCCTCTCTTATCAGTTTAATAACAATGTCATAATTCACCAAATGGATAATTTTCTAATATATTCTCTCCATTCGTAAATGATAAGACAGTTCTCTAACGCAGTCTACTACTTAATTTTAATCCAAGACCATTGAGTAAGGTACATAACTCACAGTAACAATTGGTGTTGATTCAGAAAGTGCCGATGCCACAGAGACAACAGGGAGGAAGATGGCAACACACTGACAGACCAGGATCCAAGCCTTAGCTCTCCAGGGATACACTTTAAGCCTCGTAACAGCATAGAGCTCATGCCAAAGCTAAACTCTGCTGCAACACTGCTGGTATAACTGTTTCAGCCCCTGAGAGCTTGTCTCTTAGGGACAGGGTTGCTATTGAAAGTGAGAAAATTAGTTCTCTCAAAATGCACACAGGCACATGCACAGACAGCCATAACTAAGGCACAGCTAACAGGATTGTGGAAACAACAGAGTTTGGTTGTAAACAGATTATATGAAAGCGCAGAGGGTGACCGGGAATAGACATGAATAAATAAACTAAAAGAAAATTTGGCATTCTAACAAGACTTGGGCAATATGCTGCAAAGAATGCCTAAAAGTCCAGCACAACTTGGGGGAAGAAACACAAGATATATCAAACATACTCTAAGTAAATCGGCAAAACAAAACACAAAACAGAAGTAGCAAGATTTGTCAATCAGTCTTTGAAAAGAAAGTTACTATACACATTTTATTATTTTCAGTATTAGCATGCTATATTATATATTATCAGTTCACTACAATTAGGCCTCTTCTTGCGCTGCCTTTTAAAAGTCAAACAGTTAATGCAGTGTCAGCTCATATTTGATATTTTTGCGACCTAAAACTTTTAAATTTAATGCAGTTAGATTTGTTAAATCATTAATATCATGAAGTAGCACCTAAAATTGATACCTTTACTCTTCAAAACAGCTACTGTAGTTTAATATACCAGTAATATGAGCTGTGTTAAAATTAACTCCGTGTTTGCTACTTTGTGCACTACACTTACCATCTGTCTTTTTTGTGTCTCAATTCTCAGTATGAATTATATGTTATATAATTAATACAAATAAAAATATCCCTGCAATGTAAAAAACAAAGTAGTAGTACTGCTTTTTGCTGAAATGTCAGATCTGCTAGATGAAGAAATTACATTCATGTAACACTATAACTGTCAGTGATGACACAATATTATATAGGGAATAATTAATGGACAAACAAGAAAATGATTTTGGACACAGTTGGTCCTCACCAATATAAATGGTGGGTTCCACCATTGGACCCCACCATATATTCCTTTGTGTATATATACTGTATCTATCAATTTGTCTATTTAGATGGATAGTCTCCTTACTCCAAAAATCATATGTGAAAGAGGGAAAGTATGAACAAAGGATAAGATCAGAGATGTGCGGTAATGCAACAATGCAGGATGGATTGTTAGCAACAGAACTTAAGAGCTAAAAGCATTGGGCTGAGAGCTTTTCAACTAGCTATGTTTAATCTGCGAAAACACTTTGGTTGAACAGAATTTACATAATTGTAGCACTTATTGCACCATCACTGAAAATGTAAACGGTACTCCGCCCAGCGAGAGAACAGTTGTCAAGGCAACTGAAGCAAGGGTTCAACAGGAAAATGTCCATGGCCTTGGAGACACTCAGAGAGGGAGGGGCTGAGGTGGCTGAGGGGATGTCAACACCAGGAGCTGATGGGAAGTCACTGAGTCTGCAAAGAGCACACTGAAGTGCAGGTAGTGGAGGTCAGATCAAGTCATTTTACAGATGAGAAAACACACAGAACCTTAGTGCTTCTGCTGCTGTGAAGTGCGCATATCCAACTCATAGCAGGTGATTAAGCAGGTTAAGGGACATCATATTGGTCATACTTAACTACAGCTCAGTTGTAGAAAACCAATTGTGGGTCTGTTTATGCTCTGCTGGCCACTAAACTGACCACTGAGCACATTAAGTTTAATGAGCTAATCTACTTTGTGTTCACAGATAAATAAATAACAGCAGAGCACTGGCATAAATCTTGCTGTCTCTCTATGTCTGTTTCCCGCGGTTATTCTCAAATTTCTAAGTCTCTCTGTTCTCTGTTTTTATGACTTTTATCTTGTGTTTATAATCACATTTTTTTCCTTAGTAATAGACAAGGCTGAAAAGGTTAGAAGGCTATTCTATTTTTCTCAGAGTAAAATATTGAATGCATTTTTATGCATATGTGTGTGTGTGTGTGTGTGTGATTAACACCGTGCCTGAAATACGAATCGGCAGCAGAAGACGTTCACGGAATGGCAGCGGTCGGTGGCTCAGCTCCCAGAGAGACTAAGATGAGCCACCTCTGACGAACTGTCTAGGTATCTGTCACACACACACACATACACACACACACACACACATAAAGTGTCCAGCAGAATGTGCACTCATGGAGTCCTCTGTCCGTCCACCAAGAGAAACAAATTAGCAGGCTGTCTGCTGAGCTCAGAGTCTGGAGTGCAGCCAGAGCATGTACCTCTCAAGAAAGAACTACATGATGCAGCCTTACCGTTTTTGGTCTTAACAAACAGAAGTGACAAAATGGTAATGTATTACACATAAAAACAAGCTGAAAGGTTTTGAACATGGCGGGGTTCATCTTGTGTGAACCATGAATACTGACAGCAAAATTTAATGAAAATACAGCTTTTATTATTTTAGATTATCTGTTATGGGTAACACTGACCATCAAGTGCAAATTGTGACTTGTTGGTAATACTACCCTAAATATCATGGGGTGAACAAAATGATGGACTGACCAACACTACTCTATTCTCCAACATGAACAGAATAAAGGCATTAAAAGGATTTGGCATTTGAATTAATATCACGAGAATTTGAGAAACCTAGTTTTTTTGTTCTCTGGAATTTGCTTATAATTAACTGTAAATATTGCGGTGAAAAATACACACACACACACACACACACACACACACACACACACACACACACAGTGTTAAAAAGAGATGAAGAGATACAGTGATACAGAGAGCGATACAGATCCATTACATTGATAGATAAAGACATTCTCAGCAGAATCAACAGATTCTCTGCAGAGCACTTATGCTGTCTGTCACTTTGCCAAGGCCACTAACACAGTGAGGGATGGCTGTATCCAGGCAACCAGGCGACTAGCATCAGCAGCTTGCATCTAACCACCATCAACCAATCACAAGCATTAACTCCTACCTTAGCCAATCATGAGTGATGTCAAGCAGCTGCAGTTTAGCAGGGAGCTATTATCACGGCCAACCAGCTTGGTGTATGCTTGATTGTCTGGGTACCATCTGTGGATCTGAGAGGTTAAAACCCACATGATGGCCTACAGCACAGTATATCTACCTAAGCTAAACCAAGAAATAAGAGATTACACTTGTTTCTTAATACTGCTGTTGTGAATATCAGCACTAGGCAAACTAATTCAAAAGTTAATCTACATGTCACAGAAATTGATTTAGTGAACCTATTTTTCCCCATTAGCTACTCCATAAAACAGTCACTGCTTATTCTAAATTCAATTATTTCTGTTGCAGTATACAAAGAGGCTATTACTGAGCCCTCAAACTATATATTATTACTGTTCAAGTATCCAGTGGATTGTGCTTTCCTTAGATGCCTCTTTCTTCATTTGACCATTTCTCCCTCAAACTGAGGCAAATATCATTTAAACAAACCTATCTTGGGGAAAAAAAACATCGCCTCTAAGCTGTGAAGTGTAAAAGAGCATGACAACAAACATGTTCAGTTTTTAAAGACATATCAAAATATTGAAATGTTTTCACTTTGGTCTGATGTGACTCTCAGCAACAAAAGCTATGTAGATGTGACAGATTAAAGCTCATTTCTATCAGAACTTACTATACCTACTGGTCAGACCAGTGCATGTGTGTGTGTAAGCATACACCTTCCAACACAGGTATCTCAGCATAGGCTGAGAAAGCTTGCATGTGGTGTAGGTGTATTAGTTTGTATTGCACCCTCTCCACTCTTCTCTTGCTGTCTTTCTCTCACACAAACACAAACACATATAAACACACATCACCCCCCCTCACTTTGACAGACATAAGTTTAGGCAAGGCAATCTGTTAGTGTAACTGTGGCTGACAGTTCCTGTGATGCTTGGTTCACTCTTTGTGTTTGATCCTCCAGGTACAGAGGAAGTGGAGCCTACAGGGACATCTCATCTGCTCATTCTAATTCTCACTCTCTGATCTGCCTCAAAGCTGCATAACAATACAAAAATTACTAATACACAGAGCTTAGTATACCTTCCCCGTAAGTGCATTTAACAACCTGGCATCTCTCTATATATTTGATTCTCATTGCTGCTTTTAAAGGACTTCTGATCCGGGCTTTAAAACATCTTAAAACAGTCTACAGAAATGCTCTGTATCGCTGTGCTTTGGTTCAGCGCTGCTTTGAGCTAATATCAGTGTGCTAACATGCTCACAATCTCAATGCTAAATGCCAGTGACTACGATATCCATGTATCTTATGTATCTTAACCCTACCATGTTAACATACTAGAGTTCGTTAATTTGCACAAAACACAAACCAAAGCTGAGGCTTAAGGAAACATCATTAGTTGAGCAGGTATTTTGGCATAAACCAAAGTATTTGACATATCAAAATTTTGACTTCATGATGCTGCTAGAGAAGGCTTTACAGGATCACGGAATCTTGTACAGGTGACAATTCATCTAAAAAAAGAGTTCGCTTGAGACACTCAAAAGAGTGACACCCTTCACCAGGAAATAGAAAGAGAAATAAAGTCTAATGCTGAGAGGGTGTCAAGAGTACCAGGAGTAGATACAGGGGCTGCAGGCTGTAAAGGATGTCCTTCATCAAAAAAAATACAGCAGGACATCAAAGGAGATGGAGGAGAAGTCACTTCCTACTCTAGAGTAACTTAAACTCCCTAAAGAGGCCCAAGGTTCCCAGGAGGAAGGTTCAGAGAAGGAAAAAAAGAAGCCTTCTCTCAGGAGATTTATCCATCACTTCCTGGGTCTTAGAAAGAAAAAAGACGGAGACGTGGGAGAACAAGCCAACTTCCAATTAAGACAACGGCAGGTCAAAAAGTAAATCAAAACATTTAAAAATAAAAGCTGTGACCAAATAGCTGTATTTTGTAGTAAGTGGTATGATTAGAGTAAAAAACTATTCTCAGGAGAAAGAGTTACTTAGAGACATGTGCAATGTAATGTAGCTTCTAACCAAGAGACTGACATTGTCATCCCTAGCGCCACAACACTATGTTGTAAAGAAAAAAATTGGAATTTTATGTAAATCTTTACTTCCATTTCCAGCACATCAAATATCATTGCCTTTCTCTTTTGCAGTCTGTTCTTCAGATAGTGTGCCAGGTGTACTGTGTAAAAGGTTAGCTCAGTTCTTCATTTCATTTTCAGCTAAGAGCCCTAAGGATTGGGCTGGTAAATAAATTCCTTTGAGTTACAAAGAAGAAACAACCAATGTAACTGTAACTGAAGGGTACATGTAGAGCCTCAGTGAGGTGTGTGTCTGCATGTGTGGGCCTGTGTGTGTGACTCTGCACACGTGTGCCTCTAAGGTTTATGGATAGAAGCCACTGGAATCATAAAAACAAGATAAGTGTTGTGTCAATAGTCCAAGTTGGAGCCATTAATCTGAGCAGAGTAGGAGCCCAGGCCCAACCACTGTAACCATGGCAGACGCAGAAGGCTGCACTGTAGAGGTAGAGGAAATTCAGTATCCATTAACCTACTGGGTGGCCATGCCATTAACAGAGGAGGTCAGAGAGGTAACATTATAGCCAGCACACCAACAGCATGGATGTTGCCATAGCTTGAATTACATTATCACCTGTGAGACTGAGTATTTATCATCATACCATATATTTTGGAGACACTTTTGCTATATAGCTGTTTTGGATGCTATTTATATACAGAACACCAAAGCTCCTCTTCTCAAATTTAGATGCAACAGCTGGCATTTCAAATTTTGGCTCACAGTCAAAATTCTGTATGATGAACGCCATTGACACCTTGCATAACATTGCTGATTTATATGATCGAAATTCTTTCCTGCTCAATGTAGCTGATATTGACAACTAGATACACAAATCAAAATTGGCATAATTAGTAGCAAAACTGTATAACTAACACATGCCTGCAAAATGAGCTTAATTAATTCACAAATAAATGTTATGCTCTTCCATTCTCATGTGATACCCTCTTATTGAAGGTAAATATAATTCTGTTACCATTCACTTATTCATGCTTGTTTAGGGGTGTATGCCTTAGTCAGCCTGGTGTGGGTAAACCAAGGTGTGTGTTTGTGTGTTTGTGCATTTGTGTGAAGATGTCCCTCCAGGCTGCTGCAGTATTCTCACAACAGCAGCTGCAGCCTCTCGATAAGAGTCACACTAAAGAGCTTCACTTTGAGGACAAAATGAACTGAAATGTAAGGGGAAAAACATTTAGAAAAATACACAAACACACACAAACCCACACTCACATATTACTCTGACATGGCAGATATTTAGAGGCAAGCAGATAAGCTGACATGAAACAAAACATTTCCTCATTGAGGGATAAAATATTTTGCAATGTCTGGAAACTCCCCTGTCAGGCAGAGTTGACAGTACAGCCAGGAACATCTTCAATGCATCTTCTAAAAAGCATGGCCCAATATTATGTCAAAAGTCACAGTACTAATTCAGATCCACAGGAACATTTTGCAATATCATAAAGTGCAAACACTTTGACATGTTCATTCTATGTGGATGGACATTTAGGAGAGATTGGAAGAGGAAACAAGTAAAATGGAGAATGGATTAAGATAGAATAGAACTAGAGAGGGTCATTTCGATGGCAGATAAATAAAAAATAAAATAAAAGGTGAGAGGGTAGCATGATGTTGAAAATAAAGTGAATAAAAGAGGAATGAAGTAAAGGTGTTTGAGGCTGTCACACATGCACTTAGTATGTTAGCTGTTCACTAATGTTTTAGCATACCACTGAAATGGCAACACTGTATTTTGTTAGCCAAACCCTGTAATCCTAACCTAGGCTTAATCTACTCACACCTTAACCAAAGCAGTGAGTAGTGAAAGTAGTGGTAAGGAGTAAGTAGTTGTTACGCTATGATGAATGTCTGACACTAATCTGACCTTTTACCTCGCAATATTCTAAGTAAGTGCTGAATTCACTACAACAGCTGAGCCCATCATAAACTGAGGCCAAATTGGACACAGTTGTAAGTAGAGTTAATTCAGGTTTAAGTTGAATGCAATTTTGCAGTTCAACTTTCCCATTGGTGCATCTATTTCGGTTTACTCAGTGAAATACTGTAACTAACTTATGAATGAGCCATCATACTTCCCATTCTACCTTTGCCATCCAGGCAAGGAGGAAGGAATCCAATACTTGATATTATTAGATTAGGAGCAATTTCCTGACTCAATCTGATTAGGAGCTTACTGGACTTGTGGGGCTTGAGAGTCATATCATTAAGATGATTTACATGAGCAGGAAGTATGTGGATGTTTTTTAAAGGCAATTCATGGATAAAAGCTATTTATTATCATTCAGTCACCAGTAGTGAGCTTTAAGAATTTCAGGGGACAGAATTATGGTATCATTGCAGTTTTCCATTTTGGACTTGTTTTGTTGACATTTAATATTAACAAAAACGTTATCAATTCTTGCCAGAAATGAATGGATTAAATTAAACCATTATAAAGTTTTAAGATAACCAGTGTATTTTGTTATTTGAGTTCAGATCCTTAAAAGGAAAGGATATTTTGGATATGAACAAGTTTGTTGTCCTTCCCATGTCTAGACTTGATCTTGGTTCAACTGAAGTTTTCCACTTTTTCGTATTTCTTAACTGTAACCAGATAGTTACAGTTAAGAGATACGAAAAAGTTAAGAGATACGAAAAAGGGAATGTATTATGTCAGTGTGGATCCTCATAGACATGCCCGTGTGTATGTGAGTTTTTGGGACTGCTTGGGGAGCATATGGAGCACATAGCCTGTTTGGGAACATGCTGTGTAAAACATGCAATGTATGTGCAGCATACAAAGTGAAGAGCATCTGTTGTGAGTGGCATTTGTATGGTTTGCGTGTGTGCATGTGTGAGAGACTATTTGTGTATCGCTCAGCAGCATGGGGTAGATTCTAACTGAGTTTAAAGAGCAGCATGTAGTGGAGAGGCGGCTGCTGTCTGTCAACCACCAGTGAGCACTGGGGATCTGAATTCCCATTCATCCCCTTCCTCTAGTCTTATTACAAATAGACCACCGAATTGGAGGAGGAGATTTCTGTGGTTTCAGAGAGGTGGATATGTGTGTGTATGTGTGTGTACGTCAGAAGATGAACCATACTCACTGAGCCTCCTCAAGCCCTGCAGCAAACACTACCTGGCTGGTATTTTCAGGGCAGACAAATCAACCCTTGAAGATCTGACCTGCTCCTCCTCCAACTATCCTGGGCTGTGCACGAACACACGTACACTGTACTCCTCTGGTGTAGCCAGGACAAAACAACATCATACTAAGAATGAAAAGCACACAAACATTAAATTGGAACTGTCGGATTTGCTACTCTTTTCTCCCAGGACATTTTATAATAAACATAAGTAAAAAAATATAAGCATTGTCAAAACTTCTCAGCAAAACAACTACAACCTTGTTTTTGTTCTGGTGAAAAGGTATTCCTTTTGAAAGGATCCAATCAGAGGTGGCAAAAATCAGGGCTGGGATCTCACCAGTGTCAGTCAATCCGTGAACTTGCTTGTCTACTCCTCCTCTCATTCCAAGGCTTAAAGCCAGGATCAGCTACTGGAAGACATAACTATGAGTAATTCACAGGCTAGGGAGCTCCTGATGCTTACATTATCTGAGCAAATATGACAAAGATGTAGGTGAAGGGCTGGATTGATTGATTTCCAGTACTTGCATATTGTAGGTTTTAATGCAATAAGTTAATTGCTAAATGGTAGCAGGCCCAAGGATACTGCTTAAAGTAAAAAAACAAACCACAGTCAAATTAGTGCAGATTATTATTTTATAGCATTTACCTAATCAGAATACTATTGTATTCAGAGTGCTGATTACAGTATTAATAGTATACACAGATAAATACCCTTCTTCTTTGTATATCTGAAAAAATATCACAATGTAAATGATTGTGACTATAATCCAAACATACTACTTAAAATGTAAATAATATAAGTTGTCATCCTGCTTAACATAGGTCCTAAGGTATGAGCACTGGAAAAAACATTCCCATTGTGTTAAAAAAAAGTTTTTGTCATTCTGCAAAGAACAAATTCAGTTCATTTACCCGATGTGTTTGTGGTCTCAAGAGATATTAGCATGCTTTCACAGGACAGTATTAAAATTCAACATAACACCTCAGCCCTTAGTTCTACATGTTCTACGGTTTTTGTGTTTGGGTCCTGAATGTCACAGGAACACAACAAGGCTCAAGTGATTCTAGTCTCTTTCTTTGGTGCCATGGCAACAGTGATGGAGAAAGTTCAGCTCGGCTTTGTGTGCCCACAGAATGGTACAGAAAATAACGGTGCATACTACAGGGAAACCAACTTTGAAACACAGTTCCGGTTCCCTCCCAGCATCAGTGATTTCATGCTTTCAAAAACATCACCATGCATCCTAGAAGAATAAATATCAATAATGCAACCCGACTGGCTGACTACATTAGAAACAAATGAGTCTGAGGTTAACAACACAACAATTTAAGCCATTACACATGATTCCTTCTCATAAAAACAGTAACAAGAAATTTACAATAATCCTCTTATAAAGGGCTGCTGCTCATGCCAGGGGAACAATAAGCTGTTCTCTGCTCAATTGAGCTGCATACTAATAGGGTGATTATGAGTCCTAATTATCAGATGGCCCTTGTAAAGAAGAAATCATGCAGTTTGCCTCGAGGATAAAATGCAAAACAGAGACAAGCTGTTGTTTGTCCTGAAAAGGCACTAAGGAGTATCTCACTATAACATAGCCATTTATAAGTCAAGAGTTTTGTTCTTTAAATCACAGGGAAGGAAGTCAGAAGAGACACAGGCACAAACATACAGCAAAAATGTAATGAACACACGAAACTTGACCCTAGCAGTGACTGATCTCTGCCAGCACTGGATAGATTGGTTATTAACACACATCATGAATATGTTAGACACATGTTGTGGAGCATATGAAATATGTATACTCCCTGAGGCCAGGATACGGTTTCAGGGATGGTTAAGAGGAATTGTTAAGAATGACGAACATTAATGGTTCTGACATGGTGCCTTTAAACTCAGTGATAGAAAGCTTGTGACACTGAATGAGTCTGAGTGTGTGTGAGTGTGTGTGCATGTGTGTGAGTGAGAGAGAGAGAGAGAGAGAGAGAGAGAGAGAGAGAGAGAGAGAGAGAGAGAGAGAGAGAGAAAGAGTGAACATACAGAAAAATTTTCTTTCAGTGTCTCATCATCCCACTTGCTTCTAATAAAACAGAAAAAACATAAAATGCTCTCATGCTACTTTTATTGACCCTCTACTTGACCATCCACCTGTTTCGATGTCGTTTTGGCTGCCTGTAAGTGACAGGACAGTTTTTGAAGACCCATGAGCATCAGAAGAGAGATTCAGCATATTGCCAATCTCACATGCTGTTAATAATTCAGCATTTAATATAAAAACAGACTGTCCAGGAGGGAACAATAGTTTTGAATTATTAATCTCCCTCTCATCTTGACTTTGGACTTGAAGTGTTTGATATAGTGTAAACAAGAGGAGAAATTATAACTGGACTAATATTCTTGAGCCCCCTGAAAGAACTATCCCCTGACCTAAAATGTATTAAATGTAAATTACGACTACTTATTGCTGCCATCTTCAGCAATCCAAATTTGTAGAATAAGCATGTGAAAAAGCTTCAGAAAGGCTCTGATCTCTTTTCTGCCACCTGTTTTTTTTATTTTCAGTCATCTTTTGAGAGTGATAGTAACGTTTGCCAGAGGAGGCTCCCTGAGGGTTTAGCTTTCCTTTCCTCCAATTACCACCAATGTCACCTCTCTTTTTTCTTTCATGCTTCCTTTCTCATTTTATCTGTCATTCTCACCCCTCACTGCCCCTGAATCTCTGCTGCCACCTCCTTTTTTTCTTGAGTGTGTCTCTTTCATTTTGCCATCAGGTAAAGTGAGGAAGAAATATTAAGAGACCACACCAAACACAAATATATGCCACCTCTGTAACACACCCTCCACACACACAAACATGCACACTGGCACTGACCCCCATGGGATCAGACACAATTTAAAGTCAAATTCTCTGCTGCTAGAGAAATGCTTCCATCAAATATCAGATTTGAAACAAATCCTTCTTCTGCCAGATGTAGTACTGAGGCCTGAATTTTTTTTTGACAGCTGATCAGCTGAGAGAGTCAACACAGCGATATAGAGATGATAAGACAGTTACATATGAGCTTCATGTGACTGGTACATTTTCACCACCTTTTCATGTATCTGAACCAATCTGAGCCAGGTTCCGGCTGTTCCTCCAGAGAGACGATGCAGCACACGGGTACAGTGAAGGACACTGTGTCTTCTGCGAAGCCCTACTCGCCTAATAACACATGCAGTACAAACGCACCCACATATAGCCCTCATGAAATACAAACATTCAAATACCACAAATGCTCATCCAAAAGGACCCACATTCATGACAAATATCTATCATTTGACTAGTAAAAATACCACAAGTATTAGCATCCCTTTCCCAGCGCAGAGTTAATTTAGATGACAAGATTAAAAAGCTAAGATCAGAAAGCTACACTGAAAATAGCTTTGTGTTTAATACAGTTGAGCTTGTGTAGAGTAATGATGGGATTCTCATTTCCCTAAAACATTTATAGTGTTAAAAGCAGAGGCTAGAGTGGACACTGTAATATTTCATTGGTTGTTCTCTAATTGCAGTACCACAAAAAATAGAAATAAATCAGCATATGGCCCCGCTGTCATCATCTATAGCTCACTATCACACCCACACCCCCTGTAGCACAGAGCTCCTTATGTGTCTGTGTGTGCGCATGTGTTTGTGTCTTTGGAGGCATTCATGTGTTTGATGTGGGGCAATGTCTCACAAACAGTAAGCTGTATGTAGGCGGAGCAGAGTGGCAGCGTAAGAAGATAAAAACATAAAAACACACACAGCAGAGACAAGGTAACACGTCTCTATACTTTTCTCCATCCATCGTTCATCACCTCTCTGCTTTGCATTGTTCTTTACTGTCACCTAGACAGCCGATGTTTAATCACTGAATACCGGAGAAATGCCATATTTGTGTAAACGACATTCAAATCAAAATTTTTTGAAGTTTCTTTATTTTGCTTTTTTTTTCAATTTCAGCCAAGTAATCCAGTCAAACAAAACTATTCAAAGTAATCCATCAAAGAGTCCTTGTGTGAATCCATGCTAGATAAATGACATTCTGTCCACTATGAGCAATTGGCTACACTCAGCAGAGCCTGGCTGATCTGCTGGCAAACATCCAAAATTGTTGATTAGGCTTCTCATCACAGATTAAAAACAATAACTTGCCTCATAACAGAGGTTAGATTATACTTTGGAAGCCCTGCTAATGCTAAACAAATAAACCAAACCCCTGAGACCTGGACAGCTGATATCTAATCAACAGAAACAGATCTCATTACATTCAAGTGCCTCCCATGCTTGAGATTGTTAAGATCACTGCTGGTGCTCTATGTATAGGATCTCCAGTTGTGCACCTGGCAAAAAGCCAAATCATATAATCTGTGCTTGCTGTTTATTTGATCTTTACAGGATCCCGTTCCCTCTCAAGTAAAAGCTCTGCATCAGAGAAATATATTTTAGTGGCCGTCTTGAAAGTTAGTTTTTAGCTTTTGTCCATCATTGAAGTCACAGCCTTTTCCTGTCATCTTCATTTGTGTGACAGAATTTTGATAAGGCATGGAGATCAGGACATCATTGCCAAGATGTGCACACGGATATTAATGTTCACATGCATACAGGGATAGAGAGGCACAGTGGTGAAAAATCGTTGACTATAGAACTCATAACCCTTAGAAGCCCTCATAACTACATTTAAGAGCTGAGAGGGCTGCAGGATGACCTGGACTCCTCTGGGCACCACTAACCTTTCCTCCATCTTTTTCCCTGATCAAACAACACCCCGAAAAAGCAAGAAGACATCATCATTTCTCCTCCTTGCACAACTGCCTCTACTTCTTCTGTTCTTTATTTGCCCGCTCTTCTCCATACCTGAAATCCCTTTACTCATTTTTTGCAAACACTACACTTACACAGATTGTAATACCCTCCAAAACTCCTGTCAATTGCCCCACATCTGAATATTCCTCCTCTTCTGTAGCCACATCCTCATCTGAACTCCTCACCCTTTCCCAACACCATAACAGTTGCTATCCAGATCCCTAAATCTCTAAGTAAACCCACACCTTCCGTCTCTCCCTCTCTCCCCTTCTCCTCCTCCCTCCCTTTTCTCTTCTCCTCCACTTCATTCATGCGAGATCTAATTCGCAGATGAATAATGGATGGATGGATAGAAGACTTTCATCTACCAAGGTTCTCTTTCTCTCTCTATCTTTCTCTTGTGGGATGGCTGTAGTGCTAATGCAGGGCAACATGCATTGGAGATGAGCCCAGGGACCTCCCACTCAGTCTGTTTGTCTGTCTGCCGCCTGAAGGATCCCTTTCCTTGTTTCTATCTGTTTTTGTTTCAGACTGGTCATTGACAATCCCATTCAATCCATTTATCGTTGTTTTCCAGCCTCCTCTTTCCTGTTCTTTATTCTTTCATAATCAACACAAACATATAAAGTGAAGACTGCTGGCCATTGTTCTTCATCCCCCTCTCAACCACTTACCTATCACATTTTTTACCATTCATTATCTCAGTTCAATTAGTCCCTGACCTTGGGATAGTGATCCTAGGTTTGTATTGACCCTGACCCCCCTGCTTTCCTCCCCACTAATACCTTTAGCAGTCTCATCAAAGGACCAATCTCACAGTCCACAGCCACTTCCCTCCTACACTGCTTTTTAAGATCGAGACCAGTTTATTTCCAGAGCTCAGTTTTGGCAATTAGATTCTTCCTGTTCCTGTAAAGATGTTGCTTTTCATCGTTGCTCCATTTGAGTCAGTTCAAATTTGGTTTCTCTATATCTACCTTCATGGTGGCTCCAAGATTAAGGGGAAAAAAAAGACCCAACCCCCACAATAAGTCAACAATTAGCCCTTGGAAGCAAGCAGCAGCAGCTTGTCAAAGAACCCATCAATAATGCAGGCTGTTAGGAGACCCTGGCTGCCATACTACTGTCCAAGTGACCCCTCCTGCCTGTCTAACTGTCGGTCTGACTTTCCATCTGTCTCCTTTCCTTTCCTTGCTTCTACCACCTTCTGAATGCTCACCTGACCCCCTGCCATCCTGCCAGCAACTGTCTGTTTTCTTAACCATACAGAGTTGTATTTGTCTCTCTGCATGGTTCCCCTTGGTGTCTGTTATGCATTGAGCTACAGTGGCTAGGGAGACACTGTATATATATGTGTATGTATTCACCCATTTAGAGATACATCCAAGGTTAATCATACTTAATAAAGTGTGGATATAATTTTTTTTTTTATGGTTCATCACTTATAATTGTTGAGTAATACCACTGATGGCACATGAAGGCAACAAAGGGATCCAATGAAAAACCAGATGCAATATGTTTGGAAACCTGCCTGAACAAAAAACAGAAATCAGAATAGTATTCTACACAGAGGGGACGAGGACAGACTCCAAAGGGGACCAACATCAGTAATAACAGCTGCTGTTCCATCATATACACCAGCAGAATAACAATCAGCACTGAATTACACAGGCTAGCAGCCTTCGACTAACCTCTCATCATGTTCGTCAACAACAGCAGACAAAATGGCGGGTGAGCAAGCAGCATGGATAACAATAGAAAATTGCAGAATAAGTACTGGTTGAAAGGTGTAGTTGAGATTATTTGTGGCTGTGATTCATGCTGCCGCTTTCATTGGGCAGATTAGATTCAATGGCTCACACACAGAAACAAAAATAATCATTAAGATGTGGTTGGAGTTAAAAGGGGAGCTGACATAGCAGAAAATGGTGCCGCAGTATGCGTGTTTGCTGTTCTGTTTATTCCAGTGTAATATAAAGAGCTGAATGAGAGGGGACAATATTTTAGCAGGGAAAGCATAGGAATGGAAACCTGAGAGGCTGCAAAGTGGAAAGCAGGAGGCTGTGATGGTAGAGGAGCCTGGGATGGAAAATGAACATCTGGCTTTGTGGTTGCCTCAATGTTCTAACTCAATGACAAAAACTGAAAAACAGTAATTTTATTAATCCATCCGGACATACAGAGAAATATTTTGTGTCACATTCAACTTTATTCTATTCCATTTTGTTCTTTTTAAGCTTGATTGGTGGTTTCCTTATTGCACCTTGAAGAAACTGCACTATTCTACTCTTTTTAAGTTTCTTTAAACAACAATCTCCTTTCTGAAATGGGATGACAACTCGATCTACATCATCAAAAAACTCAATTTTATTTTCCTGCATCAGCTCTCTGGTGTCCAGAGAGGGGATTCTGCAGTTCTACAGAGCTGCAATAGGAAGTGATCTCTTATTTTTTTTCGGCTCAAAGGTCCAAACTGACTATGGGACACAAGGCACGCTGCCAACCCTCTCTTTAATAACTGTCCCCTGAGTGAAAATATTCACGGCAACAAAACTGAGACATTTTATTTCATGAATAGCACTTACTGCAGAACCATTAAATTACTAAATGGCTCCCAGATTTTGTATCAGCACTTTACGAATGCAAAGTACTAACTACTACTGTATTTTGATGTATGTTGTATTGTACAGTATCCTCAAGCACCTGACATTTTATTCTTATTTTGCACTAGATTTAATGTTTTATGGGGTGGGGGTTTTGTGTTATGAGTTATGTCCCTTTAATTTCTTATTGAAGGTTATGCTGTCTTTTTATGGGCACACTAAGACTAATTCCTAATAATTAAGTTGTATTTCCATTAAAGTGTTGAATCTTCAATCTCTGATAGCAGCTCAGCAATATTAGACCACTTAAACACAAACTTGGTCTGCCTTGGGACTGGCTAGGCCCCAAGCCAAAAGCACCAAGATGTGTTTAGGCAAATAAATTTTTTCTGTATAAATATGTTGTTTGAATTTCCAATAGCCTGGACAAAAAAATTACACAAATGCACAAGTACACAGATAAGCAAACATATTAACATTCAAACAGTGCAACAATACTTAAACATCAGTATCTCAGCTGTGTCATGCTCAGCAAAATGCAGATGACCTATGGTACATTTCAATATAAGACTGCTGTAAAATTAGTTTGTCCTTCTTTGGGTTGTGGGTTGAATGAGAAATGACTGTGATTTATAGTGAGATCAAGGACCCCGCATCAACTGTTGCATGATTTGAAAATTAAACAAAGTTTAAAGTTTGAGTGTTAACTCGAAGGATAGGTTAGGAGTCGTTAAATGAAAGAAAAACCCACCTTATTTAAACTCAATAAATCCGTTTACTGCTAAATGTTGATTTAAAAAAAATTAGAGGCCACAAAAACATTTCAGTAAATACCATCACAATTCTTTTGATGGATATTGCAAAGCGGCTTATTGCCACACAAAGAAATACTACAAGCATCCTATTTGTACACCATGGCTTTTATACTCTTATTGATTTGACTGCATAAAACATGAAAAACCCTAAAGGGGTATGGTAACTGATGGCAAAACATTAAGACATTTGTGAATATAAGGTGGGCAATTTACTTTACTATTTTTCACTGTCTACTATTTACTTTACTATACAATATATACTGTAGTGTTGCATGAGAAATCCTCCATTCAGTAAAATTGGATTGTTTTGTTTTTGGTTTTTTTTTTTGGTCTTATTCATTCAACTCTGACATCCTGATTTTGTGATTCGGAAGAAAATTCACTCTCTGGTCCTTTGAGCTTTAAGTGACCCCATCCCCCTCCTCGGACAGTGTGTGTGCGTGTGCGCGTGTGTGTGTGTGTGTGTGTGTGTGTGTGTGTGTGTGTGTGTGTGTGTGTGTGTGTGCACGCACATGTGTGTGTGGGTGCCTGTTCATGGTACTACGCATGGGCCCCACCCTTACCCTCTGCTTGAATCTAACAGTGTCATCACTACCATCTTCCCACAAATACTGCCTCGGCCCTACACAGATACCATCGCAGTAACAGACTGACCATTTACAGAGAACAACAAAGTGAAAAACACAATGAATGAATGAATGGATGGATGGATGGATGAATGAATGAGACAGCAAATGAATGAGTTGCAGTGATAGAGCTCACTCCCCTGCAGGATTTGAAAATTGCCTCGTAATATAAATATAGGCACGTATGGCATGTACAGTATGTGAACATTAATGGAAATATGAGATACAAACACAACACGCACACACAGCTGTGTGTTTATTAACTGAGGCCAGTGCTCAAGATCTCAAATAATCAACAGGCTAACAGAATTAGATTGTAGCATAACTCATTCTAACCATTTCAACAGGGGGACCAGAACCTGTTGTCTCCCTTTAGCTCTCCATATTATAGGATTGGGTGTGTTTTGATTACAATTACACAAGAACCAATGCAGGGACAGCGTAAACAAGGAAAGACCTTAATGAGGGGTGAAGGATCATATTCAGCAGAAAAGCCACTATAATGTGCATGGTTATGTATTTCTGGTTACAACAAGCTCTCCTAATTGCTGTACATCCATCTTGTTGAAACTGAATGGTTAATCTGTCAGAAAAGGATGCTGAAAGGGGCTCTCTGTGTTGGAGGTGCTTATTAGGTAATGTCTCTTCAAACAAAGGCCACACAAGCCCTACAACACATAAGACAGCATAAGGGACAACAATGCACTTATGAAAATCCATAAACATTACACATTAATTTTTACAGTTGTTGACCGTTTGTAATGACAGTCTCACAATCTGACAATGATAAATAAGCAGAGGCCCTGACAGAAGCTTTGAAGTGCTGCCTGCTCAGTGTTCAGTGCTACCACACAGTTCTATCAGGTACAGCAGGGTGTCTATTGAGGCAGCAGAGATTGGTGAGGAAGTACTTAGAACCAAGTAAATGGTTTCCCTCAGGCAAGGGAAACATCTTCTGAATACCAAAACCTTGCTTTTTTGTAAAGAACGAGACAGGAGACAGAAGAAGCAAGAGCGGGAGGAGCAAACCCCTGAAACAAATCTCCATAACAAGTTCACTAAAGGAACAAATTAAATAATATGATCAAGGTTTAAAATTTGTCTTAAAAAATGTCAACATGTAAAATGTTGACATAAAACCTTGGCTTTTTATAAGTGTAAAAACAGACCAAACAAACCAAAGTTCCAGCTTCTCTTTTATGAGGATTTGCTGGTTTCAGGTTTTCTCATGTGACAGTAAACTGAATATCTTTCTGTTTTGGACTGTTGGACAAAACAAGAAATGAGAAGCCATCACCATTGGCTTCAGGAAATTGTCATTTTATAGACTTTGTGCTATAGCTGCTCTTTATTTAATTTTTGAAAAGATGTTGTGGAACAGCAGGATGGGTAAACAGATTTTCCATTTATCACAGAGTTGGTTCAATCCCCAGTCCTGCTGTCCATATGTACAGGTTTCCTTGAGCAAGACACTGCACCCAAATATCTCCTGATGTTCCAGCATATTGCACAGCAGCTCTACCACCATCAGTGTGAATGTGTGTGTAAATGAGTGACTGAGAGGGAGGCAAATTGTAGTGTGCTTTGTCCACTAGAATAGCCAAATACGATAAAAAGTGAAGCGTATTTTCTCCAATATTGTTCTAGCCCAGTTTAATATCGATCAGATTTTAAAAAGCAGTCTAGTGGATCTTAAGAGAAAGTGGTGCAATAAGTTTGAATTTTATCACACCTGCTAATCTTGTTTCTCTTATCAAAAGTCAAAGAACCTCAGGAAAGTGTTCTTGACAGGGCTCAGTAATGCTGTTTGTGCTGTCTGCTTCTGCCACTGTTTTTATTATGGCCTCCCTCTCTTTCCCATAAAATTACCACAAGGAATGGACAACTGTCTGATTCATTAAAATATTTCTTCTCTCCAACACAACAAATGCCCTTGCTGATACTCCTTTCTTTATATTTGCCTACTTGAGTGTTTAGGTAAGATTCTGTACTGTGCAAAGAAAGTGTGAAAGGCACACAAATCAACATGATCGAGTGGGGAATGTTGAAGTGTCACAATGATACCTGATGAATGACAGTGTGATTTTCTACTGATTGATTGATCCTGTCTCTATTCATACAACACGCTCATCTATTTTTCCATAGGCTGACAGAGTCAGAGCAGTGACCTATGAGTACAGCTCAGATCTGAGACAGGTACTGATTTATTATCCATGTTGAGCATGCCTAGCCTAGGTAAAAGCATTTGGAGACTCTGCTCAAGGGAGAGACAGCTCATACATATCACTAAATAAGACATTTGTTCTATACAAGTATTAAATGTACTATTTAGGAACAAGCAACAACAATGGAAACACAAATATACACAGGATCTTATACACACAAAGCCAATGAGAATTTATATATTTTTATACCTACTGCAGTCAAAATAATGTCAACAAATGTCTGAAACTGGCTGAAACTGATATTTGTGCCTGAAGACTCACAGACACAGAGACTCTGTCTCTGTCGCTCATGGATAAAATCACATCATAGTCCCATCCACATCAAGCCTGCTCAGCAGGAACTGAGCACAGGGAGTCGCAGCTCTGTGAGGGGTGTGTTGAAAAACACTGAAAAATCTATCTGTACTCACACACACACACACACACACACACATACACAGACTTGTACACACCGACACACATTTGGGCCTGAGCACACATGCTTGTCACATCACAACACGGAGCATGGCAAGCATGGCAGCGGTCACTTTCAGGATGAGCCCTGTTTTTTGTACTTCATCATCGACTCTTCAGACACTCTCACTGTCACATAGACAGAGCTGCATGTTACCACATCATAAAGTATGTGTCAAGCCCGCAACTAAAGAAAGATGTTTACTTCCACAAACTGGTGCCTAAAATAAAATCAAATGATTTACATTCTTTCCCTCATTACACATCACTTACACTCTAATGCTAAGGATTAATTATAGCTGGTGGCCCTCCTTATCTTTGCTATGTTGAGTAGCATCACTTAAGACAGAACTCCAACTCTGGTCTGTTATACCACTACAAGAAGACTGCTGTATATTTTTAGGATACTGTTTCAACCCATATAGGTTACTGAATCAAAACGGTTAACCATAGTGCAAAACATCTTTTAAGCCACAGTAAGTATACAACAAACATTTTGAAATGTTTCGCTTTTTCCCTTCAGTAAATCTGTAAGTTTTCTTCTCAGCACTTTTCTCATCCCATCTATTACTTCAAGCAAGTTAGCTAAGATAGTAAAGGTAGAAGGTAATGGTTTAGTAACTGGCTGTGGTCTGGTTGAGTCAGAGACTATGGAGTGAGTGGCAGCATTACCTATATATAGCAGATGGAGGGCTGTTATTCTGGGGATGCCCAAACAGGCCCCAAGCAGGGGCCACTGGGTACAGAAGTGTGTATCTGTGGATCTGTTGGTCTGTGTCTGTGTGTATGTGTGTGTCTGTGTGTGTGTCTGTGTGTGTGTGTTTGTGTGTGTGTGTCTGGGTGTGTGTGTCTGGGTGTGTGTCTGGGTTTGTTTATACAAACAGAGAGCCTCCTTACCTTCTACAGACGGAGCTTGGTCCTGGGCAGCGTAAAGCATTTCTTTGAACGCCTGAGGAGGGAATGAGAAAAACAAAAGAGATGGTCAAAGCTCGTCTGGTCTGAACTGTCTGTTCACTCACCCAAACAAAAACAGGTTTATACAAGAAACACTAATGTTATTTTACCTGGATGTCAGATTTCATGTCAGGTTGGCCAGAAAAATCATTAATGCATAGAATAAGCAGTGTATGTAGGGAGTAAATGTTTGATGAGTTTTAGATGGATCATGAAGTGTCAAAGCCCCCTGATTCAGTTCCACATTAGGTCCAAATTTCACAGAGAAAAGGAGCTGTATTTTAAGTATATACAATGGATAAAGTAAAAACTGCTTACGGTGGGCCACGAGGCATTACGAAATTGTTAGCACCATCTGTTTACAGTAACAATTAAACCATCTAAAGCCTTTTGAAAGCCACATTTTTACAATATGGGAGGATTTCAGGAATAGCCAGGTGTTAACATTATGAACAACACACAAATTTTTAATCATCTCATTTATTTCAGGTAATCACAGCAAGAGTTACACAAATATATCAAAAGTACACAAAATGATGAAAAACAATAGCTCAGAGAAGAGAAAAAACATAAAGGCTCAACAGCACAGTTATTTGGATGCCAAAATTTGACAGTTATTTCTTTTTTAAAAAAATAGAAGGAACCAGGAGGATAGGAACCGATAATATTTTAGAGTAACAAGTATGCCATAAAGAATTCCTTCATACTGCATAGGACATAAATTTTATATCATTACTCCAAAAATGATTGGACATCTCCTCTCTTATTTTGTCACTATTTTAGATCAAGAAAATCAGAAAAATAACACAGCAGAACTGTCATTCACCCAAGATAAATATTATACACTACAAGTGATAAACACAGTTCTTTCAAACAGCTTCTTAAAAGAATAATGATGACAAAATGAGAACAACTCTTGTTGTTTTGACTCTTGAAATGAAATGAGATAGCTTGAAACAAAAGGAACTTTGTCAGGTGCAGAGTTTCATAGACATTTCATAGACATTCTTTTTTTTTTTTCATTGAAAGCTTCCAGCTTTTCTAATTTAAACAACAACAGATTGGCGAAAAAGAAATAGGGGAAGACAGATAAACTGACAAATTCATGGGACATAAGGAAAGAATGAAAGAGAGAGAGAAGTAGTTGCAGTGGTTAAATGAGGTTGTTTCTCCGCATAGGACTGATCTTGAAGATAATGGAAACTGACAGATAATTGCACACTGGCTCATCTGAACATATCAGTGGTAATCAGAGAAAAGACTGGAGCTGATTCCTGTTTCTCAACAAAGAATCTTTGGAACTAAACTTCTCTGGCAAAATAGAGAAAAATCTGACTACTAAACTTGAAGCACTTATTGAATTATTTAGTCAGTGTGTTTAAAAAGCTCAGAGCACACAAAAGCATTCAACTCATACTGTATGTAAATAAAATTTTCAAATATGATATTCAGGTACAGGAGGAAATTGTTCTCTCATCCAAACCTGATAACCTGTATTTTTTCCTGTCTTATCCTCTGCACGTATTAAACTATAGAACCTGCTGCTTTTGTAACATAACAGCAAGAGAGCAGTATGAGTAATTCTGTGTGTGGGTGGAAGCCACTCAGAAACTGTTCTACATTAATAGCTGCCTGGCTTGTTGATACTTTGGTTTTTCTGCCAATTACATTCACAATGACATTCAGATATTGGAGGCTAATCCAAGAAGTAAACATTTCATGCGTATGAAGCCTTGTCTCTACCTTGTCTGATAAAGATCAAGGAGACTAACTGTGCAGACACAGCATTGGAGCAGGGCCCAGTCCTGGCTAATCTCTGGTGAGCAAACCCCCCCCCCCCCTCGCCTAATAGGTGGGAAATAGACATTCGAATTCAGACAGGGAGATGTTCATTAAGAGGCATTGCTATGGTGATGGCACTGATGGGGAAGTAGGGCTGAGTGGCTCTTTTGGGAATTGGGACAAACCCTCAGGCCTGGCAGTAATCAGTGGTGAAACCTGTAGACAATAACTAAGCCGAGCTTAATGGGGCTATCAGTTTGAATGACCATGCATTAACGTGATGATGACACATACTCACTAAACCACACATGTGTATAACACAAACACCAGACTTATGTCACTATGTCCAACTGAGGCTTTCAATGAAGAGTGTCCAGTTGTTTGAATGTTGTCAATAGAACTCAATCCTTTAATAGTTGTGACATGTTGAGTGAGTAGATATTAAGCAAAATGTCTGCATGCTAGATGGTCGAATCCCTCCTCTAAGATGATTTAGATTGTTATCCCTGTGCTTTACATCACACAGTGTCATCAGTCTGAAGAGATCTTTGGCTCAAATAGAAAGCCAATGATGGATCACTTGAATCTCTTGCTCTGTATTTGAGTGGATCCCTGCATGTAGGAAGAGGCATAAAGAGGATGGGATGGGAGAGACTGAAGAGAGGGGAGGAGGGGGACAGAGGGCAGGTCTGGTCGGGGACCAGATGTCCTCCCAGTGGGGGAGGAACGATGAGGTGAGGATGGAAGGAAGGAGGGAGGTATAGAGAGGGGGGTTCTCAGCAGTTGCCATGTCTGTTGTATACATACTGTTCATATTGTAGAACATGCTGATAAATCACACTTTGATTGCACAAACTATAGATGATGTGCAAATGCGTTATATTTATTGTACAATTTACATGACATTCAAAATACATCATTCAACTTAATTAGAAAAATCTGAGGCTTCACGTTTAAAGAAACAATACTAACTCACTGAAATCACACGTACTTGCTTTTCGTCTACATAATGTTAAATCTCTTTTCTAGTTTGAATTGTAAATGTCTCTACACGCACTCTCGTCCTCCTCCTCCTCCTCGTCCAAGCTTACATGAGTGATTAGACTGCAGAGGTTAATACATAATAGGCCTCACCCACACACACACACACACACACACACACACACACACACACACTCACACACTCACACTCACACTCACACTCACACTCACACTCACACCTGCATCTCTACCTCTCAGTCTTTCTTTATACCTTTACTGTCTAATACACAGTTATACAATACACATTTAAATTCCACTGTTCCACTGTTACCTCACAAAATTACTTACATTTTACATGCTGTAATACATACAAGTTGGCTTTTGCAAGAAGAAACCTTGGGCATGTAGAGTAATTAAACTAAGGAGCAGAGGGAAAATATGTTTGCACATATTAACTACTGAATTTAAAGACATATAATCTATGTACATGTCAATCTGAAATCTTGGGTGAAATCTGCTGAATTTTAAGTGCTGAATTGAGAACATCAGTCTTTCTGGGATAATGTTAAATGAACTGATGAAACGAAAGTAGAGCTGTTCAGGACTGTAGTGCCTCAGTTTGTTTATAGGCGATGAAATGAAGCTCATAAGGAGAAGAAAACCCTACCTACATTAAAAATGGTGGAGGTTCTATCATGTCGTGGGTCTGCTTTGCTGCCTCTGGTACTGGAGGCACTGAACGTGTCAAAGAAATTATACAATCAAAGATTACCAAGGCATTTCAGAGGTAAATGTGTTGCCCAGTTTTAGAAACTATGTTTGAAGTGAAGGTCTTGGGTCTTTCAGCAAGAGAACGACCCAAAGCAAATATCCAGCAGCACAGAAGAATGGTTGAAAGGAAAAGATGGACTGTTTTAAACCGGCCAGCAGTGACTCCTGACCTAAATTCATTTGAAAACCTTTGTAGAGAGCTGAAATCTCCTGTTACAAAAAGGACTGCTGCAAACTTAAAAGAGCTTGAATGCATAGCAATGGAAGAGCAGCAGAAACTACCAGCAGACAGGTGCAGGAAGCTTCTAGATGGTTTTAAAAAAATTTCAGAGACTGAGATTGTTGCCAAAGATCTAGAACCAAATATCAGTGAAGGGTGGCAATAACTTTCTCTGGGGTACATTTTGTGTTTGTATCATTTCACTAATATATAAGTCTTGTTTTATTATTCTTTTTGCTCATTCACCTAGGACATTTTATTCAAATATTTTAATAAGACATAATTGGTTCATTTGTATTTATTTCTGAATTCTAAATTCTGTACTTAAAATTCATGAATGCCAATAATTTCAACCAGGACTGTATATCCTACTGCCCTTTGGCCGTAGCCTCCGGAAATGGCAGGACATGCTGACCACCATACCAAACAGCTGTTTAGCATATAGGTTTATGAATACAATCCCACGGGATAAAGCACACACCTATTACTCGATCCCTCAATCGCGTTGTCAATTCCTCCACGTTAAGATGATGTGCCTTACTAACTAGAGCCTGCATTTGCTGGAACCGACACTTTGCCGCATTCTTCTCATCTGCATAGAAACTCGCTGACCAACCTGAATAGGCAGTGCTTAGGCTTTTACACAATAGCATGCACTGAAAAAAAGAAGAGTGAAAACAGCAAAGAAGGTTAATTAATCCAACTAGCACACAAAGGCCTGACTTCAAGCCATGATCAGTTTGGATGTGGGAAGCTGTAATATTGCAAATCCACAGATATAGTCACTATTGAAGTGTCACATTTTACTGCATGGATAGGTAAAAATGACCTTCGATCCTGGAATAATGTGTCATTGTGTCATTTAATAGACAGACAAATGAATTATAAAACAGCAGTTGTGTTGGCTGCAGTGGCCACTGCAGCACCATATGCAAAATAAATACATGAGGGGCTGTTTGTGATGAATAAACCTGTGTGCAATAACTGAATGTTTGCTGAATGCACCTATAGGGTATCTGTACCAGCCCCTGAACTATTTGTGTTGCACCACAGTAGTTTATCAAGGCCTTACATTTTTAAGAGTGACATAATAATTGATATCTTTTATCTCCTTGACCTGCTTATATAATTTAACCAACTTTACTGAAAATACCTTTATTTATCCTTGTCTCCTAACTAGTTTCTCAGAGTATAAAAACCTTGAATAAGATGTCAATCATCTTTCCCCACCACACCCACTAAGGAGGTAATGGTGTTTACAGAGGTCAGACAAAGACTGAAGGAAGTAACAATATCATAAATACACAATAACTCATCCTCAGCCTAACCCTATATATTATTCAGATTTGAGGAATAATACAAACTGCATGGATGGGAAAGCAGTCCTCCAGTTCTACATAATTCAACAATAGCTTACATTTGTGTTTACACCAGACTTACTGTTTTGCTTTCAATCTTTATAGAAATTAATGACAGTATTTCTTATGAAGATAGACATGGACATGGATGTATATTCATCAATCTTCCTTGCTCACATAAATCAATTATTCTAATGATAAATTAATAAAGTATCATTAGATGTATCTAAACAGATTATATAGGATTCTAATTTAAAAAAAAAAAAAAAAACATGCATCATCCGCTCTTGAGAGTATTTTTGAGAATTAAAGTGCCTCTATTGAAAGTTACTGGTAATGATATACTGCTAAAATACTATAATATCAAAACTCTACTGTCACTTCAAGATTGTTCTATCTAAAAAATCTCAGTAACAATACAATACAAGCATATGACAGAGAAAATCTATCATCATCCATCTCAGGTCAGTGAGTGCTGAGGCGAAGACTGGAGGTGTAAAATGGCTGGTATGGCCATGCATCTGTCCCTTAGCTCACTGTGCAGCAGTCTGTACATACAAAGACCTCAGAAAGGCTGCTCATGTATGTAAATAATCATTTAAAAGAAAATGATACTGTAAAGTTTTTTTCCTCATTCCAGTATGTTCACTACATACCTAACATCTTTTTCATTTTTTTTTTTTTTTTTGTAAGTGAATTATGTTGCTTGAGATTGTCTTTATTATGCACTGATGACAACATATCATTTATGTCAGGCTGGACAGATCCATGTCTGCTGTAGCAATTATCCAACTTGATAGTAAAATTCCAGGCATGTTTCCAAAATAAAACCAGTGCAGTGTGCTTCTGTTCAGTCTGGGTTGAAGGTTGCTGGGGTTGAAGAGAACAGGGTCTTTGTCTATAATTCATAAAGCTAAATGGAACGGAGCAGTCCATCCCGTCACTGCATGTCTGCAGTAAAGCTCTTATGGTGGAGTCAGTAAGAAGTGGAGTGTGAAAATAAAATACTCCGTAAGTACTACACACCATCCAACAAAGAAATGTGTGCACACAAAGATCCCTCTACATCAACAAACATCAGAACCCAGACAGAATATCCTGGTAGATGAAGTCTTGCAGGTTGATTCCAACCCTTAATATTTTTCAGTTAACCTGTATAAAATATTGGTAACAACCACATCTTAATAAAAATAAAATACTAAGGCTAGATCTTTTCTCAGAACTCAACAAAAACTATGAATAATTAGAGATCGGGTTTGGAATTTTTCAACAATTAGTAACTGATTCCTAAGGGATTAACCTGCAGTTCAGTTAGACTGTGGCAAATGATAAAAATGAAACCATATTGCAAATAGGATGAATTTACATTAGACAATGACAACAGATTTTTGTCTGTTTTAATCCACACCCTCCTTATTCATTTGATGAATAATGCAAGAAAAATCAAGAAAATTAAAAAAATATATAAAGTAATGGAAACCAAAGGTATCGATATTTGCTTTGCAAAGAGAATGTGAAAAATAAATGCAGAGTAAAGCTAGAGAAATTATTTATAAAATTTCCAAAATATTTACACTAATAATTGTTTAAATAAAGAACAAATTTTATTTTCTTAATTTTCCCTGTATAAAGAGTCCTTCAGCTGTTCAGTTCACTGTTCATTCTGTTCATATTTCGGTGTTGTAAAGTCAACAAACAACAGTAATAAAGACTGAATGCTCCCAGTGGGTCTTAAAAACCGCAGTCAATTTCTCTTCCTTAAACAATAGGGCATCCCTTATCTTCCCCGTGGTTTACTGCTCTCAGGAGTAGGCTGAACTGAAACTAAAAAAATACATATATTTCAAAAAGGCTTTTAAATGTTATGGTTAAGATTAACTCTTATCTTCCAGTTCCCCGGAGTAGTTTTCCGATTAAATTGGACGTATTCGTTTCGTCCATACCTTTATTCGCAAGGCTCTCACTTTCAAATACAAGATAAATTTTCACTTTACCTCATACTGAAGATACTGTTTCCTCCACTCGGGAGTGATGTGGGACGAAAGATGCTCCGCGAATTTCATTTTGTGCCGGAACAACGATCGACCGTGACGCCTCCGTTAAATCCGAGAGCGGCTGTCCCCTTCCCCGTCGACGCGACTTTGCCTCGGTCAGTCAACTTGCTGGCTCGACATGCGGCGCGTCAGCCCCGCTGCAGCCCGCTCCCCGTCCTCGCTCCACTTAGTCCCGGTCGGTGCGCTCCGAGCGGACCCCGTCCCGCATACTATTTCTCACGGGAGGGACGGCGGTGACAGCGAGTCGTCCCCCCCCCTCTTTAACAGGTGGTCGGACGGCGGCGGTGCGGAGCCGGTGAGAGTGGCTCAGTGACTTTGCTCCGTCCCTCCCTGGGCAGGTCTGGGGACATTGCGGTCCGCCATCGCGATGAGCCGGAGCGACGTGGTTGCGTCAGAGGAGCGCGCAGTGGCACCGGGCGCTGTTGGGACCTCCTGTGAGAAAGTGTTGGCCGTGAGTCCAGGGATCCCCTCACCTCCCATACACGGACCGCGGAGCCCCCTCCTCCACCCTCCTCCCTTATTCAGCACTTGTTGGGTTTTTATTTTTTTCGTTTTGTTTTGTTTTGTTTTGTTTTTTTTTGTCTGGAGGTGCCGCCGTCCGAGAAGCTTGTCGTCGATCTGTATCTGCAATGAAAGAACACAAAGTTAAACCTTTGGCTTTAACAGTAATACATTCAGCTTATATTGGAAACTCCATTCAAAAACACATGGCCTGAAATGACTGCATGCTTTTTTTTAAAACCGTACTTTACTGTTTGCCTCTTTTTGTCTCTCCGCTGCCAGCAATTACGGACGAGCAGTCCTGCTTATTCCTACATTTCTACCATTTCTCTGGAAATCGGACAGCGAATTAGAGCATCCTTGGATGCCCACTTTAAAAAGCCTTTGTTTGTGTTCTGGAAAAGAGGAGAGTTTTAATAGAACTGCATAATAGGCTACCATTACTTAAAGGATATTTTTTTTTCCAAATGATCTCATGATGCCGTCTATACTCCCCCGATTCACGGCAAAGGAAAACGCATAGTTTTAAATAGTTTTACTTCTGGATTGATTCACCCCCCCCGCCCCCGCCCCCGATTCAGCGCTTAATTTAGTCCATTTTGTTTATGTCTGTGTGAATCCCACGAACGATAAGTCTGAACAGTTGCTCAATCTGTTGCAGGAGCGGACCAAGCGACGTTTCAACAGTTTACCAGTAGCAGCATCTGCTGGAAACACGGCGCCAACGCATCGCGCCGCCAATGCGTCAGATTCACTTAATGGCGTATCAAAAACAACTTTACAAACACAGACGCGATGCGGGCGTCGTGATAACTGCATTAGAGGAACAGGAGAACGGCCCGAGGACTAAAATTATATTGGACCATCATGTTGGACACGGAGGTAATTAGACGAGCGTTTGGTCGTGAAGCCAACGCCATTAAAGTCCAATGTAAAAAGACGCTCCGTCACAAAACTACAGAACTTACGGGGCAAAGCGTGCAGCGATCCTCAGTAAGCTAACAAGCAGAGGACTTAGACCGTACACTTATGCTACATAACAAAACGTGACCACGTTGGTGGTGCAACGCTATGAAACAAAATGCGAATTATTCATATATGGAGCGACTTTAATAACCGACTTTTGGACGTTTAAGCTCAAAGTGTCAGTGGACTAGCTACGGACACCGACGGTCGATTTGACATTAACTGCTGTCAGTTACCTGAGTGGTTGCTATGCGCACCGCAAACAACAAAAACGCTCCGAAATGTTTTAGTTTCAATTGCACGCCGTCACCTTCTTGACAGCATCGCCGTACCGAAATAAAACGGGGATTTCAGAGTCATTTTCTTTATCTACTGTGTCGTTTAACGTGTTTGTTTTTATTTTTTCCTCTTACCGAGAGAACACCGAGAAGCCTCAGGCAGAAATGCAACCGGAACGCATCGCGCCAACAGGGAGTTCAGCCGGGGCGTTTAGTTGACAGTACCAGAGACGGACCCACGAGAGAAACAGATCCGACTGTCACGGATTCACGGCGATAAAAGATCCGAAACGACGCCTCCGCTGAAACACTTCACAAATATTTATCCGATAGCTACTCTTCGTCCGCGCCTGATATTTTTCACGCAGATTTACGGCGCTCGTCGTGTCCGGCGTTACGCTACAGACAACAATAACAATGGCTTCTGGGTCGCCGTCGTCTTCCCCGGACACTGCGACGGGATCAGGTACAGACCCAGCCCGGCCCGACACAGGGGAGCCCCTCGGCGGAGCGGGCTCGGACTCCGACTCGGATTTGGGTCTGGGGAAATTTGACTGCAGTGCCATGGAAATGGGGGACCGGCTGGAGGGAGAGGAGCTGGAGAGGGAGTTTGAGTCCGCAGCCGACCGCGTACGAGATCTGGTTCAGACGGCCAGTAGGGATCAGCTGCTGTACCTGTATGCTCGCTACAAACAGGTGAGTGCCGGATTGACAGGTGCCGTGGTCATGCAGGCCCGGAATTAAGCCGTCGGGTGTTAGCGCCATGTGGTTTAAGGTGAGAGCCACATGCAGTGAACACTCGCCATTCATATTTCATCACTGGTTTTGGACAGATGACTCAGGCCCATAGCTGTATGTTGCCAGTTGGTGTTGTAGGCCTAGTTAAGCAACTGAATCATTTGTATTTCTTGTGTTCACAGGTCAAAGTGGGAAAGTGCAATACACCAAAACCTGGCTTCTTTGACTTTGAAGGACAGCGAAAATGGTATGTTGCCTAAACTTGGTGATCAGGTTGCAATAAATGGTTTTGCAAATATTTGTAGACATACATGGGTGAGTTTGTTATTTTGGTAATGTAAATTTTACTCTGTGTGTATGACAAAGAGAGAGAGAGAGAGCATTTGCTTATCTACTCTGCACATTGCACATATGTTATGCTCCCACAAGCCCAAAAAACACAAATGTTTTCTACTGTTTAAAATACACTACTTGTCATTTTCTTATTGATTAAGTACCTTCCTCAGGATATATTAAGTAAAATCCACTCATAGGATTTAATTAGGAACCTAATAACTAACACTTCAGTTCGAATGAGAGTTCATAAAGAAGTGTCTAGTTCAAATTTTATTTTCCTGCTATTATCCACCCGATACAAATAAAAATTTATAACTGTAAATTATGATGGTGATGATAGTGATGGCATATATGATGTTATTATTACAGGCAAGCCTGGAAGCAGCTTGGAGACATGGAAGCAGAGCAGGCAATGCAGGAGTACATTTCCTGTGTCAATGTGTTAGACCCTGAAGGCAGCACGAAGGTAATAACAGTCATTTCAGAGAAGACAAAGCTGATTCCAACAACTGCATATGGTGTACGATACTTTACAACTTTGTATTATTCCTTTTCTCAAATATAGTGGATTCCAAAATAAATGTTGAATAAAGCCAATTGACTTAAAAAAAAAATTATCACATAATGCAACTGAAAAGGTCAAATTCATCCATTTGTAAAAATGCAAACCTTTACCTTGACTAGCTGATAAGAAATTTTTTGCTAAAAATCCCACACATCTGGAATTTCATATTCATTGAAATAAGGCTTAAGATGAATTTCATATAAATGTAGGTATTCAACTCAACTCTGCTCCATGGTGAGATAAATAGGACAAATATAAAATTATCCAATGTCATTTTTGCCCTTGTTGGATGCAGTGCAGTTTTTTTGCCAGTAGAGGTCAGTGTCACATGTCATTCTGTCTCAGGCTTTTTATGGGCTCTTCATCTCAACATGAGGCGTGAAAAAGACATGAGGAGATTATGCGGTCTTCCTCAATAGCTGAAATTTGGAATATGAATAATACAAGAAACCCGCTCAGTATGGTTGTTGAGATTTGCGTGTGTGTACAGATGACATAAGAAAGTTTGTTTTCATCTCTTTGCACGCTTGTGTGTGTTGTGTCATTGGACTGTCAGGAGAGTTGTGTTGCCATGGAGAGGTTGTCCTTTTGGGCACAAGCATTCAGGTACAACAACAAACTTTGTACTATCTGCTTTGTTGGGAAGAATGATATTAACGGACTGCTAAGAGGAACAATTTTGTCATGTGTGATGTTCACATTAAAAATGTGCTAAATACAATTCACTTGAACAAGGCATACTGATTGCTGTGCAGGATTATAAAGGAGATACTGTTCAGTCTCAATAAATAAGTGTCAGAACTATTCTCATTGGATGATCTAAAGTACACTGAGCCAAATAAAGCTCAGTGATAATGACGTTAATAGCAGCTGGCAGAGAATAGGTGTTAAGCATTTCTTCAAAATTTGTTGTCGGAGCTAAGTCTGAAACTTTTCATTTACAGGTTTAGGGTTTTACATCAAAAGTAATGTTCAGAAATTAAGATGGTTGCTATTGAGCCAACATTAAGGAAATTGCTTTCTAAATTTAGCCTAAATCATTTTGGAAAATACTGTATCATTCTTCTAAGCTTCCTGAATTTCCATTACTTAATAAAGATAGATAAAGTTTGATGGCCTGAAAATCATTTTTATTCTATATTTGACATCAAAATATAAAGAAACTGGAAAATAAACTATTTTCCCATGTTGCCATATATGTCAAAGATGTTAAGCTGCACTTTAATACAAGTTGAGGGGTTGATTTAAAAGTTTGTCATAACATGATTGTTTTATTCATGTATATCTGTTTATACCTAATAGTAATGTTGAAATCAAAAATAAAGTTTTTTTCTTCCCAAGAAATAATCATTTATGTTTAAAGTACGGACATATTTAAAATAGCTAGAAAATAAAACTGGTGTTAGGGCTACAGGTTACCGTACAGTGGCTTGTAAAGGAGTGGTATCACCAAAATGGAAAGCTTCACACCTGAAATTGCCTGCCATGTCCACAGACTGTGTGAATTCCAACTAAAACTGTAGTATACTCTGGAAACGGAGGGGGGATGGATTCACAGTCACATAATGCTCTACAAGCACAGCCCCAGAGAGATGGAATTAGGTTGTGTTTTTCTATGATTGAAAACCAAAGGATACGTTTATGTGTGACTTAAAGCAGTCTCTCATTGCTCACAAATTTTTCTTTCCATTGTCTACGTCCCCTCGGGTTTCCCTCACCTCTTCATTACTGCTCCTTTTCTCTCCCTCTTTATTGTTCTCCACCTCTGTCCTACCTGTTTTTCCAGTATTAATCCCCCCCACAGCCACGTTGCTTTTTGAACCCCTCCATTCTATTATTGCCCTATCCATTCTCTTTCTGTGCTCTCCATTCATATTTATGTCACTTTGATAGTGTCAGTGTCAACCACACGTCCAATCCTGACAGATTCTTTTGTCTTCAACCGCACTGCAGGGCAATACTCGCTGACTCTGCCCCACAGCTGCACAATGCCAGGAGAGAGCCCAGCAGATAGTCCAGCAACCACACAAATGCCCCCCCCCGAAAAGAGGCTGATTGTATTAGTGTTAACAAAGCACCTTAGCATGGCGGTGGCTATTCTTTTGGAAGGGCAGTTAAAATGGTGTAAGTAGGAGTGCACCGACAGCGAAGCAGAGGAGAGAATAATAGACAGAATTTGACCTCTGTTCCTGTCTCAATTGTTTAGCAGACACTGGCTTTATATTACATTACACTGCAGAGGAGCGGGGCCAGTGCATCAGTGAATATTCCTAATTCACTTCAGAAACTTCAGTTTCTGAAGTGAATTAGGTTGTCCCAAAAGTGCACGCACAGTTGTTTTGCTCCGCTTGTCATGTTCTTCCCCACTCTCCCCATTTTCTGAAAATCAGATTTGTGTGGCTTCTTTTGTGAGTTAAGGTTGGCCAGCGAAGAATAGGCTGGGTAATATAGTCTTGGCTGAACTGAATGTAATATGGAATTCCATGAAAACTTAAAAGATTAACAGCTGTCAAGAATTAAGGCGCAATATATTTTATGCTGTTGTGTTGCATGTAATTGGTTATTTATTGCCAGTGAGGTCATGTCTAAAGCCCCAGAGACTTGCGTCTGAAAATTACACATCTTGAATTTCATCTCTGTTGTGCAATAACTTTGCAAAGGGTATAGGGGAAAGCCATTCATGGTGAATAGATTAACCCAGCCAAATTGTATTGCACTGAACACACAAAACAGTAAGGTCAGTGCCTCCGTCCAAATGGACTGGCAACACAGACTGCAGAACTAAGCCAAACTAGACTAGGTTGGTGACACCATCTATCGATAAACAAGAGATAAGTTTGTTAATAGTGACTGACATCTGTGTTGTAAATATCACACTTTAGTTCCGACTTTAGTGGATATTGTTCTTTAATGTCTGAATGTTTTTATTTGGCAGGAAAGACAAGGAGCAGAAAGGAGAACAGGCTTCGGAGGAGTAGCAGTCAGTTCTCTGTACCAGGAGGAGATGATCAGGTATTTACATTAGAAGTAACACAAACACACGGATACACAAGAACACACAGACAAACACACATCAGAAGCTCATGGGTTAATTATGCATTAATTATGCAGGGATTGACAGTGGCATCCCAAAGAGTTTCATAGACACACATTGTGCATTGTTGACTATGTACATATCTCACACAGACTCTTCATTCAATTCTGCTTGCTTCAGTTGTGTTTTCAGATGCCAAAGCATCTAAAAACCTCTCCTGGATCACAAGGGTGCTTGATCAGACTCATCTGTTGCCTCCAGTTGTGAATTATCACTTATTTAATGCTTAGGTCACCTCAGTCTGAGTTTGGCATTGTTAACCAATGGTCTTGATGTTGTATTTGATTATATCCAACAGACCAAATCTGCAGTTAGGCTCTGGAGATGTCATACAGTTCTGATTTATGTTAATGAAATATATTCTCCATTTACTTCTTGCCTGGCAGACTTACTCAAGCTTAAAAACCTCATCTTCATTTCAATGAAAAAAGAGCTCTTTTGGTGAAAAAAAATGAGATGTGTGAATCCTGCAGGTTTTCCTCCTAAATGGCTATGTGTGATTAGTATGCACAGTGTTGGGAAGACGCGGCCAGAGTCTCCCCTTTTTAATTACGTTATGATTCGGGGGGTAGTCCGCAGGGGTGATGAAGACAGGCCAGATACAGCAGAGGGAGGTGGGTACAGCAAGTTTCCCAGAATGGTGCTCCCCTTGGTGATATCCAGTTGCAGTAATGCCCAGAGGGATACCAGGAAGGAGAAAGTCATTAACATGGCACATATACACGCCTATGCACTTGTGTGCACACATAAACATACACCTGCCACTATAGGTCGAAGCGATTGCATCCGAATCCATGCACAACCTGCCGGAACTGTCACACTCACTGCTCTGCTGCATTTCAATTTCCACTTTCACGCACGCACACATACACGCACACACACACACACACACATACACGCACACACACACACACACACACACACACACACACACACACACACACACACACACACACGCTCCATATTAAACAGCTAAGCACCTGTTAACCAGACTGAGAGTTAATTGCATTGCTTGGTGCTCATCTAGAGCTCAGAGTGTGTGTATGTGTGTGTGGCGTGTATATCGACAAAAGCAGGATTGATTAGCAATATCCCTGGGCTACTGAGCTGATCAGTGTGTGATTGAGGAGGCATTGAATGCTACATCTGTAATTCTCTCACCCACTTTGAAAAAGGATTCTGATAAACACAGGAGGTTTTGTTGTCTGGACACTTTGTTGGAAGCCAGCACTGAGTTATTTGAGCTCTCATTGTTTCTTGGAATTTCATGGAGCTCAGCCATGTTGAGAGTGTAGACCAGGATCCTATAGGGGATGTGATGACAGATTGTGTAGGCCCATATGTGTGCGTGCACATGCGGTTGTATGTGTGTGTGTGGGGGGGGGGTATGTCTGCGTGTCTGTGTGTGTGATGGATGGTGTGGCCATGGTGTTGATGAGTGAAGCTTAGCCCAGGTAGATGAGTGTTCTCCACTACTGTGGCCAGTTTAGCCTGATGGATGAAGGACATACTGTATCTGCCAGTACACGACTGGACACAGACTCTCTCTCACACACCAACGTACACACACACACACACACACACACACACACACACACACACACACACACACACACACACACACACACACACACACACACACACACACACACACAGTCACACACATACAAAATCCTTGGTACCCCAGCTGTTGTGAAGACAGAGTAGCCTGTGACCTTCCCGGCATGCACTGCGAAGCTGTTGATGTCACGTCATTTATGGGACCCACATTAATCATTTGTATGTTTATAGCCTGTGTGTCTGTGTGTGTGTGTGTCTGTATGTGTGTATGTGTGTGTGTGTGTGTGTGTGTGTGTGTGTGTGTGTGTGTGTGTGTTTGAGTGAGCGCTTGTGTTTGCACATGTGCAGTCTCACTGTGGTACAGACTATATACTGGGTGTGTACATTCACATATGAGTTTATTTGTATCATTGTCTATATTATATAACCTTATATTAATTACTGAGCTGCATTGGTGCTTGTGCTTTATATATGTGAGCATGTGTCATGCGCCAGTCAGGCCAGCTCTGTCCAACATCGACGAAAGACTGATGAGTTGGCCTATTGATTACTTGCCAGGAGAGACGGATGGCGACCACACGTCAGGGACACTTGGGGTCATCATGGCCATCAGACAAGGAAGTGGGTGTGGCCCAGTGTGGAGACTCATGAATAAACATAGCGCTGGTAATCAGGAGTATGTAAATGAGTCTGCTCATACATAACCTAGCTGTGATAAAAGTGTAATGAGTTATTCATAATTCATCACAGGCTGATGAGGAACCGGCAGGGAGAGAGGGGGGAGGATGAAGAGAAAGCATGCAGATGAAAAAAGATGAAGAAAAGGAAGTGCTGAGGTTCATTAAGGAACTTTTTGTCCAGAGTTAGTGTCACTTTCGGGACTGTATTCTCACAGTAAACAATAAACTGTACTGATTGCAGGCAGGGAAGGTGATCTCCTGGTGTATGGAGTAAGAACTCAATATTGTAGGGCAGTGGATCTCACCAGAACTGAAGAACTGCCCTCATCCTCTGAGCAAACTGACTTAGCCTTAGTATCGAACTTGGCCAGTAGTTGTATTAAGAAATGCATGCAGCCCATCCAAGTGCTTCTGTGTTACAGTCCACATTCTAGCTATGCTGTGAACAGTTCCTTATTCCTCTTAGTATTGCCACTTGAATATGATTGAGATAAATGGATAGATTGCCGAATTTAATTTGGTTATACAGCAATTCATACCGTACGTTTTTAAAAAGAGGGATCACAATCAAACCAGGAGAGCATGAGGTGATCCTGATATTTAGTTCCTAATATAGGTCAATCTCCAAGAAACACTGGATCCAAACTTTCCATAATTCAACTCCATTGCATCATTATTAGACTTCCTCTGCCTGATAAAACCCAGTTAGTAATGCAGACTTTCCATTTAAAATTTGTAGTCTCCAAGTCCAAGCCAAGATGGTGCCCATGATCATCAGAGTTATCGGTTTATAGTTCACAATACCCTTCTGAGCCACAGGTGATGAAAAATGGGATAAAGAAAAAGTAAACCTTACTCATTACAGTGTTATTGCCATGTTTTCACCGACAAACTAAACAACTCCCTCAGACTTCAGTGGCTCCTGTGTGTCTGGAGCCAGGTGTGTACTGTGGGACAGAACTCGCAGGCGTCACAGACAGGAACTGGGGGATTTGGCATTGGGGATGAGTTACTGCGTGGGAGTGGTACAGTGGTGGGTATGTGGGGTTTCTGTCAGACAATAGAGCACTAAATTCAATTAATCTGAATGGCCGGCATGCTTAAGCGGGAGGGGAAGGCGTAAAGCTCTAAATGAGATTTCGCCCCTTCTCTCCCCCTCACCCAGCAGCCAACCACCAACCCCCCCCTCCCCAACCACTCACTCCTGTCCCCAGTGCCAGGAGGTGATTAGAGACACTGAGATATAATCAGAGTTGGGATAGTGTGTGTGTGTGTGTGTGTGTGTGTGTGTGTGTGTGTCGTAAGCCAGTGCTCCCAAGGGATGAGATGTGGCTGCTGCCTGTATGTGAGACATGGAGAGCAGTTATGTGTTTGTGTTATCCGTTATGTCTGTGTGGTTGATAACTTAATACTGTTGATTTCCTAGATGTGAACATGTTTAAAAATGTGAGGCATTGGAAAGCAGGTGAAGGGTAGATTCACCCAAATTCCAAAAAACTTATTTTCTCCTCCCACTTTCTGTCCCTGCAAATACTGTAAAGTACAGTGCTGTTTTGGTTAATTTTGTTGTGGTTTTGAGACATACTGCAAATTTCTTTGTTGTGGTAGCACCTCACCAAGAAATTTCAGATAGATATCATAAGTAAAACCAATGCAAAGTCATCTGACCCTTTAACTATGAGTGATGGTCCAAAAAATAGTTTGACTGTACATTTTCCTTTCTCTCCCTCTCTTTGTTTCAATTTCTCTATCACACTCAGGGAAGAGGATAAGAACATCTTTGACTACTGCAGAGAAAACAACATCGACCACATCAGCAAGGCCATCAGCTCCCAGAAAGTGGATGTTAATACTAAAGACGAAGAGGTAACTATAAAACACAGTGCTGAGAAATATGTAAAATGTAACTGCACTGGTGGCATGTGGGAGTTGCAATATTTAGTACTACTTGTATAGATTATTACCATGACAATGCTCTACTGTATCATGTAGGTAACAGCTAACAGGGCAGAAGTGGAGAAGGGAAAGCAACCTTCACTGTAGAATTCATGTTTAACCCACAATGTCAGGAAACATTTACCCTGCTGAAGTGTTTGTTAGCAATAAACTGAATCCATACCAGCTGCAGGGTTGCTGTTCAATGCTGTGACCCCATGTGCACAAGGGCAAGTGAAATGATCAGAGGAGTGTCATGAAAAATGCAGGTCATAGGGGGACGGGTATTTTTTTAGTCATTACATAATGCTTTCCATGATCTGAAGCACAAAACACGTATGGGAACATATCACAAACGCATGGGAACTACTCCTCAAGCTGAGGTGCGTAAATTGTGTGAACAGCTATTATTAGCAGCACAGGTTGCTTTCTGGATTGACCCTGAATTTCATTCATCTGTCCTCGATTCTTTATCGGCCAGGCCAAATGGCTCGCTCCCTGCCTCTCTCTCATCACAGCCGTTCTTCAGATAAGCAGGCAGTTGGCTGGTGAGTTCCCAGCCAGAGACCAGATGGTTGAAGGCCCTCAGCAGCAGGGAAAGCTTTGTCTGTCCTGCAATGTTGTTGTTTGCTCACCCGCAGTGCCACTTGCTCAGCAGCAGAGGGCAATGGTGAAGTTTCACATCAGCATGAAGCTTGATCCTCTTCTGCAACTCAAAGAGATAGACACAGGAAAAGGGCTCTGTCTCTTTAGGTGCTCAGTGGTTCTGTGACCAAACCTTCCTTGGTGGTGTTACACAGTGTTTCTAGTGTTAATTTACTGCCAACATTATGAAAAATATCGTACCAATTAAGACTGCAATTGTCTGGAAAATTTACTTGGTTAAAGAACTCATTCCATCATTCATGCAGATTTCAAATAGCTCCTAGTCATGTTGGTTCAGATGCTTTGATAAACTTGTTTTTTCAGAAAATAAATAAGCAACAATCACCTACTTTTTAAAATTACAGTCAAATCACAATAAAACAAAGATATCAGAAAAACAAACATTCAGTGAAACGAAGGAGTAATATAATAGCTCTTTTATACGAGTTATTTAGGATTATTTCTGACAAAGTCACATAAAAAAAGACTATACGGTCATACCAGGCTATGTCCGTCTGTTTGATAAAACATTTTGAAAAGGTATGTACCTCTCAAAGACGTTGCTGGAGGAAAAACAGAGAAAAGGGGCAATGTCAGATTATGCTATTTAGTATGTCATTAATAACTCACGATCCCCTCAGGAAAGCCGGGCAGCATTGCATATTGTTTGGACATGAATGAAATTGATACTTTGATCATTTATTGCCTCCCAAAATAGAGAACAGAGTCGTTGACCTCAAACAAAACCTTTTACTTGACAAAGCAAGAAAACTGTCATTCATAGTTCTGTGTCTCATTAGCTCGGTTTAGGTTACACTACCCAGTGTATATATTTACCTTGTTTGTCATTGCTACCTTATATTTGCTTATTTACTTTACTCTTTGTTGCTCTTTCTAAATCGTTAAAATGCTAGCATTTTAAAGCCCGGACAATCTAATAATTATTGCACCTCTTATTATTTATAGAAATGTATTTTTTAAGCAAACAGAGCAACTCAGAGACATGTGTCAATTAGGTTTACCCGCTGCTGAGACAAAGATGCCTAAAGAAGCAGCCTTCCGTTTTTATGAGCTAAAACTCCAGAATAGTATGGCATTAAATATCCAACAGACGACATCTTTCATTCCCTTTAAGAAACAGTTTGATACTCACCTTTTCTATCCCATCTTTAATATGTAAAATGTCTTTGATAGTTAAATAGAAAGATACCATACCAATGAAACTGATCATTTTATTATATTGCATGTTGACATTTTTCAGATATGGAAAACACTTGCATATTTTTTGCATACTTGCCTTATGTGCATACTGACTGAAACATGCAAAACAGAAAATGTTTATATTGGGACAGAGCCAGAGAGAGAGAGAGGATGAGACACAGGAGATGGAATAGGATAGAGAGGCAGTGTGGTCTTCACACCTGTGCATACATCTCGCATACATGTACTGCAGATTGAATGTTTTTTTTATCCATTTGTGTGTCCGGTTAGAAATGTCTTACCATTGCTAGTTATATATAATAGTGCTTCCGTCCTCCACAATGACCAAGAGCTTGCCAACACCCTGAAATAAAGTGCATGAAGGCTAATCTCTACCCACTTAAGCAGAGTGTGTTTAACATTTTTACATGAGGTTTTACCTTCCTTTATAAAAAGCTGTTTCAGTTCTGATTAGACGTGACCATTCTTTATGTCTCTTCTTAATATAAAGACCGGTCCAAACTCCTAATGTTTCCGTAAATGTCATGTTCTTAGTTTTGAATGCTGCACTTATTCAGTTTGACACATTCAGGCCTTTCTTAATCAATGCAACACTCCAAAAGCCAGAGTAATTCTGAGTTATTGCAGTGTCCTGTTGGAAGAAGCAAACTCTCAGTCAACAGCAGTACACCTGATAGAGAGCAGGAGAGAGCGCGAGAGAGAGAGAGGAAGAAAAGAGGGAGAGGGAGCGAGGGAGAGAGAGAGCGAGAGAGAGCGACAAACTTATTGGTATTCTGGCCTGACTCATAAGTATCCATTTTAACATGCAGCCATGGTGATCAATATGATTTAAGCAACAGAATTGAACTCAGAGAGTTTGCTTTACCTAATTGGCCTCACTGAAAAATGAGCTTGCGTGATTCTGTTAGAACAAGGATCTTGGACCTAAGGAGAGGATTGTTTGTGTGTGTGTGTGTGTGCATGCGTGCGTGCGTGCCTGCGTGTGTGTGTGTGTGTGTGTTCGTGTGTGTGTTCGTATGTGTACATGTAGGAAGCAGTAGGGGGCTGCTGATCAGCTGCTCCGGGTTTTTAGGTTTTTCATTGAGGTTTTTCATTGAGTTTTACAGAATGTGTCCAGGTATTTGGAATGCATTCTGGAGATATCAGTCTGAGCTTGAATCACCTAATGCTCTTCACACACACACACACACACGCACACACACAAACACAAACAAACACACACACACACACAAACAAACACAGAGCAGTCCACATACCGTAGCTTATCACTCTGTCCACAGGTCATTATGAAGTCTGAGCTCTGAATGGTTGTGAATAATTTATTTTGTCTGGAGACAAAGGAACTTATTAAAGTTTAGTTAATTTTGAGGCACAGGAGATAGAGGCCTCAGGTGTTTTGTACCAAAGAGACATGATATTTCATAAAGGAAAGCTAATTTAAATACTCCAATGTTTTTAAATGTTGATTTGTACGGGCCGTTTACAGAGTAAATCCATGGTATGGACTATATGTTTACGTTCGCAGGGCCGGGCTCTACTGCACTGGGCCTGCGACAGAGGACACAAGGAGCTGGTGTCTGTATTACTGCAGCACAAAGCAGACATCAACAGCCAGGTGAGCAGCATGTCTCTATCTGTCTCTCTATCTGGGTATTTCCTAGCATAATTTAAGAAAGATGTATTTTAGTGAGAGTTTTTCAACAGGGGAAAGTTGGATTTTATTGGCCAGTTAGTGCCAGATGTCTGGTCATGCCTAAGAGGTAGAATTTCACCCAATGATCGCTACAGTGATTGGTGAGTAAAATAATGAGCAGAAGCCCAAATATCCCCTCTTGTTCTGAAATTGTATGTAGACTATTATAAAGACAACTATATTTGCCCAGAATGGTTCATTTTGACGGTTTGTTTTTTGTTTTTTGTTTTGTTTGGCACCATAACATTCATGCACATGCTGCCGCAATTGCCGTTACATGCATATTAATTCAATGCACTTTTTAATTTTTTTTTAACACAATACAGATTCCCACATTTGAAATACATTGTGTTTTCTGTGTCGGAAAACTACAGCCAGGTGAGCAGCATGGCTTAAGTGTAGTGGCTGGATTTTGTTTCAGAAGTGACCACAGAGTGTTTGTCTGTTCCAGTGTGGATGAGCAGGTATCAGTGTTATAATAGATGGAGTTAGGGTGGAGATTAAAGGAACGCGACAGAGGCCTTATAATTCCTAGTAACACTGCTCAGCACACGTGTAAACCCAAGGCAAATAGTGACATCTTTAGCACCCCCAGTGTTCTTCTCTTTTCTCTTTCCATCCTCTCCCAGCCTCCCAGAAGGTCATCTTTAATTCACTTTGTGCCACAGACAAATCCCCCCGGGCTTTAGCAGACAGAGTTAGCTGATAGCTAGCGTAGTGTTTAGCCTTCCCAAGGTTTAGCTGCATCCAGGAGGCTTTAGCTTTGGCGGTAAGCTGGCTCAGCTGCACATTGGAGAAATTACTCCTCTTCCCTGCCCAGTGGCAGGACACAGTGCACTTCACCAGGGGTTGCATGCTGAGGCTTTAACTGTAAGGCCGAATCAATTGGAAGTAATCAGGCAAATTGTTTTACGTTGCACAACTCACATAATCAGGACATTTCACAAATGACTTTCTCTTTTGTGGTCATGAGTGGCCCCTTTTGTTTCTGAACGCAGCAGGGGAGGGGGTGGATTTGTGGCGAATGGTTCATAAAAGACTTAACAGTGGGATAACTACGAAACACTTCACTGATGATTTAGAGCCATATCAAGATAATGACAGTAAAGGAGGATTGATGTATAGATAGAGGCTTTTGTCCTATTGTAAGATGTAGCGTATTTACAGTCATGTATCTATCATTAAAATATAAATGATTTCTCCAGGTGCCAAGAGGTTTCAGCAGTAGGGAACATAAATCATTTGCCAGGTAGTAATATTAGATATCTGGATTTGAGCAGACTTCTGATTTATTTCTGTGCACTTTTTGTTTGATTCTACTTCATTTCCTATCAAAACACATACAGGGAAATAATCCATCGTTCTATTTTCCTCTTACAAATTTTTAGTGGAGCAAACAGAGAGAAGATGACAATACTGTGGAAATTTTGGATGAGATAAATGAATTAATTTTTGAATTCATTAATGAATTATTATTTCAAATCCTGTGCTGCTGTGAAATGGGCCCTTTGAGCAAGTACAGTATGTTTACATGAGGGGAGGAAAAGTTAAGATAATGTTTCAGAGGCAGGATTTTGTAGCCTGAATTCATGCACTCAGCCCATCAGGACCTTTCCACCTGCCTGTCTCTGAGGTGTCAGAGGAAACCGGCCGTGGAGGAGGCTGAATATTAAAATAACTGGACCTCTGCAGCAGTTACTGGTAGCAGATTTATGAGGTGGCAAAGAGGTGGCTGAGAGAAAAATATAGTCAGCTAAATCATATCACTCTGTCGCAATGCCAAATTATCTCACTATGTAAAGCTTACAGAACGATATGCATCTCATTAGAACCTGCTCGAACATCCTTTTATGTGTTTAAGTCAATGAGGGAGGGACCGAAGGAGGAAAATAATGAAAGGAAAGGAGCAATTTTGTTGTATTGGAGAAGGTTAAAAAAAAAATTGAGGAATAATTATATGCTTCTGTCCTTTTTGTCCAAAGCCCCCGTCACATGAAAAGAAGAGTACGGGAGGTTGTGTGTGTTCATGAGAGGAAGAGAGGAATGTTTGGGTTGTTTGCAGGCTATTAGAGCAACCAGTAATCTCTCTTGACCTCTACCAACTGCCAAGCAACCAGTAAATAAAGATCAAACATGATTTATGCTTAATTTGTTGATTAAAAAGGGGAGGGGGACTTGAGAGTTAAAACAAAAAGTATTATTATTTGCTTGGCAGAGGAGGAAAATCGTTTGAAATTAATCAACTGATTGTTTTAGTGAATTGTTCCCAAACCCTGGTAACCTGCATTAAGGACTTGTTTGATAGTTAATCCTGGATCAAGGCAGGGTGGGACTACAATAGGTAGCTGTGTGTGTTTGAATACACGGATCGCAGCTCAGCCACCTGCCAACTGTAGATCAGGCCCTGGTGTTGGTACTGTACGTTAACTCCCAACACACCCCCACCCTCACCGTATCACTGCTCCCTCAGCTAATACATCCAGAAAAAGTGGGCCAGACAGCACTAACTGTGGGAAAGATGAGAATAAAACCTCACTTAATGTAATAATGGAAATTACAGATCTAGCACTCGATTTATATTCTGTGTGCTAGAATGTATTTAAGAGCATTAATGAGGACCAGGCTTAAGTTTGGGGCATTCCTTCATATCGCAGTAGTAGCGAGAGGGGATTCGACAACAGAAATTCTTCGGTAAGGGCTGTTTAAAAAGAAGTGTGATCGTTTTCAAAACATTAGAAATTGGACATGGTATCAAACAAAATGTTTTTTGTGTAATGGCCAAAATGTTCTGTGATTAGCAAAAGCTGACATCAAATTTTTGGTCAGATTACTTTTTTTTTTTTTTTAAATTAGATACTTCCTGATTTGACTGTTTATGTTACTGTTGACAAAAGAGTCTCAAAAGAGTAGTTATGGAGCTTTTGACTATATCAAATGATCTTCCTCACCAAATTTAGTTGCATTTAGGAATTATAGATGCTGAAATTTCTGTTTTTTCCGAACACTTTTCTGAGGTCTTTTACGAGGTCAAGAATGAACTTTCATTTACTTTCCTGATGGAACACTATACATTATTAACCAAAAATTTTAAATAGCTGTTTTGTGTTATGATGAAATTAAACACTGATGCATCTGATGCACATTATAACCAGTGTTGAAATATCTCATATGATACACAGCAATATTTACAAGTTACTGACGTGCTGCAGTTTAAAAAATGATTTGCAGCAAGATTGAGTGTTTCTACAGAAGACAGAATAGACAGAATAGAATAGCGATTACATTTTCTATTTTTTTTGACTTTCTATTTTTTTTTATTTAATAATGTCACTACTTGAACACCTTATAATGTCTAGATAAAGGTTCGTCAACTGCATAAACTTCAGGGACAACAATGAAAAAAGTTAGACTATATTATTCTGTGCCTAACAAAGTCTGATATGTTACATTTTATATGTAAGGTATGTAGTAAACTAGTAAACTAGAATGTGTTTAGAATGGACATACCGTATTTAGAAACTACAACCAAACAAAAACCACATGACAAATGGAGACATATCAACATCATTGATAATATAGACATGAATAAAAGAAAAACACACAAAACAAAGAAGAGGTTGGTACGAAATGGTCGGAAAACCAATACCCTATTTTTAGGATATTGGTTTTATCGTGCCAACCATCTCATCTTTTCCTGTCTCTCTCTGCTGTTAGCTGTCCAATAAAGAAAAAAAATCGTAAAAAGATTATCATTCAAATTGAAGATGGGCCATTGAGGAATGGGCACAATCTCAAGACTTTGGTGATTTTAGATGATATGTTTCTTTTCGTGTAACCAGAGGTTGCAGAGTGCACCATTTTACTGATCCAGACGTGTGTTTGTGTGTGTCTGCTCTCCCTGTGGTCATATTCTGTCCAGACGCTGTAATCCCACAACCACAGATAAGCCTCATCCCACACACACACACACAACTTTTGTTTTTCAGGTGGAAATCCCAAGCCCTCTGCCAGCTCTGACCCCCCCAACAAGCTTTCAGGTTGTCATGGAAATGCATTTATAGAGAGGACATGCCCATGTGTGGGAACTGGAGTCATAGAGGCAGGGCTTTGGTTCAGAGTTTTTCGGATTACAACAAAAGTCAGGAATGGCCCAGAGTTGACTTACACAATGTCTGACTTAGAGTGATTACTCAGAGGGTAAGTTACGGAGGCAGGTTGACAAAGGGGAAGGAAAGGTGAGATGCAGGTTAGCACAACACAAACACAACGGCAGGAAGGAAACATTTTTGAGGCTTAAAAGTAAGAAGAGGTGATTAGAGGACGCGGCAGCACAGGTTTGAAGCACATGACCACCTCTCACATGCATTTACTAGATTCATTCCTGCATTTCCCCCTCCCCCCCAAGCTCCCGTCCCCTTCGCTCCATTCCTCCCCCCTCCGCCTCTACTTTGTATTAAAACAACATGATCCATGAGGCGGGGAGGGCGACTTGCAGCACCGCTAATTCTAATTAATCCAGCGTGGTAGCACGGCCACGGCAGGCCCCAAGCGTTCCCAGTCTATCAGATAGAAATTCATAACTTAATTGAGGTCAGAGCCTCAAGCCGGCAGAACAAAAGTCTCCAGCCAGGACAAGCTAGATCAATAGTAATAAATATCTGACTGGGTGTCCTACAATTGGTGGATAGAGAGCTCACAACAAGTCTTATACACACAGTCTGCATGTGAAACCTGCAGGGATATCTGGGCAGTGTTTGTGTGTGGTATCAACAGTTTGTGTCTGTCTGCTTGTGTTTGGGACAAAGTCAGACTCTGCTTGTAGGATTTGTAATGACATAGTCTCTCTCCTATTGTATGGTCCCATTCATTTGATATTGATGTGAGCAGTGTCAGTGGACTTGGACTGTTGATTTATCTATATCATGGAGCCAAATAGTAAATTCATAACTGCTTGTGTAATTTCAACTTTACTTATACGTATATGTTGTCAAATGTCACCGATGATCTTAGGGAAATATATGTATACTATAAAGGGATATTTTCCATAAATTAGCTGTGTTGAAAAATTGGCTGATATATCAGCTAATTGCAGACATGTTAGTATCTGTGTAAAGGCTGATAACAAGATAAGGCAGTACAAAATGCCAAATATCTTATTAAGGAAATTTGGAAGCAGTGTTGGTCAACAGAGAGCACTGACAAACGCAAAGCATCCCATTCAGTATATATCTTGGTCACTTTCTTCTTCTTTTTTTTCCTCTTTAATACCTAAATTTAAGGAATCATTATCAAAAATTCTTATTTATTTATGTTTAAAAAAAACATTATCAGCCAAAAGATTATCTTGCTTTGTTTAAAACTCAACATATCTACAGTGCATTCAGAAAGTATTCAGATGTACCCAGACTTTTACTAAATCACCTCAACTCATATCTTCTCTCATCAATCTATACTCAACACCCTATAGTGACAAAGTGAAAATAGAATTTTAGATTTTTTGTAAATTAATTAAAAAGGAGAAACTGAAATATCACACTGACATAAGTACTGAGACACTTTGCTATGAAATTTCATGTGCCTCCCATTCATCTTGCTCAACTTTAAGATGTTTCTATATGGTCTCATAGCTGAGGTTGAAGGACCTGCCTACAGAGCCCAGACAGAGGATTGTGTTGAGGCATAGATCTAGGGAAGGCTAAAAAAAATTTCTGCTGCATTAAAGTTTCCCAAGATAACAGTGGCCTCCATCATTCTTCAGTGGAAGAAGTTTGGAACAACCAGGACTCTTCCTAGAACTGGCTGCTGAGCCAAACTGAGCAATCGGGGAGAAGGGCCTTGGTAAGACAGATGACTTAGGATCCGATGGTCACTCTGGCTGAGCTCCAGAGATCCTGTGTGGAGATGGAGGGACCTTCCAGGACAAACATCATTGCGGTGCTCCACTGATCTGGGCTTTATGGTAGCATTGCCGGACAGAAGTCTTTCCTTAGTCAATGACACATGAAAGCTGCTTGGAGTTTGCAAAAAAGCACCTAAAGGACTCTGAGACTGTCAGAAACATGATTCTCTGGTCTAATAAAACCAAGATTGAACTGTTGGGCCTCAATTCGAAGCATCATGTCTGGAGGAAACTAGGCATTGCTCATCATCTGCTGCCCATCATCTTTATTTATAAAGTATTGGCCTCAAAAATGTATTTTTTTGTCAGGCTCTGTTACCTTCATAGTAAGACTTTTTGTTAATTTTTGATAATTTTGGATTCCGAAAATGCATTTTCAGAATTCCTACTGGTTTTTAATTTAAATACTCAATGTGATATCCTCAAATGTAAAAGCTTAGTCTTCTATATCAGATGGAGCTACAACTAATGATATTTTAGCCTATGAAACATCAGAAATTTGTTTTTAAAATGCCTCACAGTTTTCCAGTGCCCAAGGAAATAAGTTAAAATTGCTTGTTTTTGGCCAAGACAACAGTTTAAAAACCAAAAATATTTGTTTAACAAGATCAAGATTCAAGAGTCCAATGTTAAAAGAAAGAAAATTTGAAACCTCCTCACATTTGAGGATATTTGGCATTAGTGCTTGATAAGCAACTTGAATAAAGTTTTCCACTGATAAGTTAACTGGTTATTAAGGCTAAAACGTTCAGTTCTTTACCAGCATTTAATGCTTTTTTATGTTTATAAAGTCACTGAAAATTTGATACTGCTCTTGAAGAAAACTATTATCCCTTGTTAATTTCTTATCCAGTGTTGCTAATGTAGATGTACTGCAAGTCAAATTAGTGGTAAAAATCTAAAAAGTCAGAATCTTGTAAATATGAACTACTGCATTTACCAAATAGCAAAGGGCTACAGTTTTTTTTTCTCAAAGGCGAAAGTGTTTCAGAAAGCTCTTAAATGAGGTGTTCTTGCTTTGTGCCAAATCCCCATCTCACAAATCAAGTAGCATGTCGGAGAAAATATTCCATTTTAATCAAACTGAGCAAATCGTAAGCATTAGCATCTGTTCATGCACATTTTTCATGAAAAGGCATAGGAAACTTCTATCAATATTTATTGCATTTCATATTGGGGCTGCAACATTCAGCAAAAATTAAATTTTGCAGCCTTTTTTGTGGCTATTATGCAGCTTTACTAAAGGTGTTCTGGAGCATTTTGCGACGAAGCTCGGTGTCCTCTTGCAGCAAACAAAGAACATTGAACCCTCTCATCTGTGTCCTCTACTGTGGTGTCAACTACTTGTTTGATCAAAACGGTAAACAAACACACAGACACACACACACCCTGGTGGCTGATTGAAATTCTATGGTGGAGGCATTATTACACGTTTGTATCCCTCCCCTTTCCCAGCACTGCCTCCTATAACTAATGGCTCAGTCAGCCCAGTCATAACAAATATTCTGCAAGATTTGTCATAATTGTGTGTGTGCATGTGTGTGTGTGCGTGTGTGTGTGTGTGTGTAATTGTGCAACCTATCCCCAGAATATATAGGGTCTTTAAGAAAGAAAAGGCAGCAAGGTGGGAAAATAAGGAGACAGAATATATCGTGAATTCAAAGAAGAAAATGGAGGATAAAATAAGGAGGGAGATATAGAGTAAACAAAGACATGAGATGGATACTAGTAAAGTTGTGCTATATATATATATATATATATATATATATATATATATATATATATACACATATATATACACATATATATACACATATGTGCTGATGAATATAATTTTGGCTACCATCAGTGGTTTTTCCTCCTTCTGTTTTTACTGTGGTATGTGTTCTTCTCACATCTGTGATGGTATTACACCATTGGTTACAGTGTTAGAAAAATCTAAAAATTCTATTAAATTTATATATATTTTCACCACAATATAGAATTACAAATACCAGGAGAAAAATTCTATCCATATAGCCCACTATAACAGAAGAGAAACAAGAAGGTACATTTAAAGCAGAGTAAATGTCGACACGAATGTTTCGTTCCAAGTGTCCACAGCATGCAGAACGAGAAGCGGTACCAACTTCACACACGCTCACGTCTCTGTAGATTAATACTGGATTCTGAAACACTCGAACAGCTTAGTCCACACATTAATACAGATATTTAAGAAAGCCATCCTTTATTTCCTCCAGGTCAAGCGACAGTACGAACACTATTGCTCCCATATTTTTATATACTATACTATAGTATAGTATGGTATCTGTGTGTGCATCAGTTGATGTAGAGGAGGATAATGTTTGACATTCTGTGAAGTGTATTATTTTCTTTTGGAAGATAAACACTTGTTAAATGGATGGAGGAGAATCGTTCAAGCAGTTCTTTTAAGAGTTTTTGTATTTTCAAGCAAATAGGAATCTGTACTGGTGCTGCAACTGACCAATATCAATCAGTCCGCTGTTAACATTAGTTGTTATGTCTATATAGTGTCATAAAATAATGAAAAATGCCCATCCCAGTTTCCCAAAGGCTAGGGAGGGGTCTTTAAATGTCTTGTTTTGTCTGACCAACAGTCTAAAACCCAAAGATATTCAGTTTACTATATTATAAAACTGAGAAAAGCAGCAAATCCCTTCATTGGAGAACATGGAACAAGCAAATATTTGTTGCCCATTCATTTTCTGCTAATGAATTAATCGACTGATCATCTCGGTTCTGATCAGAGAGGACCTTGGTAAAGTATAATACAAACACATAAAATCCACCATAGCCACTACATACAGCACTTGACATTTTATAAGCCACACTGTAAGCTGCACTTATAGGATTCATATTTAGTACTTGCTGCACATTAGCTGGACTCGATGAAATGAAAGCTGTTGCCGTGCTGTGTTAAAAGGGACTATCACACACTGATACAGTTATGAATCTATAATATGAGCACTCAAAAAAGAGCCAGCAACTTGACAGTAATAGTGCAGCCTAAAGAGCCATTCCAGCAGGTAACAGTCCTCTTTGCCTTCATCAGCTGTTGTTTCTTTCTTATTGGGCACTCACTGGGCCTTGCCTACACTCAACTATTTGATTTCCATCGTTCTTAACCATCCACATAAATTGTCAGGAGCATTAAAGCTGTCCTCGACCGTTTCAGACAGAAGGGGGGGTTGGGATGGGGGAGAGAGTAAGAGAGTGAGAGCTGGATACAGACAGTTAGGGGAGGGGACGGGGTGAGGAGAGAGAATAAACAAAGTAAGTGTTTTGCCTTCCATCAGTCTCCCGCAGTACTCAGCTTTATGAGTCCCTCAATCCAAATGCCTCAGCTGCAGCCCCTGCTGCCTGGCCATTGATTTTCATATTATGCTCTTTTATGTATTTATTTATTTCATATATTTCTTTTTAAACATCATCGATGAGCCACAGGAGGAAAGACGGGGCCTCTGGCGATGTTAATTCTCAGCCTCAACCTTATCCTCCTCTCTGATGGCTTTAATGGAGGCTAAGGTGTCCCACGGGAACAAGGAAGCTCAGCGACATGGAGGGCGGGTGTGGAGGGGAAGAAGACATGCTCTGAAAAAAAAAAAACAGGAAGCAAAGGGAGGTTGGGAGAGACAAACACACTTCTTTTGTTTGGTGTGACAGAGAAAGTCAAGAAAATCAGAATACTGTGTGTTAAGGTATATTCAGCCTTTAAAAGTAGCGTTAAAACTATGATAAAAAACTAGCTTAGACACTCCCTTTGTCCCAGACCTTTGGAGTTGTGTTCAGATGGATGACATCTAAGGTGTATCACACTTTTGGGCCTCCTCCAACTCAATGACAACTGACACAATAAATATCTATCATCCTTGGCATCCTCCAGAAACCCAGTCAGCTATGGACCCCTGAATCATTCAAGGTTTTCCCCTTACACCTTGATATTCTCGATGGTAGCCAGGGGTATGAGGGGAAAGGGGGATCACCCAGGCATCTGAAGGACACTCCCAGGAGGTGTGAAGGGCAGTGGGTTTGGCGTCATGCTAATTTGACCATGGGTGGCAGTGCTCACACGCTGAGTGGCAAGGTTACCTCTCCCTGCTCACAGAGGAGACCCAGATTCAATTAGTGCTGGCCCCGGTCTCCAGATCCTTTTAACAATGTGGTCGGGGGAGGGCTTCCCAACATGCACACACAGGAAAATACACAGCAAACATAGGGCAAACTCATGTGCAAGCTCAGGTCCGTCTAACAGTTTTATTCACAAACGCATTGTCACAACCAAAACATGTTGGTATGTGACTATGCATTGAGAGATTTCAATAATAGTTCTTCTATTGAAGTTAGTATGGTAAACGATTCAATTCATCAATTAATTTATTTCACCAGTATCAGTGATCCTCAATATAATTAATGCTTTCTAAGTAGTCCCCGATACATATGTTGAAAACAAACGAAACAATTAAAACATATTTTAAAATGCACCAGCAATCTGCGTAGTGTGTCAGTCAAGGTTAGCGGTTTCTAGATATTAGTTTCCATTTGAAGTCCTGTAGGCTAGTGGCTCCATAACATTGTGGGCTTCTCTTGAGAGCAGCATCTTTGACTGCGGGGATATCCAGGAGATTCCAAAGATTTCCAGAACTTTTGCATCTGACCTGGTGATGTGACACAACATTGTTCATGTGTCACAAAATGAGTTAGGGACTTGCTTGAGAAAGGCAAACACTCAGAATGAACATTTATTCTGTTTTTTCTTGTCAAAACTATGTCATCCATGAGTTTCTTGTTGTTACATATAAAAAAAAGTCTGATATCTGTGATTTGAGAGTGAGCAATTCCAGAAGCACATGTAATACACAAACATGTGACAAAGTATTATATGAATTTGGTAGTTTTTTGCATCAAAGTTTTCTGCTCTATAGTTAGCACAAACATTTTATACATTAGAGTATTCTTTAATACATCAAAAATTAAAGAATTTTCAAGCTGCACAATAATGATCTTCTTCTTTTCCTTTCGGCTTTTCCCTTTAGGGGTCGCCACAGCGAATCAGCCTGTCTTCTCGTCCTCTTTTCACTCACACAACTACCTTCATGTCCTCTTTCACTACATCTGCTACCTCCAGCTCTGCCTCTGTCTTTTCCTTCAGTGCACTGTCTCTAGACCAAACAGCATCGCTGGTCTCTCACCACATTTTGTTCTGTCACACATCACACCTGACACTTTTCTCCACCCGTTCAGCCTGCCTGCTTCTTCACCTCTTTTCTTTTCACTCTCATTCACACACATGTACTCCGTCTTGCTGCGCTAACCTTCTTTCCTCTCCTTTTCACCATAGCAAACAAGAAGGGGCTTAGCTGATTCTGTCACTCCAGACTTCTCATACAGTACCCGACCTTCCCTGTACTTCTATCAACATCCTCAAAGCAAATACTGCATCTGTGGTACTTTTTTTTGGCATGAGCATACTGTGCTGCTCACAAATGCCACTTTTTGCCCTTAGTCTAGCTTCAACTCTTCTTCCTTTATCATTGTGCTCATCAGCATTATTCTCTGTAGTCTTGTAGTCACCAACCCAGTCAGAACTCTACTGCTGCCTCTCCTAGACACTTCCATACCTCCACAGGTATATCATCAGAAGTGCCTTTCCCTTTCTCATCTTCATCCTTCTCTTCCTTCTTTCATCTTTCATCTTCTTTTTTATTTTTTTATTTCCTGATCCACACACATCTTCTCTTCTCTTCTCTCTCTCTTCTCATTCATTCATCAACTCAAAACTCTCTCCTTCTTTCCATCTTTCCCCATCACTGCTGCTGGCACCTGTCATCTCTATCCTTATCCACCCCTAACCTGCTGCAACCTCTCTCCCATCTCCTTCTCTCTGTCTCTGCTCCTGCTTTGCCTCTCTGTCTCCTTCTCTCTCCTCCTTTCATGTCCAACCTCACATACAGGTCATGGCCTGCCCTTTGCCTCCTCTTCTTTCTTTCTGCTTTGCATCTCCCTGTACTCTCTCTCCTCTCTCTTCTCAGTCCCTCCTTCTTCCCACTTCTTCTTCTCTACTTCTCTTTTCTCCTCCTCTGCACCTCACTCATCCCACCACCCACTCTTCCTTCCATCTACTTTTTTTCCCTCCTTTACTCACCAACTCTCCTCCTCCTCCTGTCTCCTCTGTAGTTGTCCTGTCTGATTGCACTCCCCCTCCCTGGACCTCCCTCCTCCTAACTGAAGTCCCTCCTTCTCCTTCTTTTTTCTTCCTTTTTCCTTTTTTGCTTCCTTTTTTTCCTGTCTTTCTCTTTCCTCTTTGTCTTCCTCCTCTTTGCTCCTCCTCTACACCTTCATCTCCCACCCTCACACACCACACTGCACACACTTCTCTCTACCACTACCTTACCAACCTCTCTCCTCCAGTCTTGTCATCCTGTAATCTCCTGCACCCTCTGTGTGCTCTGTGTGCTCTCTCCTCTCCACTCTCCACTCTTCTACTTCCACTCTTCTTCCAAAAAATGTCCATCCAAAGTTTTCCACAGCCATTTCCTGTTCACCCACCATCTGTCCTTCATCTGTCTCTCTCCTGCTCCCCTGCTGAATGATCTCACTCCTGCCCTCTCATCATCATCTCTGCTTCTGTCTCCAATGTCTCCTCCAATGACAACTCTCTTCTCTCTCTCTCATCTTAGGGATGCTCTGTATATTCCCATCAAGGTCCCTCACAGAATCTCTCTCCCTCAGCCTGCACACCACTCTACACATTACACCCACCATTAACATCACTGAACATCAGACTCATTTCTATCATCACACTTCTTATCTCCAGCACATTCTATTCTTTTTATCTCCAGGATCCTCCCTAACAAGCTTTCTTCCCTTCTCCACCTCCACCTCTTTCCCATCTTCCACCCCTTGCTGCCAACTTTGCCCTCCCTCCCTCCCTCTGCCTTTTCACAGCTTCCTCCTCTTCCTCCTCTGCACACACATCACCTCCTGTCTCTCTCTCAATCATGTATGTCTCCATCAACTCTCTTCCCTCTCTCTCTCTCTTCCTCCCCTTCCTCTCAGTCCTCTTCTCACTTCTTCCTTTCTTCTCTTTCTTCTCCTTCTTCACACCCCTCCTCCTCTCCTTCTTCTGCACACCCTGTATGGGTTCACAACCGACCGATTGAGTGTGTCCGATTACCCAGGTGGATGATTAGGATTCCCTCGATTGATTTTCCGGGTATGGGATTCGGATCCCGTTCTCGTTTTTTTGATTTGTGCCTTCCTTAAACACAAGATGCCCTTCTGACACAACCCTCTGTAGGCACAATCGACACTGGGCTGCTGCACAATAATGATACCTTTGATATTTGAATAAAACAAATATTCTGTATTACACACCATATTACCTGTATCAAGCAAATTTTTAGTCTTTCCAAGCTTGGAATTAACTGCATACATGCACAAAAAAAACCCTAAGAATTTATGGTATGTCTTGGAAAATGGTCAGCTGCAAAGCATAAGGGATTCATAATAAGAGGTCTAAAAGTGAAAGACCTCCAGTGTATAACTTTTAAGTGGTGTAGGAAGTCTTTTCTGTAGTGTCGATGCCACAGTAGCTGCTCTGATTACAGATACGGGACCGGGTGAAGGAGGGTCTTCCCCTCCTCCATCTTGCTCAAATCCGTGTTCTGCTTTCTGATTAATGGCACCTGCTCATCATAATGCTATCCACTTGAATCTGCATACCAATGATCCTAGTCGCCTATCGATTCACCCCTCATCTTCCCAACACACCCTTGAGACTGATATATATACACACACATATCCCCTTCTCTCGCTGCACCCCCCCCAGACCATTGTCATTATAAAAGTCAGCAGCTGCTGCATGCATTGATCATAAATCATAATTGTTTGTCCATTTTTCCCCACTTGTTTAATGTTGCTGTCAGGGATAGTAGGGGGAGAAAAGGGGAAGGCGGAGAAAGGAGGAGAGGAATAAAAAACCAAAGAAAGTTTAGTGCGACGCAGTAAGATGGGAAATAAAAAGAGCTGACTGAGAAATGGAGAAGTAAAGGAATAAGGTAGTAGAAAGTGAGAGATGGAGAAGGGGAGGATATGATGGTGGCAGAGAAGTTAATAGAGTAGTGCAGAAGTGTTTTGCCCTTTTTAAGAATGGGTTTGCAAAGCACTGATACCAAGAATTTTTAAAGGAAGATGGGACTGCATCTTTAAACATTATTTCAAAGTTTTTACAGGCACCTCAGTGCAGTCAGTCTTCTAATGGCCATTGGAGGAACTGCAGTTTAAGACACCACAGCATTCAGCTTTAGTGGTTGCCCGTTTAGAGAAACATTGGAAGATATTTTTTCCTCTTACTTTTTTAAAATATTCCATTATCTTTAACTACAAGAACATCTTGAAGCCTTATCTCTGCCAACACTAGAAGAATTAAATCCTCTTCTTGTATTGTTACATCGCCAAGATGTCTGCTGATCCTTCTTGGCCAAGGACTTGTTTGTGTACAGTAATTATACTAATTTGATGATGCACTGATGGTAAATTCCTGCACATTGCACCTTTTAAGATTATTTACTGACACTGAACTGATGATCAATATTTGCCAATAATGGTTTGTCCGTCATAAAAAATAAAACTTAAATAATTACAATTGATAATGACACCATGATTATTAATAGATGTGAGAAAGATTGTACAATAAAGAAACTCATGGGGACACAAATTTTTTTCTTTTGAATTTGGTTTAGCAGCAGGAAAACAAAATAGCGTAAACAGAATTAAATCCTCACAGTGGCCTCCAGATCACCCACCATATACCGAGTCCTGTTGGTACCTGGATTGGCATGGTATAAAAACATGATAGCTTTTACTGTCCACGGGGACACCACAGTCATAGAATACCAAGAAATACTCAGAAATACTGACACCTACACATATTGTGCTCTCTGCTGCAGACTCAACCAGCTGGTGGTGGATTTGACAGAACTTTCACCTATACCTACAATCTCTTCTGTGGCTCAGTCACAGACAAACAGAATGAAATACAGACAGACTGAAACCTAGCTCAGAGCGGACAGAGACTCAGGGGACTTCAGTTTTTGCTTCTGATATGCCCTTGGACGGCCTCCTAATTCTGGTATAAACAGATCAGGTTGAACATTTGGAGTACCCCCTTCCCGTTGTTCGAGATCTGTGAAGGCAGACTGATGGAGAAAACAAGTTGAACCACTCTCCAGAACTGAGTCCATCTGTTAGCTCCTTTTTGCAGATAAACAGAGCTACAGACAAGGTTTTTATTTGTTCCTGCTTGGCATCTGTCCGACTTTGATTCGTCTGGACAATCCTAAACTCACATTTTAGATTAATCTGAGTGGAAAAAGCCTCCAAGGGTCTTTCTACTTTGTGATAGACTGGAATGTATCATTGCACACAAATGTATACACAATATAATTTAATCTTCGACTTTGTTTCTCTCTTTCTTTGAACCAATTTCAGACTCGTTACAGTATTATTTGGATCTGTTAAGGCATAAAGCTAAAGAAATAAGACTTGATTTGCTCTTGTTCTCTTTCATCCATCTTGCTTCACATCATCTGTGTGGTAGAAATGATAGATTGGTGTGACTTAAATTCAGCAAAACTGCAATTGTACTAATAGATCAGTTCCTATCCATGCTGCTTCTAAGCATATTGCTCCACCCCATTAGGGTGATACACTACACTGTGCTGGATCTCTACTCCTGGTATTGTGCAAGCAGCTGCTTTATTGAGCACTCTGCTGACATCCGGCCCAGCGATTCTGCACCGCAAGGGAAAACTTTGGATGACATGTAAAAGCAGGCGTTTCAGTGCGACATGCCTCAGTAATGGGATGGAAACAGGGGAGCACCAGAGAGGGGGCGAACTACTGCTGTAGCTAACTGCAGGTATTGTGGGGGGGGGGCTGGGGTTGGGGAGGGAAGAGTGTTTCTTCTAGGCTGCTTCCAGAGCAAATGGAAGACAATCCAATTTCCTGTGATTCCATCAAGCCCCCGTCCTGGATCCAGGGGCATTAGGGAACGCTGAAAGGACAGGCCACTGACCCCTCACATGAACATGCAAGAAGCATGTAGGCTGCACACACTGGCATTCTCAACATACTTCCTCAGAAATATGCACATGTACAGGCAATAAACCTGTATATTTGAATTGTATTGTATTGACGGCCATTCTAGTTTTCATTGACAATTAATCTGCCGATTATTTTCTTGGTTAAGATGTTGTCCTCAGATGACTTGTTTTGTCTAACTCACAGTCTATATCCCAAGCATATTCACTCTACGACGATATAAAAACAGAGAAACCTCAAATAAGCAAATGTTTGAGTTATTTATCCTGCAAAAATTATCAGCAAAATAGTAGCCAATTAATTTTTTTCAAAGTAATCTCACTGCGCCACAACTATCTCTGTTGCTTGTGCATTATCTGTCACCCATTCTCTCTTTCGTGTGACTGTGTGTGTGTGTGTGTGTGTGTGTGTGCTTGTTGAACAACCAACTGCAGATTAACGCTTGCACCAGATTAGGTCTTAAATCCCTTACATTTTAATTTTACTTTATGTATTTATGTGCATCGAGGTCTTTCACATGGCCCCGACTATAAACATCTGTCACCATCCCACTGGGCCAGGTGTGTGTGTGTGTGTGTGTGTGTGTGTGTGTGTGTGTGTGTGTGTGTGTGTGTGTGAGAGAGAGAGAGTGTGTGTGTGATGCAGTAAAATAATGAGCAAATTAGTTGAGAATATTTTTTGCGCCTTAGAGCAACCCCTTCTTATTCTTACAGAAAACGGGTAGGCGGTGAAAAATTTTACCCTTCAGCAGTTGTATCTAAATTTGTCAGTTTTAGCACAGGTCTGCCCACTCATCTCTAGACTCAACATTATGGTGAGAGACGGATGCAATGTCCACAGTACATTACAGGTTGCGATTCAACTCGCAGACAGACTGCATTGTTGTCTTCGGTTAAATACGGTACGCTTTCCACGCTGGTGGCGATTTGCATCTGTGCTCTGTGATCCACCCAGAGGGAATAGAACACTCTAATCCAATCAGCAGGTCCCTGAAGTGCTGTCCCTGAGAGAGAGAGAGAGAGAGAGAGAGAGAAAGAGAGAGAAATACAACAATAGGATCACTCTGCACTGGGCCCAGCCAGAGAGGGAAGAAAGGAAAGAGACTAAGGAGGAGAGGGGGACAAGACAGAGGGATTGAAAAGAAAAGGGATCAAGACTGAAAGGAGACTGAACAGAAAAGAGTGGGAAAGGTAGATGTGGTAATGAAAGGAAAGAAGAGGAAAGAGCAGTGAATGGAAAAAGAGAGATGACTTTGGGTGAGGTAATAAAAGGAAAGAGATGAGGGAGGTGTGGTTTGGAGGTCAGAATAAACAGAAGAGGAGGGACATGGAAGTAACTAAAACAGGAAGGTGCATAAGAGGATCTGGTGTGAGGCATAGGTGGAAAGACTAATGATTAATTTCACTATTACAGTTTTAGTAATTTGGAAGTATTTTTTCACTGCAGTGACATTTTACAGTATAGAATCAAGTGTCACTGATTTTTAATGTCATTGGTTTTTAATCTGCCTCTGAATGTCTGAAACCATTGTACTTGGCTGAACACCTGCTCTTTTTCTTAGACCGGAGGCAACAGTTTGTCCATTTATCATCATTATGAGGTGCAAAGGCAGGCTTGAGCAGTGATTAAGAAGTGAATCTCCTGTTGATGATGTATGTCATATATTGTCTCTTATTATACCTGCATGCGCATATACACAGACACATCTCAATGACCCTGTCCCCAATCCTACCGTTCTTACAAGAATTATATCTTTACCATTGACCCCTTGACCCCAGGTATCATTTTTACGGTTCAAAGGACACACACCCACATATACACATGCATTTACTCACACACAAGCACAATCTCATTCTGACCACCACCACCGCCACAAACCACCACTGATTTTCTCTACACCCTTTGACACATTGGCTTCATTGTTAATTCATTTAAAGGAAAAGGCTGGAAACATTCTATATTCATTCTTATTGTTAACAACTCTCATGAAAAGATCAGCAATGAATGATCCTACTAACAAGTTTTGTCTCTTTAACAAAGGCCCAATATAGCTCTGTGCGTCCATTGCTGTCGAAAAACCTTTTTTTTTAGAAACATAGCAGTGTATTTAAAATTGCACTGGGGGACATGTTTCTTCATCATGATGACAATGGTATCTGTGATTTATTATTAGTTTATTATTATTAATTAGTTTATTATAATAATTATTAATATGCCACAGAAAAAGGAACGATTTCCTCCAGTTTTGGGAACATTTCCTAAAAAATACAGTGCCCTGTTGTTTTAGGGAATTACTGAGCCTATTATTAAAAATGCTACTGTTTATTTGTGAGATGTTCTTATAAATTAATGTCTTCATTAGAAAAAAATTGGCTTGGGGCTTAGTGCCACGGACATGGTTTTGGAAGTCCTAGGGTTACATTCATGAGTGGATGAAGCTGCTCAGTTCAGTCGCCAAGGTGTAATTCAGAGGTCAGAGATATCAGGGATATCTGAAAAATACAGTGTCTCCCATTTTGCAGAAAGAATCAAAGAAATATTTAAAAACCAATGGAAATATGGCTGCAATGCCACAGAGAGCTGGCAGTTATGTCAAAAAAAAATCCAAAACTAACACTAATAGAATTAATTTCGATATTTCAAAAGAAACTCTACACTGTTTGTAGCTGCTTATTAACAATCTCCTACCATGGCTGGATTAAAACCAGGCAAAGAAAGCAATTATCCAGGGGCCCCAGACCTTCAGGGGGTCCTCAAGGTCCAGGTTTACGCCATATAATTTGGTTCTACATAATTTTATTATTAACAATTTTTTTTTTTTTTTTTTTACCACTGATGGCTCCTCCATCCTCCATCTCACGGAGCTGGTTCTGAATAGGCACGCTGTCAAAATAGTTTTATTTTAGTTTTTATTGAGCTCAACTGTTTGAAATTATTTTATCAAATTACTATAATTATCTGTTTGCCAAGTAATTAACACAGAAAACCAACAGCAGGATGGTATTGATCCATCATAGGAGAACTGTAAGGAGCTAAAAGTAGCTAAGTTATTCTGAACACCCCCTCGGGATAACGGGAGCTTTTCCTACTATTCTCTTTCTGCTGAAACTGTGTAAATACAGCAAAGTGCACCATTTTTTCTCTCCCTGGGATTTGTTGGCAAAAAGGAAACATGGCATAACACCAGCCTTGTTCTTTTAGATTCCCTAAGAGCTACCATCTAGTGTCATACCACAACAAGTGTAGCTGACATGGCTTGAGTTGCAGGCTGGTGCGGTTTTGGTCGTTCAGATATGGTGGAGGCATCTTCACTGTGATATGTTGAGTATTAGTAGCTTGTTGTCTTTGGTTGATAAGAGCTGAAAGTCACCTAAAGTTTGAAAGGTTTTATTTTCAGGTTGCATGTTACTCAAATCAACATCTCATCTTCTCATGATCCCCCTTTTGTACAATGAAAACATGCCACCCTTTGTCCACAGCTAACATGTATTAGGCAAATGGTTTTCTAACAGCCGAGGGTTTTCCTGTTGACTCCCGGAAGTTTGATCAAAGTAGTTTGCAAATACGCTCACACCTAATGCTACAAACGTTTTATTCCAGATATCATTCTTAGAATTTGCCCTCTCCATAGTATTCTATTCTTCCCAGGTCCAAGGCCTGTTGAGTTAAAGACTTGTTTTTGTCCTTTACAGGATAATGAAGGACAGACGGCACTACATTATGGTAAGAAGGACTCTTATTCATTTCTACAGTTCAAAATGTTACAAACTATAAAAAAGATGCAGATTTAATTTTCTTTTTCTGCTATAAAGTCTTTGTAACCATATGTGTCTATTGTTAAAGTGGTGAAATTATCATTTTAGAACAAAACTCACAGTTATCCTAAACTGACATCATTATGATGTGAGTGTGCGCATACCCTTATATACAGCAGCATGTTTACTATACGCACTCGCTCTTTACCCACATTTGTCTCAAATCTGTCAATTTCCCCTCCTCCTCCTCCTGGTCCTTCTTTGATTCCTCATATTTCCTTTCTACAGTCGGTTTTAACCCAGTTTCTCTCATTCCTGGCTGTTTTGTCCTGTGGGTGCCTGTGTGTGTGTCTCCTGGTATGTATGGGTGCGTGTGATGATGCCTGTCTGGTTTTGTTCTGCATGTGTGAGCGTGCGTGCATGCGTGCGTGCGTGTAATAATCACCCGACCTCCCAGAGGAAATCAGCAGTGGTCCTTAGACTCCCCTGACCCTCTCATGCCCCAACACACATGTCTCTGAGGGGCGGTTCCCCTGTCCTTTGTGTGTGTGTGTGTGTGTGTGTGCGCGCTGCACCATCTGTCCCTCATGTTGGTGGCATTGGACTGGGTATGTTGCATCATCCTCCAGATACACACACACACGCGCGCACGCACACACACACACACACACACACACAAACTCAGCAGAGGAAGCCCCGAGGATGGGGCATAAAAAGATGACTAATAAACATAAGCGATGAACTCCAAGAGACAAATAGCAGAGAATGAAAATTCATTCCCACCTCTCTTTGCACAGGGCCACAGTAGCTGGCAAGTGATTAATTGAGGGTTTACTGCTCGCCATAAATTGTTCTCCTCCTCTACGGCTCCCCTGAGGGCCGGCCACTTTTTACAGCTCAAGACACAGGCGAGACACCCGCCGTCACGCGCACACTCACCGCTGGCTAAATAAAACACTGTTTAGATCAACAAGAGGAGGACTGCAAGCGTGGCTGGAAAAATAAGCCAAGCTTTGTTAGCCGGCTTTGGCTGACGGATAAGTGATTCTTGCAGTGTTTGACACACCTGATACCATTCATAGACACAACTCACACATGTACACACACTTGCTCATACACTCACATGCATTCCGATGTATCATCATATCTCATGCACACACAATCCCAGCCCGCTAGCCACCCCTGGGCAGGGGGTTAAAAGGCCTGGCTGTCAATCACTGCAGCTGCTGACATCAGCGATCATGGCACAGCACAGAGTCTGCTCCTTAAAAGGAGTGAGCAAGTGACACTGACAGAGAAGAGCACTCAGAACGAAGGAGGAAGAGAGCGGAGAGGGGGAGGAAAGAGGTGCCAGAGGTGCAAGAGGTGCATCGGGAAGGCAGCGACCTGCTAACTGGGTTAAGAAAGTGCAAACCCTCGCCCTCCTCTTCTTCTAACAGAAAGAGAGAGGACCCTTTTAGCAGGGCACAAATTGTTCGTGGGGCAGAAATGAAGTGTTTGAGGGAATCACAGGTCTAAGCCAGTGTCAGTACTGGGCTTGCAGATGGGCTTTTCATTAACTGCAGAACTGTACATACTGTATTAAGCTACAGTGTGTGGAAGAAAGGAAGCTCGCAAATTTATGCAAACCTGATACACACCATCATAACAGTCTGAAAGAGCTTCAGTGATCAATCAATTCCCCAATGATGATATTCATCCAGTTGAGAGAAAATGATATAAGTACAGCATAACCACATCCCTCTGGTGATTGCTCCTCCATTGTTTCAAAGGGGATAAAAGTCTACAACCCCACTGCTTTAGGCTAAATGCAAACAGTAGCCTGGTAACATGTTCAAATTGACAGTATTAACACTTTTTGTCTAGAAAGTATACTGTTTACCAAATTCACCATCCTAATTTAGTATGTAAGCATGATAACATTTGCTAATTTCAAATAACACTAAGTACAACTGAGGCTGACGGGAAAGTTGATAGTTTTGCAGGAATTTGGTCATATGCCAAACTATTGGACAAAAATGCAAATTTCGACCTTATGATGGTGCTAGGAAAGATGGAAGGAGATCACCAGAGCTGTCAGTATTCATCCTGAGGGGAACATGAATGTAAAGTACCAAGTTTCATACCAATCCATCCACCAGTTGTCATGACAATTTAATCAAAACTACTAATGTCAATCTCACGATGGCACTAAACTAGAGGTCAAAGGATCACCTGAGTCAGTGAAGCACCCTTTCGGGCCAATGAATATCTATACAAAATTAGTGGCGATCCCTCATATAGTTGTTGTGATATTTCTGTCTAGACCAAGTGACTGGCATTGGAATCCATCGAGCCACATAAAAATCATGACCAAAAAAGCTAAATGTTTGCTGTTTGTCCTGTAACTATTTTATTTCTCTCTCCTCTTGTGTTATTCCTCTACTTCGAACTTCAAACTCATCCTTTATTTTTTCTTCTTCTTTTCATAGCATCTGCGTGCGAGTTTGCCGACATCGTAGAGCTTCTGCTGAACACTGGTGCTGACCCGTCAATCAAAGACATGGAGGGCTCTCTCCCTGAGGAGGTCACTGAATCCAGCGCCATCTCCTCTCTCCTGCGCCAGTACACTGCACCGAAAGGCTAGATCGCCTTTACCCACCCACCACCCCTGTTCTCTCATCCCTTCGATCCACTCATTCGCCCACCCTCCCCAACCTTCCTCCTTCAACCCCAAAGACACTCTGTTCAATCCCAGCGGTTAGTAGACGGGGTTTGCAGAAGTTTTATTTGATTTGATTTCCAAATACTTGTGGTGAGACTGATTTCATCTGCTTAGCTTATTGGAATTATGGGTGTAAACAATGTCCCTTCCGTTTGATAAGACACATGAAATGAAACACAGCGCATGTATTTTCATCCATCAATATAATGTATATTGACTTTATCTGCTCAGTAGGTTTGGGTGATGTGATGATTACTGTGGCACAGTAGAGGTCTGTCAGCTGGTAGAGACTATAACCTCTGATCATCTCCTGTTGTATAAGACATTTCCAGGCATTATTGCCGGACTGCTTATTGGCAATATTAGAATGACAGGATTTGTGCATCAATGTGATGAAGTATCTGGTTTTGTTAGGTATTTAAGTCACTGGAGGAACGAAAAACAGACATTCCCATCAACTTATTTTATCCATAAACAGTATAAAATTCCCAAAAATTCATGACACCACAATATTTATTGTTATCGCAATAAAAACTGTATACTGTAAAAGAAGATTTTCTACATATCACCCATTCCTACTGCCCAGGCCTGATGTCCAGCAAGGCCTTTTAGTATGGGTCAACCCTCTATGAAAGTTTACATTATGGCAGGTTTGTTCATGATTTGATTGTGTTACATTCAAAGGAATGCTTGAATCATTTAACATTTATCATCATTAAAATCTTCAACAAATCTTTTTCCTCTGACTTTTTGTTCTCTGCTTAAACATATTATCGACAGTAGCCATCACAAAGTCGTATCATTATATGTTATTCCCTGCTGCGGTGATAGTTTACTGATTAGCATCCCAAACTCACATCTCAACATGGTGAGCACCACAATAAACCTCTGCCTTACATGATCCATGCAGATTAAAATTCACAGAGTCAAGTTTATTTCTACCTGCCACCAGTCTAATGGTTGAGAATTCTGGCTGCAACCCAAAGATGAATATTAAGTTTTAAGTAATTGACCTTTGCAGTGAATAGAGTTTGAAAATATATATTAAGATAACCATAAACAACATAAACCAGCATTTGTGTTCGTGTCCTTTACGAAAGTTGAGTCTTATGAACTACTTCCCATGAGGCAGGCATAGAAAAATCACCCTAAATGTATGAAAATAGAGGAAAACTTTTATAGGGTTCCAAAAGGGGATCCCTACTAAGGCTGGTGGTGTGATCAAAAGCACATTAGGCAAATATATTAAACATGGCAAAATGTATCAGGAGGAAAAGACTGATTTCATAGGCAAAGTCAGTAGTATGCTAATACATAAATACACACTGGTAATGGAGTCACTGAGGCCACATTCTGTGTCAATGTGATGTTTGGAAGTCCTACCACTAACTAATTATGCTGCACATTAAAAACACGATAAGACACCTATAAAGTAATAATGGAAAATAAGATGATAAAAAATAAATATGATGCATCCAGAGTACCCACTTACATGTTTTCATATATATGCATAGATGTACATTATTTTATAAATGTAAATGCATACACAGGACCTTTAATGGAATTATAATACAGTAATCCAATGTCGAAGTGTGTTGTCAAAGTGTGTTGTGAATCATCTTCATTGTCTGCACAACATAATGCACATACAAAACTGCTCGATAAAACCTGCATCAGTACCATTATGACATATAAGAGACAGCTGGATGCTCATGCACCAACTCGTGGTCGGAGTCCAAATCTGCTTTGCTCATCCTCAAGCCCATCTGATCAGCACGTTCTGTCTGCACCAGATGAGAATACACTAAATCTGGATCCCTGTTCTTAAATACGGCTTCATGAAGATGCAAATGCACATTTTGTACACAGCAGTTGGAACAAAGCTTAATCCTTAACTCGCGAACACACTGCCTTGCTTCACGCCTGCCCTCATCCCCCCAGCTTGTTGCTTAAAAACACAGGAAATCTGCTTTGACACAAGGCGTTAAATAACCATCTCAACATGTCTGGTTACAGCCTGTCAGTCACTCACAGATCTATGGCAGCAGTAGATGGTCTATCCAGCATTGGTAGTCATTACCAGAGACACCACTTCAAATTCAATTTTTTTTCTCGACAGTCATTGTACAGCACTTGTCGTGAACTGAGACACAAGTGGGCTGTGCAATACATGACGTGAATTAAAATCTCTTCTCGTGATGTCACAAATCACATGAGAGAAGAGGGCCAGGAATATTTTTTTTCCCCCAAAAGTATCATCATTCAATTTGTAAACTCCAGCAATAGAGCCTTCCTCAATGAAGATTTTTGCATCTCCTCACAACATAAGTTGAGAGCAAACCTTTTGAGTATTCAACCTGTGTCTGAGACATGATGCGCCACAATCCCACAAAGAGACAGCCATTGTTATGAATTCCATCCACATCCAGCCATTAGGCTGTTGGTGTATCTCTAAAGCCTGTTTGGGGGCCGATGTTGTCCTCTCTTTGCTTCCTAAACCCCGTTATACTGGCTTGAGGTAAGAGAGGGTGACGGCAGTTGTGCTTCCCCCCCGGCTCGTCTACAAGACTCTGACACTAAGCCCATTATGCTTCCATTATGGGGCTTCAATTTTCCTCTGAGCTCTTCACTTTTGACACTGCAGCTCCCTCCATCTCCAAACCGCAGACACACACACAACCCCAGGCCCAATATTGTTCAGCCATTCTGAATATTTATGTATTTTTCAGAGGTGAAAAGTAATAAACTACTCAAATAGTAAACTTTAGTACAGTTTTTAGGTACCAGGACTTTGCTTGAGTACTTCCATTTTCTGCAATGTTATAATTTTACTGCACAATATTTTGGAAGGAAATTCAGTGTGGCTCTTTACTTGCCAACAGTTCTTTACAGTGTTCCTAAGCAATGCTTCAATTCAACTAGAAGCACATTACCCAGATTTCAATAAATCAAATAATAAATAATTTGAATACAACATGACACAAAGAAGGTGGCCTCATGTTGTGTTTTTTGGAAAGTGGTCAGTGTCTATCTCATGGAGAAGACGAGCCAGCGATAGGCCCTTTTCACATCACACATTCTGACTTGTCATGGAAGGAAAATGTCTATTAAAGGCTTGCCTCCACTACCACCTGAGCTACAGCCGTCCAAATTTTGAATAATGGAAAGTCATCTTCTTTCTTTTAGTAAGCAGCTAAAGGACTTGTACACCTGTGGGCAACTTAGATGGGGGTTTAATTACTTATTGTGCCTAATTAGACCTCTGTGTACAAACTATGGTTGATTGATATCTTCCTTCATGCTCTGTTAGCTTTGTTGTACTTATTAGGGCAGGACGACTCACGCCTTTATCATTATTAAAGGTTCAAGCAGCTCATTGCCTTCATATAATTCCCAACATATTAACAAATCAAGCTATCAATGCTTAATAGCTATAAACATATAAGTAAACAATAGTAGACATATTGTTCCTGTTTATATTCGAATAGATATTTAATAAGATCATGATCATGTGACATGTACCATCACTTTTTGTCTAGGTGTTCCCATTTTCACATTTATGTGACAAAGCTCATTTATAGTCAAAACATCTCAAGTTATTTCCTTATCCAACAAGAAGGGGACAGGGAATAAATACGTTTAGATGTGGGCAAGTACCCAGGTTATGATCTGGTTTTTGGAGTATCCTGTTGTTTTGTGCATGTAAACACCATATCCTGGTTTCACAAACCTCAATAAATCCTTGTCCCAGTTTTGACAAACTCAGATATGCTAGGTGCACTACTACAGTGGTATACAATGGAAGGTTAACACCTCGATCAGATTGCTGATCATTCTCTATCACACGTGCAGAGTCAAGTCAATTTACACAGTCGTTAGTCAGCAAAAGAATAAATAGGACTGACTTCAGTAATGCAGTCCAGATCATAAGTTGTATTGTCACCGTTGTTTTCCATTAGCAGTGATCGAATGAAAGGGCTAAACCCAAAAGAGTTCAGACAGACAGAAACCAAACTGAGTTCTTCCTCAACTGTTAAAGTGAGTCAGTCAGTACATTAATGGGACGTGGAGCAATCGAAATACATTTGCAGACCAATGATTATAAACTGTTATGATCATGTACAGTAAAAGGTTTCACCAGATTTCTCATATCCTGGATATAATATAAATTAGGATAAGACTCAGATCAGGGATACTAATGTGCATGTAAATTTACTCATGTAGTATTTTATATTGTTTTTAATGGGCATGTTTGTTGCCCAACATCTGTAAGGTATTAGTGGATGTATGTGTGTGCCTCTCAAACAAATAATCCGCAGATCACTCCTCCATCGCTTACCTCTCTCATCCCTCCTCTTTTCATCTTTCTCTCACCATCGTCCTGCACACTTGCTTTTTCTTCTTTTACCTCTCCTCTCCTTTCTCTCCCCTGTAAAAGCAATACCATGTCGTTGCTTTGGCCAGCTCTTAATGCAACCCTTTACCCCCCCCCCACACCCCCCCTCCTCTTCCATCTTCTCCTTACACTGCCACTGCAGCACCCCTCTCTCCCTCTCTCTCTCTCTCTCTCTCCTTCTGTCCCTCTCTCTCTCTGTCTCACACACACTCGCATACACACCCTGAACAGCGTAGCCGGGGCATCTGATGGTAAGCAGAAATCTCTCTGCTTCTGAAACGCTTCCCACTAATATCAGAGACTCATTCACCAGAGACTCATTCACTGGTGTCCAAGAATCTGTGTGTACGTGCGTGCTTGTGTGTGTGCGTGTGTGTGTGTGTTACTTCAAGGCTTAGCTCTAATGCCTTTTGTGTAGTTTATGGTTATGAAAAAGTGTTTCTGCTTTTCACCGACAGTGAAGACCTGAGCTTTTTGACTTAAGATCAGCAAACAGTAAAAAAGGTAGTTGGCACAGCTATCTGCATCATATATACAGTAAGCACTGAAACCACAAGAGAACTGCAATATAAACCGAGGCTGAGGCAACAATATTTTCATCACCACAGTATTTGTTATGGTTTCCTCAGGGTCATGAACCCTCCCCCTGTGATTACCTGTCATGTGTCTGATATCTGCAGCAGGATGATTATTGAGTGGAAAAGGCCCAGTTTCACATTAAAAACAACACTGAGCTCACAACCTTGAGGGTGTCATTGAGAGGCCTTTGTTTGACTCTCTAGCCCTCTTTAAGACTCACTCCGTCATCCTGTGGATCATTGTTCACTGCAGGCAGTATAGTGTCGCTTTGGGGAGAAAAATGCCCTGTCTCGGTGCCGCAAGATTGACTTTCAGACCAAAACAAATTCTATCTATTTTGCATGTTAATTTATTCCTTTCACTTGAGAAGATAAAAAACTGTTTCCATCAGGAAGTTTGTAATAAAAGCCCTGCGATCGATGATAATGGCATTTGTGCTTGTGTTTGTCATCTTTGCAAAAGCAACGGTGGTGGAGTTTCCACAGATTTATTTGTATACTACTGCTGTAAGTGGCGTGTAAATTATCCTAACTGTCTGTGTGGCTCTTTATCTTTGTAAGGCAGTACTATTAGAGCCTATCCATTAATGCCCATAACCCAGCCAATCAATGCTTAAATAAAATCAGCTAATTTTGTGACGTTTTATGCAAACGTGCAAACTTCAATCAGGCTGACTCTTTGCTTTTCGTTTCTATAATACAACAGGAGTAGATTAAACACAAAAGAACTGATAACACTTTAGTTTTGTTTAGGTTGATCTGCTCAAATGCCACACATTACTGCATGCAAAAGCTTTTCATACAGATGTACACTGTGGTGTAATTTCTTTATAATTCTATATATATTTAGCATACATCTTCGAAGAGTTAAGTGAAGGGAAACTGGATTTTATTTCCAATTTTTTTCTTTTTTTAAGACATTTTCCAAGTGTCAGATCAGGGATACTAATGTGCATGTAAATTTACTCATGTAGTATTTTATATTGTTTTTAATGGGCATGTTTGTTGCCCAACATCTGTAAGGTATTAGTGGATGTATGTGTGTGCATCTTAAACAAATAATCCGCAGATCACTCCTCCATCGCTTACCTCTCTCATCCCTCCTCTTTTCATCTTTCTCTCACCATCGTCCTGCACACTTGCTTTCTCTTCTTTTACCTCTCCTCTCCTTTCTCTCCCCTGTAAAAGCAATACCATGTCGTTGCTTTGGCCAGCTCTTAATGCAACCCTTTACCCCCCCCACACCCCCCCTCCTCTTCCATCTTCTCCTTACACTGCCACTGCAGCACCCCTCTCTCCCTCTCTCTCTCTCTCTCTCTCCTTCTGTCCCTCTCTCTCTCTGTCTCACACACACTCGCATACACACCCTGAACAGCGTAGCCGGGGCATCTGATGGTAAGCAGAAATCTCTCTGCTTCTGAAACGCTTCCCACTAATATCAGAGACTCATTCACCAGAGACTCATTCACTGGTGTCCAAGAATCTGTGTGTACGTGTGTGCGTGTGTGTGTGTGTGTGTGTGTTACTTCAAGGCTTAGCTCTAATGCCTTTTGTGTAGTTTATGGTTATGAAAAAGTGTTTCTGCTTTTCACCGACAGTGAAGACCTGAGCTTTTTGACTTAAGATCAGCAAACAGTAAAAAAGGTAGTTGGCACAGCTATCTGCATCATATATACAGTAAGCACTGAAACCACAAGAGAACTGCAATATAAACCAAGGCTGAGGCAACAATATTTTCATCACCACAGTATTTGTTATGGTTTCCTCAGGGTCATGAACCCTCCCCCTGTGATTACCTGTCATGTGTCTGATATCTGCAGCAGGATGATTATTGAGTGGAAAAGGCCCAGTTTCACATTAAAAACAACACTGAGCTCACAACCTTGAGGGTGTCATTGAGAGGCCTTTGTTTGACTCTAGCCCCTCTTTAAGACTCACTCCGTCATCCTGTGGATCATTGTTCACTGCAGGCAGTATAGTGTCGTTTGGGGAGAAAAATGCCCTGTCTCGGTGCCGCAAGATTGACTTTCAGACCAAAACAAATTCTATCTATTTTGCATGTTAATTTATTCCCTTTCACTTGAGAAGATAAAAAAAAACTGTTTCCATCAGGAAGTTTGTAATAAAAGCCCTGCGATCGATGATAATGGCATTTGTGCTTGTGTTTGTCATCTTTGCAAAAGCAACGGTGGTGGAGTTTCCACAGATTTATTTGTATACTACTGCTGTAAGTGGCGTGTAAATTATCCTAACTGTCTGTGTGGCTCTTTATCTTTGTAAGGCAGTACTATTAGAGCCTATCCATTAATGCCCATAACCCAGCCAATCAATGCTTAAATAAAAATCAGCTAATTTTGTGACGTTTTATGCAAACGTGCAAACTTCAATCAGGCTGACTCTTTGCTTTTCGTTTCTATAATACAACAGGAGTAGATTAAACACAAAAGAACTGATAACACTTTAGTTTTGTTTAGGTTGATCTGCTCAAATGCCACACATTACTGCATGCAAAAGCTTTTCATACAGATGTACACTGTGGTGTAATTTCTTTATAATTCTATATATATTTAGCATACATCTTCGAAGAGTTAAGTGAAGGGAAACTGGATTTTATTTCCAATTTTTTTCTTTTTTTAAGACATTTTCCAAGTGTCAGATCAGGGATACTAATGTGCATGTAAATTTACTCATGGGGTATTTTATATTGTTTTTAACGGGCATGTTTGTTGCCCAACATCTGTAAGGTATTAGTGGATGTATGTGTGTGCATCTTAAACAAATAATCCGCAGATCACTCCTCCATCGCTTACCTCTCTCATCCCTCCTCTTTTCATCTTCATCCCAAGAGGCGAAACATCTTCAAAAAAAAAATTTGCAACCAAGTCCAGTTGCCCTTGACTCAACTATGACCTGGATGAATGAGAATCTCCACAGACATATTTAGCATAACCCATAGTTAAAGGGACAAAAATCTACTGTAACCTGTGAAGTTTGCAATGCACTGACTAAGAACAATACTAAAGGTTTTGCAAACATTCAGATCATATGGAAATGTGTGTGGGTTTTGAGGACGTGAGCAGAATTTTTTAAAAAACATGATGAGTAACCTAAAATCAATCCTTAAGGTATTTATACCTTTATTAGAAAGCCAGCAGCAGAGAGGTGGGGATTAGAATGCAACAAAAAACCTCTGGACACAAATGCAAAAAATACAAAAACAAAAAAAACGACCTTTGTCACAACTTTGTCAGTGGTCACGCTACTCTCAGGATCTTTGTGTAGCACCATCATCAAGGCACAGTTATCATCATCAAGGTTTATGGGCAATCAACAAAACTAAATGACATTCCCACCAGCCACAGCAGTGTCAATTAGCACGCTAACATGCTAAGCAAAGATGATGAACTCGCTAAATGGTAGCATGCAGGCATTAGCGTCGGTGTGCTTCACAGGGCGCCAGCATGACTGTAGACTCTTATTTTTCAATTTTCTACTCAACATCATATTATATTGACAGTTTTAATATTAAAAAGAAGTAATAAGAGAAAATTCATTCATCTATTTGTTTCAAAATTACAAAAAAAAAAAAAAAAAAGAGAATTAAAAGAAATACAGGAGGTTGCGGGGAGGGCTCTGAAACAGCATTTAGACCTTCATTAACAAAGAACGTTTTTGGTGCTTGTCCAAAATATTTTCTAGGTGTGTGTAGTTGCATTTGGGAATCGGTCTTCACGGCCTGAGTGGTTAAAAATCCTGGCTACAGCCCTGCATTACCCGCTTGACATACTGACATACACACTAACTGCCTGCATATGGGCCATATTCCCTCTTTGCCTGACCACAAAGCAAATTTGCCCATATTTCAGAAAGTATTCCACAATTAGTTAACAGCCTGAGGATTAAGGATAAATTTGAAAGTGCAGCGCTTTAATCTGCTGCTGTGTCTCTTTAGCACTGAGAGGATCAGAGAAACGCCAGCGAGGCATCTGTTTCTCCACTTTTTTTTTCCTCCATTTTCTTTTCCTCTCTCCTCATGTATCTTTCTTGTCACCCCCACCCCGAAGCGAGAGAGGAAAGCAGCATCAATCACCGTTAACTGACTGACCACTGTCTGTTGGTTGTACTAAATGGATCTCCACAATTGAATAGAGGCCTAAGTGTGTGGTAAATGCTCTCAATGGGTAAATGAATTTGTGGGTTAACTCGCTCTAAGAGCGTTTAGATAAGGCAAAATAATAAAAACACCTAAAATAGATATTTTTCTTTTGATATATTGAAAACAAAGTTCAGCTGAAAATCTTAACTCCCACATTCATCACTGCGGGCCCTGTGTATTAAATAGAACACCGGAGAATAACCCAAAGACAATTCAGCTTTATTTTCCTCATATAGATTTGACTGTACACAGTTCATACCATTACACAGAAGGCATAAATGAATAAATTCAGTGCTCTCTTTTACATCTTTTTCAAAGACACGTGGCAATAATAAATAGCGCTCATGAAACAAGACGATCAACACGTTTTTCAAACTGTACAAAATTTACAACAATTGCGATGCAAACTTCTGAGGCAACACAGACTTAACAAAACTGTAGTGGTAACGTGTTTGTACAGGATTTTCTTGCGACACTCTAAATTACAGACTGCATTTTACACTGCAAAAATTTTGTACATACAAGGTGCCAATGAAACACCCACTGGGCATTTACTGATATTTACAAGGGAAGAACATAGGGTATAAGGGGTTAAAAACTTGCCTTTAGGGAGCAACTAAAAGTGAATTATAAGTGTTAAATTACCTGGCACATTTTAAATAAGCGCAGAGTACATACAAGATATCAACAGGCTTAGACTGTTTGACATTTTCTAACAGCAAAGTCATGAAAAACAAATGTTTTGTTCTCCAGCAACAACATTTTTTATTTTCGATGTTCTCTCCCAAACTTATTTTAAGATGACTGTACTCTGCAGTTACGAAAACAATATTCCAAAAATTGTAATTCGAGGAGGCAATTGAAGTAATATAAGTACCTCTTAAACACAACGTTTTTAACCCTTTACTTCCCACCCTATCTTCTTCCCCTTTACTTACTTGTTAATCCCAGTGTAGTTACACAGTAGGTTTAAGTATTTCATTGATGCCATGCATTCAGTAAATAATTACACTGAAAACTATGCGCTGTAATCTAGTTTTAAAACCGTCTTAATGATGTCACTCTCTGTTGTCACTTTGCTTTCTGGCTCTTAAATAGGATGCTGTGGTAGAGAAAGGACTTGGCAATTTTTCAGAAAAGGCGACCAAATAGATAAGATTTTGATTTCCTTTCTTCAACAGTCAAACAGAAACAGGAGTGAAGATGAGATTCTGGTGATGTGTTTTTAAGCAAACGATCCATCAGATTGAAATAGATTTCATCTTTTCTAATGCAAGAAAATTTGCATTCCAGGAAAAACAGAAAAAGGGGATCTACCTTTTGCAAAGTTGTCTCCTATGCCCCATGTTGTTGTGGGACTTTAAGATGCAGCTGATGCAGCCTGAACTGTAAGAAACATATCAGCCCAGCAGACATGCCAACACTGATGCTACAGTAGTGTATCAGCCCAGTATCTGGGGGAAAGGGGGGGCTCTGTGGTAATCCCTCTGACATGAAGGCCAGGCAGTGGGGGAACAGGCTGACAACCCATCTGGGGTCAGTAAGTAGGATGATAACAGCGAACCCAGAGCTCTGCTGGACTGAGTAGATTACCAAGAGGAGCCTCACAAAACAGAAGAGCTAATACATACGTTTTTTTTTTAATCAATGTTCCCGCTAATACTTGTAGGTGTTCTGAATGTCAAATAGATGTTTTGTATTTGTGAAGCCATTTAATTTGCTCGATAATGTCTGCAAAGGATTCTGCATGTTGTATAAATGTATATCTCCTTGTCATACATCTGTGCATTTAAAAGAATAAATTATCAATTTCGATGTGTGATATATTACTAGAATTTCCGCAAACCATACACATCTGGACCGTCCTCCAACACATAAGTTTTGATTCCCGGTGTGTCTGGAAACAGATAATTTAATACTGACAGACGTCTGCTCTTAGACAGCTTTTACACAGACAAGTACAAGTCAAGCACCTATAAATATAGAAGAGAGACCTGCTGCGTAGCAAACAGTGTTCGCCCTCAGTCAAACAGAGGAGACGTAAGCTTCAATGGACAGACGGACGAATGGACAGACAGACCATCTACTTCCTAATAACTTTTAAGCTTCAGCAATACATTAAAAAACATCAGCATGTTTCAAAATTCACACTTGTGCCACTGTTCTTGTAAATTTCTCTCCCAATGAAACACTGTTTTTGCCTTGTGCATATGTCTCTCCCCTTTTCCTCTCTTTTTTCTCTGCATTCCTGTCCATATGTGTAGAAAAAGAAGAGGAGAGTAAAGTGCATTGCCAATGTAAAGGCTTGGATATGGCCAGACAGCTGTCCTACTCATTTCTACTCATGAATCAGAAGCATGCAGGTGCCTCTTCATAGGGACTTTGATCTCGATTGTAGCCCTAATGTTGTAGCTGTAAGACAGGGACGGTGTATTTTTAGGGGAAGAGACAATGTTACCTCCCTTGTGAGCATCATCCACCGACATATTGGAAATCAAGTCTCCTTTTCAGAGAGTGAAAGAGCAAAATAAAGTCAGGTGATAACAAAAGTTGTATGATACAGTGTTGAGACTGAACATTCAGTGGTGTGGAGGTGTTCTTCACTGCTTTTTCTCCTTGACTACTCATCTCGACCCGGCCATTACCTCACCGTCACGACTGCTGAGGGACTGAGAGTAGCACTTCTTCTCTTCCTTCCACTCTTCACCCAACATCACAAAACATGCCAGTCTTGGAGGGTGATAGAAAGAAATGTAAAAAGCCTTTTGAGTCTGTTTTTTCATGTCCCCACAGTGATCTTCCACCACGCTCAAGACTCAAAACTGGGAATGGTCCATCTCGTCCAGCCACGAGGCGGGGCTGGTGGGGAAGTCGGGGTATCCCGTGCTGCTTCCCGTAGAGAGGTCTGAGGTGGGGCCCCCTGCCATGGCCCTCAGAGCCTGCCCCACCCCTCCTGGCCCCCCCTGCGCCACCAGACTGTCCATGCTGAAGCCCAGGTTGTTGAGGAGAGGGGTGTGGCCAGGCAGAGAGGTGATGGAGGAGGGCGACTGAGGGAGACCGTAGGGGCTCCCTGCTCGGATGTCGTGGTAGGGCTGGCCCGCCGCGTCGACAGAGAAGCCGCCGTTCAGCACCGCGCTGTTGGTCACGTCACCAACGCTCCCATAAAGCCCGTTGCTGTGGCCAAGATCTGACAGAACCTGGTCGTCTGTGGAAGAGACACAACACTTAGCATGAAAGATGTAAAAACTCTGACACATCAACAGTGCTGTCACCTGCATGACCATTATATAGTTGTTATATTTCAATCAGTTAAGTGCTTTTATGAGTGAAATTTATTGTGGCAATGTCATGTGGATTCCATGGAAGTAAAGTAAGTGGACCAGGCAATGAGGTATTTGATAAGTATTCAGTTTTTTGTTAGTGAGAAAGGATCTGCTTTGCATCATTCGCTAACGAAGGAGGTCTGTATGTTTGGAATTAACGCAACTCAAAATATTTGCTTCCATCTCAATCCCTCCCTCGGGTGGCTTCAATATCAACAAAGCCCCAGAACGCTTTCTCTCTAATTGACTAAAAGCCTCACATGCTTTATAGAGTTTCTGTCACCATGTTTTCATTTCCCATAAAATGAGCCCTCTTTTTAAAAGCAGCTTGAGGACTTTTATGACTACCCAAAACGGGGTTCGTGAACATTAAATAACATAGGGATGTCTAAAATGTCGTTTGCATCCCACTAAGATCAATCTCTCTTTCCCAATAAGCTCCATCATGGCGACAAACAGAGGCAGGAGGATGCGTCAGCGGCCGGGGGGAGGTGTGAGGGGAATGTGAAATGAGAATGCCATTTTGGATTTGCCTGAGAATGACACCGTGCGTTTAGCAGCGCGAGGAAACAAATGAAATGCCGGAAAGACACGTTCAATTGCTGCTGCACTCTTGTCATTTAGCAGCTTGTAGGCTTCCTTAATCCAATTAGAATGACAGCATGACTGACAATCCCCTTTCAGGAATCTCTCTCTTAAGCAATAACAGATATGCACTGGGTTGAAGTTATTCACACAGTAGGTACCTCTAAAGCTCAGTTCGCTGTCACTGAGTCCTGCATCGTCAGCAGAGCTTTCCTTCTCCACTTTAGCTCCTCCTCGGCTGCGTTTGACACTTTTATAAAACTGAGTCCAGCGATGCCGACCTGCGTCCTTCTTCAGACGTTTTTCCTTTGCTCGTCGGTTCTGGAACCAAACCTGACAGAGATAATAATAATTATGATCAATCAATAACAACTACAAACATTGTAATGATTAAAAAGGAATACCTCTCTGACTAATGATTATGATTATCTTTATCTTTTAGTCAGTTTGATATGACTTTATTCAGTGTTTTTGAAACATTTTAGAAACTACTGGAGTATGACACATATAGATCATGTCTCAGTCTAAAAGAACTGTTTCTTCACATAATAAATTCAGTATTTATTATCAAATCAACAGAAAAAGCAACAAAATCATGGTAATAAATATTAAAGCAGAGAAAACCCATTTAAGACAGCTAAAAAACAATTTAACAAGATTTTTATGTCAAACAAAGTCTGTGAAGCAGCTTCAAGAGTTGTTTATCTCATTTATTGTGTCAGTTTTTAAATAAAATTTCATCCTTTTAGTTCTTTGTTGTTTCAAAGTCTAGAAGCCCAATATCTAAGTCCAGAATTATTTTTTTTAATATAAACTATATTTATATTTAAAATAGCCTGATAGTTAGACTGAATTGAATTTTTGTTCCTCTTGATTCCTTTGATGTTAAGTGAATGACTAAACAAATCAGAGACTGCAATTTAGAAGTCTCGATGCAGGCTTCTAATTTTAAAACAAGCAGTAAGAAACTGCCCAAGGGGCCTCAGCATGTAATCAGATCTTATGAGGCATAATGTTGAATTTAAAACTTAATTATTTAAAATGGTGGCTAGATGCCGATATCAGAGGGATATGATGTTGTCGTTATCCTGTGGTGAATAACCAAGCTACTGCATTTTATCTAAGCTGTAGATAATTCAGAGATATAATGGATGTCTGCAGTGGTCTGAATAGGAACAAAACCCTCTACCTGCACTACTCTCATGTCTAGCCCCGTCTCCGAAGACAGCTGCTCTCTGACGTGGCGTGCCGGCTTTGGCGAGTTTTTGTAGGCACTTTTGAGGGTCTCCAGTTGCTTAGCAGTGATGGTGGTCCTCGGTCGCTTGGTCCCCGCCTCCGAATCATCTAAAAACACCATTACAAGTGTGAGCGACTCCTTACATTTGTCACGTCAGCTTAACAGGCAGTGGCCCCCGGCCTTTGTGTGGAGTATGTGCGTTAAATGAAGTGAATGGTCATGTATGGAAGTGTATTATTGTCCTTGTGCATCTGTCCCACTCTCACAGCATAGGACATAAATCTACTCGGTGCCGGAGGAACAGAGTTATTGGGGCTGCACCGCAGCAGAGCATTGCTTAACTTTACATAATCAATCAGAGATGCATGGAAATCTCAGAGGAGAGGGAGCAAGAGAGACAGCACACACACCCGGACAATAAACAACATAGATCCACAGTCAGTGGCCGTTCCACTGCAGTGCATATACTATGGCTTAATCTGTCATGTCCTCTACTATGATTCTACAGCAAGCTGTTGTGCTTAAGTTGAGACACAGTCATTTCAACATCAAGTCACTTCTGACTGTGATGATAATGCACAGGTTAAATAATCAGTCATGATTACTTAAACATTTTTTCCTTCTTTCTATGCATGATATGTTTCATTAAGAACAAAGGTTTCTAGTTCTATTTTCACTTCTCTTAATTCTTTTCAACTGTCAGAAGCTTTGCTGAATATTAACCTCTTTTATTTTGTTGGTTCGTATTTGAATTCCCTGCAGACTCACCATTTTGTTTTGCTGTTTCATAATCCACCTTGCACACCAGCCTTCCATCCTCCATGAGGTAAAACTCGTCCCCGGTGGCCAGCTGTCGGCTGCACATGATGCAGGCGAAGCAGTGCAGGTGATACACAAAGTCCTGTGCCTTCCGCACAACCTGCGTGGGAGGGATCCCCTGTTGGCATGATGCACATTTTGTTCCAAAACGCCTGCAGGAAAAACGTAAAGAAGAGAGCTGCCTTAAGAACAGGATTGCTGCAAAACACAAACAGGGTAGATTGACATCCTTCTCCTGTTTATATCAAATTTACAAGCTGGTGGAGACAATGAGACCAAGTGAGATTAGAAATTTCACATGCTAGACAGGCATTTCTTCAACCACAGCCAAGAATGATGGCAAAGTGTCTGTGTTAATAGAAGCTCCAGCTGTTGTGGAGGGAAAAATCAGCACTTGAATGCATTTCTGTTAACGATAGACCCGTCCACAGGTTGATGGATGGAGAGGATCAATGCACTGTGTGTGGGTGTGTGTGTGAGTGTGTGTGTGTTTGCATGTTTATGTGTTTGCAGATGAACTACTGAGAACTAAAGAGGAGGAGGAAGAGGAAGAAGAGAAGAGGAAGAGGTAGGAGGAGGGGTGCTCTCAGTAAATGCACCCTGAGGAGGACCAATAAAGCACCGGCTCAGGAAAGGCTTTATATCATACAGCCAACCCACAGAAATAAAAAGAGCAAGGTGAAGCTTCCAAATCACTACTGGGAAGCATGCACCAGTGAATCCGTGTGCCTGTCTGTGTATGTGTGTGTTCTCCAGTCCCACGTGTTCCTCTCACCACAGTTTGAGCATTCAAATACCCCCCCCCAGCCATAGTGTCCCCTGGGTCAGCTAACACAGTTAACTCTCAGTGAGACTCCAGAGCTCTTTAGGTCTCTTTCAAGCTTTGAGCATTAAAACCTTTCAAACATGATTTAGTAAAAAGCCGGGATCTGCTGATCCTGTTTTGGATGAAAGTCAAACTCAATTTTATTTTGTAATGCCTCAGAAATCCAATCCTTGGAAGAAAGAAAGGAAAAAGGGGAAATGGCCAAAAAAAGAGAGAAACAAAGTACCTTCCCGGCACTTGTTTGGAAATTTTACTTTCTCTCATTATGTTAGCAGGAGAAAAAATAATAATAAAATGAGAATCGTGGGAAATTGCGTAGACGAGTTACGAATATGAAGGAAACTGTCAGCATGAAAAACGTCGTAAGTTTGAAATAGATTTGCATTGTCCAGCATGGTGCCTTAAACTGGGGTAAATAATGGCAAATTACAGTTAGATAATTATTTGATTTCATCTAGTTAAAACTGTAAATATTATCTATCACAAGATTATCAGTTTACCGGCTGCTTTCTACACCTGAGGTCGCTTTAACTTATTACCTTCTGCTCGGTTTGGTCATAACACGACATGACTTTTTTCCAAAATATAAAAAAAGCAGGTGTAAAAAAAATTTCTCAAACAATAAAATATTAACGAGCAATTCTTGGTTTACCTTAGTGGCTTAATAGCAACTTCGGGACAAGTGAATTTTTTATTATTATTATTATTTTACTGTTGCTAGCTTTTTTTTTTTTTTGACCAAACCGACTAGTCCACGGGCATTTTGTCATTTTGTAAATATCTAATACAGACGAAGCCTCCATTTTTTTGTCTCTTACCAGCCCGCTTGGAGGTGAAAGTCACCACCACGTCGCTTTCTCTTGGATCAAATGGCTTAGTTTAGATTTAATCCGGTAAAAATGTAGATACCAGTCCGCGTTTGCTCTCACAGTTCAGGAGATGAATTCAACTGAGGGTTTTTTTTGTTGTTTGTTTGTTTTGTCTTGTTTTTGTTTTTTTGTTTTTAAAGAAAGCCCGGGCAGCTAAGAGGACAAAAACTGAAGAGCCTACAAAGCGTCACTGACGCAAAAACCAAAAAATTGATAGGAAAAGCAAAGCGGTGAAGCCACTGACTTGAAGAAGTCCTCCTTGCAGTAGACGCCTCCTGCGCGGGAGAAGCACTTGTCCGCCAGCGGAGTCTGACAGTCGGCGCACTTGAGGCACTTGGAGTGCCAGTGTCTGTCCAGCACCTTCAGGATGAACTTGTCCAGGATGTGCTGACTACAGCCCGCACACTGAGGGATTTCTGCAGGGGGGAGGAGGGGGAGGAGGGGGAGACAACAGCACAACCAAGGTCACACTCCGCCAAAAGAGATGCAGAAAAGGTGACGAGCCTCTCGCCATTAGAAGAGAGGGAGTCCTGTGGTAAACATTTACATTGTGGCTTTAAACGCACTCAGCTTGTTTCCGAACTGCGGTAATAACAGGAGGCTTTTTGCAGGATCTCAGACCAGACACTGAACGTTACAAAACTTTTCCTCTAGTTTTATGTTCTTCCTGCTGCTATATTACAATGACATTTCCAAACCGTGGTGAGGGGAGGTTTGCATTGTCAGAAGCTGTTATCAGCTGTCTGACAAACACTGTGAGATATTCTACCACAGGTCCATTTTTTTAACCACTTAAATCATGGGGCTGTTTTATTTTTTAATTCTTATAAATCACGTGATGAATCGTCTTTGTTGAACTGTAATAACATGACTATAATTTATTATTATTATTATTATTATTATAATAATAATAATTATTATTATTATTATTATCATTATTATTAAGTGTGAGTCTACTGTCGTGATCAGGGGCTCTGTGACCGTCACTGTCCAAGGTGCTGAGCTCTGAGACGTTTCCATGTGGTGCCAGTCGGTGTCAGCAGGTGTAGGCGGCCGCCGGATGTGAATCAGGGCCGAGGCCAGATTATATTTCATTACATTTCATTTCATTTATTTTATTTATTTATTTATTTATTTATTTTGGTTGTTAAAAACACAGCTGCAGCTGCAGATCCCACGTGCACACGCAGGAACAGGGACCACGGGGTTTTATCTCCCGGTTCCCTCATATACACTAAACCCTGGCGCGGCATCCGTGATCCGGATTTCAACAGATAAACCACACGGTGTTTTGTTTTGTTGTTTTTTTTTTAAGTGTAATTAAATTCACAAATCTAAGAGGAAGTAAACAAAATTCACGTTTCCTCTCAAAGCTTGGCCCTCGATAAAAAAAACAAATTCGATCTTTTAGTATATTCATAAAATGAGTAGATATGTCAGCTCTGTACATCAATTATGTTATAGACACTTAAGTTTGGAAGGGGGGGTCATATTCAAATGTATAATTTTTATTATATTTAACAGAGAACTATTTCGTGATTGTTGTTGTGGAAAGGGCCTCGTCCTATAATCTTAAAAAACAAAAACAACACTGAAGATCTGCTTTGCCTCTAATCTTCCATTTTCTACAAAATGTTTTCTCCGGCAGCTTCTCTCGGTCAAACATCCACATAATATCCGCTAATGGAAAATCAATATCGGGAAGAAGCGGCCGGAGCAAACGCCAGAAAACAACCAGCACAAACAGAAACACTCAGGCACGGGACGGGTGAACCGCGGCAGAGGCGCAGTTTACTGTGGAGAGAAAAACATCTCGGCCCCGAAATCATCTGACAATAAAAGCTCAAGGAGCCTCCGCTTAATCTCATCACAGCATCTCTGCAGTCTGCGAAACAAAGCTCCCAGCTTATGCAACACGGAGGTCCGAGCTGCACGCACACAACCTGGGTATTTTAGGGATTATTAAAAATACACAGCACATCTTAAAAATGTGGGATCTGTGTAATATTTGTGTATATATATATATATATATATATATATATTTTGCTTTACGTTGCTTTCAATCTGAGACAGGAAGGAATTAGCCTGTATTTAATTGTCAATCAGCTCAGTGAAAACTGAGGAATAATTTAATCAGCTAAAAAAAATCAAAAACTTATATATTCAGCCTTTGTCACTCTCACTTTCGTGGAAGCACCAAAGCAAAGCAATGCACACGATAAATGACAGAGCAACACTCCTGCACACACACACACACTCACACACACACGAGGGCTGCACTGGTTCTGATTCACCTCCGTGCTGAATAGATTGGTACAGTGAAGACAGGAAAAGTCGAGACATTATTTAGAACATCTGTATCCATGACTGTGCCTTTTTTTGTTTTTTGTTGTTTTTTTTGTAATGGCGTATTATTAGTATCCGGGCATAAAGCGGTGGATGAAGCTGTGAAGCTGAACCAGGGACAGTGTTGTAGAGAGAAAGAGAGAAGTGGTGCTGAAAGGAAAGCGGCACGATTCTTGGCAACGACAGAGCGTCCAACGTCCAGCTCCACTGTGTGTGTGTGTGTGTGTGTGTGTGTGTGTGTGTGTGTGTGTGTGTGTGTGTGTGTGTGTGAGAGAGAGAGAGAGAGAGAGGGAGAGAGAGAGAGAAAGTAAACCTCGTGTATTCAGAAGCTCTTCTTCATATCTTTTTATCTGTTGCCTCCACTCTCCACTCAAGGCTCATTTCCTCAGGCACACAGGAAGTGAAACACATTTTCAAAGATGTCCAGAAGCCAAAACTCCCTTTTTCAGAAAGGAAAGGATTTGGCTGCATCTCCGTTTTTTTTTTGTTTTTTTTTTTACAATTGTCAAATGATTTGTGTTAATTAAACATGAGGTAAACACTTTCTATCCCAGACTAATGGCCTGCTGGATAACATTTGGGTGCAACTGCCCTGAGTCAGCAGAGCACTCTGTCCGCGATATCAAAAAATATATATTTAGATAAATTCTGTGTGGCCTTTATTCTTGGAGTAATCCAGATTTAAGTCCAGGGTGAATGCTGGCGCTGCAGGGAGCTGAGTGGCAGGATCTTTATCCAATCTTTTAATCTGCCTCGATTTATAAAATTAAAGAGCATAAGCCGACCACATACAGGCTCTTTTCCTTTGGTCAGGTTTACACACTCTGCTGAACAGGCTCCAACTCTAACACGACATATCATGTGGTTATCCTACCTCACCTGCCTCGCTGTTTTCGGTTAGTTTATAAGAAACAAGGGGAAGGAACGTGGGTCAAGGGAAATACGCCTAATGTTACTTTTTTCTTCTTCTTTTTTTTTTTGGGAGGGGGGCAGGAGGCCAAATATGTCAGAATTTACACTAAACGTTTAGAGCTGCAGGAGGAAACTGTTTCATTATCAGACGTTTTGAGACCAGGGAGATGTCTAGTAATTATCTAATAGTATCATCCCATTTTGTTGTGGATTATATTTTAGGGAGGTAGCCTATTAGCCTCGGTCCATCTGTACATTTTCTCTGTCTCCCCTCTGAATAATTAGGTCAGGGCAGAAATGCATCCCATCGCACTTGTATCTCGGTTGCTCGGACAGATTATATAAAAAAAAAAGGGCCTGTCGCAGATTAACACGCCGGGAACAACAGATGCAAGGTAATTCTCGCCTTTGATGCTGGAAGAAAAATATAATGGAGATAAGTAACTGCGCTAAATATTTGGCTTTATCCTCGGTGAATGGTGGCATTAACGAATATTCCGCTTGTTATTGTGAAACACAAGCTAATGTCCAGACCTTTGCCTCGGAGACAAAAAAAAAAAAACCTAACACTTAAGCGTATCCGACGTTTATTCGACGCGGTGACGAGTATCAGTCAAACTCGGCGAGTATTCGTCGGATGGGTGATGACAACTGCGTCTGATCCCTGTGCCACACACGCTCGTTTACACGTTAACAGCCGCCTCTGACACCAACAACCTGACGGAGGATGCAGCGAAGTTTGAGGCAATTAAATCAAGCTTTATAAAAATGAGAGAAATCACCCTTTTTTTTTTTTTTTAGGATGGGGCGAATCACCAGAGAGCCATTTCTTTCACCGGTCAAATGTTGCAGATGAGCCCCGCAGGGCTGCTCAGATTAATTGGACATGCGGGCTTTGCGTGGTCATGAGACAAGTATCATCTGTTTGCAGGTTTTGTTTTCGTTCACGCTGAGACACAAGGACACATTTCTGGCCTGTAAACGTGACGGTCTAAGACTGAGAGGTTCCGGCTCCCCTTCCTCACCCCTCCTCGTCCTCGGCCGAGTTGACTGAACCCTTCCCCCTGCAGCGGTGTGCGGCTGCAGCCCGCCAACCGGTTTCCGGATTAATAATCGACACAGATATCAGGATGGTGATTGAAAACAAAATAAAAAAATTAAAATACTTAAAAATTTTTTTTAAAAAGTCTTACGTTGCAGTGGCACTCCGAGAATCTCCGGTAAACTCTTTACAGGACTCTCCGTCTGTAGGACCGCCGCACTTTGCATCATCGTGATCCAAACCGGGAGACAAATGCACGCACATACACCCGCAACACGGTGGGCGCACTCCCCCGTCCCGTCTCGTTGAGAAAAAAAATAAAAAAAGTAGGCTGACGGTGGTGGCAGCGACGCCGAGGCCTCTCTCCGCTCTGCGGGCTGGTCTCCCTCGCCGTCCCGTCGAGCCTTTTACCCCTGTTAAAGTCTCTATTCCCGGGGCCGGTGTCCGTGCCGCGCCGTGCCGAGCTGTTTTGGTGTGGATCAGACAGGCTGCTTCGGTCCATTCAGCGCCGCAGGGGCGGCGGGGCCTGACGTCACCGCGGCAGAGACTGGCCGGGGGGCCAATAAGAGAGCAGGAAGAGGAGGCCCCCCCGGGGGCGGAGAGCCTTCCTCTATAGGTGTACGAGCGAAGAGAAGGAGAGGAAGAGAGGCGTCTAACGTGGTATATATATATAAAAAAAGAAAAATCTCTCCGGAGAGGCGGGACCTCGTTCCTGTGCAAGACCATAAATAGCTCACTGCAGTGGCTCCCCGGAGGGGGCCCCGGGGCCAGCATGGGTCCCTGTGGGGAGGGAGAAGGGCTCCGCGCGGCCGGGAAAACGAGGAACAGTTTGATTTCGCTTTTATTTATCTTCTTAGAAATTCATTAAAGAGAGGATGAGCAGCTTTCCCCGCTGCTCAGTGTATGTCCTGAAATCTTTTCTTCAAAACACACACACACACACACACACAGACCAGACACAAACGGGACAATCAGCAGGTGAGATGGTGACATCGAACTACTTCACTGAATTAAACACGTTTGTCTTGGTTTTTTTCATTGGGCCGGAGGGCGATCCGGGATCGCACAGGCGACGCGGTTGCAGTGTAAAAGGTGCATAAATTGCGAAGCCGTCAGCACGAAAGAAAACATCTCCCTTGTAAAACGGAAGCCTCCTTATATCAGTTCAAATGACTTTTTTCACGGTGAAAAAGATGCCAACTGAGATGTCACAAACAGCTGCGGGAGCAAAGGTGAAACCACACCACAAAGGAGACGTGATTGGACACGTGTCTGAGTCGGACGCACCTTCACCTGTAGGAGCTGCCTCCATTTTTTTTTGCCTCCAGTGTGGTGGCTCCCAAGCAGCCGGGCCCTTCTCAGTGACAGGCGGGATTAGGAGTCTGGGCGCAGTCCTCCTGACACTGTTCATTTCAGACCCCATCGTCTGAGGCTGCTCTCCCGGATAAGATATTCCCCCCGGAGGCCTGCTAGTTCAAGCTAGATGAACTCAATCTTCGCTTTCAATTTACTTCAAGCTGGGGGGGGGAAGCAAAGCAGAGAGTGGCGCTTTCCCGCCGGTCCGCCTCCAAACCGGCACAGGTTGCTTCCATCCAACAGGGAGCCAGCACGCAGGTCCCAGGTGAACGTGTCCCGCTCGCTACACACACCCACATCTGCCCGCACACATCTGGATACACGGTCAACTACAGGAAAAAGCACTGATTTCCATTTGAGTAAAAACGTTGTTTATTTTTATATTTAATTCATCATAGTATAATTCAATACAATTTTTTTTTTTTTTTAGCAGTTTAAATGTCCTAGTTCCAGTTTAATAATTCAACCATAAGGCTCTAACAACAACATAAACAACAACAACAACAGCAACAACAGCAACAACAGCAACATCAACAGCAATAATAATAATAATAATAATAATAATAATAATAATAATAATAATAATAATAATAATAATAATAATAATAATAATAATAATAACAACAACAGAGACTACAGATTTTCCGGAAAATGCTAGAAAATTTTAAGGAAAAAAATGTCTGCACAAATATTGCCCCCAAATAGTAATAGAAATACATGTGTAATTGAATTAGTAGTGGAAATGTGCAGCGATCAGACAGTTTGGCTGAAAATTACGAAAATGACCACTCAGATATTCTACTTTGGTGAATTAAACAAGCATTAAGCATAAGCCAACATTGCCGAGATTTTCTCTGTTACATTCTTCCTTTTATCCTCGAGCCTTTCCCCCGTGTTGTCTGTTTCAAACCACGGGCTGCTTATTCTATTGTCGCGCACGTACTGTAACTACGGAGCCACAATCCCATAAGCCGGCCGCTGTGTGGTTAATGTTTCAAATGTATTTAGTAAAATGAAAACGCACATCAAGCTGATTAAAAAACGAGGCTCGGATATAACAGGAATTTTATCCAGCCGATTCAAGGCTACAGTTTCGAGGCCAGGTGTACCATCCGGCCATCCATCCATCCATCCGTCCGTCCATCCATCCATCCGTCCATCCGTCCATCCGTCCATCCATCCATCCATTGGTCTTAGTTTATTTTCATTATACACTTTTCCCCTCAAGATCATTCAATTTATTCGGCGATTCAATTACTCTGATTATTGGTATCGAGACCCTTTAGCTGCCCTGGAAAACAGTGCAGATAAAAATGCTCTTAACTTGTCAGCAAAGGGCAACACAATTAGAATAATTGACGGATGCAAAATGCAGAAAGAGAAACGACGTGAGCGCGAACATCTGGTTTAGTGGGACACTAAATGATGAGATGGCAGAGAAATGCTGGAATGACAGAATGAACGGCGAAATAATCCGCATCTGGATCCACACAGATATTTTCAATAAATATTTATAGTGCACACGATGGCAGGAAATATTTGAAGGATGAAATGACGGATGAAAGAAATAGAAAAAATTCGTATCTTAATACTGACATAAGGGAATCCAATTGTTTAGAGCCTGGGCGTAGCAATAAAATTTGCACTAATGATGACATATTATTTTTGATCATTAAACAATGCACGTAAACAGAAGAAAGAAAAGCAAGAGAAGGAGAAAAAAATGAATTATCAAATCACTGTAATAATGCACACTCTAAGAGATGATGGATATTTGTCCAAGATGCCACTGTAAGAAAAAAAAGCTGCGGGGGAAGCTGCAATAATTCAAGCAGAGGGCGACTCCTTTGCCACCGCCGTTGACCCAGTCACCTCTAATTAGATCTAATATTTCAGTGGACGAGTTCATTGACATCTGCGATTCACAAGATCCATCTTACCGAGCAGGGAGTCACAACTACAAAAAGACATCCGTCCACACAAGGTGAGCAGGCTGATGGGGAGTGTAACACAGGTGTGTGTGGTGCGTGTGTTTGTGTGTGTGTGTGTGTGTGTGTGTGTGTGTGTGTCACTCTGCAGTTCAGGCCTGGTTTATAATGAGCCAAAACATCAGAGACGGAATTGGCAGTATTAGTTATTTTCATGCGTGCATGTACAGGATGCATCCATTGCACATTATTCCAGTTTTACAGAGGTGAATAAGACAGAAATTAAACACGAGAGCAAATGCAGATCACAAATATTGACAACACCACAAAATTAATGTTAACCCCACATTCATTTTGTGCGCAAACAGCAGGAAAAAAAGCAGCATTTTTAGAGATCAAAACCAAAATGAGCTATTTCTCAGTGACATCACTTCGGGGAAGATTCGTGTGTTAGAAAGCTGTAAATTCCATCTGTCTCTAAAAGATGAATTTACAGCAACACCATGCAGACCTACCTATTTATCGCAACCCGTCGCTGATATTGAGGCAGACTCTCTCCTCCTCCTCCTCCTCCTCCTCCCCCTCCTCCTCTTCCTCCTCCTCTTCTCCTTCTCCTCCATGCCGCTGGGGTTTGTTTGAGCAGGATGAAGCAGACACACAGCAGCGGTCGGCCCACACTTTCTCCGGCCGCGTCTCCGCTGGTTACAGCGACGTTGGGCAGCGGTGGCACCGCGTCCCTCAGCGTTTGGTCCGAAGGCAGGAAGAGGAGCAGGGAGAGAGGGAGAGAGGCAGAGAGCCAGAGGAGGAAACCTTAGGAGAGATCACGGAGGAGAAAATTAAATTGCACTTGGGGGGCAAATTCTATTAGGGAATAGTTATTGTCTCCTGACAGCTCCTGTCCATTTGGGTAATTAGTAGAAGAGACTGGTTGAATAAAGGAAAGCTATTCCCGTCAGAAATGGTATTTTCCAATTCCCCGATTGAACCTGACCCCGTCGAGCTAAGACGAGGCGGTAATAGGCTCATTTGACTCAAATCACTGGTGGTACGGTTCAGCCAAGAGTCCCTGATAAAAAGACTTAGATTTAGATTCACAAATAAACCTAATGGGGGTGTTTTATTATGTTCAAGACACATTGGAAATGCCTAGAAAGGCTGCACTTATCACTGACATTATTATTATTATTATCATTATTATTATCATTATTATTATTATTATTATCATTATTATTATTAGTAGTAGAAGTAGCAGTATTAGTATTTATCTTTTTTATTATACACTCATAGGTGCAAGAGAAATAAAACGTGTACTGAAAAACTCTGACTGGCAAAGTCAGGTAAATCATCCGATTTAATTCTTCTTCAACTCCTATGATTCACTGACACCTGCTCAAGGTGTTGCACTGCCTGCATGCAGCGCGGTGCATGCTGGGATACACTCCAAACCAAAAATCTATGACACAGAAATTTTGACTCTGAAAATAACACCTTATGCAAAATTTAGCAAATCTCTCAAAGGAAACCTCGATTTTTAATTCGGTTTATATCACAAGTCTAGAATTGGGGGTTAGTTTCAATTAAAACCTGTTTGACATCTAATTTTTTTCATATGGAATTAAACAAACATAAACTGTTGTTAAAACAAGTTTAAGGACTATAATTTTACATTTACATTTAAGATAAGGATTAAAACAAAATGACCCCAAGACCCTGTCATTGTTAATAAATTACATCAAATGAAGACTTATCTAAAACTCCTTTCATCCCCTCAGGAATTTCTGAGGAAAGTGAGGAGTGAATCTTCCTGGTTCAGTGACAGGAGCAGTGTCAGCTGAGTGAATTAAAACAATGTGAGTGACAAGTGTTGGATCTTCTCCCACTTCATTACCCAAACACTTCCTGTAAGATATAGACACTAACTCTGGAGGGGGGGGTGGCAGAACAGAACAGAACAGAACAGAACAGACATTAAAAAAAAATGGCCAGGGTTGTGTTGAAATTACAATAAGGCTGTCGAGCATTTTGTCCAGGCCTAAATACAATTGATAGTAGGACGTTATACATTTTGTGGGGTTCCCCTCCTTCCTGTTCACGCTTCTCCACAGCTCTCTGCTGCACACAGATGAACTGCAAGAACTTCCATTTTCTTCCGCTTGGTACAAACGGCAGCCTGACAAACTGACGGTGAGATGAGATGTTTGGAAAGATCAGCAGATGAGCGTCCACATGAAAGTAGGAGGGAGCGCAGCAGTAAAATGAGATGGATCTGACCCTACTTGACTCCTGCCTCTGGAAGGCAGAATGTTTAAAACCGAAAGGGGACCAGGCTTAGTTTGGATGTGATATATTCCATTGCCATATATTAACCTTTTTTTCATAATATGCCCCCCCCCCCACCACCACCACCCCCAACCCTCTTCTCCCTCTGTCCACAGCAGGAAGCTTTATAGTATTATTAAAGTCAGAAAGAGAGATGACAGAAAAATGCATCAAGCCCCTCCTGCATTTTAATATCAATACCGGAGGGGTAATAAACATCGAGGCAGAGAGCATACAGGAGAGGAGCGACTATAAACCCTACAATGTCTAATTTATGGAAGACAACAACAGGGCAGCAAGGTGAGGTTTTTACCCTTCACTCTATGCTTTCATAACACAACAATGTCTCAGTGCACAACATTTATTTTCAACAACAAAAAATACGTACACAAAATAAAGTTTTGAAGAAAGTAGTCAGGCCATTTTTAGCAGCAGAGATGACACATGATGGAACTGGAGGAGTAATGACAAACAAGCAATGGTGTCTCACAGAAGGCAATTAAGTAAAGGGGAAACACATGCTTTGTAGGGTTCTGTCCTGGAGCTTTCAACCATATCACTTGATCTTCATCAGCAAATAAAATTTGGACATTTGTCACAAATTGTAGATGTTCATTTTCAGTTCTTTTTCTGAGCACTTTAAGGACTTCTTGTCAATACTGGTTTAAAATTTTGGGTTCATTCATATCCTGAATGGAACTAACAGAAACACTAACTGCTACATTCAGCTCCAAAAATGCGGAAAACAACAACAACAAAAAACTTCTTCAATGCTCTCTACCATACACAGACGAGCCACGAGTTCATGTTCAGATCTAGATAAATGAAGATGCTTGCACAGGTCAGACGGATAAGAAAATAGATACCACCCTCATGTCTGTCTGTTAAATATGAAGCTACAGCCAGAAATTAGCTTAACTTAGCATAAAGCCTAGAAACCAGAAAAAATCTGGTTCTATCCAAGAGTAAAAAAAAAAAAAAATAAAAAAAAAATCAGCCTATACGCAGATCTAAAGCTCACTAATTAACAAATGAGCTGCTTTGAAAGTTTTCGCAAATTTTTTTATGTAATCCTTTGTTTTTATGGTTCTGTTGGTCTAACCCTTGCTTATATTTTATATATATATTTTAAATCTTTTTTAAATTTTGAATTTCTATCAATATCTAATAAAAACTTTAAAGGCCAACAGTGTTTTCAACCTTTACTGGTAGTACTTTAGCTTGAGGCATAGGTGTGACCCTACATGGATCCTGAGCACAGAGGATTCATCTAAACACAAATTATATTGAAATTTTCCTTTTCACCAATTTGTCACCAATCTATTTGTCCCAGTGTCTCAAATTTCACTGAATTTCTAAACTAGTTTTCTTTTTGTTTTGACCTTTAGGAACAAACCCTCAGATTGAAATCCTGTGTGCGTGCAAACTTGATAAAAAATAAAACTGATTCTGCTTCTGAATTCAGACACATTAAGAGCACGAAAAGATCTTGATTTAGATTTGAAGCCTCTTTCCTCAGTGTGAAATGCTCACCTCCGGCCTTGGCAAAGCTACACACAGATATCACATTGCTGCCAACTAACTCATTAACCGTCATTAGTCTGAAGCAGCAAAACACTTGCAGGCTCAAGGTACCTGATAAAGGGCTTCGGTAGAGTAAGGAGCACAAAGCATCGCTGACTCCAATCCAATAACAAACACAGGGAAACATTTAAACAGATTAACAGATCAGATGTGTGGTAGAAAAGTACTCACACCAAAAGACAAGTAGAGATTTAAGAAAAAAATATATAAACCTTTATAAGCAATTCACATTGTCTCCATGGTCCCTGACTTGAATGTCAGCAAGGGTAAACAAAAAGCATAAGTAAGTCATATTCCAATTATAACAAAAAGTTCACAAACACAGAAGAAAGTGTTTGAAGGGTACATAGTTCCTCTGTCCATTTTCCAATGAGAAAAACAAACAAACAAAAAAAAGCAGCCCACCCAGATATTAGAAAATTGTCTTGTGATATATTGGATAAGGTTTGAAAAATGAATAAATAACATGCAGAAGCTTCCCTGTGACAAACTGTGCTTTTCTCAATCCATTCTGGTGATCATAATGTGTCATTGAGTGTCTAATTCAAAGTATCTGAGAGTTTGATTAAGTCAAGCAACCACAGCTGCTCAGCCTTGATGCTCCTCTGCTTTAATGTATGGCTATTAATCAACCCTTTGTGTACGTGTGTATGTGTGTGTGTGTGTGTGTGTGTGTTGTTAGAGGAATTGACTGCCTTAACTCAACTATTCCACCATCAAAAGCTGTCGTCCTGCCAATGCTGAAAACGTGGTTTGGATAAAGATATGGAGTTGGGTTTGGGACGAGATCACAGACTCTCTATATATATACATATGTATATATATATATATATATATATATATATATATATATATATATATATGTGTGTGTTTGTGTGTGTGTGTGAGAGAGACAGACAGACAGACAGGAGGGGCTTGGAGGTTAAGGGCCAGGAGTCACGGGAATTCAAGCCAACGTTCCAGGAAACACAAAGCTCAAGATCAAGCATCGGCTGTCTTTCAGATGGGCGTGTTGTAATCCAGATGACATCAAACCCCTCGCCCTCCATCCACCCATCCATTTATCCCTCACACACACGGCTCCCTCCGTCATCCATTGCACCTGAACCCTTCTCCTATATGTCTCTGACCCCGAGGGTTCACTGCCCCCCTTGGTGGAGCCCACCTCCAAGTGTGTGAGGAGGGAAGAAGCGGCACGAAAGCCGATTGCGTTTTAATAAAGTTTATTATCTGCAGGGAGCTAATCCTCAAGGGTAATCTCTCCCCTCTAGTCCTAAAGGAAAGCTGGATTACTCACTTGCTATAATCCCAATGAAATTGTTAGGATTTAGCTTGCGCTGCACAGCAGATGGCAACAGGCTTTTTCCTTCAACCTTGGATGCTTTAACCCCCCCATTATACATGCAACATCCTGCTCCTCCTTTGCCTCATGTCCTGGTAGTCTTGGTCAAAACAAAGACTAACAGAACAGCACTATCCCAATTCTGGAAGGTCCTGTAAAATACTTTGATGTCTTGAGGCAATACAGATGTTACAGAGGTTTAACCCTCCTCTGTCAACTCCCATTAAATGGTAAAAAATGCATTTAATGTGGCATACATTGTCACATTAAAGTTTTCAGTGACTGATCAGAATATTGAAAAAAACAATGAGTCCTTATCAAAAATAATTTTATTGATTCAGATAGAAGCAAAGAAGCAAACAGAAAAACACAGTGTTTTTGAGACGACCAGCAGAGGCTTTACGTCATAGAGACCAGCTAAAAACAAATCCTGCTTATTCTAAAACCTTGTCCAGTGTGAACATATGCGTCGCTCCACAACACTTCGTTAACAACCAGAGTAACTGTTTTGTGAGCTCAGCAGTGTGATGCAATATTCAGAGACATGATATAACTCTCAGTGTAATGCAGACCAACTCAAAGGAACTAAATAACAAAGAGCTGATCTGCTCTTCTCTGTAGAAACTTAAGAGCAGACCTGCTGGTACAGTCACAGTTTTCAACAAGCTGCAGTCTCACAACAGTTTTTAAAGAACTCATAAAGAATTTAAGGATTTGGATTGTTTTTTTTTTGCCATCTTATTATTTATAACAAAACTCACAGAAATGCACAAAACTTACAAAAATCGCAGTGACAGACTGGAGGGGAAAAAACCCGGTTAATCTGTAATTTAAGATACAACAGAACTCATTATTTCTGAAATCACAGGAGAATCACCTATTTGAGTATTTGGTTCAATTGATTCAAATATTCTTTACACGTAAATATATACAAATTGCTACTAAAACTCAATTCATCTCATATTGGGTATAATGTCATCCTTCTTAAGTGGTCAAAACAGAATCAAAAGCACCTTAACTCAAGCACCCCAAACAGAAACGCACTCTTTGAAATATACTGTATATCTATGTGAACAGTTTTCCCACAGTTGCTTCCTGAAGAGCTCTGGTGGCCGGATTAAGTGCAAAGTTACATAACTGCCCTGATTTTCAAAAAATTTCTGCAGGTACTCTGCTAATTTTACCTTCTCCAACTATCCAGTTACATGTGACACATTCACAATATTTGGAACGAACCATGCTGTTGCCTACTTCAGCTGTAGGTAACAGTTAAGTGGCGTACCTAAGATGGTGCTAATCTTGACACATCCCTTTACACTAACCTTAACCTTAGCCTACATGAACCTAATGAATGTTAATCATTGCTCTGCCACTTTGGATGCTCTTTGGTTCAGGGCAGGGATATTTTAACCCGTCGTAGCCTGAGGCGGTTTTTGAAGAACAGGTACATGGCAAGAAGACACATAGAGGACAGGAAATAAAGAATGACACATAAGCTGATGTCCACTTTGGAGAATCCAATGGTCAGCACAGACATCCAGCGTCCCCTGGGGCTCAAATCCTCACCAAAGTACTGGTCGGTCAGTTCTCGCTTCTGCAGCCGCTTCCTCTGCTGCCCCGAGTCCAGCTCAAAGTCTGTCTCAATAGGTTGCAGGCCCACCATACCCAGCCCTGCATCCAGCTCCATGCCAAGCCCAAACACAGGCCCAGGCTCCTGCTCCTCCTTCCTCTGCAGGGTGCGTTGTTTGACCCGACTGGAGGCAGCCACTCGCAGCGCCTTGGCCTTGTAGTGCTGGTTGACAAAAGAGTCGAGGTCCACGATGTCCTCCTGCGCGTCTCGCATCTTCATACCCACAATGCTCGGCCTTCTGTGGGCCTGCCGCCGGCTTCCAGCGACCTCAATCTCACGTTTTGCCCAGGGACTTGGCTCAGTTGTCTTACTGCCCATCTCATCTGCCACCGCCGCTCCCTCGACACCTTCCTCTTCTGCATCTGCCACTGCCTCATCCTGTGGCTCCTCTCCATCCTCCTCTTCTTCCTCCTGTTCTTCCACAGTGGGCTGTGACGTTACAGGGTGCATGATAACGTTCAAGGCCTCCCTGGCTTTCCTTTCTACACGTTTCTGAGCTTCTAAAGCTAGCAGCTGGCTGGCGTGTTTTTCCCTCTGTTTTGCCAGGACCTGGCTTTCATCTTCAAGATAGTCTGACAGGGAAAGGCAAGCAAACACACAGATATATTATTTATAAAGCAATTACATCTAATATAGAATCAGATCATTTACTAATAATCTTGAATCGATGGTGAATTTCACTTCAGCTCTGAAACTCTTCCTTTACTAATCAATCATCACAGCAATGAATGTTAAAAAAACAGAAAAAAAACAAAACACTTTTCCTGCAAATTAAAGGCAGCAAAACAATATAATAAATACCTTAGATTGAGGGAAAATTCAATTTGATTAGATATCAAACTTGCTTAATTTTATAGAACTGGGTAACCTCAAATTAAGTACATTGGAGAAAGAAATGAGAAGAAACTAACAGAATCATACAATTGGGAATAGAGATAAAATATATTTAAAAAGGAAAGGCTGGTGGACTTCCTAAACAACTGTTAACAGGGAGGTAGAAGGAAGAAATATTTTTTTGTAGTTCAGCTAAATTGTTCAATTAAATCAGATGTGAGATTTTCAGAAAAGAAAAGCTGTGGGTGTGGTTTTCAGTGGCATAAACCAATACCTCTGAGAATGCTGTCTGAGGAGAAGTAGGACAGGAGGAAGTGGAGAACCTGCTCCTCGTTCCACCTGTGATCCCCGTTTTCCTTCACCATATGGCAGGCTGGACACATTTCTGGTGAAGGCCACTGGATCTTTGGGAAGTTTGGGTCTTCACTCAAAGCACCTAAAGAGAAACAGACAGAAAACAGGGCTACTGTCTTGTACAGCAGAGTTGTGAATGCTTCAAGACTGTGAGTGGCTCAAGCACACAGCAATATAGGGGGAAAAAAAGGTCTATTATTAACCATTAAAGGTTTGCTTGGTGGTTGAAAAATAAAAATGCTGTACTGTAAGAGCTGGACAAATAAACCTACTGACATGTATTACTGGCTCATAAATATGATCATCAAAGTTAAAAATATGTTTGCTTAAAAAGGTCTTGTACAGCTTTGAAGAGGTGAAAAATAGCTACCATCCTTGTGACAGTCCACCGTGCAATTACACGGGCAGTATTGTTACTTGGTTAATTGTCATATTGTGACACTTTATAATTCTATTTTGTTACACTGTTGAAAATATTGCCATTTTTATTCTGTTACTTTACAGAACATCAGACATATGATTAATACCCATTACATGATGCACTGCCAATCACTAACCTTCTTAAATTAATTGTATACTGTATATAGCAATCCTGGTACTATATAGAGCAAATTGTATCAAGTCCATATGGCACCATGTGGACTCATTACTACATTAAAATATTGCATTCAGGTAATCATATAATTTTCAATTCCATGCAATTTATTGTAGTCTTATAGAGGTTGTCTTTGAATGCTGGACTTAAACTTGAAATTGATTTTTTTCAGATGTAGATTATGTAAGCAGTCCTCCTCTTTCACTACTACAGCTTTATCAATGTCTTTCTTACATTAACCAACTAATGAGCCCCTGACTAACTTATATGAGATATCAGATATGGTCAGAAAATGTTAGATAGATCTAGATTCAGCCCAGATACAGTAACCACGCAGTTTAAAGGTTCCAGTCAGCTGCTTCATCTATTGTTGTTTCTATTACTCTCCTTGCTGATGCGCTTACTTGGGGATGCAAGTGCTTTGAGGACTGAATGCAATCTGTGTTGAACCCATTTGATCTTGTCACAGTGCTCATAAAAACTAAGTGCCTATATGCATATGTGTATGTATGTGTTTAAGTGTGTATATGTAAATCATCTGTCCGTGTTTGTGTGCATGTAATTTAGGGATTGATATTTTTGTGTGTATGTATGTGTATGTGTATGTGTGTGTGTGTGTGTGTGTGTGTGTGTGTGTGTGTGTGTGTGAATGTATGACAGGGTCTAATAATGATCAATGGGCTTCTGGGATGTCCCAGTGGGAGGGGTGGTGAGATAATAGATGTGGCCAAAGTGGACAGCTTCCCTCCATGTGTACACACACCCACACACAGACACACACACACACACACACACACACACACACACACACACACACACACACACACACACACAATCCCTGTTTCAGGCACCAGACCTTGGTGCTCTGGACCACCTGTCTTGTCCCTTCACACCCCTTTGAAAGCAAAGTCCAATCTCCAAATTGAACATGAGAGCAACACAAACCTCAGAGGGCATCTGCCCTTCTAATGAATTAGAAACTTTCTCCTTTAACATTTTTTCTTTTATTTAGCCACTGCCCATCAACACCCCTCATCACCCTCACAAACACACATGCACAAACCCTGCACCCATGCAAACCAACTGGCAGAGAAATACACCCTTAAAAAAATACATTTGCAGGCTCGTACACAGGCTTAGATGGACGCACAGTGTACAAATACCCACAGGGACACACACACACACACAGGGCTGCATCTAGTAATAAATTGCTTGTTGTCACCAACGGGCCATTGTGTGTGTGTGTGTGTGTGTGTGTGTGTGTGTGTGTGTGTGTGTGTGTGTGTGCAAAGAGAGAGAGAGAGAGAGAGAGAGAGAGAGAGAGAAAAAGCAGAGCAGCAGCAGGTCTGTCACTTTACAGCACTGTCAATTTACATCCTCCACCACCTCTATACCCGCTCCCTCCTCCCTCTCTCCGCTGCTCAAGATTAATCTCAGTCATATGCATGTGTGTATGTACTCTGCATACAGTACTTTACATAAAGGATACATCAATTTTACTGTCTCGCGGATGGGTTACTGCCTATGGGTGTGTGTGGGGGGGCTTTTATACATTTCAGCAGGTGAGAGCTCACACCCATTGACACCCACCAGCACACACACCCCAGATGCCTCACATGTCTTTCCTTATTCTAATCAGCTTGCCATGTTTGCAGCCAGGGTGACTTTAGCCATACTGGCCATATTGAGATTGCAACAATGGACTGTCACAGCGATGTCATCAATGCCGCACATACATATTCATCAGGTATAAATATGTATTGTTCAGCACGTCAAACTAGCTTCCTCAGCAGTAATTCTGAAAGTGAGGATCACCTACACTGTACGGTACACAGAGCCATCATAGCTGCTAGGGAGTGCAGCTGGTGTCAGACATTTGATGCTCTTTTAAAGATTGGAGAAATACAAGTTCCATATAATCTAAAGCTGTTGAGTGTCAAGTTCAGATTCTTTTTTTTTTGCTTTAATTTTTAAGACAACATCAGATCAAACACAATAACAAAAAATTCATGGTTGACACAGTTAAGCCCTGATTTCCACTTCGCTCCTTGATGTAAACATGGGAAAGATGCTAGAGTAGAGCTCACTAGGCAACATCATACTACCAAGAGACCTAATATTAAATTACTTAATAATCATCAAACTCATACAAGTGAAACATATAAAAAAATATGAACAAATCTGACCGTTTTACAATTGTAGAGGCTACTTGTAATTTTAATGTACACAGGTAACTAATTTAAAGCAAAAAATGAGGACACTGTGCACATCCAACCCTATATAGAGGTTTAAAGGTAACTTATCCAAAGCACTGGACAAGAGAAAAAAAAAGAAACAGGTACCTGTGTTGGTACTGAACATGTTGCTCAGCTCTATCCTATAGGGGTAACCATCCAAGCTGTTGGAATTGTTGTTTGCCAACATGTATCAATGGATTCAAGCCCAACACAATCCTAACTAACTTATTTTGAAATATTTGTATACTTAAGTCATTGTTCAGTTAGTTTCTGATTTAAAATTTCTAAATTAAAAAAATTACCAATGTTAGCTAATGTTATTCGAGTTATTTTCATATAACATCAAACATGTAAGAATTATTGATACTTTTGTTAAATAAAGAGCTTTGTAGAAAACAAGTTATATCTTAAAGTAAGGTTGATTAAAAAAATAAATTTTTAATATTGGTACTTAGACGTAGATGCTTTATCAGCACGAATATAGGAAAATTCAAACGATACCCAGTACTAATTATTATCAAGATATTGAGGCTATTCTCCATGAAAAAAAAACAAAAATATGCAGACAGTGCTGCACATGAACCTGCTGCTGTTTTGTCTGTAGAAATGTGAATCAGTCTCAGCCTGTTGACAAGCAGCAACAGGACTGAGCTGCCACCAGTCTTAATTCTGCCTCTGCAAGGAGGCAAAGGGCCCTGGGGCCTCTTTGTTGCCAGCTAAATTAATTGTTCAGCCGCTTTACAAATAGCTGCTCTTTCATGCATGGCTGCTCCCGAAAGGAGGGGTGGGGAGGTCTGCTAAAGAGCTCCACTTTAGGCAAAAGGGAGAGGAGGGGTTGAGTGGATGGAGTGTGCTCTCCTCAGGGAGATGCTGCCACTCATTGCTACAAACACAGCCAAACCCTCAGCTCCTCCCTCTCTCTCATTCTGATTCACCCAACTTATCCCCTGTGGACCCCAGCTCGCCCTCCACCATTACTAACTCCCCCTGCCACACGCCACAACTTGACCCATGCTTGGAAAGGCTGCTTGAGTGTGTATGGGAAGGGGCAGGAAAAGAGGGGGAGCTCGTGTGGCTTGTGTCATGGTGTTTGCCACCTGCTGTCACGCAGTATCTTGGGAATTGTGTGTTTGTGTGTGTTTGTGTGTGTTTGGTGTGTGTGTGTGTGTGTGTGTGTGTGTGTGAGTGTGTGTGTGTGTGTGTGTGTGTGTGTATGTGTGTGTGGGCGTGTATGTATGTGTGGGCAAAGAGGGTTGGCTCCTGGGGGACCCATCCTGCGAGGATGCTGCACTATTACTTGTCAAGCGGAGGATATGAGTCCCAGGGGATAGTGAGTGGAAAGACATACACAGGAATAGAGAAAGAGAGGGAAGACGGATGGATGAAGGGGGGAAGGCTGAATACTGTTTAAGTGTCTAGGGAGCAGACGCATGCAGGGATGGGTGTCCTTCTGGTCCCTGCTGTTCAGGACACAAGCTGTCCCTGAGATAGAAGAGGGGGCAGTCAACACAAACAAAAGAGTGATTTAACAAAGTGGGCTGTTAATGACAGCCCTGTGCCTAATAAAATCATATGAACACAGACAAGGGAGGAGGGATGCTCAGGGGCTGTTTAGCACTCTCTTGATTGATAAGAAGAAGTGTAATATGCTGATACAACATGGTCAAGGATGAGAGAAAACTTTGTAAAATTCTATACAAAGTGAGTCAAGACAGTCTGGACTGTGGAAGAAGGAAGAAGTAGAAATCCTCTTCCTTGTGGATGCCAGGAAGAAGTAGAAATACAAAGAAAGTAATCTCATGAAGGATAAAAGATTACAATTTATGTGTATGGACTATTAAAAGTTACTAATCGGCCTATTATGCGGAGTTTAAAACACATGACCTGGAGAGAAAGCCTCAGTTTGAAATTGGGGCTACAGGGCTACAGGGAAGGTCCAGGTGTGGAATTTAGGGGAAAAGAAGTCAGGACAGATAGATAAGAAAAGGTTGATGTCTTGTGAGATGATAGCGGGAGAGATTCGGAATAAGGGTGTCAGAAGGATGGAAGATGGCAGAGGGGGGTCAGGAGAAAATGGGTGAGGTGGAAACAGATGATATTTGGAGGGCTAAGACGGGGTGACAGCTGGTGTCTGATCTGAGGATCCATCCTTCCTCCTCCCCTGACCCTCTTAGCCATATTAGGACTAACTGACCATAAGGGGAAAATGGAAGTTAAAGTCTCCCCAGAAGCTGAGTAAGGTAATGCTTGTGATCCCATGGTGTGGATGGGTAGACACAGAGGACAGGAGTGTGAAAAAAAGAAAGGATGCAATGTAGCTGGAGGGAGAGGGAATACCGACGGCCTAGCACACCGAGGTGTATACCATAGAATTACAAACATCAGTTTCACAAACTTCACGTTTCTCATCTACTCTAGCAGATGTATAGAGTCAAATGTAGAAAAGTTCTCTACACTCTTTAATTCATTTGTAGCATTTAATCATGATAATAATAATCATTAAAACATTACCATATTAATTTCAATAAGAAACGTAAACCTCAGCTATGTGGCTGGTACCTCATACTGGCCTGCAACAGGAGATTTTACAGGAAGTCTGCTGAATTGCCTCGGGGTGTACACAAGTTTTACAACTGAAAAACTTGACCCAGTATTGGTTTATATTGCCAAAGTACTGGTGCCCTTCCACTTAAAAAAGAAAACACACAAATAATTGGCATCTGCTATGCTCAAATAATTTTCAATGTAAAGTGTTATTTTAAATGATACCACAAATGATAATAGCTCAAATGAAAATATTTGGACCCTTTACATTACTAATAATCTGTAGCACATCAAGTGCTTTTTGTTGCTCTTAATGAGACTTTGACCCTTCTGAGGTGGTAGATATGGCCTAACTCTTTTTGAGCAAACTTCTCTAGTTCTCTCAGGTTTGATGGGTTCCATGTGCACTTAGATGTAGCCCATGTTTTGGATCATTAGACTGTTTGAGGAGCCGTGACCTGCGACTGAGACAGAACCCTCGGACACTGGGCTGTGAGTTTCGCCACAGAATGCCTCGATAATCTTCTGGTTTCATTGTGTCCTACACAGATTTGAGGCACCGAGTGCCGGATGCAGCAAAGCAACCACATGACATAACTTAGCCTTTTTCAAGTTACATGGTCGGGGTGGTTTTCTTTTCTTTGAATGCGTAATTTTTTTCCTCCGTGAACACATCGGATGTGACTTACAGGAAGCTCCAATTTAGTGTCATTTGTGGAAAGGACAGTCTCCCAGAAGCACTGTGGCTTGTCAATACACTTTTTTAGCAAACTCCTTTTTAACATTTCTCCTTTGAAAGTTGGCTCTTCCTGGGTCTTCTTCCATGAGGCCCACTTTCATTCAGAAAGCACGTATGGTGCAACTTTAGCTCAGAAATAACTCACACCATGGAAACCAGAGATGATATATAACAGCTGTTCCACTGTAATTTTCAGGAAACTTCTTCAACAAAGTTTTCCATAGCTGTAGTTTCAATTATAAAAAGAAGAATCACCTATACTGGGCACCAAAGAGATTTTGCAAACCATGCAAGCATGACTGTGCTGACCCCTACCTGCTAGTCTGTTGTTGACACGATTGTGTCTGGACCACAGCCACAAAGCAGCCACTGACAGTGTTTTCACCTCTGCCAGACTTTCCCTCGCCATGTTTTCAAAGCCCTCGGCGCATGGCCTGCAGCCAAAGAAGCTTTTCACGTAGTTTCTCATCGCACTCAGCACCTCCCGAGGGTCTGGAGGGGAATAACAAGACATCAGAACGGTTATTGGTTGGCACTGACAGATTCGATTAAAATTACAAATATGCAGTTTTTGTGTCAATTAAAATGATATCACAAATGCCTTCTTTCCTTGTCCTCATTTTGTTACTTTACACTCATTTAGACCATCAAATATACCTCAAAGCTAGAAAAAATTTTATATGCAATAAAAAATCTTGTTATCACTACAAACAGTTCATTTTTTATTACAAAAAGCTGTTTTAAGCTTATGATTTTTGTCTAGGAACACACAAGAGTAAATGTAAATATGCAAACTCACAGATTACCTCATTCCAACAGTCAGTCAGTATCTCTTATGTAAAGCACGGTCACTTACCCTTGTAAACTTTGTTGTTGCTATACATTAAAATGTACTTTAAAGCTGCAGTGTAGGTCCACGGCCTCCTGGATTCCCACGGTTATGTGGGCCAGGAGTCACAGAGAGCTGGGTTAACCCCATATTGAGATGAATAATCTATGTCAATGGGATAACCCAATCTGGAGATTAAATACAGTCAGTTAACCCTCTGTGTGAATGGTGGCCAGACTGTTGTCTCAGGATCTCAACAGTCCACAAACATATTTTCCCTGGGGGTGTTTGCTTTTGTTTTTGGCTCAGCAGGACCTTCAGATGAGCTGTACTGACATTGGAGGTTTGTCTGGCAGTGTGTGTGTGTGTGTGTGTGTGTGTATACGCTATTTATGAAAATAAGGGTGATCTTGTGTTGTGTTTGCATTCAAACCTTTACTAAGTTGTTTACTCCTTTAATAATCTAAGCAGTTGTATATGGATGAGTTTTTTGTTATGGTCAACTCAGTATTATATGTGTGTGTCCACCCATTAAGATGGTGTTCTGTGGGAGGCCAGATGGACACCCCTTTTGACCAGTCACATGACAGTATGTAAACCTCAGGATTAATCTCTGTGTGTGTGTGGGTGTGTGTGTGTTTGTGTGCCTGTGTGTGTGTGTGTGTTTGTTTGTGCCTCTATGTTTATGTATGTCCGTTGAAGGGAGATTAACGTCCCTACCAGGAGTGGAGCCTCTGGTCATCTGCCTGTTTTATTAACCACTCACATTCCACTAATCTAACATAATCCTTTTTCACACAGTCACAATTAGGCCTTAATTTTAGCTATGACCGAACAACAAAAACACAGGAGAAACTCAAAGAATTATGGTCAAAACAGCAACAAGATACTGCAAGATACTGTACATGTGTGTTTTTCTTTGTGTGTACCAGTCTTTTCTCTGTGTGATGTTAAATCGGGTCAGAGTGAAAAAAAAAGGAGCCCACCAAACATTCTTTGGCTAATTTGTTTACAAAGCCTCAAAAAGCCATCATCCTCGGTTCACCCATGTGTCTGTGAACTTTCAATGGCCCTTTTCATTCACTGCAATACAAACTCAGTGTGTGTGTGTGTATTTGTTTGCGTGTGTGTGTGTGTATTTGTGTGTATTTGTGTGTGTGTGTGTGCGTCTACCTGAGCCACCCGCATTCTTGGCCTGGACAGTGAGAACATGGAAGAGAGTCCACACCCCACAAGGGTAACGTCTGAAGTGCGGTTGTGAACCCTGACAGCCCACCCACCTCACTCCTTCAGGCAAAGCAGTGTCTGGAGACTAAGAGAGAGTCAAGAAAACAGACAAACAGAAATTACAGATGAATGGGAAGAAACGAACAAAGGAAATGCTTAAAAGGATAAAGCTGGTGATGTTGTATATTTTGCTTATTGTCAACAAATCCAATAAAAAGACAAAAATGAACAATTAATTGATCCTGTAATGGCTATTGCCTGTGTAACCAAAGCCTGATATAGCTTATTTGTTCATGTTATAAACCTTCATTGTTGTCCAAATCTATTAAGATACATGACATGCTCTTTTATTATCAAGTGTGTCAACCTTTCCAACCCACAGAACTTTCAGGAGAAATTAAGTGCCCCTTCATGAAAACCCCCCGTCATTTTCCATTTTTTTTATTTAAATTGGGTTTAAACAGGATAATATTTAATTCTATTTATAAAAGCAGATTTTAATACAATATTTTTCTCATGCAATCGAAGTGTAACTCTTTCAACTATTAATCCCTTACTTTTTGCTAACCATTTTATATAGCTGTGTTCCTAATTATTCAAATCAGCTGAGATATCCACAATCTTTCCACATAATTTACTCTCTGTCAACAACAAAAGCATCCCCTGGGGTACAAATATTCAGCTATTAAAAAAAATAAAAAGAAAGTACATAGCACAGTCATGTTCATTTGTAATATGTCTTCAGCACCAATGAATGTGCTTAGGGCTGAGTGCTACCAGCAGAGCAGATAAGTTGGAGAGTACTTAGAGAAAGACCAGTACATTGTTGGTTTTAGCCTTGCTTGGGATTTTTTCTCAATAAGAAAAATATGGAAAAAACCCAGCCTTATTCTTTGATTGAGACAAAATTCCAAAGATCCCTATAAAAAGATAAAACTGTTCAACTAAATGAAAGCCGGTCCGTGTAGTTTTCTTGATCAATGAGAAGTCAATCTCAGGTTAATGGCTCAGCCCTCTGCTAATGAACAGAAGCTATCCAGATCTCTAACCCTGAGCCTCCGTTGAATCCAACTACATATTTTCTCTGACATAAAGTCGTTTCTTCCGCCGCACTGCATTGCCATTGCTGGCGTGATTGACAAGGTTACTCGCATGTCAATAATAGCGATTTGGTGTGTGTCTATGTGTGTCTGTGTGTGTTGGTGTGTGTGTATATAGAGTCCATTTCCTCTGAGGCGAAGTCTATTCATACCTTCCCATTGATTCATTGATCCATTGATTTGCCTGCTAAAAGCTAATGATGTAAGTAAGTGACTCTTTCAATTTGCAAGGGGTTGTATACTGGAGGCATGCAGGCTTAATTCCGAAGACAACAGCACATAGATTTTCAGTTGTATGCGCTGGCTCAGAGGCAAGGGCAAAGCACATCTCGAAATACCTAGACTTCTGAAAAAAAAAAAAAAAAAGTTTTCATGTACTTGTACTGTGTGTTTTTGACATTTCCTGACAGAGCACCCATCACTTTGGTGCGTTTGAGGTGTTTTTGAACTGATGAAGCGGCCAGACTGACAAGCGACCTTGTAGCTCAGCGGAACAACAAGGCGACTCCCAGACAGACGTCCTCACAGCAGTCTGCCTGCATTTTGTGATGACCTGCCCTCTTTTCTCCCTGCAGCTGCTTATCTGTCTGGTACTCTGTTGTCTCCCTTCTATTCCTTTTAGATGCCTGCCTGCTTAGGCTTACAAAAGTGTGTTCTATGTCTCAATTTGCATTCATGTACTTCCTCAATGCAGTATCTAATGGACAGACCACTCCTGAAACCAATGAATACCAAAGAGGGAGGACAGACAAAAAAGTTTACTATGAATAATTTGGACCAGAACAAACAAGAAGCCCTATGTTCTTTGCAACAAGGATGCATATTGTCAAAACAATTTTTGATAGTCTGTATGGCTCTATCTTGACTTACCTGTGCAGAGTTATCCAGTATCTCTTTAAATGCCTCATAGGAAATCTCATCTCCAATCTGGTCCTGTAGCCAAGTGTTAATGGACTTCAACAAGTTCATTACCATGGGACGACCTGGAAAGTACTGGAGAAATACAAGAGGTCTATGAAATGTCTGAAAAAAGTGCTATTGACTAAAATACAAATATAGTATTTGGTTTTACACACTTGTCCTTAACGTTTTATGGTTGCTAAAAAATATTGTTGAACTTTTTGCAGTCATATATAGTTTATAAAATCTAACAAAAGGTTTGTCTTCTAGGTTATATTTATTACAGTGAAGCTATATGACTATGCCTTGTTCCATGTCCTAATATTGAGACTCGTACATTTTAAATTGCTCAGTGTCCAATTTAAGGGGCAACTGCGAACCAACATCTTCATATAAATACACTCACAATGTCAGTTGACTGCTCCCCTATTAAAATGTTGCGCAGTGTCTATATGCTACACAAAAGTTTTGGTTTGAGTGTTCTAAATCTCACTAAACCTGAGCATAGTTGAGCTTAAGCCTTTTCCTCCCTTGGATCCATTTCCCAAACCACTAACAACCACTTAGCCACTGTGCTCTCAGGCTTTGACCTGTTGAGTATTTACTTCTTTTCAAACAAGCATTGTCATGGTAACAACCACAGCTGGGAGGAAACATGATACTGTAACTTGCAGTGGAAATCCAACTGATGTGTGTTTGAGACCAGTGATGACAGAGTAAAGACAGACAAAGTCAAACGTGTCTTTATACATACAACATTGACAAAAGACACAGCTGCTGTCTTGAGTGTGTTGACAGCAAGAGAGAGACGAGCATGTTAATAAATTTAGGCTAAATGTGCTTCCTATTCTTATGGTAAGACTCTGTGGAACAGTTTATGATAATGATTCTGTTTCCAAGAAATAGACACATTGAAGGGATCGAGCCCCCCCCCCCCCAAAAAAAAAACAAAAACCCAACAACAAACAAACAATAAAAAACAACACAACTACTTCCGTGGTAACTTTAGTTTTCTTACTCCTAATCTTTGGCTCCCGTTTAGGACAGAATGAGGAACATGATAAGACCCCCCCCTTTTTTTTCCAGAGTTTATTGAAATTTAAGCAGTTCAAGTCCAGTGAGCAATGGAAGTAAATGAAGGCTTGAAAGTTAATGCAAGCAATTCCTGCTGGTTCCCCAACCTTTTTTGATTAGCTACAAACCCTCCTACTGTACAAAGGCAGAGTTGGAACAGACTGTTACTCCACCCTCGGATGCATTATTAGAACAATACTGCACTACAGGAAGTGGTATTGTATGTCGGTATCAGAACAGTGAGAAAAAGGCAAGTAGTAAAGACATAGAGGTTGGTCAGCGGCTCATCCTACAAGATAATGACCCAAAACATTAGAAGGAAAAAACTAGACAGTGGCTTCACATGACAGAAGAGCAGCACAGTCTCCAGACTTAAACCCCACAGAGCTGGTCTGGGATCAACTGGACAGAAGGTGAAAGCAAAGCAGCTTGTGAGTGCAGCACATTTGTAGGATACTCTGCAACAATGTTGGGACAAATTTTTGGAGCAATATTTGATTTCCATGGTAGAGAGAACGGTACGAGTGTGTCAGGATCAAAAATTTAGTTTATATTTAGTTCAACAAGGAGAGTCCATGATTCCTTGTTTTTAAAATCTCCAACTTTATGTGTTCTGTGCTTTAATTTCAGAAACACCCAGCCATTCATTTATGTAAATTCAAATAGCAGCTGGAAAAAGGGAGGTGTTCTAAAACTTTTTACTGGTTTTGTAGTCTTGTTGAATCTGAGAATTACAGAAAGGCAGAACACAGAGAGGTCAGGCGTCCACTAAGATGTGCACTCCTTTTGAATGGCATTGCTCAATCTTTCTAATTTGGCCTCCACCATCTGTTCAACTAAACACACCTGCATACAATGGCACTCACATAGACACCTCTCAGTCCATCGCTCAGCTGTCTATTTGTCACCCTCTAACAGGATCTAGGTTCTACACCCTGATTTGCTTAACCCTCCTGGTCCAAGGCTATACTGAACTCACAGCACTACTCTGTCCTGTGCTCTTATCCGACACCAGAGCATTTGTGACCGCTGACGCCACCTTTTACCTTTCACTCAGTCAGCCTACATACACACACACACACACACACACACACACACACACACACACACACACACACGTATATATATATATATATATATATATATATACATATACATATATACCCTTCACTTTTTCCACATTTTATGTTGTACTTTTCAAATTTATTTTTTCCCCTCATTTTTTACAATCAATACTTCATAATTTCTAAAAAAGGAAAAACTGATATAATATATTGCAATGAATAGTTGAAGCACCTTTTGCAGAAATTAAAGCCTAAAATCTTCTTGGGTTGGACATGACAAGATTTGAACAACTGGATTTGAGGATTATCTGAAATTCTTCTCTCCAGGTCCTCTCACACTCTGTCAGGTTGGATGGGGACCATTGGTGGACACCGATTTTCAGGTCTCTCCAGAGATGTTCGATTGGTTTCAAGTCAGGTTTGTGACTGGGCAATTCAAGCACATTCACAAAGTTGTCCCTTAGCCACTCCTGTGTTGTCTTGGCTGTTAGTTGAGGGTCATTGTCCTGCTGAAAGTTGAACCTTTGGCCCATTCTGTGGTCCTGAGCACTCTGGACCGGGTTTTCATTAAGAATATAAGTGTACTTTTTTCCCTTGACCTTTCCCCACCCCTGACCATTCTCTCTGTTATTGTTACTGTTATTGTTATTATAATGCTTCCAACACCGTGATTCACCATTGGGATGGTATTGGGCAGGTGATGAGCAATACCTGGTTTCCTCCAGACATGACCTCTACAATTGAGAACCAACAGTTCAATCTTGGTTTTATCGGACCAGAAAATTTTGTTTATCACAGTCCATTGCTTAAGTGCTTTTTTGTAATGTCCAAGCAGCTTTCATGTGTCTTTCACTGGGGAGAGGATTCAGTCTGCCCACCCTGTCATAAAGCCTATATTGATGGAGTGTAGAAGTGATGGTTGTCTTTCCAGAAGTTTCTCCCATCTCCACACAGGATCTCTGGAGCTCAGCCAGAAGACCATTGGGTTCTTGGTCATCCGTCTTATCAAACCCCCTGACTGCTCAGTTTGGCTTGGTGGCCAAGCTCTAGGAAGAGTCCTGGCTGTTCCAAACTTCTTACAATGTAGAATTATGGAGGCCACTGTTATTTTGGGAACGTTTATTGCAGCAGAATTTTTTTTTAGCCTTCCCTAGATCTCTGCCTCAACACTATCCTCTTTCTGGGCTCTGCAGGCAGGTCCTTCAACCTCATGGCTTGGTTCTTGCTCTGATATGCATTGTCAGCTGTTAGAGACCTTATATAGACAGATGCATGCTCTTCCAAATCATGTCCAGTCAAATGAATATACCAAAGGTGGACTTCAGTCGAGGTTTAGAAAAACATCTTAAAGATGATCAAGAAAAACAGGAGGCACCTGAGCTAAAGGTCATAGCCAAAGGCCTACACTGGGGTCCAAAAGTCTGAGAGCACTTTCCAAAAGCAGTCTCAGACATTCGCACTCTTTTTGACCTCAATGTGATATTTTAAGTTTTTCTTATTTAATAAATTTGTGGTTTTAGTAAATTTTCTGTTTTCGCTTTGTCATTAGGTATTGAGTATAGATTGATGAGGGGGGAAAAAAAACAAAATTAAAGGATTTTAGCATAAAGGTGGAACATATACATTTACACACACACACACACACACACACACACACACACACACACACACACACACACACACACACACACACACACACACACACACACACACACTACTAAAGCTGGGATGTAAAGAGCAGACAAAGGCTTGTGATGTCTGCAGCTGACTGCTGGGAGAGTGATATAATAGGTTTAGGTTTGGATCTGGGGTCTGAATTCCAGCCAGTCAGAAAAGCTCATTAAGGAGCCATATGAATTTAACCAGAAGAGAAAACACAGGTGTTTCCCCCTAATGGACTTAGCCCAGCATCACCAAAGCAACACTATTCATGAGCTCTCTGTGTCTGGTGATCACCTAAAGACACGCGCAGTGTAAATTTTTAGATTGTACTATCACTGGTACAGACATAAGTTGGCATGACTATGTCCACCTTTATCACCATGCCTCTTTGGTCTTGACAATAAGTGGTGCACAATTCATCAGTCACCTTATTGATATCAGGAAACTAGTTGCTTAAAAAAAGCTATAGGTGTCATGACTTTAAAACAGACACGTGCCACAGAGAGAAAACCAGGAAAACCTCATCCTCACAAACACACTTGTTTTTTCAACTGTCCCTGAGGGAAAACTACAACTGAAAACAGCCAAATGAGTCAAATATTTCTTTGAGATCTGCTTATTAAAACAGTAATATGATCAATAATTACATGGACATCTGATTTTAAGCATCTGTATTATAAAGGGTGTTTTTGTACATCATGTTTTGAACCCTGTCGTGAGAAGGGTGAAGCCAGTGTCTCTCCAGACCAGAGCACCCAGCTCTTAATTCTTTGTTTTATTTTCCTACCCCTTTGTCCCCTCTGGGCTGAAGGGCTTCTTTCAAGAAAAGCAGGATAGAGGTGTAATCCTTAAAAACCTTGCTGTAATGCTCTCATGCTTCCCAAGATCCACTTTTTTAATCCACATATACATGTAGAGGATTCATAAATCCGGCTTCAGCCTGACAAGACAGTAAATCTATTAACATTATGACCCTGTGCAAAACAAACCATAACAAAACAAAACAAAAAACCCCTCATATTTCCATGTTTGGATTGAGATGCATAAGGAGCGGCAATGATGGGATGATTGTGGTTAGCAAAGAAACAAGCAAATCTTGGAAAACAATTCTTGGACAGAACAGAGTGCAATTTCTGAGCCCAGGGTAAGAAGATAGTTACACAAAGGGGATGAATAAATATTAATCTACACAGACTTTGCATGTCCTTGAGATGTACAAAACACACATGCAGAGCTGAAACAATTATACAATTAATCTATTAGCCAATGAACAGAAAGTATACAGGCAACTATTAGGATAGTAGTAGGACAGTCATACATTAATGGTTCTAGCTTCTCAAATTTTGAGTATTTGTGGATTTTTCCCATCTCTCATTATGGTAAACTGAATAACTTTGGGTTTCAGATTGACAGAAAAGCAAATAGAAGATGTTCCATTGGATTCCAAGAGACTGTGAGCCACCTCTTTCAGAATTTGATTAATCAGATTAATCACTAATTAAAACAATCATTAACTGAAGCCCTGCAGACATGCATCCCTGAAGCAAATTCACACCCTAACGCATGCGAATACACCTGCCACTGATTGTTCATTTTGGTAAATATTACACAGCGCGTCATGTCTGAATAAATGTGTCACCAGTGCTACGCGATGACACCCCCACTCTGGTCAGGACATCATGAGTGTCTTTCACTCTAATCTAATCACATGACTCATGCAGGTAGTTCCGGTGTCACATTTTACATATTGTTTTAGTAATCAAGAGGAGAGGAGAGTTGAACAGTGGGGTTGTTCCTACAACCACTCAACACTCATTTGAATATGAATGAAAAAAGGGAGAAAGAAGTTAAGGATTTTAACCTGGAAATGAATTAAATTTTCTGATATCTAGCCCATACACCTAATCATATAAAAGATAAATGTAAAAATATGTCATAAAACATAATTACTATTACACTCTAAGTATATGACACTGGACTCGTGAGCACTTTCTTGTACTAAGTATCCAACACTCTCATCTCAAATCTCCTTAACTTTTTTCCGCCATGTTTCACCAACTACTTGCTCATCTCACGTTAACTGCTCCTAACAAGCTGACAGACCGACAGTCAAACATCAATTAGAACTGTCACAAGTCACAGTCAGCTGCAACAAAATGATGGCGTCCCCAGCCACACAAAGCCCTGCTGAGTGACTGGTCCATTCTGGTAGGGGGACAGGCTAAAAATACCACTGGGACCTGCCGCTATTGACTAAACAAACTGAAGCTATTGGGAGGCCACGGTGCGGTGCTTCACACACACGCGTGCCCCTAATACACACACATACATGGATACGCACTAGCTTGCTACAACGCCTCCCTAGAGAGTGAGATATAATCAGAGAGATTGCTGGCAGACTAGGACAGTGAGACAGCCCTGGTGTGCAGCCAATAGGGACAGGGCTAGCAGGTCAGGCCTCATCATCACAACATGTTTGCCTGGGTGGCACACTTAAGTGAGGAAGCAGCATGAACAAGAGAACATGTTATCAATAACGAAAAAAGATGGAAGAAAGTGAAAAAAGAGGAAAAGACATTATTAGATGATGATGATGATAAAAGGTGAATGACCAAACAAACATGGAATTAAAAAAAAAAAAAATTATCTTCGAAGGTGGGAGCTAAGGGGTGGCGAAGAGGGCAGAGAGGAAATAAAAAAATAAGGTAAGAGAGGATGATTTGGAAAAAAATGATGGAAAAAGCAGGAGAGATCTAAGTGGGAAGATCCAAGGGTAGGGCGGCGTTTTGGTGAACCCCAGAGGACTAGCAGGGTCAAAAGTATTCACAGAAATACATGTGTGAAACCAAAAGCAGGGATACAGCATGAGAAGCAGGGGGAGGAGGAGGAGGAGGAGTGGCTGGGGTATCCCAGAAGGGTTTACTTGTAATCTGAATGCATCTGTGCAAAGCTTGTGGGCAGCGAGTGGATGGCAGCCACGCTTCAATCCCCCTGGGAGCCAACATCAAGAGGGTCAACAACACCCCGGAGAGTTTTTGTGCTGCCGCTCTAGTCAGTGGCATCCGTTTCTGCTTTCAGTCATGTGTCTATGTGTCAGTGGTTAAAAACAAAAGTACACTTGAACAAACAATTACTGAGTAAATTTGCAGAATAACGTAATGGATACTAAAGGAAAAAAACAATGTGCTATGAAGAGGAACCTTTGGCTAAACACTGATACTGACTCAAATCTCCAATGTGAACAGATATTCTGCTGTCTCACTCTCCATCTAGTGGCGACCCGCTTTAACTACACATTTCTGTTGGACGCGAGCGTTATCCATTGATGATACGTGAAGCTTATGATATGAACACAAGGGCAACGCTTCAGTGCTCAACATTAAAAAAAAAGGAAAAAAGCTTTAAACATTTTTTTAAAATGTACAGATTGGTTTAAAAGTCATTTTAAATTCAGGTGTCTACACATCCAAAAAACGTTTCTGTCTTGATCACCACGGAAAATAATGTCTTTTGGTGAAATGAGCAGCTCAGACAATGTTTCTAATAAAAGACAGTGAAGAGTAAACTGGGTAAAAATGTAATCCACGTGGTTATTATTCACCCAGAGTGCCTCCAAATAAAAATAGAATAAATTGTTAATAATGCTGATTTTTTTAAATTTTATTTTCACTTTTTTTTATATCCATAACTAAAACAATTAGCCTTCTAATCATTTGGTTTACGCAGTTTTTGTGACTCGTGTCTGTGCACTGCTGTGTGCGTAAGCAGCGCCCTCGCTGGTAACTTTACCTTGGCCAGAACGGCGATGTATTTCTTGAGAGCAATCAGGGCTTCTCCTCTGATGACAGGGTGAGCAGCCACCTCCATACGTAGGGAGTAGTGCAGTGTGGACTCCAGGTCGGCCATATACACCCTGGACCTGGACGCACGATCACACACGATCACACATACATACGTACAACAAGGAGACGATGAGCAGACAAAGACGGTTCAGTGGAGTGTATCTTGTTCATACCTGTTGAAGGGTCTCCAGGGGTCCTCTGTGCTGTTGGTGAGGACATCTGTGGCGACCGGTTGAGGCTTTCCTGACCGCACCACCCCCTGCAGCCTCTGGAGGGCATAAGAGTAGAAAGTACGTGCCTCAACGTTGCTGTGGGAGAGAAGCACAGGTGAGAGGGACCCTTAGGTCGCTCAGCATAGACTGTTTGGCCGAATGTATGGGCATATACTTTTTTTTGTACTCTTTGTTGAGGCCAAGGCCCCTTGATTTCAGGTGAGGAAAGTCTGAATGTTACAGCTTGAACTTATACTTCATACTTTAGTGTGCTTCTAATTTTCTGGCAACCGTTTGAGGAACCCTACCCTGTTTCAATCCCTTGGTCCGTTGAGAAATGGCTTGTCAATCTTGAAGTGGAAGCCATCTTTAGAATGAAGTGGAGCATTTCCTGACAACAAGGGTGACTGACATCACTAATGCTCTTGTGGACACCTGAACATTACATCCACAAGAGCGTTAGTGACTGACATCACTAACGCTCTTGACGATGTAATGTTCAGGTGTCCACACACAGACAAAGAACCTCTAACAAAATACTACTACTAGGTTTTTCCATTTTCAGCCTTTTGTTTCTGCAGTTCACTGCCATAAAAAATGTTTTATGACCTGTATTTTTTGTCGCCATATATTTTACACACTTACGGGAACGCATTTTAAATACTGAGCAGATGGTGCCAGGGTAGTGTGAAAGTGAGAGAGAGGGAGGGAGAGAGAGAGAGGGAGAGAAAGAGAGAGAGAGAGAGAGGGAGAGAGAGAGAGAGAGAGAGATTGCTGATCATTTAGCCATGTGATAACCCTGGAACCACAGCCATTAATGTGCTTTCTCTCGCTCTCTCTCTCCCCCCTCTCTCCGCTCCTCACATCCTCCTCTCATTTGCTTTCTCCCCTTGTCACAGACAGCTAGAGAGAGAGTAAGGGAGCGAGAGCATCGTAAAACTGCAACAGGATGGTAATAAGGAGGATGGATACTCTGGGCCCACGCTCACTCAAACCAGCCGGGGACTCAATTACACCTGCGTGTCTGGTGGGAGTGTACAGATGTGAAGGGAGAACCATTCATCCAGCAATCCCCAGGGCTGGCGGGCAAGCAGGCATCACGGTGGGCTGGGAGAGAATGCATTCACCTGGGACCAGCACACATTACATGCATGACGGATGTGAGACGCCCCTGTATGCACGCTCTCTCTCTCTCTCTCACAAACTCAAACCCAAACACACACACACACACACACGCACGCACACACGCACGCACACACACACACACACACACGCAAACACAAACACACTTGCACACACGCACGCACTGCGCACTCTGCTCTCCCAGGATCAATCAGACATTCAGTGATGATGGGAGGCCATCTGTCGCTGTGTGTGGCTGGGGCTTGTTTGGCAGGTGAAGCCAGAAAAGCAATGGCATTGTTTTCATGCAAGAAATTAAAAAACCTCCCCTCTGTACAGTGATGGAGATGAGGGGGGTTGGAAGGGGAGAGATGGAGGGTGAATAAATAAATCGGCAATAAATCATTTCCTTTTTGCATTTGTCAACTAAAAAGAGTCCTCTTTGCATGCCAAGTTATTGAAACAGCCAAACAAAGAGGCAGAAACAGCAGATGAATTTGCAGGGTGAGGAATGATCAGTGTCGCTTTATGATAGTGAATAATGGGAGCGATTTTGATGCTCTGATCCCATTAAGAGGCCAGATGTTTAAAAGTATAGTCTCATGAATAGGGTTCAGATAATGAGCACATGACGAAGCTTTTCAAGAGAGAGCAAAGTTGTTGCATGTGGAAAATTAGGAACTGAAGGGGAGAAAACCTGGTGTTTATGTGTCTTACCTCAAGCTATATAGAATTTCCTGTTAAAAGATGTTATCAAGATAAATGCAAAAATACCAATATGAACAAAACAAACAAAAATATATACAAAAGCAGCTCATTTTCCCCTCACATCTCTTCTTTGGCTCCCTGGTTCAGCATGCACCACGGTCTGTGATTTAAATGTTTCTAATTAAAATATATAATATCATTTGTTAAACTGGCATCAGGTGTTGTCCTTTGGATGCATCAGGTGTTGTTCTTTGGGATAATAATAATGTTGAAAACACAGCAGGTAAATCTTTGTATGGAATTTGCAAATGCAGCATGTTGCACATTAGACAATGAACAATCATGTGTCAGCTGATGTCTGCAGACCATGCTGGATGGAAAAACACATGCTGAACAGTAACTACATTGTTTCTCTGCCCAATATGTACCAGCGTACTGCCACGTACACCAAAGACAACAGGCAATACTTGATGTTCTTTTGTGAAAACAAATGCATTGTTACATTGTGTAGGGGATGATACTTGTTACAGTTTAGCTATGGTTGCTGTTAGAGTTTGGCTCAATCCCTATCTGACATCCTCCACTTGTGTGTTTACATAGCAGGTTCGTCATTTTCAGGGCTGTCACAAAACCAGCTATTGAGGAAGGAAGTGTACAACAAGACTTTCAAGCAGCGAGTCTGCTCTAGTGCTGGTTTCATTCTCTCATAGCGCTCAGCTGTTGTGCAATGCCAAAGAAAAAGGGATGCACTGTATGACTTCAAAAACTGTCTTGCCACGCACACAAATATTATTTTGAACATGTACATACCCAAACCCTTTGGTACACTGTCCTAAAACAAAGACAACATGGAATGACATAAGGTCAAAAGCCCTGCGCACTCTCAAAACTTCATGAGCCAGTATCAATGATAAATGTATTATATCTCCCACCAAAAGAGGTGCAACAAAATTAACAGGAAGGTTGGACAGCGCACACACACATGCACGCACGCACACAAACAGTCCTCAGAGGAGGTCTAATCAGTTAAAGTGTCAAAAGTGAAAACAACTGTGTATGGACCATTGGTGTGTAGATCTTTTAAAATAAAAGGAACCATCATTTGTCGCAAAATCATTTCTGTGTATTAAAGAATAACATACCCTCTGTGAATAAAAGGCAGAACGGGCTAGTCATGTCCATGGTGCTTCCCACAGTTTAGCCTCTGCCTTAATGTAGACTGCCCTCCATGCCTGTGTGACATGACAGCTGACTATGTCTTTCATGTATTTTGTCTATAGAAGCAACAATTACTTGTATCAACTACTGTAACAACGGATATCTAAATTGTAAACACACCACATCCTTTAGCAGAGGAAGACCTGCAAGATGCTGAGGAAATGTAAAAGCTTCCATCAACAGGTGACTATTGTGCAACATAAGCATAATGAAAATGAAAATGAAATAATGAAAATGTAGAAATTATCATTAACATGAATCTCCATTTGACACGATCTATTTGAAAAGAACAAAAGCTCTCAAGTTTTCATCCTTTTGCACATATGTCCTTCAGGTCAAGATGAAAATATAAAGCATGTGTTATTCAGGTGAGATTAAAAACACAGCTGCACAGATACTCACACTCTGAGTCTGGTAAAGTTGCCTCCGGGATAATATAGGTAGCAGGATGGGAACTCAGTCACTCCAAGCTTCCTCACCAGATCTCTCTCATTGCTCAGGACCCTCCGCACTGCAATGTTCTCAAACTGTAACAGGTCCAGGGTTAGCTGAACACACACACACACACACACACACACACACAAACACAAACACAAACACACACACACAAACACAAACACAAACACACACACACACACACACACACACACACACACACACACACACACACACACACACACACAAACACACACACATTACATTTCAACATACTAACATTGTGATGTAGTAATGTCCAATTATTTTTCATCAAAAAACCTCTAATGTGAAGGTTCTCTTTACAATCAAAGACTATAACAGCAGATTTCACCAACTAGTTACCCTTCCGGATGACGTTGCAAGGTCAGTCACAGCAGGGTTTTATTATGGTTACATGATGGCACATAGATGATGGTAACTGTGTTTAGTTTTTTTTTTTTTTTTAAAGCACTTATCCTCTGCTGCCCTAAAAGAAATAATATTCTAGAGAAGTCTGAAACACACTGCCCTGACTGACAGAAACATGAGCCGTTACCTCTCGTCCGATGTAGGATTTCTCATCTTCAAAGATCAGGGCCAGGTGTTTAACATTGTTTGTCTCAAAGAAGCTGTCAATCTCTGCAAGACTGAAGAGAGAGGAGCAGACAAAATAAAGAAAAAAACCTGACTGGAATTCCAGACACAGCTTTGGTTAAACCTTTAGAAAATCTAACACAATTAAAGCTTAAAGGGATCAGCTATTGATCTAGTAGAGATCCAAAGGAAGAAGTAAGAGCAGAATTTATCTACAAATTTTGTCTCAGGAAAGGGGGGAATTCTAAAATGAATTTAAAATGGAATCATTTCATTTGGAGGAACATTTTTACAGATTTTTGAGTCACTGTGTCCCTTCTCTATCCTACATTTTAAACTAATTTTAAAACTAAAATTCAAACTAAGTTGTACCTCTGCCTGACATCTGCTTCCATGTGTGTCTTTTCTACCTAGAAAATTGTTATTTTGCTTGAGAAAAGAAATGCCCAGTTGCAATTATGAATCTCTGTTGGGAAACAAGGGTACACATCAGCTTACTTCTTTATACAAAGAAGTAAAGAAGAAGAAAGCTGCATGATTCTTGAGCACTGACTTTCCCTTTAAATCTAAAAAGAGAAATAAGCTTGACTTACTTCTCCTTTTTCTTGCACTGTCATTATAATAAACTGTATGTACAAAGTGCATGCGTTGGGTTATGTATGTGGGTAAAGCAGGGCGGTCTAGCAGTAATGACTTTTTGAAGGTTCTTCCTAGTGGAAACATGTTGGTTCTTCAAGCTAACGTTAGACACTAACCTACATTAAGAGTGCAGATTGAATGATCAAAACATACACCTTTAACATTCGTCACTTAATAAATAATCACTTAGAAGAATCAAACTGAAATGGTGTCTGTGAGTTTACCTTGCGGGCTCCAGTGGGGGACAGGCGGGGGGCCAGTACTCCTGTTGGGTTTCTAGTTTGTCTATGATCTTGTGACGGAGACCTCGAACATCACGGGGGAAATCTAGGGGTCAAAGGTTGTTATATTTTGCTGTTTGTTCTCATTATGGATTACCATTCACTGACACACATCCATGACTACATGATCATGCACACCAGAGTAACTGCTTTACTGAATAAATATCAGTTTTCTTGATGACCTAGAAATCTGATAAGAAAATGACCAGTGTGCATATTCCTGCTCTCACATGATGCCTGTTGAAGCTGCACGTTCCCTATGAAACACAATTTAAGGTGGAGTCTGCCAATAAACAAAATGAAGGCTCCTTGAATTGCTTCTGTTTACCTTTAAAAGCCTGTCCCGCAGAGTCAGCCTTGGAGTAGGCATGGAAGAACTGTGAAATGGGAGAAGAGAGAGGTTTTGGGTTAGGAAGGAGAAACTAGAACGAGAGAGGGGGAGAGAGCGAGAGAAGTGAGATCAGCTCCAACGGGCCTCACACAACCATGAGAGAAGCAAAGTGAAGTTGTGTAATGTTTGGTGGGGGGCACAGCCGTCCCCTGTGCCCGCTTTGACCTCTAAATCCCTCCTGGTTAAAATGAGTCGCAGATGTTAAAGCTCCATTGTGGATTCAAACTGAAGGAGCTTTTTGTTTCATTGGCTTTCACTTGAGAACAGAAAGGAGAGGCTTTAACACAAACCAGACCAATCAGATGAGCTATAGACAGAGGTAATAGAAGCTGGGGAGTTTCTGCAGCGTGGCTGCCGATGGTGCAAAAGTTGACTCTACTGGGAACTCGCTACTGCTTCTACACTATCTGTTCCATTCTCATTCAGCGAAAACAGACACAGTGATAACCCAAAATTACCTCCAATATAAAGAGCGCAATCCCTCTGGTTGACTCAATGATGAACATTTTGCAGAGTGGATGTTATGGATTTTGAATTTAAGATAAGCCAAGAGAAGGTTGTTTTTGCAAAATTTCAATATACTACATTTTTCAAAAAAATTCTGTTCCACTTATTAGGAAATAAATGTGTTTGATTACAATAGCTTAAGAAAGGTCTTATTAGTTGGATGATTATTGATTTTTTTCAATTAAACATTTAGACTGTGTAATGTCAGTAGTGAAAATGCCCAAAACAAGTTTTGAAAACCAAAGATAAAGTATTTAAAATGGCTCAGTTTGTAAAAGACATTAAGATTGCATTTTATAAAACAGAAACGCAGCAAATCTTCATTTCAACAAACCATCAAAAAAACAATTTACATGATTATTTGATTAACATTTCTTTGCTAACAAATTTTCTTTCAGCTCTAGAAGGATGAATAACAGGCAAAATTAACTAACTACTAGCTTGGAAAACACATATTCATTAAGCATTGTAATTGAGTTTGGACTGGTCAATTAGATCTGAACAGTTTCACTTCTGACTTGACCCTTGTTTTTTAAAACCCCATTATAAACTAATGTGCAAAGAGACTTTTAGTTCCCACACATTCTAGTACACGTACACTCTAAACAAGGCGAGAATCATAATCAAACACATCCATGTTGAAATAGGGAGCCTTCTTTTCAAGAAACACTGTGAAAATTCCTGATTTTATGGCCAGTTCAGAAAATGTATGGGAGGAGTAGCACAGGCCTGAATGGGACGAGCAGTAATATGCAGGGTGTGTTGCTACTGCAGGATAGTGATCACAGCATTGCAGGAATATTTCATTGTTGTAAGTCATGTGTTGAGTCATAAAATAAAGGCTTTTTTAAAAGTTTTTCTTCAACAGTGCCTGAATGCTCCCGTCTAAGAGCAGGCATAATTATTCTTAGCCTATAATTGGAAAATTATTTAAATTAAGTTTTAAAGTGATTCTAAATGTAAAGAGTGAAATGGCACAAGATCATCTGTTAACTTCTTGTAAGGTTGCTTTCACTAACAATTAATCCTATGAATATACTCTTGATTAATCATTTTTATACAAAAAAAAGGTCAGAAAAAAAGGAAAAATTCCTATTTTTTCTATTAACTTTGTGTGAAAATGAATAAAAAGATTCATTGATTATCAAGTAGCTGCTGATTCTTTTTTCTCAGTCACCTCACCTACTTTCTTGATTTAAAGCTTCTTTAGATTCACAATGAACACAGTCAAGCAACTACATTCATCATCGCCTAATCATGTCTGTGCAAAAGCAAAAGCTAATTAAACAACACATCCAATTTATCATTTTGTGTCTATATACTTCATGTATGTTTTAGGTTTTCTGATTGTTTTAAATCTTTTCTCATGTTGCTTTCTTGTTAAGGTCTAATATTTGAGCTTTGGCTTTGATGTGACATTAGCATCCATGCCAATAAAGATGTTTTGACACGATTTGACACAGTACATGTGCCTGTGCAGACAGCTGATGCACACTGTGTGATACCTTTATGGTAGGATACCCTCTGATGCGGTAGCTGGTGCAGATCTTCCTGTTCTCCTCTGCGGCACAGTCTATTGCTGCCAGGTCCACGGCTGGCTTCCACTCTGGAAGTAGACATCAAATAAAGCCGGGAGAGAGCCACGGTAAATATTTAGTGTACCGTCTACTGCACCCTGAACAGTCTACTCACACTGGATGGGGTCCTGTGTTTTCCTTGTGCCAATATACACTTCGGTATTACAATACAGAGGAGGTCTGTACACCAGTGTTGTCGAGAAAAAAAAAATAACACCACATATTTAATCAACTATTTCTTATTATTGTTCATGGGCCTCTTCTTTACTTCTACATGTTTACTTTACTATTTAGTCGAGAAAGAGGGCAACAAACTGACTGTATGCATTGACATTAATCAGGGCTGATACACTCACAGCGGTTAATGGTTGACATAATGCCACTGGTTTCATCTGCATGCATAGTCGCATAAACTTTCAGATGAATGACTCTCCTTAGCTCCAGCTCAAGGCATCTGATATCTTGCCAAGCTGTCAGCTGCCATTGCAGAGCGTGTGTGTGAGGCTGAAATACCCCATGACCGTATCAGGCCCTCTGCCATCATCAGAAACTTTGCCCTTGACTGACACCCTGATTACATTGATTCTCCGGGTTCTGTGATATTTCTTTTGGCGCCTTCGCCATGGAAACAAAACTGAGGGGGATGTGATGGAGAACCAGGGTGTTGAAGTGCAGAATAAAACCACTTTCATTAGTTCGCATGCTCTAATTAACAGACACAGGCAACAGCCCAGAGCTCTAACATGGTTGCATGAAGATGTCAGAAACTGCAGGGAGATGCAACTTAGGCAACATCGAAGCTGGAGACAAACGGATCGTATCTAATATCTATTAGTCCTAAAAGGTTGAGCTGCTGCAAATTTAATGACTTATCGGGTGATATAAAAAAAACTTAAAAGAGTTGCACAACTGAAAACTGTTTACAAACAACGCAGAGTAAAAACATGATCATTTCTCACGGGCGATAATACTCGATTAAAAGTTAAACTCGGCGACGGGGTTCGCCCCCGGGCCCGGTACCAACCTTTCACGTCCCTGGCCAGACCTTTGTAAACCGGGGAAAAGGCGACGCAGTGTCCGCACCACGAAGCGTAAAACTCCACGACCGTCGCCGCCGTGGAGTTGACCAGCACCGACTCGGCGTTTTCCGGAGTCAACAGGACGATCTGGTCGGAGCCCGTGTACAGACCGGCCTCCGCCGCGGAGGGGAGAAGCAGAAACAGACGCAAGAAGACCCCGGGACATAAAGCGAACCGAGACGTGGCACGGCCGCAGCGCCGCGCCATCTTCCCCGAGCGAGCCGCCGAGGTGGAGGTGGAGGTGGAGGAGGAGGAGGAGGAGGAGGAGGAGGAGGAGGAGGAAGAGGAGGAGGAGGAGGAGGTGGAGGTGGAGGTGATCGCCGCCGGTCCGAACGCAGCAAGTGTCCACGGCACTGTCACTGAACTTGACACAACTTTTTCTTCCTCTCTGTCGTTATTTATTTATTTATTTATTTATTTTTTTGGCCAGCAGGCTTCAAGGGTCCTCCCCCTAGCGAGCGCCTGGTTCCCTGAACACACACACACACACACACACACACGCACACACACACACACACGCTCATAACAAACTAACACACCCTCCTCTTCCTCCGCCGTCAGTCACCCGCCTCTGGTAACTTGGCTCTGACGTGGGTACGAAACGAGGCCATTTAAAGTTTAGTTTTAGTTTGACACACACACACACACACACACACACAACGCACCTTACCTTTAAAGTCAACTCGCTAGTTTTTCTTTTTTTTTTTTTTTCCAGGGCTTTCAACCGCATGTCATGGTCTTCCTAAGCAGATGGAGTTCAGCTGTATCCTCGTAACAACTGAAAAAAAAACCAAACATTCGCCGAGGACAGTGAGATGCGCCTGAAAGGCATTGAAATAATAAGTCTCAGATTTCTTCTATGTCATGTGAATTACAGGTAACCACAGATGATTGAGGATTTTACTTTGTACAAGAGAAATAAGGCTGTTTCTGTTTCCTGGTTGGTTTTTCATAAAGACAATTCAAGACTGTCCACTTCAAAATTGAATTTTGAGCCTGTGTCTCTGAATTAAAGGAACCTAGATTCAGAAATATGAAGTCATGAGTCCAGATTCCCCCAGCTCTCCAAAAGATCTCAGAATATTCTCTGAGTATTAAATAAAAAACATCATATCACATTTTATTCATTTAACCTTTCAGTTGTATCTTCTGTAAATTCTCCCCCTACCTTTGGTCTAATGTTATTAATTACTCATTGTCTAAAAAGGTCAAATGTTTAGATATTAAGACTCAAATCAGGCATCAGAACTAAAAGCCCCAAAATGTGGAGTCCATGTGTATTTTTGAAGAACTGTAATTCCATTGGATCTCATATAACAGAGGATATGTCCTTGGTTCCTCAGTAGTGCAGTTTCAACATATGTGGGGTCCCTTCCTGAATTTGTAAATTTTGTAGCCGAGTACGCTGCCTTTATTGTGACTTGACATATTTAACACTATCAAACAACCGCACTGACACATATCACCCTGCTGCTGCGGCTAACATCTAATTTTGGTTCACATATCTAAACATTGGTGTGAGGAGAGGAGGACGTTTCTTGGCCTGTTGTCAGCACTGTGACAACAAGGTGTGGCAACTACTTCTGCATACTCTTCATGAAAACCAGGACACATTATCTGAAAGCATACTCCTTTAGAAACAGTGAAAGCTTTATTTACAATTTCAAAGTTCATTTAGTTAACAAATATATACTATGTACATATTTGCAAAGTAAACAGTGTTTATCTTACAACAATAGTTCAGGTTACAGTAACTGTGGGTCAGATTGGAGGACAGTATATTTACACCAATAAAAGAATTTTACAAGTCTTCAAGTGCACTTAGCGCACACCCACAACACATTATTATAAATATCAATAAACATTTCAAAAGATGAAGAGGGGAAATCTAGCCTGACTGGGTTAATATGACAGTCAAATCCTCTGTACCTATGTTTTAATTGGATAACAGGATCTGACTACACAAATGTTATTAAAACGCAAAGTTGTCTGTCTCCCTGTGAAGTAAAGCAACTCCACCCTACATAAATCTGCCGCAGGCTTCTTGAAAATGTATTTAATCTACAGACTAACAATAGAAGTCTAAGCTGGTTGGTCCACACATGTAAAACAATGCATCAGACCAAGTACTGCATAGTTACAGAGGAAAACCTTACTTCCTCCCACATACAATCAATTCGAAAGGACAATCCTAGGGTTCGCAATAAAGCCTTGCAGAAAATGTTTCTAAGCTACTATTCAGGTCAACATTACAGTTACATATGCCTACAGACTGGAAGTACAAGTCATACAGCATAGAAGTTGGTATCAAATGTTTTTGGTCTTTACCTATATTATATAATTTACAGTTTGAGCATACACCTTAGTTTAGTAACTATTAAAACATTGATGGTAGAAAAAAACAAAACAAAACAAAACATTAAGTACTCAGTTTAAGGTCACTTTAGCTCCAAACAGTCAATGAGGATGAACAAGCTCTGTCACACATGTCACAGCAAGTTAATACACAGTTTGTTTGAATCAAAGCAGCACTGACAATGAGGACCAAAATAAGCCCTTTGATACAGTCCTACGTGCTCAGTTGTATCAGCTCAATGACTCACTCTGTGCAGCCTGTGGGCTGGAGCCGCTACGTGTGTGCATGGAGTGTCCACACACTAGTTCCTTATACGGTTTATCAATAAAATGACCCAACTGTGTCTATATGCACAGATGCAGGGGGGGGGTAACGTAGACATGTCGCAGGTAACCTTTAGAATGAGTCAGCGATTCTGTTAGAATTACAAACATTTCCTCAGGCTGAGGCACAGGAAAAAGAGGGGTTATTTAAAAAAAAAGACAAAAACAAAACAACTGTGTGTTTGTTTGTGTGTGTGTGTGTGTGTATCTACTACACTATGCTCTGATACACAAAGATTGATAAGGCAGAAACTCAAGTATTGGTAAACTGGTTAGAAGAGGAAGAGCAGTCATTCAAGGATCATTTACAAAAGGGTAGTATACAGCAGTTGAAAAGAAACATTCAAAGAAAATAGGTCCAAAGGATGCTAAAAACATCAACAAAGTTTGTTACAACTAACTTAAAGAGGCACTTAAACTGAACATTGAGGACCACCTCTGTTGCCTGACTACATTCTGATGGCTTGTCGACTGCAGTAAAGCCAAATGAGTTGCAGCAGCAGGTGGAGCACGGAGCCATGCTGCTACACAACTAAATGTTTTTCGGGTTGCTCAGCAATGTTCAGCTAAGGAGACTTGTTTCAGGATAACTGATGATGAAACAAGACAGCCACAGGCGTCCTCTCAGGTCAAAGAAAGGAAATAGACTGTTAAGTAATAAGTAAGGCTCAAATCCAGCATTTCAGTACTGTCCTATAATGTGATTCTAAAAATATCAAGTCAAGCCTACTGCCAGTCCTTTTTGTCCCATCTATCCAAACGTACAGTTCTAGCCACAATAAAATCATACAAACAGTTTCAAATCAGTCTTAACACTACAACTTTTAAATATAAAACCGATTTCCCGTGTTCTTTTTCTGGTTTCAATATCATTCTCTCAACCTCCTCAATAATTTATTGCCATATTCACAGTCACATTTCTGGTTGTGCTTTTACAATTTCATTAAATTTTCTTTACACAAATTTATCTTATATCTATACGTTGACAAGATCATTTACAATTCTTAATGTTCATTTCTCCTCTAATTAAACATTTTCCCACAATAAATAATATAGTTAAGAAGGTGAAATGTTTCATACAATATCTTAACTCAGTCATGTTCCACCACAGTGATGCCTGAAAGTATTTTGAGAGAAACAGTTTTGTCATTTTAGCTGTTCTCCAAGTCACTGGATCTGAAATTCAACAAGGATTATGAATTTAAAGTGCTGACTCTCAGCTTTAAGGTTGTTCAGGGGAGGGTGTTCATCTCCTTATTGCGTGAATAGTGTTGGATTTTTTTTCTCTTACATTGTTTCTAAAATTGAAGGCAATGCAGCAGGACAATGATGCTAAACTTCCAGTCAAAAAAAGCACAAAATTTTTGGGGCCACGCAGTCGAATGTCAGCCTGACCTCAGTCCAATTGAGAATCTGTAGTACTTGCTGACAGCAAGATATTCCTATAAATATTTTTGATTTAAGGCAAGCTTACAGTCCCCTAAAAGGGGGACTATGTATAAAAGGGTACAATTCCCACACTTTTCACCCAATATGGATGTGAAAAAGACCCATTTAAAGCTAAAAGTTGGCAATTAAACCTTATAGCTAATGTTAAAATTTCAACATGCTGGGTTACAAAGTCAAAACAATAATGTGTCACTGTCAAACCACTAACTTCACTGTATACTCTTTTTTGCTATTCTAGTAGAATTTTTGAAATCAAGTGTATATTTGAGATTCAAAACAAAATACAGCAATCTACTTTTGTTCCAGGTGGATTTTGTATCTTAGTCCCCTATGGAACAATCAACTTAGCAGCATTAACGGACTTAAAATGCTAACAAATGGCACAGTCCATTCTATCAAACATCTGCTCGTTCTCCAACTGGCATTTACAAAAGGACCAGTCCAGGAGGTGAGGCTAGATGGTGTTAAGGTTTAAGGATTGCTCAAGAGGCGTTTTGTGTGTAAAAATAAAAACTGTACGACCACTACAGTCAGCTGAAACAAATTCAGCAAATTAATGTCACAGAAATAAGTAGGAGTTGTTTAGCTGAGAGGTAATGCTGGGATTGAAGGCATTTGAGGGTTGCTGTTGGCACATCAGCTGGTGGAAGACTGAGCGGCGGTAGGTTGGCTGGAGCTCACCGGGGTGAGGACAGACCGGGATTGAGGCGGAGGTTGTAGTTTAGATTCCAAGCAGGGAAGCTGTCAGGAGAGGAGGTCTCTTTTTGCCCTCTTGTCATAGATAAGGGTCAGCATGTTTGCGGTGTCCTTCAGCAACGCATCGAAGATGCTGTCTGCCAGCTGCATCTTGACAAACAGCTCGTCCTCGTCGTAGTTGACCCACTGGGCCTCCTCCTCATGGAGTTCCTGAACCTGGGAGACAAACAGGATTCACCTCTATAACATAGCTAGTGACATCACTAGTTAATGGTGCAGTGAAAGAAAGTGGAAAAAGGCCACTCCCCTTCATATAACCTGATGAAGCATGAAAGACTAAATATTCCTGAATTGAAATTTGTAAATGTTGTTGCATGTGACTTTCATATTTATTTATGTATTTAACTTGGAAAACGAATGCAAGCAAAACATGATATTGGTCTTGAACAGGTGTTATACAAACACCTACCATATATTAAGTGTTCTGTGTGTGATGGTGAGATGGAAAAATTCAAAAAAATGCTTTAAAATCATGTAGAAAATCATCAGAAATATCTTAGGACGTACCAGTATGTGATCGACCCTGTCCCGTTTCTTTCTGCCAAATTTGAGCATCTTCTGCCAGTCAGTCTTCTGGCTCTGATCCTTTGCCAGGCCATACAATTTCAGAACTTCGGCTGTGATGAATTCCTGGTCAACAATGTAGGAAAACAACACAAGTCTTCACATTTGTAGAAGTCATGACAGTTCAATTGAATTTTAGTGACTGTAAAACTGCTCTCCATAATATTTGCTGATTACTACAGTGGCGAACACCAAAGTCATATTGTGAGGTTTGTTTGCACTGCTAGTCCCTTTGGAAAGAGATCAACCAATATACGATAAAAAAATGTTTAATCTAGTAAAATATACAACGGTTAAGGAAGGAGCTGGGTGTCTGGCTGTTGTAGGTACTCAGACAGGAAATGTAGTGTCTCTTACGGTTTGTTGTAAGTGAACGTCCTGGAGTACTGTACCTGGATTTTGGTAAAGTCTCCTGGCTTCTTAACTCGATGGAAGAAAGAGGCCTTGACTCGCCGTGCTTTGACCCACTGAGGCTGATCAATGTTGGGGTCTTCAGCATAAATATCCTGAAGCATCTCCCATGTTAGGTCATACACACCCTAGGGACCAACAAGAGCAATGAGATATGAGTGCCAAAGCTTGTCATATTAAATAAAAGTGAGCTTAAAGCTGTGGTTTCTCAGGGTTAGTGATGCCATGTTAGTGCCAATAACTACTACTCAACAGCAGTAGTACTTGCATTCCAAGCAAAGCAACTGAGGTAAAGGCAATTTAAGTAGTTGTAGTCTGTAAAACACTAAGACACTCATTAAAGAGGACTTTATGATAAACAATAAACATGCATCCATTAGGTCTGTATGGTTGTTTTTGTTATGTAGACTTCTTTTTTCATGTTTTGCAAGTTCTTCCTTTCACCTTTCTGTAGCTGCGGATAGAGAGGGCCTCCTGGTCCTCGCTGCTGGCCTCTTTACCCAGATACTCTTGTGAAGGTTTGGGGTTTGGCAGTTGCGAGAGCATCACTGCTCCTTCCTTCCCCAGGCCACATCTCTCCCAGATTTCCCGGGTGGCAGCGGCGACCATCTTCTCCACCTCTGTGACTGAGTGAGGAACAACCATGGCAGGCTGCTCAGGTAGTTTAGGAGGCAGGGTAAGAGGTAGCTCAGGTCTGGTTGGAGTCTTTACCTGCTGTTCTCCACTTGGTGATGAGACAGGCCCTCCAATAGGAGTGCCGGATGATGAGCCAGACCTCCCCAGCCCCCCTTCTCCTCCCAACCTCCCCTCTTCCTCTTCCTCTCTCCGTTTAATCCTTTGCTGTTCCCTACGGGAGCTGAGGCCAAAGTCCTCATCAAACCAGTCCTGATCGTCACCTAGCTCATCCAGGAGTTCACGACTCAGTTCAAGCTCTGCTAGTCGCTTGGCAAGCTCCTCTTGACCACTAGCCCCCAACACTGGACTCTCCTGATATGAAAGAAATATAGGAAATAAATTAATTTCATGCTCACTTCCAAGTTTAGACTGAAAAATTAAAAAAAAAATCCTGAACATCTGACAGTGCCCTTAGCCATTATAAATCATGGTTTTACACTTCTGATCTTGTCTTCAAGAGTATTCTTACTCGCTCATGTTTCATACACAAATGGTTTTCAGCAAAGAGAACCAAATTCAATACAGTCTGTCAACAAAAAGTTGGACTTTGGCTGAACATATCCCAAAAACAAGGGTCCTCCCGGTCAAATCAACAAATACTGTTTGTCAGTAACTTGATTATAAAATTCCACAGTTCAATCACATTACTGTCTAGACTTATCACATTAAGATTTTTTTCTGACTGACATTTCTACTCACACTGAAATTACCAAACACATTGAGACAATACATTGTTATCTTCCTGTATAACCTTCTTTCATTAACATGTTTCTAAAGAATCAGAAATACACACTCACTGGTCGGTTGCATAGCTCTGGAGAAGACAGCTCCTCTTTTTCTATGGGTAGGAAGAAAGGTAGACCATCTTTTTGTTCTACTGAAGAGACCCACTCCTCTTCTTCAACATTTTCACCAAAAAGGTCTCCATTCATCTGGTTGGCAGTTTCTATCTTCTGGTCTTTAGCTTTTTTAATTTCAGCAAATTGCCTCAAAGTGTCTTTCACAAAGTCGTTCAAGATGTTATCTGCAAATGTGTCCAGTAAAATTTTGTCCCTCTCTTCTCCCCTAACGTCCCTGTTATCTATGGTAAGATCAGCAGGAGTAGACTGGTGCTGTGAGTCCACATCTCCTCTCTCAACAAGCATTGTCCTCTCCTTCTGTCTCTGGTTCCCCAGGCTAATCTTGTCCATGTCAGAGATGAGGACAGCAGTTTGTGCATCGTCAAAATCCAATATTATGTCACGACTGTTACCATTAGAAATTGGATGCTTGGGTTCTTTGTTATGCTGTGAATTGAGGTGGGATCCAGCCTTCAGTGAGGTCTGGTTCTTGTGAATAGAATCATCGGTTATCTTTTTTTCTCCAGAACCCACATCCTTATGAGATGTTTGTTCATTTCTACTCTTAAGATTTCCTTGATTGTTTTTATTCTCATTTGTTTTCTGCTTATCCCCACCTTTATCTGACATATCATCAAAGAATGAGTCCTCATCCTCTGTTGTGTCTGCATAGACCTCAAACTTATCCGGAAGGTGTGTGATTTTGTCTGGAGGAGCAAAAATACCGTGGCACTCATTGCACTCAAAGTATACAACTCCATCATATGTGCCATTGTTGCTCCCTTCAGACTTATCTAACTCCACACCAGCCCAGAAACCATTGGCAAAGCTGGTTAGCCCTTTGAATCTCAGGGTGCCTGGCTGAACACAGCCAACAAGAACCCGATCTCCAATATGAAAACTAGGCATTTCATCTATAACAGGAGAGAGGGGGGTCTGGATTGGGGAAATGGGTGATGAGTGGCTAGAATTAATGCTCTTATTGTCTTGTATGGAGTCTTCTGTCTGCTTATGGAGATCTAGCAGTCTTCCTGATTGGTGGCTATGTTCACTTGTGCCAGAATGGTGACTCAGCTCCTCAGCTATTTCTTCCTCTACCTCCTCATCTTGGCTGTCATACAGTGTGGCTCTGCTAGGGGAGTCTTTTCTTGAACCTTTTATTTCAGTTGGCGAAACTAAGATTTGAGACTCAGGCTTGGAACTGTGATGCTGCTCCCTGGGTGAGGAATCAACTGATGACTTAAAGTCGTCATGATAGTCACCTGCCAAGGGAGAGGAGACTTCAGAATCCTTTATGGAGGCCTCCTTCTTTGAAGAGAAGGCAACAGAGTCCGGGATGTAGGAGAGATCACTGGATGAAGAGCTGTAGCTTTGATGTGATGAGGTTTTGAGGTCCATTGGGGTTGAATGTGACTTAGTTTTAGGTTTTACAATATCCTCAGCTTCATATATTTCCTTTGTTTCAGATGGAGAACACTGCTGTTCTTCACTTACTGAAGAGGTAAAATGTTTAAATGTAGTAAGCCGCTCCTGGGAGTTGGGTGTGTCTTCTTTTTCTAGTTTCAGGAGACTTTCAGAGTGTTGATCCTCATACCTGGAACTTACTTCCACCTCCAGCTCTTCTCGAATTTCAGATCTTTGATCAGACTCAATGTTCTCATCCTCAGACTTAATAATCTGCATCTTGGGTTCCTTGGAGGAAGGTGTTAAGAGATCGATAGTGGACTGACGACTCCTCAGTCCTGAGGTTGAATACTCTGGGCTGCCATATACTGGGGATGGAGGGCCAGCTTTTGGGTCTTCAGATAATTCTTCACGCACCAGGGTGGATCTACTATTATCAACTTGAGGAGCGGCGTCTAAAATAATAGGAGAGGGTCACATTATTATTGTAACATCTATTATAGAAGTTCATTCTTGAATAAATTCTGTACGTAAGGTGTATATATTAGTTATGATGAGTATGAATCACTCACTGTGGTCTATTGAAGCATCTGTTTGTGTCCTCTCAGAGTCAGAGACTTGGCTGGTTTCAGACCTAAGAAAGAGGGATTTTTATAAACTGAGCACCAATCTCATTACGGAAAAAAAAGTCACAGATACACACACAAACAGACACACGTTGGTACCTGTGAAGGGGTGGTTTAATACTGGACTGCTCTGCGACTGATATGGAATCTCTGATCTGGGAATTTATATCCGGTGCTGAGTCGGATTCCTTTTTCAGTTCTGCCTTAGTTTTCTCGATGAAATTGTTATAGGTCTGAACATACATACAAAAGGTGAGAACAACAGTTAAGATATCACACATGTACGTACTAATACATTGATAAATATACACAGACACAAACATATGTAAGCAGACAATGTAGCTTGATCATCTAAAAAAACCAAAACAGAAACAACAACAACCACCACCACCACCACCAACACCTAGAAGCCCCAACACACACATTTACCTCCAGCTGCTTTAGCAGGCTGGCCTCCTTTGCCTTCAGGCGTTCCTTGTGCCTCTTCTTCTGCTCTTTCTTCAGCTGGTAGGCCATGAACTTTCGTTTTCTGAGTTCTTCCTTCAGGGCCTTGATACGACTCTCTATGTCACTCTGGTCTGAAACGGGTTCTGAAGGCAAATTTAAATGATAAATCACGGTTAGAATGTGAAACCAGTGCCAGACCTCTGATTAGCAATGGGTAATCCAACTTTGTACCCACTCAAACTCAGTTCCAACCCAGTTCTTTGGGGATTACTGTACATTTCCTTTACCAAGAATGTGTGGAGTTCTTTTTTGTGCATTTTGCTTTGGACTGTACACAATGAACAAATAGTATTACAAAGATTAAAGGTTTAAACCATGGCCTGAAAATTAATATAACACAATAAGCTACACTAACAGGCTATCTATGCTTGTGCAATAACTAAGTGTAATGCAAAGTGTTCTTTTCCCCTATCACACAGCTAAGCAGGTTAGGTGTCATGGAAGTGCTTGCATAATGTATTCCCAGCAGCATCAGATTACACGGTGCCAGCAATATAGCTGCATTATGTCCACTCTCGCTACTCCTCCCACTCTATCTCTATACTGGGAACTATCAATAACTATTATACGCTTACAAAGACATTATATGTTCAATGTGTGTGTGTTTGTTGAGTCACTGGGTTACTCACCAGTCAGTGTGGCTGTGGGGGAATCAGTTGGCCGAGTGCGGGCCTGGTTGGTGGTCCAGGAGGAGGAGCAAAACTGCATCTTGGTTTTGCTGCTGCCATCTGAATGAGATGTAGCACGGCTGTGGCTGCCTTTGAATGTAGAAGACTGGACTGACTGAAAAGGACGAGAGGGGGAGAGAAGTGAATATGACTTCAGGATATGACAACAGAGTCAGATGGACAGATGCATGGATATATATTTTACATGCCAATAAACTGACAAATAGGTAGTTACCCCCTTTCATGTCTTTCACAAATGTAAAGCTGTGTGTTTGTTCAATAGTTCAAGAAGAAACTACAAATAAACCCAACAGCATTTTAACAGAATTCTTTGAAAAAAAGTTGACAGAAAACTAGTCACAATTGTAAACATCACTCTCTTCAACATGTGAGGTCAGTTTACGAGTTTGTCAGTAATTTTATCCTCAAAATGAACTCCACTACAATCAAAGTGATGGGACTTAAAGCTGAAATACCAAAAGTAAAAATAACCACATTTATGCATACTTGTCTGTTAGGTGATGGTGAAGCTGAAGTGAAGTCTTGGGTGTAATTCGCAGGGCTGCTCTGGATGGAGGCCAAAGGTGTTTCAGGGACTGACGCAGGTTTTGCTGAGGAGGGGCTTCCTGGTTGCTGGGACTCTAATCCCTCTGTGTGTATACTGGACTCAGGTGTTACTGAGGAGCAGTCGCCCTCACTCACATACTCTAAAAAAAAAAAAAAAAAAAAAAAAAAAAAAAAATTGAGCACATTAACATTAGGTCATTTTTATTTGTCTCGATTGATTCTGACATTATTCGCAAACCATAGGGTGTTGTCCTACATTTCATTTGAAAATTCCATTTCCTTTAATCCTGGCAACAGCTTGCCATACACTTGAAAATGAAAGAATCCCTTTGCTTCACCTTTCTCACTGTCAGTTCTGGGTTCTGAGCTTCGATTGTGACTAGGACTAATGTCAGAGATCTCATTTTTTGGAGTCTCTGACACATCATGATCCTTATCCCGCGACGTCTGCCGGTCCCAGACAGCCAGGGCCTCTTTCTCCATCCTACGGACCTCTGCCTCCTCCTGGTCAAGCCGCTGTTTCCACTGCAGCAGCTCCTCAGCATGGCAACGCCTTTGCATAAGCTGCTGCTCCCGCTTCGTCAGGAACCTTGGGAGAAGGGTGGGAAGAATGAAGGGGGAAAAGAAAAGAGAGATGAGAACAAGAGTAGAAGAAGAGATTGTGAGGAGTGAGGTGTTGGTGAGGAGAAATGAAGATGAAGAGAAAGACAGGAAGAGGATGTGGGGTGAGGGAGAAGATAAGGTGGCAGTGATGAGGGAGGAGAGAAGTAGGACAAAGACATTTAGGGATGGTTAACATGGCCTCGCAGAAGAAAGCAGAACCAAATCACCCTGGCCTCCAGTTTTCACAGCAAATCCATTTCAAACATTTGTCCAACAATCAGAGGAGCAAACCCACACATACACACTTGATCCATGCCTAGAATAATCATTCAAATATTGAAGTGTAAAGCACCCATCAAATGAAAAAAACAAAACAAAATGATGACATGTCATTAAGGAGAAAAGAAGAGAAGGAAAATAATACCGAAGATGTCAGATTCATGCATCAGACTGGAACCCAGAAGCAACATAACACTGATTGGGTGCAGTCACACAGACACACACACACACACACACACAATAATGTAGACCTCAAACACTTTGAACAGCTACAGGAGATAGGGAAAAAAAACTAAGCATTGACAGTTACATCTGTATGACTGTCTCTTCCATTAACCGTAGTCCCCATTATCCAAAGAAGATAGCGAGACTAAAACACACAGGTTCTGTTGTCTTGGAAAAGCAAAAGAATTTGTAATTCTAAAATTCAACTTATAATGGGTCACTTATACATTTCACATCTCTGCAGACCTCTATCAAAACAAAGTGCAGTCAGGTATAACTGTTGTGTAATGGGGTCTCCCACAGCTATGGGTGCGCTTACAGTGCAGTATTATTTAGGTTTAATCTAATTTAGAGGCCTCTCTCTTGACCTAATGTATACTGATGACAGGCCAGATACTGAAGAACCAGACTGGGGGGGGGGTCATTTAGTGCATCCCCAAACTGTATTAAAGCCCATAGTCATCTGTACATATTATCTTGTTCTATGCAACAGCTACCTAATAAAGGGAGCTGGTTAAGATTTACTAGGCTCATTAAAGAGATAGACTACTATCTCTGGTCTGTTCTAAGCAAAAGCATGTTACTTCCAAGTCATAGTGTGGTTTAATCTAAAAGCATTTTATATCAATAACTGGTCTAGAGCAGACCAGCCAGCAGTCACAGGGGGAGAAGAAAGATGCACTGCAACTTCTTTATCATTTGTTTCAAGAGGCAGGAAAAAAGAGGGGAATTACACACCATAGAAATCATTGAAATCCCAGCTTTGAGTCCAAGATTTCCACCCAACAAGGAAGGCCCCCATTAAATAAACATAACCTTTTACCTTCTTTTTAGCTTCTTATTTTTAATTTCCAATTATCTCAATTTTTTTAAATTGTTTTAAAATCAACCAATGTACTTTAATACATACAGTACGCTTACGTTATTTTACTTATTGGCAGACAGAAATGTTGAAAACTAGCATTAAAAATTTTTCAATTCAAAGTGAAGTTATCAAAAGGTTAGCTTATTTCAGTAAAGCAGCTTTCCTTGTACACTTTTCAAGCTTTCACTCCCTCCCACCAATAATTCCATCCTGGAAGTTAAAAACCTCATAAAACCTCACAGAAAATCCAAACAAACCAACACATCCAATCACTCATCATTCACCATCCCACCCACACAGGGTCCCCGTGCCAGTGGATGAACACAAGCATGTTCCATGGGGTGGGAGGTGAGGCAGGGCAGAGCTAGGTGGAGGTGCTGGCAAAGAGGTAGAGATCACTATACAGTACCTGACCAACTGGTTGTAGATAAAGAGCTGGAATTTAGGGTGGAGGTTGGGAAGACAGACATTGAGGGAGGCCCAATGGTGGGCCGTGAATACAGAGAGGAAGTAGTGGACAGGAGAGCAGTGTCTACAACATACAAGCACGCAACAGACAGAGTCAAAAGAGTCACAAAAATATGGGTATGAAAATGTCACATCACACACACAAACAATGTAGAAGGGGAGGGGGACATTAAAAACAAGAGAGACAGATGGAAAAGACAAGTAGAGAGAAAGGGAGAGAAAAGAGCGATATGAGAAAATGTGGTTTTATTGCACCCAAGGTGCCGGTCTGTCAGGCTTCTGTTAGAAAACGGTGACCTTAAATGACTGTTTCGGAAGAACATGAGCATTTAAACCTGAGTTTGGTCATCGAGTGTGGGGAGGTATGGATGGCAGGGTGGGATCACTGCTGATTCATCAGTAACCCTGATTCTTAATTGTCAGGTAACAGTCTTAGATGAAGTGATTACAACTTTGTTAGTGTATTAGGTCAAGCTTAATATACAGTGTGCTTCAGTTATGATCAACAACATGACAGTAGTGATAGAGCGTGACAGAGGGAGGGGGAGAGACACCTGATAGTTTATCAAAAAGATAATGACAAGCAAGCAAGCAAGCTAATAAATACATGATCAGATCCAAATACAAGGTTTAATGTATGCGTTAATCCTCTTAATTCCCCTTATTTTACAGCTTTTTTTTTTACTTCATAATGTATCAATCAAGTTTGTGTTACTCACTGCATTGCCAGTATAAATTTAAACAAATATAGACCTAAAAATTACTGAAATGTTACTGTGGTATTGAATATTACGTTTAACTGGCAGCTTATAAATCCCAGAACAATTAACCTACTTGTTGGAGAGAGGCTCTAGAAATCCCCTGACCAAAGCTGTTAGGCAAGTGTGAAACCTCAAAGGAACTAAAGAACTCCAGGCACATATAGTAAATGGTCAATACAAGAGGAAGTTGATGTAATAAAAGTGATGGAGTGCATAACTTATGTTGGTCTCCTCTGGAAAAGAATCTTTGTGATAATTAGCTTTGTAATGTTTGAGTATTAAGATTAAATAGTAGAAGATTTATTTTTATTTTTGACTGATGCTGTTGCTTTCGAAATTTGTTTACGGCTGCATAAGATAACTCTTAATACAGATCCTCCCATCCTATAGGGAAGAATTGTAGCCGAGAGTATGGGTGCAATTCTAGCTAAGTGTAGAGGGAGAGGAACATGGAGCATGCTTATCTTCACGTGCACATATGCACACATCCACAAATTCACAGCACTTTAGACAGCAAGCAAAGATGACATGCACTGATATTAGTTAGATTCTATTAGGTTAGTTGTTAGGTAAAGACCCCTTGTGTAGAATTTGAAAATATCTGAATTTCTTACTTGTGATAGAATTAATTAAATAAAAGTCATTTTTGCAAAGAGCACATTGCAGTGGAGAACTTTACAGCTATGAAATATATCTTAACCCATTTATTCATTACAATTTAACCCTGTATATGTTAAGTCTATAGGAAAGCTGCAGCAGTGTTATGCCAGAAAACAGTTCAGAAGAGATCAAAGTCTGTTTCAAAACATAGTCCATGATTAAAGACTTTTGGCCCCTGATTGTGATCCAGTGCCAAAAAAACAAAAACTAAAAAGATGAACACAAAAGTAGAAAACGTGATCAGGGTATGCCTTATAAAATTAAAAGAATGAAAGATGCAAATCATAATGGGAATAAATGGAGGCAGGACACACGTATTAACCGATAAGGAGGCATGACTTGCGATATTTTGCTGGTAAAATTGTTAATACCCTAATGAATATATAAAAAAATTAAATGAAAGTCTTTACTTCTCATCCATGTGAGTGCGCATCTTCTTAAGCTTCTGCATGATGCTGCTCGTCTCACTTCCAGAGATGGAAAGTGAGGGAGAGGGGCTGCGGTTATCATCAGCCTGTCTCATGCTGGGTGCGGCTAATTCTGACACTGGTGTTTCTGACACAGGAGTCTCCTGGAGGATGGATCAATGAACACACAAACAGGCCAATAATTAGTAAAACCAATTAAGAAAAGCCTTAAGATGAGCAGGACAGAATGTGTATGGGTTTTTTCTTTACTCCTTTCTTACTTAGTTTAAATAAGATTCTATTTCTATATAACAAACAATACTGGACTGAAACCTCCTAAGTATAGTCTATGAAGTTGGTTAGCGACTGCACTACTTACAGGTAGTGCTTCACCCCCAGCACATTTGAGACGCTCCTTAAGTCTGAGTGTAGAGTTTCTCATTCTCTCAATCTCCTCCTGCTGCTTGAGCAATAGCTGTCTTTCCTTCCTTGCTGCTTTATTGGCCTCCTGAAGTCGCTTGATCTCAGCCTGGAAATGTAGTGGGATAGAAAGATCATTAGTAATGGCCAAGATCAAACTATAACCCAAAACTCAACTATCACCAACTTACCTGCTCCTGCTGTAGTTTCATCAGAAGGCCCCTCTGCTTCTTCCTGATGGGTGGCATTTTGTCATCCTCTCCCTTGTCCCTCAGCCTCTTTTTCTGGTGCTCTAGCCAGGCTAGCTCAGTTCTCGTCTTCTCTTTGAGTGCCTTCTGGCGAAGACGGAGCAGAGAGCTCTGGTGCTGCAGTCTTACTTCCTCATCCTTCATGTATTGGCGTACCATGTCCATTGTGAACTGGGAAAAGCTGTCCTGACCCCCAGAGAAGGCCATGTTTCCATCTTGAGACTGCAGGAGAAAGAAGGTGAAAAGTTTAAGATCCGCCACAATGGATAAGGTAAAGGGAAAATACAGATTAAAGGAGGTGAGAGGGAACAAAGGTGAGGGAGGGGAAAAAAAATAAAAATCACACGTTTAAAAAGGGATAAATCATACTGTCACTGTCACAAATTTTTTGTGACTACACTGCCTTCTCACTTTTAAGATGTTGTGTGCCCCTGAAACCTGTGCTGTGTTGTGGGTGGCACCATCATCCTCCGATTCCTCAAGGTGGCGGGACTTTTTCTCCATAGTTCCACGTCGATGTGCCTCAGATGGCAACAGAGAGCGGAATGATCGTTCTTCTATCTCGTCCTCTGTCATGGACTCATCAAACTTGAGAGAGTACTCTGTTGCCACTGATGTACTGTCTCCTGGGGGGCAAGAGATAGCATGAGTTTAGTAAGAACTACATTTTCAACTACAACACCCACTTTCTTGGCTTTTTTTGTTTGTGCCCCCCCCAGGCACAATATACAGTATGTGGTGAGCATACACACAGTTTTAGCTTTAATACAGACTAAATGATGGCAATAATGTTTTCACATTGTCTCTAGTAGCAGCAACTCTGTTGCAGTGCTTCCCTACTTATGAATAAATACAAAGGAAATGCTAGAGTGTGTACATATGAAGAAAAGCATATGTTAAAATTTTAAAGTCAGGGCTACGCTTGCCATCCGGTACCTTTCTCATCCACTACAGAGGGGATGCTGTCACTGCAGAGGGAGTCATTTACTGCTGTGGGAACTTCCTCCTCTATGGAGCTGGTGCCTGCTCTGCCCCCTTCTGTCCTCCCCTCAGCTCCCCCCTTCCTCCATTTCCCCTCTCCTGTATCTTTTTTCATCAATTCTCTATGTTCGGAGGAGACATGGGAGGAGCTAAGGTGGCTGCTAGAGTCTGCTCCACTGAGGAAAGAAGAAAAACATAATTTCAGTATCTCTTTTGCTTTCTCTTCCCGGAATCTAAATGTAAACAGTGACGCAACAAACAAGTGCTACATGAAAAGTCTGATTGGTACCTGAGGTTGGGTCTTCTGAAGGACAGAGAGTCAGAGTGACTGAGGCTGCTCAGTGAAGACAAAGGTTCCTCTGGCCTGCTCCTTCTGCATGACACTTCGCTCAGGAAGCTGTGAGAGCACACAGAGGACACTGGATACATTAAGATCAAAAAGTAACCTTTGCTCTCACGCTGAATTTGATGACAGAAAGGCCCTTTGTAGGTGCAAGTGTATCCTCTCCACCTAGCAATGTGATTTACTACACTCTGAATTTAATCTGTCATCCATTTAATAATAAAAGCTTTGTGTCTGATGGGTCATGACACAAACTTACAACACAACTAGGGCCTAGAAATGTTAAAAAGCTATTCACAAGGAAAAACAGTATGTATTGCTCAAATACCCGGCCCTTTTGAACAAGATGTGTCCATACATTACCTGTCAGAGTCAGCTATATCCTTTTGCTGCTTCGTATAGGTGCTCTCTTGTTCTTCCTGCTGGTTGAACATGGAGGAATTGGTGGCAACAGGGGGGACAGTCAAAGCTCCAGCTATCTGTGACCAAGCCAATTCTGTCATCTGATGGACGGGAATAAATAAAGATCAAATATTTGATTTGGGGAGTCTCACACTGGGTATTACGCATTTCTCCTTTGCCTTTATTGTTAATTCTTTACTGTAAGTCAACAATCAATCAGCTTTTGTTACAAAATGAAGACACGGGCTGCTTTCCAGGCAGAGGGGAAGGCAGTGATTGCTAACCTCCTTGATGTGTCGGGCAGCATCGGCTGTGTACTGTGCTGCCTCAGCCTGTTGACTCATCATCTTAGTAGTTGCCTCCTGGAGGCCTTCCAAAGTCTCCTTTTGAGTTGTTGCCAAACTTTCCTGCAGTTCCATATGAGCCTGGACAAAACCATGCACACAGAAAAATTAAAGCACAGCTACAAACACTAATACCATACTTCCTTAAATAAAAACTGGTAGCAAATTAAAGGCTAGGTCTCTGATGATAGCCAAGGGTGTGATGTATATGAGCCCCAAATAGAGACGGGGGAGGGGGGGGGGGGCAAAACAAAGGTGGATAATCTCCTGTCAAATAATGTGCAAGGAAATTAAGTATAATGTACATTTCTATCACTTTAAATAAATTCAACTACACAACCATGCTATTTTCAACACTTTGTTTTCCATTCTTATCCGCTTTGCTTTGTTGTCCTTTAATTCTGTCCAGCTGTATATGGTGTGCCTGCAAATGTTTCACGATAAAAAGTGTTGTTAAGCGCTGAAGGGTCTGTCTACTGAAACACTATAGGGCTTTTAATTTGAAATTGTTACGGGAAGGGTTGAATTTGTGTTAACAGTGTAGTGCAGTAAATTTAACAGGATTAAAACACGGCTTCATACTAAAATACCAGAATGAAAAAATATCGTCAGATAGAGAGAATCAGAAATATCTAATAAAAGGCTGCCTCAAATAAAGTAAGTGGTCAACTGCATGTCAACTGTGGTTCTATGTGGCCTGTGTTGTGCTGTGTGGTATGTGTTGTACCCTGGCCACTCTCTGTCGGTTTTCCTCCAGCTGATGCTTTGCATCCAGGGCCTCTCTTTCAGCCTTGATCTTCAGCTCATAGATGTCGCGTTCATGGCGCTGCTGCTTGGCCTGCAGTGTCAAAGTACGTAAAGCAGCTCAGTAAGTATATCAATAAAGAGTAATTACAGAGAGGTATAGTACCAAGTCAATGAAATTTAAAGAGGACAAAAAGCTCTTAGGAGGTGTTTATCATGTAAATGTTATTCAGAATCAACAATTAAATTTAGTCACTGATAAGCAAAACAAGAGGAAAATACTGAAGCACAGGTACTTCAGTGAGGTTAATTATATGACTGGCAGATACTGCAGAGGCCCAAAGTAAATTGATGCCAGTGACAAATACAGTATAACCTTGGTTGTTTTACAGTAAGTATACAGTATACATGGTTAACATTTGTCTTCACTGTTAATATGTTAAATACAATAATACTAACAACCATAAGCAACTAATGTTGTAACTTATACCACATTTAAGCACTATTAGAAATATTGAACCTAATTCTATTTGAATTGTTTGACAATAATACAACTTCTGATATGAAAAGGCTAAGAAAAAGCTAAATTCACTGCAGAACATCTTTATTGTCCTGTTACTACTACTACAACTACTAGTCATTATTACTACTGTCAGCAAAAAAATCCTCCTTTACCTTGAGCATTTGGGCCAATGATGCGCTCTCCTGCTGAGCCATGGACACACCCATCAGCCTCTCCATGTCGCCAAGCTGTCGGACTGACTCTTCAACAGACTCCAGGTACTGGAGCTCTGCTGCCATACGCTGCTGCAGGACAGCAGGTGAATATTGTAGTTCACCTGGGAGAAGGGGAAGGGTGGAGAGTGTGAGAGAAATTAATAAAAATGTTGTTGTAGCACTTTGACAATAAAATGATACAGAAATAAGCCTGAGGAGTACCAAAATAAACAGTTAAATATACCTCTGTGCAAATAGGCAGATCTTTTCTGTCTTATTCCAACATTATCATCTGATTTTTATTCACACCGAAGTTCTGTGTCACATGTTATCTTTTATTATATAGATATGAGTTTTACTTACCTGTGGTCTGGGGCTCTCCTCTACCACTGCAAGCTGTGGTGACTGTGTTAATGTTATCTGCCCCCGGAGAGCTTTCTCTCACAGGCTCACTGAAAGCGTCTGCTCCTGGAGGAGAACAAGGGTCCAGAGAGCCAGAAGGAGAAGCGTGTTTGGGCCTCACCGCTGAAGACTTCCTACCATCCAACCCCAAACTAGGAATGCAATTAAAAGGTAATTAAATGTTGATTATCCCTGAGGTTTTTAGGTTGTGACTATATAGGATCTCTAAGTAGGTATTTTACAGGTTGACTGGTTTCAGTTTGTAGATATTGGGGGTAAAGTTAATACAGATAGTTTTAAAACATCAAAGTACTGGCTAACAAAACTGAAATGTGAAAAGCTGACATTTGATATATGAAAACTGGTTAATGGTACCTGATGAAACATACAATATGACAGCAATGTTAGGACTCAGTTTCAAAATAGGTTTTCAAGGTGTGTGGGTTTTTTTTAAGTGCAGAGTCGGCAAACTGTTTTGAACAGATGGTCAGGTTTACCAAATGATAATGAAAGAGGGGGCTCCTGGTGTGGCAACCCCTAGTACTGACTGAAACAGCATAACCTTGCTGTGAAAGGCCCGGACTATGAAAGGCTATATTGTGCGGCTCAGAGATGATCAGAGGCCAAAACATGTCTAAAGAGATCAGGATACAGTCTACTTCCTCATTAAGGATAGTAGACAGTGCCTCCTTTCTTCTCCAATGATAACAATCAGACTCATTTACAATTACAACATTAAAATAAACAACAACAGCAATAATAATAATACAATATTACCATGAGCTCAATGCTATAAGATTTAGTGAGTTTTTAGATTTTTGGCAGATTGCATTCCTATCTATTTCTGTGCACATAACAGCTGACACCAGTAGTTATACACATGCTGCCCCTAGGAAATATCTTTAACTTTTGTTTTTTTAAAAAGTCATTTTAAGTCACCACCACAGTTAAAAAAAAATAACATGCTATGTAAATGTTGCTATGGATATAATCCTGTCTGAATGCCTTATCTTAGAGACACACAGGCTCCAAAGAATGGCAGGAATCTGTCACCAGGACTTCTGTTTACCATTAGAGGGCTCAAATGTTACTACTGGGCACTGGGATGAAAAGAAAAAAAAAAATCTCCTTTTCCTATGGCAGCAGGCCCAAACTGCGGTGAAGCTTGCTGACCTGACCAACTACCTCGCTGGCCCCCAAAACAAAATAACCTCTGTTTTCTGTCGTGGGTCGAATTGCAGCCTCCTCCTGTTGCTGGGCACTGCACGGCTGCTTAAACCCTCAAGCCCTCAACAGAACAGCAAGCCACAAAACTGTTTGGACTGGCAGCCCCAACTTTTAGCGTAGTTAATAATTGGCCGAGCCCAGATAAATGAGACTGGGTAATTACAGGATATACCAAGTGGAAGTTTGAGAGGTTGGAACAGCAACAACTGAGATGACCCATCACTGAAAAGATCCCATTCATCCCTGAGTGCACATAGATTTTAAAATTCCATTTCAGTTTAGTTTGGAAATACTTAGAGAAAGAAACAGTGTGGCTAGTGTGGCTTTAAAGGTTAATATCAATATTACTTTGTCTAAAGTTTCAATTTACCACAGAATTAATAAATTAAATAAGCACCGGCAAAGTCAGAAATACCATCATGCTTTGACATGATATGGCCCTAAAAGAAACAGCTATAACTTAACATGTCCGAAGAAAGCTGTACCACCATTATTCCCACAAAGAAGTGTCGCAGTGAAGGTTACTGAAAACCGCAGGAAGGAAATACCAGAGACAGCTGGATGAGTGGGTAATTCAAACTTGTGGGAACACAACTCACCATTTATCCATTTCTCTGATATCACTGTACAAACAATTCAGTTTGGTACCTTAGAGATAATCTGTCAGAGAGGAACCTTGAGGATGGAAAGTTGTATTTTTTCCTTCAAACCTTTAAACCACTCATTTATGCCAAAAATATCAACCCCCTTCTTTGATGCAGTCTCCCGAGAATCAATACCTTTGGTGAGAATACCCTGAAGTATCTCCTAAAGTGTCACTGGAGCGGACGCTCTTGGCCTGGCTGTGGGAAGAGCTTTTGTCTGAGCCCCTCTTCCTGGTGTCCGAGGATAATGCCTCTGAGGGGGGAGAGCAGGAGCTCCTCTGCTCTTCTACCAGAGTTGCATCACTCTGGTCTGATGCTGTGCCTGCAGAGGAGTTGAGCTATGTTGTTACATTTTGCCGTAGAGGGATTTGCCATTACAAAAACACAGCATATTACAATACAGAAAAGATTTCCGTTATTTCCTTTTTAATTAAAAAAATGGAAATTCAGACTCCTGACAGAAAATTATACACAAATGTTTATTCTCACCTCTTTTTCTGGTAGAGTGCTTGGAGAGGGGTGAGGAGCCCGATGTTGAACCGGATGACAGATATGGTGATTGAATGGATGACTGAAAGGATGAATTGTGGGAACTGATGAGGAGGCTTCCTGTACTTTTCTCAAAAGGAGACCTCCTCATAAGCTCTTCAAAGTGACTATTCACACTAACAGAAAGGGGAGAGAAAAGTCGGATAGAATCAGGATCCTCTTTGACACAACACTTAAAAAAAAAAAAAACAACATACAAAAAGAACAAAAACCACATAAACAGTATGACTTATCTTTGTACTAGTTATCCTCATTCTAAAAGGCCTAAAAGAAAGAATCTGAACTGTAAATGCAAAGGAAGATTGTTGTCTGAAAGGACTGCATTAGCTTTCAATCTGTGTGATATAAATGCCACCTAGTGGTCACTTTGAAACACATGGTACGTCCATTTTTTCTTTTACCTGGGTGAATTGGACCCTCTCCTTAACTTGCCACTGGCCCTGCTGCTATGTGATGACACAAAGTCCTCTTCATATACTGCTGCGTCTCCGAGGCCATTTCCAGAGTGCAAAGAATGGGCAGAGGGAGAGTTCGTCTCACTCACTATAGGACAATGCCGACACAAAACAGACAGATGGGATATATTATAATATTCATGACTAACTGTCAGAATGCTGTACGTATTATTAGTATAACCACCAAAGTTTCATTATAACAAACATTCTGTGTAGTTACATTTTTTTATTAGAAGCTTAGCCATTGATACAAAGTAATTGCAAATTTCTCATTCTCTTTCTTTCTTGCTTTGTTGGCCACAAATACTAATACTAATTAACATTAAAAGAAGAGAAGAAATTTCTTCCTCAACTGTTCAAAAATCATCTGACAGTGAGGATTTTGTCAGACAAAACACAAATTATGTCTCATCACCCACATCTAATAAGGAAAACACGACTGACATATTCCCCTCTGGCTGGAGAGGCACTCTTATGTGAACTTACCTTTAACATGGCCATGAAGGTTCTTAGTGAAAATGTTGATTACGCTTAAAGGGCTTCCTTTGTTCAGCTCTTCCCAGGCTGGTTTACTGTTGTCCTGCTGAGCAAGCGGGTAGCTGAAGGATGAGCACCTTGCTGCCTCCCTCTGGAAGTCAGACACCCACTGGAAATCCCTTCTTTGACCAGCACAGTAGTCCACTGCCTCCAGGAAATCTGCTTGTCTAAGTACACGATTGTTGGAGGGGTGAGGAGGGCTTACCTCATCTTCTGAAAAACTCCCTTCACTCAGAATGGGACCCTCAATAATGGAACTAACACTTGAGTCATGGAGATCTGTCCGATTCTCCTCCTTGTCATAGCCTCTCCCTTGTCCAATTCTATCTATTATTTCCACCTTCTCCGAGCCATTGACTAGCATCCTCCTTTCTTGTGTATAACTATTAAGAATGGGCCCTTTTATATCACCAGAAGTTGTTTGTGGAGTGGTCAAATTGGTGTATGTACCCCTCCTATCTTGCTGTCCCCTGAGGGTGTGCAGATTGCCTACTCCTGGAAGAGCCGTGGTATCATATGAACTACGACCTGTGCTAGTCAAAATCCTGTGGATCCTCAATGCCACATCATTATTTTCCATGCCAGCTGTTTCTGCCCTGCATCCATCATCAAGATTAGCCAGAGAGGGCTGTGGAGCTAAAATAGTGTCCATGACCACTGATGTTGCTGTACCATAGTTGATCCCTTCCCCAGCAAGCTTCCGGGCCTCACTCTCTATACGGCTGGAGAGGGATGCAGCTGTGGCTTTGAGGGCCTCAATGCGGGACATCTTAGAACATGACATATGGGAAGGTGCTGTCACTGAACGCTGGGTGTGTTTGATGTCACTGTTGGTCACTGCTGTCTCTGGCCTGAGAAGCCGTGAGAGAAGATGGTCACCATAAGGAGCTAGCATACTGCTGTTGCTGGGACCAGTTGCAGGACAAACAGCAGGGCTTAGTCGGTCAGGCTGAAGCAAAGTAGCAACTCCAACATCCAGATCATTCCTGCAACAGTAAGAGTAACACAGAATGGAGCATATAAAAGAGAGTAAGAAAGTTGTAAACAGCCTGCTTTAAATCAATGATCAAACTAAAGATAATTAAGCATTCTCATCACACTTGCTACAAAGGCTGGCAAACAAGAGAACTTTCATTCTGCTTACACATGATGTTTGGAAACATAATTGGTATCTAGTGTACTTTAAAAACAATTTTTTCTTGACATTTGTGTCTCCATTCCCCTGCAAAAACGACTAAATGTAATGCAATATAATGTCTGTTGTAGCTATAGTCTTAAATAAATGTATTCATCTTTCTGATACATAACTGTCAATATTACAGAGCATAGTGATACTGTCTTCATTCGCAAAATCATAAAGGGATCAAACGATGGAAAAAAATAATGTTTTGTTTTTTTTTTTAAATTAGGGCCATCATAGTCCATCCGTACACAGAGGAAAATGAAAATGTAAAATCATCGCACATCCACATTTATTTGCAGTTAGTTATGCAAGATGTTCTTTCATGCTTCTAAAATTAAAACAGTGACTGTAAAAGTACCCCACAGTGTTTTAGCTTAATCCTGTACTAAAATGCAGAGGGGAAAAAAAGGCTTCTGTGGCATTTGCAAAGGGTGTTCATAAGAAACCAGCATCTGAGAACAAACTGTTTCTCTGTCTGACACAGTCAGGTGATTGCACCCAACCATTATTTATGAGTGAAACAACATGTGTACTTGCAGAGAGTCATTTGTTTGTCATCTGTGTTGATGACTCTGAGTGTAGGGGGTTTGTTATTCTGGAGAATTAGTGAGCAAAGCAGGCAGTTTTGTGATTATGTGTATGCAGGTGTATACCTGGATAATGGCGGAGGTGGCTGATCATTTAAAGACCTATCACTGCTTGAGGGGCTCTGTGGTGCATCTAGTCTTTTGTTCTCTTTGTCTGACTCTCCGGATGGCTGGTACATCGGTCTCTGTGGAAGAAAATGTTAACACACATTGAGAAGAGGGCACTGAGGATGCTGATTAAAACACTTTTTTTCTTACAGATGCGATAAGTTCATTAACTCATATGACACAGTTAAACATTCTACCCAATACATCTCTCACATGTTAACAAGATGACCATGTTTTTGTGTATCAACAATACCATTTGGCTAGAAGAAGCAGCATGGTGCGTCTGTGTGGCCTCCTTGCCCAGCTGGGCCTCCTCCAGCAGCAGTTTGTTGTAGGTCTCTTGTAGTCGCTTTTGTACAGGGGCCACAGATGCCTCGCAGGGAAGAGCCGTTGTTTTAGCCACTTCTCTTTGTTTTCTGTAGAGGTCCTGCAGTCTCTGGTTTCTCCTCTCCGTCTCCTCCTTCAGTGCCTTCTTCTCCTCTGCCTGACGCTTCTTTCTCTCCTCTTGTTGCCGGGCAATGTACTGGCGAACAGTATCTGCATCATAGTGTCGCCTTTTGTGCCCTGTGTCAGCCATGTTGGCAGCCTCTGGTTGGCGTTTTGTGGGACTGGCGCTGTGGCATCCTCTTGAGGAGCTAGCTGTGGCCACAGTAGTTCCCCCCAAATACACTGGAGCCCTTGTTCGTGACCCTGATCTCCCTCTCCCTCTCCTACCACTGCTGCCACCCCAGGACCTATGACGGGCCCTCTCCTCCTTCTCAGCTGTTTTACACTCCAGCTGCAGATCGTCCAGTATACCCTGAATGTCTGTTGACAAAAAGTCAGTGCTTATACCCACTGGAGCTTTGTCCTGGGCTGCAGACAAGGGTCTAGATGTAGTTGTGGAGTGGCTTTTAGTTTGCCTCTGAAAACCACTTCGAGGCCTTTCTGTGCTTTTAGGGCGAGATTGCCGGTTTGATTCTGAACGTGGCTCTGACCTGGAACGGTGCCGGGAAGCTGATGGACATTTACAGAAAGGCAAGATGTTAGATTTGGTAATTAGCAATAAACTTGATAATGGACAAAGTATTAAAGTGGAAAGTATGTTGATTTAAAAAACAAAACAAAAACCTTGACCATCAGGATTCATATTTATTCAGATGTAAGAGCTCCAACGTGATTGCAAAAAATAATTAAAAAAAAAAAAAACAAAAGAAAAAAGAAAGAAAGAATGCAAGACATAAGATATGTCGGGGTGGGGCGGTGATGGCAACTCTAATCTGGGCCAAAATGAAAATTTCCATCTAGATATTATAGTATGTAATTCAGACAGTATTTTTTAAAAAACATGGCATATCTCCCTGTCCAACTGTGCCATTAGCCAGAGTACATGTTCCCTGCACTGGGGCAACCTCTGGAAATCAGGCCTTGTCTAATTGCGCATCCAACCAGAACAGCCAGTCAATCCCTATTCCTTCCGGTCAATGGTACCCAGTACAGATGTAGCTAGCAAAGACATGGATATAGATAGTGTGTGGGTATGAGGGAGCATGAGACAGAATTTATGACTGTGTAAATACAGTAGCAGCCATAGACTCTTTATTTATTATTAATTCTTTTGTTGTCAGTCTCACTGTCTAACTTTGGGTCCCAAGTATGTAAACCCCTTTAAAAAAACAAATGAAAAACCTTGGAACAATTTATTTTATAATATGCCACAATTACATGGATAATCTCTATTACGGTTAATAGCTCCTAGTACAAACATGTATGTTTAATGTTTACAATACGTTTCGTGTAATGTTAGAAAACAGATCTGAATAAATCAAAGACATAAGATGTCTAAGAGAAGGAGGTGGGGAAAACCTAACCCAACCTAACATCTTGATGATTAAATCTAGTTCTTCGTGCCATATATAATATAGAGAGAATGTCAAGCTGACATTCTGAGTAGCTCTTTAAGCCCTAGGAGAAGGCTGATCACCTTCACTACCTTTGTCCTTTTTACTCTCTATGTGCAAGAATTAGACAAATGGCTAAAGTAGAGATAAATTGTTTATACTTAAGATGTAGGCTGTCAGCTGTTAGTATCACAAAATGGGCTAACATAGCAATACAAGACAGGAATATAGTAGCATATATATGTAAGGTCAAAAGTTTAGGTATCCAGGTCCCACCTGTTCTGCTCTGTCTGTTAGCTGCATCGGGCCTGTCCTCCTCCCTGGGCAGCTTGGGAGCTGGACCCAGGTACATCTTTACCAGTTTCTGGCCATCCCGCCACGATGCAGGGCTAATCACTGCAAAGAAACAGAAAATTAACATTGTTGTTGCTGTCACTGAAGAACCCTGCACTTCGATATAGTTCATGCTGACTTCATGGAACATGATGTATGTGTTAGCACATATATGCTGGATGTGAGATATATTCATTAAGACCAATTTTATTTAAAATGGTCGCTTAAGCCAAACACTCTAATATGAAAAAGAACACCAGGCTCTGATTCTGTTTACTTTTTCAAGTTATTGAAGTTCCTGTGTAGGAGAGGCAATGAACATAGGAATTTGAGGTTTACTCACATTCCCAGGTCTATATTTTTCTCCTTGCCCCTAGTAACCATCTGGCAGATAAATTGGCTTTTATTTCATACAGCTTACCTGTCAGTCTCTCTTTCTCTGTATTATGCCACCAGCCCACTAAAATAGGTGTGAGTAGAATTTCATCTGTGATGCTTTGAGCATTGTAAAATTACATTTCAAAACCAACAATCTCTCTTTACTTGGAATAATCTCTACAGCACTTTTCGCTATGACTGTGTTATAATGAAGAGCAGTTCCCGGTATTGAAGCTGTACATCCACTAACCAAGCAGCTGTTTGTGCTGAGTGGATGAGCCAACTGAACCTGGCCACAGATTTCAGAGAGCTATTTATAGCACTTTGCCAGCAAGACAAGCCACACTTGAGGCAACACAAAAATTAGAAGAAACATATGAAGACACAAGGGGCAGCGAGAAAGAGAGCTAGAACACAAGGGATAGATATTTTACACTCAGTTTTCAGGATGTCTAGATTATTATTTTCTTGTACTGTATGTTTAACAATTTTGCAATGAGACAGAAGCATTCAATGTGATGATCACATCATATTGCCATCACTATGTAACATAGAAATGTCTTTTTTGTGTCTAGGTCTACACATACAGAGAGGCCAAGATAGCTATTGATCATGTTTACATGTGTGCCTTTGGAAGAATCTTTGTGAATGAAGAGAGAGTTGTTTATTAAGCTGTCAGAGGTATGCTACACCCAGGTCACCACAATATGTGGCTATGAGTATACTGTGTGGGTGTCTATATGCTTGTCACTAACTGCATGTCAAACATACTCAACACCGCTTCAGGGGTTAGAGTCTTAGCACAGCCTCAAAGGCCAGCAATGGCTCTACTTCATTTACTGGAATACACACACAGGCCCGGTATGTGACAACTGAGTACACGGAAAGAACAGAACGCATGCTGTAGTTTGAACACTTCTTTGCTGTCTGTTTGAGGAATTTATGACAATTACTCTTTTAAATTATAATGAAAGAATTCATATTGGGATTGTTTGAAGTTTATCTTGCATGCAAACAAAGATACAGCTTTATGAGACCATTTTTCACTGTTTACATTCAGCAAAAGACTAAATAATAAGGTAAGCCAATAAGTGATAAAGGTCAATAAAAATAAAAAGGTAAATAAAAGGTAGAAAGAAATACAGAGTATAGCCGACTTATTAAAAGGTCACAGACACTACAGCAGCAAAAGGACAAAAGATCTCCAATCGCAAAGATAGTTCAGCAGTCAAGGTTCTTGGTTTTGGAGCAAATTCACTGACCCACAACAAAATCCTGCCAGACTGTTCAACATGCTTAGCTTTCCTACTGTCACTGATTAAAAATAGATCAGAGGGTGGGTTGGCCCTCACACATAAAAGAGGATTTTATACCTGGTTTTGCATTTAGGTCAGAGGCAGGGCCAGCTCTGTGCACCTTCCTCACTGGTTTGGGAGACCTCCTCTCTTTGGACCTGTCTGTTCTCTGTTCCCTCTGCTGCTGATGCCTGAATCTGGTGGTCTCTGGACAGAAAAGACACATGCAGAGAATAAGCTACGTAGTAAAACAAAGCCATGACTATTGATGTTTGTTTATGCAGTGCTTAGGATATCAAACCCCTCTGCGGAAAACAGATGACACAATATTTGTTTGTGCCTCTTAATGTTAATTTAATTGTGCTTTCCACATACTATATATACATATATTTGAGCAGTCTGTTCAAAAAGATTTTACTCCATCTACTGTTTTCCTTACAGATAAAAGGTCAGGGAAAAAAAAAACCCAAAACAAAACACACCACACGCTCACATCCAGCTATAGCAAAACTCCTACGATTAAAGAATGATAACCATGAAAAGAAAACATTTGTTCTGTGTTTACCAGCAAACTGCCGTGACAGGTCTCTGTATATTTCTCTGCTGAGGTTCTGAAACTCTTCCTCCTTCCAAACTTTACCATCGGGTGTCCGGATCTTTGTTTCAGTACTGTTGAAACCTGAGAGTAAAACGATTTAAGATTCAAGCTGAAGCGTTATATTTCCTACTAAATGTCTCAAATAAATATTACCAGAACATGAAGCTATCATTTCATGTCTTTTTTTCCAAAAAGTGAAAAAGTTAAGTGTGGGATGAATGCTTTAGTCATCATACCTTTGTATATAGGTGCAGGCGGCGCAGCTGCTACTTTCCGTATTTTGGCTGACGGCATGTTGCTGGTACCAGCATTGGTACTCCCCACAGATGTCATAATAGGCTGTTCCACAAAACTCAGCAACTTCTCTCTCTCTGCAGCCTCCTCCACATGTTGTCTCTGCCTTCGAATACGCTCTTTTAGCTTCTCCAGTTTATCATCAGGCTGGTGTCGCCTTAGGTTCTCCAAGCGCTGGGAAGCTGAGCCAGGGCTAGTGGAAGGAGTGCTCTCCCCTTGGTGCATGGAGCCTGGGGCTGGAGCTAGACATGGGCTTGACTCTTGGCTATCCATGCCAAGTTGTGCTTTGGGAGTGCTTTCTTCCTTGGCTCCCTCCTTTACAGGGGCTCTCGCTCCTTTGAGATGTGACTGGTTTCCAAAAGTCCTCAGGGTGTCCAAGGCTGGCTGGTCATTGAGGTAGCGGACCTCAGTGCTCTCCAGAGCAGAGGAGCGTGTGCTGTCCAGGTCCCTGTCCATCTGCCTGTCCCTGTTGTCCCTCTGGTAGACCAGCTGGCTAAGCAGAGGATCTGAGGCAGGCAGAGAGGATGGGCACGAAGACCCTGGCAATGACTGCAGGCTGTAGGACTCCAGCTGTGAGGATGGATGTGGTGGAGGGGTGGCCTCTCTGGACACAAACCAGATTACATGGGATCAGGAAGAAGATCAAGCTTTACGCTTAATTTACTGAGTGTACAGAAGAACATATTTATGGGTGTTCAAAGGGAATAGGATAAGAGAGTGACATATTCAATCAAGATGCCGCTGTAGTTTAATGTTTAAAAATATTTAGACTTTATAGCAGTAATGAAATAAAACTGTTGAATTTTTAAATAATGGTAATGCAAATCTTTCAAAGCCATCACTGGCTGAAAAGATTGCAGAATATAATTATTAGGGGTTATCCAAGAATAATAACGTCAAAAAATTCATTTTAAATAACATCGATTCTTACTTAAATTTGTGGGTAATAGTAAAACAAACAAACTTTTGACAATTCATTTACAATACTTATGTTTTAATAATTCAAATCACATACCTCATCACATATGGATATTGTTAGAAATAAAACATTTGCAACTTACATAATTTACGATAGAAGTGCAACATATTCACATTTGAAACCAGTAATTCTGTTACACTGAGTGTCAATACTAGAGACAAAACCATTAAGTTTTGCAGTGCCCTGTAATTTCTGGAGCTTTGAGCTACTGAATTATCTGTAAGCTTTTCAGCTACAAGCAACTCAGAGAGGATGTCAAGAACATATGAGTTCCAGATAGAGGTCTTTAGGGATGAAAGAGCATTGGGGACTGCCTGTATTTAGGTAAACGAGGTCTTCTGATGCATTATGTTTAAAAAATGAGCTGAAGCAATAATAACAATGAAAATATCACAGACCAGGTGGGCAATAAAGACATCATTCAGTTGTCACTGAGAACATGTAGTACACCAAATTTTTCATACCATTTAAAATGGTAATATTAATAACAATGCTTTGGTATGCATGTTTAATGAAAGCTTTGAGCTTTTTAACTCCTTTTCAGAGACGAATTTAAAAAAACGGGAATACTACTAATGTGATTTGGTCAGGACTCAAAAGCCCCAACCAGAGATATCCCGTGCTGTGTATGACAGCCTATCATCATAACCAAATGCAGCAATCTACCAAGAGGGAGATGGCTAAGGATGTTTTATAAATGTGTTTTAGTTCAGTATCTGTACCTGTACGAGGCTAGCGGTTCCCTGAACTCCACGCTGTTTTTCATGCAGACATTGCTTTCCTGGGTAGTATTTCTCAGGGGACTGCGAGAACTGCTCTTTTCTCGACTCTGCTGACTATGCCCCCTGCGCTTTGAAGACCCTCCATTGTCATCAGCTTGTTGTCCATCTGAAAACAGAGAAGGTGATGTTAAAATAGTCGTAAAAATAACATAAAATTTAACTAATCATAATGCAATTTTGCAAAACGCCACTTTACATTTTAAATGACTCACCCCTGCAGCGGACCGTCCTGGACAATTTCTCTTTCGGGGGGTCCATGACTGAGTTGAGGAGAACCCCTGTCCCTGGAACTGCCTCGAGACGGTTTTCTATATGCCGCAACTACACAGAGTAAATACATGCCAGACTCCCTGGGTTATGTGAACATGAAAGGAGGGTCATCTTCATCATTATAAGATATTGCAGACTATATTTCAATTTTATATGAAAAGGAATGTTATTCTTAAAGGCCAACAAACAGAGCTATTCATCAGAAAACTGTTTCAGGTGTACTTACAGCAGCTTTGGACTGTGCCAAACTTTTCCATGCAGTTGTGAGCTCTGACAATGGAAGAATAGAATAAAAATCCATTATTAATTAGTGATGGAGAACCTTTTGCTTTGGAAAAAAAAAACAAAAACAAAACAAAACATCAACAACATAAGACTATATTATGATAATAATTATATCAAAATATAGATCATGTAAAGTGTGAACAATACACAGACTGAGTATAAACACTACAGCAACTGACCTGTAACATTTTTTAAAAAACACACCTGTGCCAATATTGTGATCAGTAAGCTGCTGAGCTGAGCTTTTAAGAGACACCTCAGTCCTCCTACTGCTCCTCATGTCTCCCATTCACCTGTTGCAAAGATTAGACAAGCAAATAATGAGAACCAATACTGAGTGAAAGTAAAGGCGCCATGAATGAGAACAACACGAAAAGTCATTAAAAGTATACTGTATAAACTTGTATAATCATATATCATATACACAAGCTGCAGACAAAGCCAAATAAATCTCAGCAATCAGTCAGATAAAACCATAAGTGCTAACTGAAATGAAAAAAAGGTAATAAACAGAAAAGCATTTAGCATTGTCAAAACAAGAAACTGACTTGGACAGAACAAGTATTAGAGACAATAAATGAAATTGTGAGCTTCAATGTATGTCGAGCAGATGAACAAATTAAAATACATGATAAATCCTATGTGGTATGGCCTAGATATTAACTACAATATCATATTTCACTATAATGTGAGCTTGTTGATGGCAGATTAAAGGCATTTAAAACAGGTTTTACAGCAACACATACCTCAAATGTTTCCATAAGAAAGGTAAGCAGAACTGAAGTCTGTCACGTGTTTTCCATGTGATGTTTACTTACAACACCTGTAATTCTAAAGTGCAGGAGTCCTGCCCTACCCAGATACTGCACTCATCGAGTCAGTGGCAAAATATGTGAAACAGTTTTGTTTTGATAATGGAATACTCCCCCTGTAAAATACTGCAATTTATTTACAATTTTGCCACTCTAATCAGTTAATTATCACATGGATCTGTATAACTATAATTTATATAAACTATTTAAGACTCCATGAATGAAGTCATTCTTCAGAAGCCAAACCTCTTACTCATCACATGACACAGAGCTAAATTGATCAAGTCAGCAGAGAGAGCAACCAGGAAGTAGAATGCTTCTGCATCAACAAAATTTCTTCGCAGAAGTCCTCTCTATTACCATATGGCCATACACTGATGACCAACGTTATATACACTATTAAACAACACAGACAATGAGTTAAACTGTGTTTTTTTGTTAAATCAGGCTACAGATAGTAGCCTTGGTCTTTTGTGTTATCTGAAAACAGATGGATCTGAATCCAAACCTTCCGCTAAGAGAGCTAAAAGCAACGAAAATGATACACAATCTTGTGAGGTTTTCACCTTGACTGTCAAGATCAGCTGACGCTGGGATTTACAATGGAAAGTGCACACGCCAGCATTACATGAGACATTTTTCACCTAAAAGCCAACTCGACATTAGAAGAAAAACTCTTTTGATACAAATTTCCTGCCGATGTTACTCTGTCGCCAGCTGATTCGTTCGCCTTAACAACCAAAGCCACTACAAACAGCAGGCTTGATGCAGGACTGTGATAAGGTGCACGGGTCCCGTGTTGCTGTCGGAGTCAACCCACTGAGTTCAGGCATTTAAGTCTGAATAAAAGTTTGTCAAAGATCGTATATTTTAATTACAATCCCCTCACGGGGGGAAGGGGAACCCATTAGCGACCGGTTGGGGGAAGAAAAGGCGATGTCGTGCGGTGGTTAACTGACCCAAAAACGCCACTTTCCCGGCGGAGCGCGGGTCATTTCCATTTAAAGCGAATACAACCTGTGTAAGATCCAACATGGCGCACGACTCTTCTTCGCTCATCGTCCGCGCCGCGGATCGGTGCCTCACTAATGGGTAATTAAAAAGCAACTCGTGTAGGAACATGGGCTGTTGCACTACAGCTTTCGACCACTATAGTCACCACTGTACAGAGTCACCACTCAGCACCGCCGGTGAAGTGGGGCGATGAAGAAACAAAGTGCCATCTTTGACTTCACGGGGTCTGTATCGGTTTTACCTGTAATCACCTTCACTTAATCGCAGTAGTTAGTTTGTTTTAACTTTGCATTCACCTGGCATCACTGTGTCGTCCCGGGATAGGTCGCTGAGGAGTTACATTCCTAGACGGTGACTTGAAGTTTTTACCTCATTTTGTAAAAATAAAGACAGCTTAAAACACACATTGGTGGTTTCGTCGGGACTTGTACGATGGCTTTTCAGTAGTTGGTGGTGTCTTTATTTGATTAATGAGACAATAACGATACGAGGTTAAACAGAAAGTAATGGTCACCCAACTCTCCATGTCAAAGAGAAATGACCAGTACTAAGGGATACGACTGAAACTACATGTCCAGAAATTACACACAACATAAGCCATCATTAATAGACTTTCGGGCGTGAACTAACAACCAGGGCATTGCTGTCTTTTAAAGACCTAAACACTACTTGAACAATATCAACTTTTCAACAGCCGTGTTTGGTTTTCTATCGCAATCTCTATACATCCGAAGATCCCATTTCCAACTCATTCTAACATCTGACTCCTGGGTGACTTATTGCGGAATGTCTTCGGTCCAGTGAATAGTCGGAGCCGCCAACTCGAGAGAGTTTTATGGCGACTTAGCTAAACGCCGCTTCGAGGAGATTTAACACTTACCTTCGGGGAAACGATCCGGGGTGTCTAGATGTCCACATTCATGACGACGCCTCCATGATAAGACGATCCCGACTTCTCCGGTCTTCTTCTCTTTCGCTCAGCTGTCTGTTTGCTAACGTTAGCGTTAGCCGGCTAACGTTAGCAAACCAATGTTAGCTCGCAGTTGCGCCAACTAAGCTAGCAACTTTTTCTAGCGACATGCACCCATTGTTGTCGTCTCGGCGACGGTCCGGGCGATCGGATACCCAAGTTAGCCGTGAGATTCCTGGGGAGAAATGTCGCTACCCGCCTCTGAGGTCGCCTTTCCCGGGTCACTGTGTTGATGTTTCTCAACGGTGGAACTGGACTATACAAGATGGGTAAGTAACTGAGACCGAAATATCGCGAGAGGTTGACACGTCAAATGTTGGGAAAGCCCCACCCCCGTAAAAACGCACAAAATCCTTATTGATAATAAGAGCGACACTCGTTCGTTTTGTAGTTATATTAATTGCGATTGATTACAAAAATCTTCAAATACGTATCGACAATCAGGTTGTAGTTGCCTATAATCTGCTATCGGACTTTCGAATCAATTTAGTAACTGCAGTGCATTTATTGAATTGTCTAAAAGAGTTAAGTTATTTTTGCTGTAAAACCACTGTAGTTTTCAACTTGAGAATATTTGTAAGTGACGTTTTCCTACAAGCACCTATTGCTATATTTGCTCTAGGACTATGCTATTTTAAAACAAGGTAGATGTAAAGAAGTACAGGAAGATGTAGAGGTGTTTTTTTCCCTCCAAAACAGACATTTAGGAGTGAGATATCGGGAGAGGGTAAACAGAGTCAATACAATTAAGAAGAAAATGTTGAAACTAAAAACATGAATAAACAGGAACAAATAATTATTATAGAATAAAAACACGTAAATAAATGAAAATTTACAGGTACTGTGTGTATTTGCGAGTTTAACTGGTTTCTCATTTTCTGATTTTCTCGATTTTATTTCGAGTTTGTTTTTTTAAATATTAAAAAAGATTAAGCAGTGCTTAAATGATATAAAAAAAAAGAGATTGATTAGTTAGAGCCATTGACAATAAATATGTTCAGTCAATAGACAGGGCAGGCAGAGCAGAAGTTGCCTTATCGACGCAGTTCATTTGCGTTTACTGACACCGAGTGGCCAGAGTATTGTATCACAAACAGAAACACACGCCTTTTCATATACGAACACGCACAAACACGCACAGACACGCACACCCAAGCTGTGCCGCGTCGTACCGCCGCACTGATCCGGAACATGATCCCGACCCCAGTTCATCTAAGTTATTTTTCATCACAACGTATCGCCTCCTCTTTCTCCTTTCTTCTTTCACTCGACCGGTTTTTTTTATTGCCGGTCGAATCTCCGGGCTCTGTGTTATTGGTCTCTACGGTAACAAATGGAGTGCACGTTGTAAAAATGGGAGAAACAGTTCTGTGATAGCGTGTGTGCCCACCGCTAACAGGCGGCTCATAAATACATAAAACTGCAGTGCAGCCTGTAATGTCCACGGAGGCAGAGATCCAGGCTTCCAGGTCCTGGCTGCTTGTTTGACCGCGCAGAAGGCAACAAGTACGTTACCGGTAAACTGTCCACGGGCAGTGCAACAGCCTCGTATTCATTCAGGTGGAACTGAGCAGATGGTTACACGAGATTTAATAACGATTTGAAGTATGTCGTACGGGAGCGGCTGCTATTGCTGTTTTGGGGGGATTTTCAATGATAGGTGGTGTAACTGGCAACTGTTCCATTTCCCCCGATCCCCCTTGGTTAGTAACCTCTCTCTCTCTCTCTCTCTCTCTCTCCCTCTCTCTCTCTACCCCCCTCTCTCCCTGTCTCTCCCCTCTCTCTCTCCTCTATCTCTCTACCCCTCTCTCTCTACCCCCCTCTCTCCCTGTCTCTCTCTCTCACTTTTCTCCCTCTCTCTCCCCTTCTCTCCCTCTCTCCCTGTCTCTCTCTCTCTCTCTCCCTCCCTCTCTCTCCCCCTCTCTCCTCCTCTCTCTCCCTCCCTCTCTCTCTCCTCTATCTCTCTACCCCCCTCTCTCTACCTCTCTCTCTCCCCCTCTCTCCTCCTCTCTCTCTCTCCCCCTCTCTCCTCCTCTCTCTCCCTCCCTCTCTCTCTCCTCTATCTCTCTACCCCCCTCTCTCTACCTCTCTCTCTCTCCCTCTCTCTCTCTCTCCCCCTCTCTCCCTCCCTCTCTCTCCCTCTCTGTGGTGGCAGGGGGGTAGTGCGTCGGACGTGGTCGCGTCTCCTCACACATTTTTCATTTTCTGTAGAAAGGTGAGCGAAATGGAAAGAAGCTCTCTCGTTTCAGGTAAGAAAATACTACGCATTGCTCATTTTCAAACAAGTGTTATTAAAAAAACAAACAAACAAACAAGAAAAAACCCAACAACACTCGTCTGCCTTGAGCTCAACGCCTTTTGCCGACGGCTGAAAGCCTTTTGGCAGAGGGTTACTGTTGTGTGCCACCCAGGGTAGCAGGGTGCAGAGAAGCCAGAGCGAGGAGTCTTCCTTCTGCCGTCCCTGAAGGCTGATCGGTGAGACAGACAGGTGCAGGATCGTGAAGCTTTTTGACTTGAAACATACCAGCGAGCAGTTTTGCTGATTTAACAGGCATTGTTTAACTGGGAACCATAGTGTCTAGGGTTCCCGGTTAAACGTTCTTGTATTTTACTTTTTGCACCAGGATGAGACTTAGTCATTAAGAGTCTTCCAGGTACTAGATAATTCACTTTTTTTTTTTTTCTAATTCACACAGCTACAGAGTGAGGGGACAGAGCAGGTGCTGCCTTAAAAGCCACATCCAGGTAGACTTCAATTAGGTTCTTCTAATTACTAATCAGGCCTGGACCAGATAATGATAAAATTTCAGGTGTTGGAAGATAAATCTCCCCTGTTCAGTCTCGCATTGTGGGGAGGGAAACGATCATTACCTTAAGGAGGGAGGGATTAATTAAGATAGTAGAGAAAAATCAAGACATCTGCTGCAGTGCATAGAGAAGAAGTGTGTGTTTGACTATTACTGATGGGGTTTTAGACTTGCTTGTGTCATCCATCTATGAACCTGGCTGTTTGTTTCTGCCTTTGTGTTTCTATCAACTGGGACATTATCAAGTGGACTTTGTGGATGTGTTTTGTCATCTTCTTGAAAAAAATGAAACTGTGTTAAAGCCTGTAGTGATGTACTTCGATAACTTACACATCAGAACTAACACAACAGTCTGTTTTCTCAAATCATGGGAGTTTGTTCAAACTGCCTCTTCCTTTATAGTCAGTCAGTCTGTGTTATAAATGACAGGACGCTGGAGGCAAATACTGTGTTGTTAGTTGATTTCATCACTTTGCATCTCTCATTTTCTTGAAGTACAGATTTAAGATTGCAGTCTTGCAATCTCCTACAATACCTGGTTACTTTTTAGTGGGATAGTAGGCAGTGTGTTCCGTTTGGGTGGATAATTGCTTGGATCCATCCTGCTTCTCCGGAGATTCTTGTTAATTATTTCATCACATTAACACGTGTCATTTACCACCCCCAATCTAGTTTGGCTATATTTTCCTGTTATTGTCTTTTGCTAATCTTGTCTTGTCAAGTGCACTGATAGTCCTGATTGAATAACAGCACTTTCCCTAGAAGGGGTGTAAATTGGCTTTCTTGGTGTATAAATTACTGCCTCTGTTCAGCACAAAGCTGGACCTGATTTTACCCCTTTGAACTGGTTCCTATGGAAAACAAGCAGTTAGTTGGTACCACCTACCACTCTTACAGTCAAATACAGATTAATTGTGATTCATTATTTATAAAGATGATCAATCACATCTTTTATAGCCTCTCATGTTGGCGGTCCTTCTTTTAAAATCTTGGCATATTAATATGACAGGAAAAGAACATCAACACTCCAATGCACTGAAGACAAAGAAATCCTGCAGTGAATGAATAACATCAGCGCTTAGGGCCCCAGAGTAAAAAATGCCTGATATGTAATCACTGGTTGAAGTGAAAACTTAGATAGTTATTGATAAAACATCAATTCACCAAGGACAAATCCAGTCTAATAAGCTGCAAAAAGAAAGAAATGCAAGATATTAGACATATACTTGTTTTGTCAAACTCAAGTTCCACCTACAGTCTGTCACTGGTTCAGAGGCTGGTGGTTACTGTAAACCAGTTAGTTTGTTATGAATGACTTTTATGTGTGCAATGGGTACCTTAACAGAAGCAGGCAGTTTTTCTAATTGAGATGCCCAGACCAGAGTCAGGAAATAATGGCAAATACATTTATTTCATGCATTAGAATTTTTTTTTTTTTTTGCCACTCAATCGATGTTGATTTCCTGAACCAGTGAGTAGGCCTTTGCTCTAAGGTCTTACTCAGTGCTACTTTGACAGACTTCAGACTGTAGCTGGGATCAAACATTCTAGTTTTGTGTAGTTCCTCCAACCACTCCTATGCTTTTCCTGTATGCTTTACGTAGTTTGATTCAGCTTAACCGTGGCCCATTTATGTGGTTAAGCAGTTAAGCAGCCAGTCAATGTTATTCTTCCAAATTAGTCAATGAACATACTAAAAGGGCAAAGGTAAGCAGACCCCTCCATTAGTATTCCACTTGTATACAGTATGCAAGGAAAGGTTAAGCCTCAGATGTATTCCATTCAGTAAGGAAGACTTGAGAAGAATCTACTTTCCAGGCAGTAAATCCAAATATCGGTAAAGATATCTAATATTGATTTAATTTGATCACACTGTGCTGCATAGCACTGTAGTGGCTTCCTGACAGTTGAACTGAGTAATAAATGTAATGAATGCAACAGATTGTTTCACAGAGTTCATTTACATATTATGTGTAGAATCAATCCATGTTTTAAAATTTAATGATATTTCTCCTTGGCCTTGTGGATAAATTTGACAAAAATTTAAGTGTCTGTGGCCTTATTGCAGTTTTTTTCCCTAGTGTAAACTGAATGCACGGTAATAATTTTTGCTAAATGCACAGCAATAATTTTCTCATACAAGAAATTCTTTCCTACAAGAGATTCTGCCTAATATATATATATATATATATATATATATATATATATATAAATATATAAAATGCTGTAAGGAAATTGTACAGATATTATATAATGCTGTAATGTAATTGTACAGATATTATATACTAAAAGCATTCTTTTAGGATTTTATTCCACGGAATTCAATTACTTCTGTGGTGGGATCCTATTAAATTTAATTATGTTATTTATATCAATATATTATTCAATGTACACTGCAAGGAAGTGAGATGGTCTGTTGAGCTAAAAAAACATGAAAGCAACTGAAATCATTAAAATGGGCTGTGAAGCATGTTTTTATGCATAGCAGCTGCTGAACTGTACATCAGTAACTGCTTGAATGACATTATCTACATTTTAGAGTGAATTCAGATAGCACTAGCTTTACTTTGTACAATGGGTCAAGGCATGTATGCACCGGGTATAGTGTATAAACACTGTGGTGTAGGGGCACACTAATATTTGAATCTGGACCATTTATATCATAGAATAATGAGTTATTTAATTTTAGTCACAGGTAAATACAGAATATGAGGCATGTCTCCCACTGCAATATACGCTCTTATACCTGTTGCCAGCTCTTGGGCAAACATACACCCACAGAGCCATGTTTGGAGAAGCTATCATCATAAACAGTTTACTTCTTTAAGTTACGATGTCTGCTGCAAGCTTTAAAATATGATTTATTTCTAATGGTACAGGAAACCATCTTGTTCAAATCAATAATGCCGTTCAACTGCCCTACATTGTTTTATACCAAAGGATGACAGATCATTTTACAAGACTCAGGGCAAAGGGTTTTCTCATAGTGGTTCCAGTGAAAAAGATGAGAATACACTTTGCTGAAAAAATCCAAGAGCAAGGATGTCAGGTTTAATTCCTCATCCTCTCTGTTCACCTAACATCTAAACATCTTCGACATTTTATGAGAGAGAGGCCACATGAACAGTATATTTTCACCCCTTGTTCCCGCAGAGTACTGGAGAATTTCCTATATGAAAATTAGTCCAATATTGCTACAGAGTTCAGGACCTAAACAACAAACCTCCTACAATGGTTGATGCCATAGGACTATATATTTCCACCTCTATCATTTGTTTTATTACTTGTACACAACTATGTTCTCAAATAAGTTTAGACATGAGATTGTTATGTCTAAAAATAATTACATCACAGGGCTGAGGAAATGCATCAAATGATAGTTCCTCGCCTTCTAGTCCTTCCCGATTAGTCTACTTTACCGTCCAATCATTGGACCACAGCAGTATGGTGTGCCTATTATGAGTGTTGATCATTACCGAGCTGATCTGTCAGTGGTGTTGTGTAATGGTCTTTCCTGGAAGGTCATAACATCAGTAGGATCCCTCTGAGACGTGTCTTTTCATCATCTGAAGTTTACATGTCCTATCTGGCTCCAGCTAAAGACAAAAAGCTGGACTGTCTTTTGAATAATTGAAGAAAATGTGCACAAAGCAGAAAAACGAAGAGTGAGTTAAGAGTCGAGAGTTTTACTTTTTTCTGCTAAATCAGGTATGACTCTCTCAGTAGCTGAAAAACCTACTAACCTCAAAAAGTACCATGAATTCAAACTTATACTGTATTTCTTGACAATACTCCTATTAGATCCATAGAGGCACTCAGTTATACATATCCACTTCAAAGCAAATTGTACAAGATAACAGCAAAAAACTAATCCATCGCTTGAGTTGCCCTGTGTGTTCACTGTCAAATGTGTGTTACTCAGACTTTCAACTAATTGATCTGTTCTGACTGAGGTTATTCACCATTTATGGCACAATAGTTCTATAATGATAATATTAAACTTGAACACACTCTGCATGGCAAGTGGGTTGTTGTTGTCACAGCACAGATTACTATAGGAGCAGGATACAGTGAAGAATCATGGAAGAAATATAGCATTAAAGTAAATGGATAAATGAAGTGAAGAGCAATTACAGTATGAAAATGTACTCTGGGACCAATAGGTATTAAGTATGGATATATGAATGAAAAGTATGGAAATATCTGTGCATGATGTGTTGCAGGATATGCAAAGTAATAGCACAAAAACAAAAGAAAAGGAAGCATGAAATAAAAAATTATGAAAATACGAAAATGTATTTATGATATTCTGTATATAAACATGTGTATATTAGAGATAAAATTATGTCAAAAAGAGAGGATAAGAAAGAGGTTGTATGTTTGTGTAGGCTGTGTTAGAGAGAATTATCTATCTCATTTAATACATACATTTCCAGATGGATAGAGGATGTAGTAATGATATAGAGACAGGGGGACATGGCTGTGGGTGGAACAAAAAGTTTTGCTGATTTAGTTATTGTCTTTGTGCCTTTCATAATCTTTATCTGTGTCAGTGGGGGATGCCCTTTTGTAAATACTATTCAGGAAAAGCAAACATGTCAATCAGTAGCATATGTTTTGAAAGAGAAGAGGATCCTTGCTAAATACAATTGTGTTAGATGGGCAGAGGAAAAATAAAATAAGACTTAACTTGTTGTAATGTAGCCAGCGTAGAATAAGAGGAGTTTAACATGATGCTGTTTCCTTCTCACACAGACATTTTTTCCCATTCACAGAACCTTGTCTATATTACTGGTCCAAAAAAGTTGCTCTCGTCTTGTGTGCGTTTTGCCTTCTTTCTGCTTCCTTATCTTTGATCCTGTTTGTTCCTTATCTTCATCCAGAAAACTATAATATGCTGTACATCATGCCTATCACATTTGCATAACTGCTGCCTCTGGTTTCCCATTCAAACGCTCCACAGTGTGTACGTTGTAAATTTAACATTTATCTGCTGGCACTGTCGTATGCACTATGTAAAATACAGAACATTAATTTGCAATGGCTGCAATTTAAAGATTCACTGTTCAAAATTAGAGGCATACTGAGCTACAGAAAATTTGACTTCTAATTTAGAGGATGCCAACACAGTCAAATACCGTATGTCCCAGGGTACAATAGTAAATACAAGTTGTCAAATATAATGTCAGTGTTCCTTATTTTTGGCTGAGCTGTCTCTTCAGTCCAATTGGTCTATGTTATCCTGTTTGTACAAGGCAAACAAAGCTACACCAAAGCATACAGTGGTACCAAAAATGATTAGAGAAATACTCTAACTTCGATAGTCGAGTCCTATGTGAGTACAGAACAGTGTTCTGTGCAGTCTGTTCCCACCGCGTTATGTTTAAGAAACCCTAAGGGTCTTGGTCTCGCTGTGCGTTCCTATTCTGACACTAGATGCATCACACACAGAGATTTTTCATGCAGTTGATCAAAACCCTTCTTTGTAGTATCCGTTTTAACCTGACATCGTATCGACATGTAAGAAAACTTGGATAATAGGAAATAATATTGATGACCAGAAAAAAAGGGACAGCAGCTTGATTGCAGATTTTTGTGACTCCAGTGATTAGATTTTTCCAGCATGAAATGTGTTTCCTTGATTCCCCCATAGCACTTGTAGAGCTGTCCTGAAAACCTCTTATCTATCTCCTACACCTTTAGGTGCCTGAAATTTTACGCCTGATTTCCTTCTTCAAACACGTCGCCCGTTAGAGTAGGTTGAGGTGACATAACCCTTCCTGACATATGTTCGGCCACTCACTGGGTTGACATCCAGGTTGAGGGGAGGATGTGGTGATATATAATGCGTAATCAGGCAGTTGTGTGGGCCTTCGGGGCAGCAGGTGTGAGAAGGCTCCTCGCTTGTCTGAGCTTCTCCATCACTCCTCATTAGTAATCTTGCAGACACCTGGATCCTCTACTATTGTGATCCAGTTTTCGTCAAGGCTCATATTCATTTGGCTCGTTAAATTTGACCTTATATGACTGAAGATAAAGTAACCATGAAGCTGTGAGTAACACATTAGATGTTTGTGATTTGAGATAATGGCAGTCTGAAAGCTCATTGACAATCAAGTCAACAACCGCACTTCTTAAAAGCTAATTTGGAGAATTTCATCCAACCACTTCTTGGCAGTATGGTTTTGCTAATTGTGAGGAGGCAAGCAACTGAGCTTTGATGTTTTAGTCCATGCATTTCAGTGGGGTTGTTTTTTAGAGCTTTGCGGTCGAGGTCTGTTGTTGGACTGGCACCAGGGGTCTGTAATAATGGTCTGGATAATGATCACACGAGGGAGTCGAATTGGACATAAAATTTCCATAAAATTTAAGCCTGTATCGTTTCCTAATATCATAACCAGTGACATGGCTTTTTCTCCAGTCTTCATGCTAAGCTAAGCTAACGTGCTGCTGGCTGTAGCATCATCTTTGACAAACAGATATGAGTGGGGTAGCAATCTTCTCTTGAATAAACATGTCCTCCAAATCCTTGAACATTTCCTTCAAAGGTGAAACTGAAACCAAATATTCAATGTGAAGACAAAAGAAATCACACTGATCATTTGTTTCTGTCTTTTTTTTTAATCTCCGGGTATTGATCCCACTAGTTGATAGAGTACCCTAAACAAGGGGCTTAACCGCTCAATAGTGAATATACTGTTGATTACTTTGGTAAGTATAGATAAACCTAATCAAAATGGCCTTAACATAAAGGCACCGTGGATGAGAATAGTGCTCTCCGTGTTTGTTGATAACAACTGGAGTGACTTGGAGAGTGACATTGTGCTTGTGGTAATATAAAACCAGTGTCGTACATATATATTTTCATGCCAACATCAGTGCTGTGTCCAGTTTATTAAGTTTCATCTTCTGGAAGAGGCCTATTTGTTCTTCAACCCTTTACTAACTATATTTGTCCAAAAAAAGGACTACTACTACCTTTAAAGTCTGGCAAACAGGTTTTGTGGTTTAAATGTTTGCATATTCTATTTCTACTGATCATGAATAGGACCATTTTCTGTCAATTTATTTTGTCTTTGTTTTCTCTTCCTGTTCATGTGTCTGATGCTCCATAACCAGATCCAACTGTCTGAACTAAAATATCCCAGTATATCAGCCTAATGGTGTTGGCATTCCCATGCAGCCAGTTTGAAAAGATAATTTGCAAAATGGATCCAATAAGCATCAGATCAATTCCCCTGTCATTTCTCAGCTTTTCTTGCCAGGAACCACACAATGGAAAATTGTATGGACAAGGTAATACAGTAATATAAATATATATATATATATATATATATATATATATATATATATATATATATCTTTATATTTCACTTCTCTGAATGAGGCTCACTCTATGCGTATGATTTTGGAGCGCTCAGTTAAGCAGGGGGAGAGAAGGAAGAGGGCAGGTTTTGGCAGCACCAGGCAAATTTCTGTCTCTGTTGGAAGCTCACTTCATATTTATTAAGCAGCCACAATTAACACCATTTTACCTATGGTACCATTATTCTCTGGGATCAAGCACTGCAGCATTGTGTCATTTGTTATATGTATTTTAATAGAGGTGTCAGGAGTGCTCTTCTTGCAGCAGTGTGGCAGTGATCTGAGCAGTGCACATTACCCATTGTAGTTGTAGCCACCACTTTTAGAATGTCTCATTGTTTGTGTGTCACTTGTTATGCATATTAGCAATGAATATGGTACAGAAAATAGCTGGTAGAAAGCCTTTAAGTATGCTTTTTCCCTGCAGGATAAGATTTGAAACTGAAATCTTCACTGGCAATGATGAAGGATGTTGCATAGTATTTCTAATAATTATAAAGTTTGACTGCATTGTAAGTAAACCATAATTTTGCATAACAGCAAATATATTATTTCTGTTGCTAAAATGAATGAATTTTGCTGAGACTTGCATTCATTTGATTTTTGACCATTTAATGTCGTTGGGGTGGTTAATGTACTAGCAAACAGTCGCTTATTTACATATGCCGCTGACACAGTACAGCTGGTTTTTAGAGCTTTTTGTTTAAAGCAAGACAATTCAAGAGTGAAAGAGTGGTCAAAAAAGTGAAGTTGCCAAAACAGTGAAGTACAGGAGAGACTTTAATATGGGACTTGGTAAATCATAGTTCAGGTTCAGAGTCCGACAGTCATACCAGCATGGTTACTAGCTGGCTGGCTTTCAGCTGTAATGAGTTGAGCCAGTTATCCTTGCAGTGGGAAAAGATGATTGTTTGATGATTAATTTGCATTATTTTATGTATTTTTGCCACTTCCTTTTTAATCTCCTACAGAGGCTTCTGGTTTTTAACAGGGCTTAATCTTTCTCAGTGCAACCAAGATGTCATCAAATCAGGCAGCGATATCTAGAGGTGTTAATAGAGACCTCTTGAAATCAAGGAGGTGCAGTGAAACCATCATGATAAACTCAAGTATATCTCTGATTATTTGTATCTCATTCAGTGCAGTGTGTCCACATATTGTCAGCATTCTAACTAATGGCTCTCAAGATGCTTCAGGAGTCGGATGGATTTTAAGACGGCAGAATAGCTGTCATCATATCTCACTTCTTCTTTTTACTACTCAATATCTTCACTGCATAAGTTAAGATTTTTCATTTCAGAGGGACTGCTGGAATCTATGGATCAGCTTACTAAAACGGAGAGGGCTTTTTAAAGCTAGGCCACGAGCATGTCAGACAGTAAGATGTATTGTGCACACATCTTGCTTAGCACATACCTGAAACCAAAGTAGTCATCAGTGTTCCTACCAGATAAAGGAGGTGGGTTGATAAGATTACTCTCTCTGTCATTCTTCCATTTTCCTAATTGTACCATTAAGCACAGCACTGGCAGATTATGTGATTATTTGTTTTGAGGGCTGTGTTACAGCTTTGTTTCAATTGGTTTTGAAGCTCAGAGGACTGGTAATATTTCAACTGACTGGGGAGAGTGAGAGCTATTTGGCCATTGGCCAGTTGTCTTAGAGGGTTAGCTGAATAAATGCATAGTTACACAGAAGCTGTATCCCTTCTGGCTTTAGACTGATGTAACCATAATCCTACACTCAAACACAGACTAATTCAGTGTCTGCATCTATGAGTGGGAATTATGTATGTGAGGCTACAACAAGTTTGCACTACGGTTTGTTAACACAGTTCTACTATCTGCATCTGTATCTGTAAATTTCAGAAATATCTGTCTTTTAATCTATATACTGATTTACACAGATTTACAGATATATATGAGAAAGTGTATATGTATATACATTTACATAAATATATAAGCCCAGATGAAAATAAAGTTTGACTGAAGTGTCTAAAGTAAAAACAAATACAAAGCTATTTACAAAAATCTTAATAGCTCTTTTAGCTATTTGCACAGACGACAGCACCTAACTTCAGCTCAGTCGCCAATTCGAATGCTGTTTGATCAGCACATTATCTGTTGATATCCAAATTATGTATTTATATTTGATTATATTCCTAGTCTGTACAACCTCTGTTAAAGTGAAACTCCAAATCACATTGAATGAATGATCCAGGGAAATTAACTGTTTGGAGAGTGTTTGATATCAATTAAAGTTTGCACATTAATAATGTATGTCTCTCACATTTTCTCTCCTTTTATTCCATTTCCTCTTTGCTCCCTTTCTTTCCTGCAGCACTATGCTGAGATCCTGGGCAGCCTTCCCAACATGTTGGAACTGGGTTCCTGTTCGGTCAGCTCTCAGTCTCTGACAGGAGATCACAATGCCTTGGGGCTACCTGGAGCCCCAGGAAGGCAAGAGTGTCCAGTGGGTAGTCTTGATTTGGGTATGGGGGCCATGTGTGATAGCAGCACCCCTAGGCACCACATCCTCCACCCATCCTCTCCAGATGAAAGCTGGCAAAAGCATCGTGCAGGACTGGACAGAGGCTCCAGCCTGTATTCTGAATCCCACTCTCTCCTGGAGCCCCGAAGTCTCTCAACCAGCTACGACATCCTCTACTTCCCACACCTATCAGACCATGGCCCCCCTCTGCATCCAAACCGTCTGGGCCTCTCTCTTGATGTTTCCTCAACCTTCGACGTTGGCAGGGGGATGCTAGGTTTGGACGGAGATGTGGCGATCAGTCCCAATATGATCAAGAGACGCCGGGGTGGCCTGATTGAGCAGAAGGACATTGTCAAAGCCCACCAGGCTCATAAGATACACAGCACACCACAGGCACGACGCAAGGAGTGGGAGTGAGTATGAGGCTGATATAAATATAGAAGGCTGACTTGCTCTTTTACACTCTAAATTACCCTGGGCTCTATCCTATATTAAGTCTAAATATCACCAAGGTTTTCTCTAGGGCTGTTTTTATGAAGTAAGGTACTTAAGTTTACTCATAGTATTTACTCAGAGTGGAGATAGCAGTACAGCAACACAACTACATACAATAGTATCTTGAAAATTTGTAAATATGATAACATACGTTTTTATTGAAACACTACTAAATAACGCTGAACAACAAACAACAAATGCTGTACATTTACAAGATTTTTAGAATTTTTTTAAAGTACAGTAATTTCTGTGTTGCGTTTCCAGTAGTTTTATTTAATTCCATTGAAGCTTTATGGCTGATGGAGGCAGCACAGGCAGGAAGGACCCAAACGCAGACACAAAGAGAGGCTTACAGATGGACCACTAGGCAGTTACTGGTAACTAAATACAGGGAGTAGACACATAAGAAAACATAAAGGGACTGTCAAACTAGGAGCTGGTGGCATTGGCAGATTTATATACTGGCTGAGGTGATGAGGAAAGTGGAAACAGGCGTGTGAGTGGTCAGGGAAGCTCAGGTGATGGAAAACAAGAAAGAGGTAAGCAGGTGGGTATGGAGACGGTCTTGGGACATCCAGTGGGTGGATGGAGTATGACAGAGGACCGTACCGGAGGAAACAAGATAACCCAGAGACCAATCGTTACAGTGACAAAATTCAATATCCAGCATGTTAGTGACTAGAAATAAAAAGATACGGAGGATAAAAAGCAGAAATAGCTCTAAGGTACTGTCAATGAGCCTTTGTTTTTCTGTTCTAGTTTCTATTGTCACTCCCTGTAAGCAGAGATCATTGTACAATGGACCAAATTTTATTTTGACAGACAGGGCAAATCTATGAGGATGCAGCTAAAATTGACATAGCATCCAGCTGGGTAATACTTCATTTGTGGATCCTAATGATAGTATTAAGCAGGGGGGACAGGTAACATATCTTTATACGTTGTATTATGATATAGTAAAGTTTTTATCAGCATTCAGCTTCAAAGTGTAGAGTCCTTTTCAGTAAAAGTACATTTAAAACTAGTGTTAAAACCTACCCTCAGATTTGTCTCTTTAGATTACAATAAGAAAAGAAGATGCAAGAATTAGAATAACATTTTCAGAAGTTTTCTCATTAATAATGTAAATAACACACAAAGATATGTGTTGACAGGATTATAACTTGTTACGCTAGTTTAAAATATTCAGTATATGTGTCTTTGTATGTTCACAAGAGTGATGAGTGGGTATGATTCCAGGCTTAAAGGAATAGTTTGTCTTTTTTTTTTTTTTTTTTTGCTTTTTCTTTGTCTGTTGGAAAGATTAGATGAGATAGATTCTAATGTCTGTATACAGCACGCTAACCTGACTCTGTCTTACATATCTTGTGTCTTTAATCTGTCCAAAAAAAGTATGAAACCTATTTCTTGGCTGTCAGGGAGATTGCAGGAAATTACAGCTTCCAGCCTATAAATAGACACACAATCCAACACATAAACCTTTAAAGATGGAAATTGTCTTTTTTTTTTTTTTTTTTTTTTGATTTTTTTCATTTTTATCAGTGCTGGCAAGTAGATTTTGTTAGCTTTTGACAGAGCACAGAGCCAGACTACTTGTTTACCACTGTTTCCAGTCTTTATGCCAAGATAAGTTACCCAGCTGTCGGCTGTAGCGTCACATAGACTATACAGACATGAGACCGGTATCAATCTTCTCATCGTGATTTCCCACAGAGAACAAATAATTCCCCAATTTTCTGCTGTAAGTGTCCATGCATCAGTTGAACTGATTAAAAGAAAAGTGGCTCTATCAGAGTTATTGCAGTTTCAGAAAGGGTTTCATAGCGGCAACTGTTTGTTTGTGACTTTGTCATCTCAGTTGTTATTTTTGATGGATTTAGTGAATATTTTTAATATTCCATGAACATTCAGCAGCATGTTGTATTTTCAGCTAAGGTAAAACTTATAGGTAACCGTTTAGGCATTAGTCTAATGCTCATTCAGTCAACACTGGTATATACTGTATTAATTAGGGTGTGTGCGTGTTTGTGCGTGCGTGCGTGCGTGTGTGTGTGTGTGTGTGTGTGTGTGTGTGTTTGTGTTTGTTTTTACCATATACTCATTCACATGTGCATACCACATGTATGTGTTTTTGAGCGTCCCTGCGTAAATGTGTGCATGTATCTATTTACTGGCTTCCTGCCCTGCGGTGCTGTGGAATTTCTAGTTGATTACAGGAGTGACACCCCCCTCTGTCCCCCTGCTGAAGCTGGTGCACCACCTCTAGTGGTGTTGGCACCCTCTGTGCCCCCCTCCTCCCCCTCACCCCAGGTACAGGATGCCACATCCCATGCTGAGCTATTTCTATATCTAAAGAGACAGAGGCTTGGAGAGCGTGACGCCAGCAAGAGTGGGAGCGTAGTTAGGAGGTGCAGAGGAGATGGCTGGTGTACAATGAATTCAGGAGAAAACTTTTCCTGCTTTAGTTTGCAATTGAGTTGACAGTAGTTGATGAGGTTCATTTCTGGATCAAGTAGAGATGCTCTGTTGTGGACTAGAGAATTACTCTCTGCTCTGTCAGATTTAATTGTTACAATACCAAATGACAGCTCTAAGCTTCTGCTGCTGAGAAAACTGTGACAAAAAGTGAGTCAGGGTGGGTTACAACCATGAACATTCATCTCTCAGGGCCACTTAGCAGCAAACCCGCAGCCACCTGACAGGAGGGTGGAAAATGAGATGATGCACCTGTACCAACATATGAACCTGCTTTTGTTTTTTAAAAAGAAAATTAGTTTGAATTCAGACGTAGGGGGAGCAATATTATACAGAAAACAAAAGCTTAGTTTATGCCCAGCTGTCGGCAGAGCCCAAGCATGGCTAAATCATTGCGTCAATCACTTTGTCCCCTGGTCTTTCTTGGTCTGTAGCAATATATCGCAAGATCCGTGAGCCAGTTTCCATAAAATTCGTAATCCCCATAGACCTATTCCTGAAACTTTGAAGACTAACTGACCTGACAACAGACCAAAATTTGCATACTTTTTTTTTTCATAAAGAGATTTCTCTGCCAGAATGCCATGAAATTTTCTGTATTCATGTCACACATAAGACGATTTTTAATATTTTAGTAATTCCTTGATGTTTACTCTTGCTATCATTTGACCAAATTTCCCATAATGCCATGAAAAATGCTTTCATACACACTAGAGCATCTATTTCCAATTAAGCCACTACATATCCTCCCTCTTATGTAACTTCAACTATATTGGCCCTAGGTCCCACACTGATATTTCTACTTGCACATAAGATGCTGCATAATTGCATACAGGACTGTGGTCTGATCGCCATTAATTTCCTGTGTGTATTCATGATCCTCAGAGGGAGAACCCCCTTGTGTCTGTTGTTTCCATTAACCATAGTGCCATTCTGAGGTCAGACTGCACATCTTTTAAACCTTGAACAGAATGGTCAGTGTGTTGTTTTCTCTCTGAACTGGTTGTACTGTGGATGCTAATGAGGCTTACTTTGTCTTTAGTCTTGTTTCTGTGTGTTTTTATTGGGGCTCCTCAAAGAGAATTGGTTGTTTCATACATATCTTTATTGGAAAGACATATTGAAACCGCAAACACTGCTTTGAAAATGAAGCAATTAACTCTCTAATTCTGGCATCTTTTTCTACTTTTAGCAGGGGGTTGTCAGTGTTCTGAGTTTGAGTTATTGCAGATGCATGTGTGTGAATCTGTGTGTCTGAGGTGTTTACATTTGTAGCATCTGAAACATGGAGGTCTGGATAAAGTCATCCTTTTCGGAAGTGCTTGAAGAAATAACAGTAATTAGAGCTGGCATTAATGTTGCCTTGATGACAGTAATCAGACTGAATCAATCTGGCGTTCCAGCTATACAATCGGACTAGATGTTGTCACAAACAGAGGAGAGCACTAAAATGTTTTTTTCTCCGTTTTACCTTGGTGCTGTTTGTATTTTTGTGTTTAGTTAACGTTTGTTTCCATTTCTTAGAGAGAACTTTGCATAAAGAAGAAGAGAGAATTTTGCTAAAGACAGATTCTAAGCATAGGAGCAGGGTCTTCAGCCGGTCAGTCTTGTTAGGTGTTGCAGGACGGAAGTCTAATTTTCAGAATGGCCTCACTCAAGTGAGGAGAGAAGCACTAGAAGAGCAGCTGCCTTCTCTATGTGGTGGTTGTTAATTAAAAGTTGCAAGCCAGAGATTCAATGCCGTTAGAGTTGTTAAACTAGTGGCAGCATATGCTGTATCCATGAGTCATTAAACTGAACTTGAAAAGTGAATAGAGCAGACAGAAGACATAAGCATTAAGGCCACTGTCCAAGTTACTGCACACTGAATGAGAGTCTACCACAGAAGGACTCATAATGTAATGTGTGAACAACTAGCAGTCATTTCTTAACATTGGGGGTGTATACTGGGAATAGCACTAATGAGGAGTCTTGAATTAGTTCCTTGATTTGCTTTGATTTCCGTTCCTGCAGTGTCACACCTGCACTTGTGTTCTTGTCATCTTTCTTCCACTCTGAATAACTCCTCTGTCTGAGGGCTTTCACACACTCCTGATCTCTGCTGGCACATTTTAACAGTAAAGGGATGCAGGATGAATGAGACTGAAGTGGCTAAGTGTAGTGATGGTATAATAGCAGCGCTTCACAGTCTCTGGGCAATTGAATTGTCGTTACCAAAAGAGATTCCAAAACAAAGTAAATGGCAGTTTCTTTTTCTGCTCTTCACATATAAACAAAGGTTCCTTCAAGTTCTTGCTTTAATGTTTTTCTAAAAGCACAAGGTGTTTAAATTTCGACTGTAAAATCCTAATGACTTTGACGATGCAGAAAATTAGTCTAAAGGGAAAAAAGGTGCATTCTGTTTCGCAGAGTTTGTTTAAATTTGCGATCTCGGCATTAGCACGAGTTTGGGATGTGAGGTTGAACCAGCTACAGGATCATCATTAGACCATTTTCAATATGAATCTTTTCCAAAGAAATCATTATCATCGCAGGGCAAAAACCGCTGATTTCTACAAGTTAAAGCAGGAATAGCTCTGTGCTCAGATTTGTCTGCTTCGCATCAGAACTCCGTTCAGGTTTTCGGGGAAAAAAATATGTAACCACATTTTGAGTTGAATCATTCACACATACTCTGCACTAACACTCATCACAGGAATTTCTTATTTTTTCATGACTTGACATACTCATCATATTTTGTTGTGGTTCCTTAGCTACCATGCAGGCAAAACACACATGCACATGTACAAAAAATGTGCACACTGAAGACATTGAGGGATGCCACATCAGCAATTCATGTAATATTTTAAAGGTGATGTATTCTGGAAATGCTGCAGGCCTCAGTAGTTCCAGATGAAAGATGAAGACACCAACAAAGCATCCCTACTGTGTGTGTGTGTGTTTGTGTGTGTTCAGCTTTAGCTTTAGCTTCAGAACATGCTTTGTGTTGTCAGTGGTTATCCGTGCAGGGCTGTGCTTCTCATCTGTGTTGGTTCTATTCTTGGCATGGAGTGTTTACAGACTTGACACACGATGTGTGATCCTCCCTCTGATCACAACTATGATTGGAACACACTGGCTGTGGCTCTGGCTATCCATAAAGTGTCAGTCCGACTTCAACGCTCGCAGCTATAGTTAGAAGATTGCCTGTTTACAGTATAGTGTCTTGATTCTTTGCTCACCAAGCACAAGCCTCATTATTTATCCACCAGTGAAAAGAACAGGGAGACTCTTTGCTTTTCGGTGGTGGGTTTTTTGTTTCAGTTGAAGTCTGCGTGAAGCATCCTGAGTGCAGCAAGGCCATAACAAAACGTCCTAGCCAAGCTGGCAGCACGACTTCACGAATAGCGGACCATTAGACCATTAGATGGACTGATACTAAGATTTTTACAGACATTTGAGGTCCTCAGAGGATGCAGCGTACTGAATCTGATGATATCATGTTTTTGACAGTTGTGGTCTTAAGGGAAACGTCTCAGCAACTGTTTGATGGATTGCAATGAAATCCAATATACACATTCAGGTTCTCCTCAGGATTGCTTGTAATAATTTTGATGATCCTTTGCCTTTTCTCCCTGTGCCATCATGAGGTCAAAATACTAATTTGTCCACTACTTCAGCTTATGACCAATTACCAGCAAATCAAACTTAATTTCCCATAAGCCTGTGTTGTAGTTTGGGTATAGTGTAAATTAGCTAATTTAAGCATGCTAACACACTGAAAGTAACTTGTTTGCAATTATCTCAAAGTATAGCCTCAGGGAGCTGATAGCATAGCTGCAGACTCGTGTTTATCTTATTAAATAGATATTGTGCCCAAAAGTAAAAGAAGGTGTCCTTGTCTGTACAGTGCAGAATACAAATTAATATTACATGATTCAGACAAGCAATTTAAGTGATTCAGGGTGTTTTTAAACCATGTTAATACTCTCCAGAAACACAGTTTACAGCACTTTCAAAGTTTAATCTTATTACTATCCTATTATCTGTCTTGGTTTTTTTCCCTTTTTTTTCATATTTTTTTATTTTTTTGTCCAAGACACACATTTTTCTAAGAAAAGCTATAACTTGTGTCCTGTTCCCCTAGCTGAACTGTTTTTTCAAAGAGAAGAAATATCTGCACAATTTGACTGATGCAGACTCTTGCCTTTCTGTCTGTCTATATCTTTAATAACACTCAAGTGTTCTTTAAAGCTGCTCTATGGGTTTGAGAGGCAATACTCTAGTCAGGGAAATGGTGACACCACCTCTGGTTTCCTTCTGTCTGCTTCTATCAGTGTTGTGTCTGCCCACAAACCATTAGCTCTGAAAGAGTGACTTCACTCTGCTGCCCTCGGAGGACCTTGTACGTTGGTTTGATCTCAACCTGTTGAGCTGTGAGTCAGACGGAAATTCAAGAGGGAAGACATGGGGATTTATCAAGTCCGTCATGTAGTCAATCTGCCGGCAGCTCATTCACAGATTCTTATTCTCGCTTGTCTCTCAAAAACCGAGTGATTTTGTGATTGATGTTTCTAACAGAAGCCTAATTGGATAACAAGCCATGCATTCTAAATGTCATGATAACCTCTTTGCTCATTCACACTAATTTCACTAGACGTGCTCAAGGGGATAGCCTGCACTACCAGACTAATGCCAGCCACATTCATTTTGTTTTATCCTCTGTCAGTGCTCTCAGAGCTATTTCAACTCACTTAAGCTCTATTCTAGGTCAGTGTACCATTTCTGTAAAGGTCATCACAGCTTCTTCTATCAGTGGTTTACTACTGAAGGTTCGACAGTTTTAGGCCTGACCCTTTCTAATTTCATCAGCACACAGCTGAGAGAGAATCTGTCTGTCCCTGTATCAGTCTCCTTCTCCTTCATTATTGTCTTCCCGTCAGTGTCAGACAGACACAGTGTAAATGTCAGAGCTGTTTGTCATAAGTGAATTATTAATGATGACACGCTGAAAAGCCATTTTCCACACCACAAAACTGTGTCTCTGTCAAACTATATGCCAAATGGTGGAGGCGCAGTTATTAAGAGTGAATGTGTATCGATGGAAAATTGTGGGAATGTTTGCTCATGCATACACTCTCTCATAATGTTTTCATTTAATTCAAGCTGGCATATTTGTTTTATGACAAGGATGTATTTGTTTTTGCTGTGCTTAGGGTGGAGAGCTTCTCATAAACTGAAACTCATACACTGCTGTATTCATTCTCTGACACAGCCGTCTCCTTTCTCGCGGTCCCCTTTTGTTTGGATGGAAAAGTGTTGTAAAATGACACCGTCGATGATCATCACAGATATGGAGATAGATCATGACTTCCTGAGATGTGTGATCTGTCAGTAGATTATGGTATCAAATTTGACTAAATGTTGCTCTAGGGTGTAAACTGAAATCAGTGAAGGGACGGGAAACCATTTAGTAGTGCAAAACAGCTTCAGAGGGAAGTTTTTTGATTTTTGTCTGTGTTCCCTCACTTTGCCCTCTTATTTGTAAAAGAATGGTTTATATAAAAATCCCTCAAATAAATTAATTCATATTTTATTACTCTAATTATGGCATAATTATTCTTGCATTGTTCTTTTCCATTTTGATGATGAAAGACACTACAAAGAGTGATGAAATCAATTTTCAAATGGTTTGAGAAAGACATACTGTAATTGCCTGGTCTGAGTCCAGCTAGAGACCTCTGTTGCATGTTATCTCTCTCCCCAAGTTCCTGTAAAACTCTAATGTGGGTATGGGGATGGAAACACCAAATAATAATAATAATAATAAAAGATTAAAAGTCTGCAGCCATGCTAGCAGTTCTGTGAGACTGTACTTAAGCATAAAAAATGCTTGGAGCTAAATGCAGGAGTCTGCAGGCTACCTAATTGCAATGACAGTTTTAGCTTGCTGATTTTTAGGAGGTATATTTCCCATGTTCAATATTTCATTTTAGTGTATCAGCATGCTACGAAGGTCAGCAGGATTCATCATCAGGGCACCTCCAATGGTTGTTTAGATATTTCAATTTGGACCAAAGCGAGGTGGACCAATGGAACAACATTGCCAATTTGTGATTAAATTTTAATGTAGTGTTGGTTCAGAGTGCAGCTTGATCAGCTGGCCAATGTCCCTCACCGCAGAAGATTACCTGGGTGTCCTCATTCCCCTCTTTCCCATTCTTTAAATATTACGGCCTTAAATGTTACAACCATGCATCTCGGGGCTCATGCCCTGGTTTACTGACACCAGCTACATCTCCTGTGGATGCTCTATGAAATACGGCCTTTGTTCCTCCCAAGCAACATCACATGACAGCAGCATGCTGTTTCATTAACTATTGTGCTCTCACATTCAGACCCACTTACACACACAAGCACACAACACACATACACACAGAATGATGTGCTGCTCTAAGTCAAAATGCACATGTTTGAAGGCACTTGTGTAGATCCACATTTATTATTTATTTAATAATTAAAGACCATTGATGTGCTAATAACATACTTATAAGCAATACCTTAAAATAATTTTTCCAGGGTCTGTGCTGGATTGAAATGTCCAATAGACATTTCTGTTTAAATCTTTACTTTTTAAGGACAAGTGTGTCCAAAGGTCTAGTTATGTTGTTTCTCTTTCTTAGAATATAACAGACAGCTGTCAAAGGAGTATAAAATGAGATAAAGTTACACAGAACTATCTGAACACTGATTAAGAAGTCCATAATTTATTGGAAGCATCTTATATCACCCTTCAGCTTAAAATGAAAACAACAGTACATCACATGGATAAATAAAATATTTAAATGGGTGTTGGATAAGGATTTTATTTTTTCTATTTAACAGATTTAACACATTCTAATTCTTATGTTTGTTGTTTTTGCTGAGCCATTGTAAATATTTTTATGCAAGGATTTAATTGGAATAAATAGACTGAAATATAACAACAGCTCTCTATGCTTCCCTCTGTTATTGCTATGAGCTGTCCATAGGCTGATTTCATAATTTTTGAGAAAAGCTTTAATTCTTGTATTTTTATAGGTCTGTGTTAATGTCTTGTGTCCACACATCTGAAATTATAGCGGTCATATGCTTCTCTGGACATTAAAGTCCTGACACACTGAGGAGGATGAATGTGTGCTGTGTCATAGACCTTGAATTCACTCCCCATCCGTTTATTCAAAGCTTCATATTTAAATATCAAAGATGATTGTGCTGTGCCCTGAGAGTTCAATGCTGTTAGCTTATTAGAGCAAATAATACCTTTGTAGTGCAACAGGATTTGTTTCAGCTACTGATGCTTTCAAGCCAAATGGGCTTAGCAAGGAGCCCTAGCTATATCTAAATTGCCTTTTTTGGCCACTATTTTGAGATTAGAATTCAGTGATGGATTGGGTCGTATGTGATCAGCATTGGAAGCCACATGTTAGTCACTGTTTGAGGCAAATATGCAGGGAAACGAGCCAGACACACGCCTGAAGTGTGTGTGGGAGATATTCATCAACACCCCCCCCCAAAAAACCCGGAGGGAGTCCAATTGTTGCAGCTCTTTGACTTATGTAAATTCAGTTGGGAGTAGATCTGACAAATGGGGAGAAGGATGCTGGGTAAGCAAAGTGAGACTAACATAGCAGCAAGCTTAGACTTCAGCGCCATGTCTGTGACCTCTAGTGGAGCTGCTGAAAACTGCTTATTGCACAGCCTGATGCTGGCGTTCGTATTTAAAGAGGCATCAAAATCTATCTTAAGGGACTCATGGAGAATAGGCATAATTAGTATACATTTTCTCATGAGTTATCCATGCAGGGGCAGAATGAGAGCAGGAGTACACACTTCACACAGTCTAAGTCTTAAAGCTCTTTTTAGGGTTGATTTGGCTCAGTCCTCCTAACATTGGAACCCCCCTTTGCATGTTGAAACACTGATAAAGACAAGCGGGGGCTGAGACTGCAAAGAGACAGAGAACTTGTGAATCATTCTTCTATTTTTTTTAATCTCTAGCCAAAGTCTGTGTGTGTTAAATTAACGTTGTTTAGCCCACTAGAGGGCATTAATAATCCACGCACGCTTTGATTCACTGTAGCTCTAGTTGAGTTTGTCTGCACAGTATGTTTTCCAGGTCAGAGCAGCTGCCACTTAAGAAGCCATTAGGTAATGTTGTGGGGAAATATGTGTTTCATGTGGAGCCAAAAAATCAAGCATATCCAATCTGCAGCTGCTGGCACAGCTTTAGAAATCTGAGTAAAGTCACAAATGCACAAAATTATTTCAAAGATGGCCTTGGATTGGGGCTTGTGATAAGATTTTATTATTCTTAAGAGTTTTGGTTCTTATTTCATATTGCTCTCAGGACTGAACACAGAACCAGCCTTTCATTGAGGAAGAGAGGAAAATATTAATATTGTGAGGAGGTTAGGAGGGGGAATATTGGGTAAATCCAGAGGTACCCTGCCATCCACCAGCCTACCAGCCATCTGTGTATGACTACCCAGCCCACTGCACGCCTCCATGGTAAATTTACAGCTGCCTGTTGACAATATTGATCTGTTGGGCTGCCAGGTTGATTATTAACGCTCTTCTCATTCAATCCAATTTTGAGCCAGATAGATATATGGACTAATGGATGGTTTAATTTTAAAAGTAAATGGCTGCAGCACCAAGAAGTCACTGCGAATTCCTTATTCATGGCTTTTTTTTTTTGAATAGCCCACCACCTAATTCCTGTTCGCTGTACATTATGATGGATTTCCATCATTTGGATTGAATGCTTTTTTTTCCTTTTGGGTTTGTTTTTTTAATATTTTGGACCTAGAAATATCTTTAAACCTCAGGACATTAATGTTGTGTAATAGAATTCTCCAAACAGCCTAAATGGGTTGTTTTCAATATAGAAGTAAACTACATTTTGTGATATTTAGTCTCCAAACTTACATGGTTTCTCCCATTCCTCTCAAGCAACTTTCTGGCCCTTTACATGAATTCAGACTGAAAGACTGAAAAGGCTGAATGCCTTTACATTTCTAAAGCCATTAAAAACTTTTATGTTGTTAAAAATGTTTTTGGAAAATTAGGGATCAGAAAGGACTTCACAGGATTTGACTTCATTTCACTTGATTTAAAAAAAACAACATTTTTTAAAAAGTACCAACTATTGATTACATTATCAAAACAACAGAAAAAAGGAAAATTCTTGAAGGAAGAAAATACATCTACAGGGAATTACATTTAAAGTCATGACCAGGTCACACTAATCCAAGATTGGTACACAACAACATCAGTTGTTTGATGTTTCCCTATTCCACTAACTCTTTATTTGTAAGATTTAAATGAAACATAGACCCTACTGGTCTATAGGTGCAGTGAATATGTGAATTCTGGGGTCTCTGAAAAATGATCTAAACCAGACATATAAAACGATGGGTTTTTTTTCCCCATTAAATAGTGTAGTACCTTTATTTGTCACTAGGTGGAGATAACCTCTCAGCAAACTTATTTCCCACCATCCTTGACTTTATTTCAAGGAAATGGTTGTGCAGGATCAGGCAGATTTTAGGATAATGCCATGGTTTGACAGTAGTGTTAGTACACAAATGAATTAGTTTTAGACAGGCATATGAAGCTAATTTTGGCACATTATTAAATATTGGATATCAGCTGATGATGAAGGCTCTTTCTTGACAAATACTTTAATACAGCTTGAAAAACCTGCCATGACAGTTTCCTTTGCAGAATTGATTCCTCCATTAAGTGTTTAATTATGGCTTTAATGAAATAATTTTTCAGTTAGAGACAGCGCCCTCATCAGTGGTGCTATATATCAACTGATATCTCACTTAGTCTCCAGGAAGTGGTAATACTAAGGCACAAGCTTTGATCCAAGTGGGGAAAAAAATTCGTCACTTAAAAATCACTCCCAAATTCATTGGCAGCTTCTCTTTGAATAGGACAATCATTAGACAACAACCAATTCCAAGTTGTAGCTGTAAAATGGATTTTTTTTTTTGCATCAGGATTATTTGTAAAAACTGCAGCAAAAAAAGTCATATTTTATTTTTTTCATATAAAAGTGAACCTCTTATATATGAGCATTTAAATTCAACTGGACTTCAGCTGTAAATATGGATATAATCATAATTTAAATTATTAAAAATATTGGATTAGGTTTCATTAGCTGAGCTTTATATGCAGAATTTAATTGTCTCATGATCTAAATGCTGAGGTTTTTCCACCGTATAATTACTATCAGGTTGAATACTAATATGCTCACCTTAACATAGGCAGTGGGCTGCCAAAGACTGCATTGCAGTGTTTTTTTGTGGCTTAACTTACCTGGGCCTAAGAAGCCTGTATGAGTGGATATCTAGAACACATCAGGTCATTGTGAGGCTTATCTTCTTCAAGTCAATAAATTCACAAAAGATACGATGCAGTGCATGCTGTGGAAATTTACTGAAAACTGTCACAGCTAATGCCACAAAATCCTAAAGCACTTGCCTTCATAATTTTAAATTAGGTTGCCTACATTAATGGGGCATCTCAGACAGCTGGATAGATGTCATAGATGTTTGTTTTGTTATGTGTTCAATGACTGCAGCAGACCATTCACAGCCCAACTGTTGCTTTGACCACTTTAAGCTTGCAATATGGCGCAACCAGGTTAACAACATGCTGGTAGATACAGTTGTTTGTCTGGAGACAACGACCATAACTCAGCTCCCCGTGGGGAACGATGATTTATATAGGTTATTCTAAAAAATGTAGGGTTACAGCGGCAGATTCCCGGGGCTGAGAATAGGGGGCATGTCAGTTCAGTTGCTAGGAAACAAGAAGGAGGAAGACAACAGTTGATGGCAGAAATCTGGGCTGGGGAGGGAGAGAGGGAGAGGGGGGTAGAGAGAGGGATAGAGAGAGGGATAGAGAGAGAGGAAGAGAGGGGTCGAAAGGGAGAGAGGGAAAAATCGTGCCGCAGGGTAGATGTGTTTCATCATATTTCCTTGGGGCACTGATCAAGGCCAAGAGAGAAATTGGCAGTGTTGCTATTTCCATGCTGCGTAATTACAGATAGATGACTATGGATTCTGCCAAACCTACTTGTCATTAGTTCTGTTTTTTATGATTAAAAACCAATGCAAAGCCCAGAAATTTAAACGGTGGTTGAACTTGTACAGCTCATCACTAACACACGCCCAGACACACACACACACACACACACACACACACAAACACACACATGAAGGTCCTCTCATGTTCCAACCATTACCATCTCAATGAAGCTAAATATAGTCCAATCTCCCGTCCCCTTCATCTCACCACATCAATAGGTCTGGATTTGTCGTCTGTTCGTCCTTCTGTGTTTGCCCCGTGCTTTTTTGTGTCATGTTGAAATCTGGGCTCAGGCCGATGGCACACTGACCCAGCCCAGTGGTTATTTTTGGGTAACTTGATAGGTTTTATATGTCTTTTTGTTGGTTTGATCCTCACCCAGTATAAAAGCTAGTTACAAAGAATGTGGCCTTTAACATATACAGACAGTATTTTAACAATATCCAGAAAAATACATTTTTAGCACTAAAAGTGTGTTTAATTTTGTTACTAAAAATTTTATATCATCTCAGTTCATTTGTGGCAAATGTGTCTTCAAACGTATACATGGCAATAAGCATTTCCATTGGAAACAAGGTAGGTAGTCCCTCAGTTTCAAAAATCGTATCATTACGTTTGCTAGTATGATTACTTATTCACCCATACTAATTAATTTTTGTCAGACAGTCTAGAGCTTACATCAGCTGTGCTGACAGGTTCTGTTCACAGACCGTGTGAACTGATGGTTTTTGTGCGGATGCAGTTCTGAATTCTCCATCAGTCCATTATTATTGTTCTTTCAGCCATGTCTGTGAAATAATCCGCAAAAACGGACTTGATCTCAGTCCAAACATAAAGATTTCATTCCGGGTTGGAAAAAAAAATCTCATTTAATTAATTTTGATGTGACAATGGTGTAATGGCAAGATAACAGCTAAGAGACAAGTTGTTTGTATTTTCACACCTTTTGCAGCTCATCTATAGTACATTTTGTGGCCAGGGACAAACACACATTGCCCTGTGTGATTAGCAGGCTCTAACCCTCCTATTGTTTCATACATCACTATCATGCAAGTAACAGGAGGAAATATCATATGTCATGTTATGTCACGTCTCATATAATATATCATGTCATGTCACGTAATGGCTCATTCAGTTATGGGTTTTGTGTGTTAAAATCTCTTGCCCCGAAGAGCATGTGAAAACTGACACAGGTATGAGTGTGCCTGTGGTAAGGAAAACAAAGTAATCAACCAGCATTCTTCAGAGGCCAGCACTGAAGGGAGAGAGCAGTATCTCATAATAAATGAATGAACATGATAGGAAAAAAACAAAGAGCAGACAGGGAGTTAAGGTTCTGCAGTCATTAATCCTGAACTTGAAGTTAAATTTGATGTTCATTGAGCTGCTGCCTTTCTATGGCTGTGGTGAAGGCACTCTTTGCACACACAGAATGTATTTTTGCAATCAGCCACGGTGCATTAGCTCCCTTGTGAATGTCAACTTTAAAATTGAACCTCAATCACGACAAAACAACAAACTGTCTTCGGTGATTGGTTTGATAATATAGATATTGTTCTCATTTTTTCATCGCCACTCTCTTTCGAACAATCTTGACCTTCTTTTTTCGTTAAACCTGCTGGATTGGCACCTTCTCCTGAGAGGTCGATATGCAGAATGGTTCCTTGCAAACTGTATGAAGTTAGGTGAGTATCTCCACCACAGTTATCCCTCTGTTGTTTGTCCTCCCTTGTATACATGTGCAAAAAGGAGGCATCGCACCTCAGATGACTCTCAAACAGAGCTTCCAGGCTGTTGGATGGAATAGAGCAAAAAACATTTAATAAACCTGATCTATTCCTATCACCGATATCCTCTAAAGTTCCATGTGTTTTTGAGGTGGTATTCATATTGATTTATGTTTATGGTGTATATTAAAGCACAGTTGTTGCTTTAATAAGACCACATTTTTGCTCACATCTTCGGCCTTAAGAGTAACCTGGACAACATCATCTCAAGGATGTCTTGTTGCTATAGAAACTATAGTGGTAGTGACAGCTCAAAAATCAGTTTGATGCTAGATAAGCCTGTTAAGAGTAACAAGAACTTTCCAGCAAAGTAAGCCTCCTTGAATGCACAGCTTAAAACAAGGGATGGTGGGATAAAAGAAATAAAAGTGCCACTGTTAAACAATTACGAAACTTTTAAAGGATGTGGACATGTACTATTTTCCTGCCTTAGTGTGTGTTTTGATCTGCTCTTTTATACCTGCACAATTAAAGCCCCTCCCATGGCTGTCAACAAGCGTGTTCTCCACACTGATGATAATGTGTTGACACATCTCAGACACACACACACACACATTCCTTATCTGACTACACTCTCTGTCTGTCTAACAGCGCTGAGTAAATACCGTGTTTTCTCCTTTTCACTCTACAGTAGCTGTCACACTCCTCCGATTACACTTTAGTCACTGATTAATTTGTCCTATTTCCTTGTCAATTTCCATTCACCTAACTGACTTGGGTTCAGAGTAAAGTGCTCCTATAGGAACAAAAATTAGAAACACCTAAGTAACTAGCCTCAGATTTGAGTGAATACCTGAAGTCCATCATTTAGAATTAATTCCATTCAGAATTGATATATCATGAGAGGTATGTAATTTTTTTTTCATCCAACAACTAGATATGCATACTATTTTTTGAACTTCTCTATTTGTGGTCCTGTTGTCCTTTCTGAGGTAGCACATGTCATGTCATGAAACTGTGTTGTCATGATGTTTCTGAGTCTGATATTTTTAGCAGACCACATAACACTGAGCTGCACAATACCTTATTAGTGTGTCATTTCCTTACCTCCCTGCCTCAAATCTATGTTGGACTAATTTTAAAAAATCATACAAACTAGCCCCAAACCATACCCAACAAACCCAAAATCACCCCAACTTTCCAATCTTTCATTTAGTGTTTTATTGAGAAGATATAGGCTACAAAAACATGGTTTTCTTGTCATTTATTTCTGGATATATGTGGACAGAAATGGGTTAACACAAGACCATATCGTGAAAATAGTTCAAGCTCCCTCAGAAAAGCAGAATGAGCACACAGGAATTTTGTGGAACTATGTTGGAAGCTTGAGGACATGTACTAACCAAACTTGTCAAATAAACACACATTCACTGATTTCCCATGTTTTTCCCTCAGGGTAAGCAGCTACTTTAATTACAAGACAATTTAGCGAAGACAGTGATGATGACCAGGTTTCAGATACCCGCCCATCAGGTATCTCCATTCACACTCTCTCTTTTTGAATTGAAATCTTTGTTCGCACCTCAGTCCTGTGGCACTAAGTCCCATTACCGGAGCAGGGACTGTCAGCATGCTGTCATGACAGCAGGTAACCTTGGTAACCCAGCACTAGATTTTTGCAAGATAGACATCTCTCACGGCTAACAGAAGATTTTCAATATCTACAGCATGTCCGCAAGGTCAAATTACATGCCAGTTCTTCAATATTTATATTTGATAGCTTTAAGATTTCAGTTATTGTTTTTAACTTTAATTACTTGGCCACAGTCTAGTCCAAAAGTGTGATAGAATTATCAGTTTTTACAATAGAATATCTTAGGGTTTCTATAAACGTTTAAAAATACTTTCTTTCACTTCTCCTGAAATGTCACTTTATTCAGGTGAATCTTAAAGGTGTTTAAACATAATTTTGAATGTAATAAAGTTTTGACACCTTTAAAACAAATTGTTACTACTTTTTAATAAGGTACATTTTATGAAGGGATTATAAGATATGACCAATGACATTATTAATATTTGATAAATCATAAAAAATAAAGCATTGATAAATGAGCGTTTTATTAAAAGTTTGAACAAGGGAACAAATACAAAAAGGATCAATTCTTTGAAAGGAAAACCTGTAGGAAATAAACATCAATATTCGCATGCATTCCTCCAATTTCACAGTAGTATCCATTTGGCAGGGGTAAAAGCCAAAGGAAGAGAAGTCTGAATTGTTAAGGTTACTAATGCTTTATAGTTCTAAGAGCCCAATTAGAACACTGCTTACTTTATCTTTTTGATAATTGTAGTTCATCAAGAACATCCCTCTATCAAACTGTTCAAGCATTTTAGTACCTAGTACTAAGTCTATGAGAAATTGCAGACTTGATGAATTGTTGGTCGAAAAAAAAACCCAAAACGATACAATACCTGTTATTAAAGATGAACAACATTTTAACTATAAGGTGAGAAACCCATGAGAATTTACTAATGAATGGGTTTATTATCAAATAGAATGGACAAACACCCGCCAAAGGGAATTTTTTTCAACCTTATATTCAAAAAGTTTTTTTTATTAATGGTTTACAATTGATATATAAAGCATTAGTAGGATTTATAAAGCATAAATAAAAAAATTAGGACTAGTAAGCTCTTTATATAGAAAGTGGTACCAACTAACCTTAGGGTAACTAACCTATTTATTTATTTATTTATTGACTGTGCTCTGATCAAAGCAGGAGTGATTGGTCAGAGTCCTAAAGCAAACACCCTCAGGTTGGGTTTGCAGTCCTTCACCAATATGACTAGTCCTTTGATTCAACGACGTGTTTTTTAAATTAGAGAAAAAAACTACCGATTAAAAGCATCAACCAAAACAATGAGCCTTTAACTGCTCACTCTGCCATTTTACAGGACAGAACCATCATCCGGCCTCATCATCCCTGTTGCTAAAACCTAATTACCATAATTCACCTCTCAACTTTAAGCCAAGAAAGCTCGGACTGCTCCCGCACACTCTCATCCTCGCAGAAAACAATGTAATGGTATAACTTGAAGGGGAAAAAGTAACAGTTCTGTCACACAGAGTTGAAACTGAAATAACAAAAGCAAGTAAAATGTGACTTTTCTAAAGCAGTTCTTTTTTTTTTTGCAGCTTAACCGGAGAAGAATAGAAATTTGTACATCTCCTCTTGGCATGTATAATGAGAATATGTGAGATTTCTGTCTGTTATGTGTTCTATTTTTAATGTCCATAATGTGATGGAGCATTAATGAGTCAGAGGCCACACACCATTGATCACTGCCTTCATCATACCACCATCACTAAATACCCATCATTGTCACCACTGTGGTGAACTCTCTCCCATGGTTCTTTTTTTTCTTTCTTCAGTTTCCATCACTATCCCTTTACTACCTCAGTTTAAAAAATGACATGAAGGCGGCTGGAGCCTCTCTCAGCTCTCTCAGCTTCTGGAGACTCTCTCAGCTTGATGCTCTTTGAGAATGAAGGCATCATGATGTTTCTTGCTACAAATATTTTGGGATGGTGGCTTTTTGTGCAGAGCTCCATTGCTTCATTTAAAGGATAAGACAAGAGCTAGTAGTGCATTTGTTGGCGACTATTTTCAGCAGCGCGTTAATACACTTTCAGTCTGGCAGCTAGAGTTTACAACAGAACAGTGTTAATGTGATTGACTAACAATAAACTACAATGCCCATGTTCATGCTAATTAAGAAACATGTCACCCGATGCACAGATGTGGTTCACTGATTATTTATATAAAAAAATGATAAACAATGCTACAGCAATGAAGCAATGGCAACAGATGTACATATTTATTTACAGTAGGTCCCTGGTTAGGTTTTTAACTTAAGTTTAAAACAAACAAATTTCAACAACTGATTTGGGATGTATGAAATAGAACAGAGAGAACACACTGTCTGACAAACCTATATGTACATGCAATGTTTTTACTATATGTATTACACCTGCTGTAAGCAGGGGCAGGTGGATGAGAGAGTGCAGGTGTATATAATGTTGCACATAGGCGGGCATGAATGTGACAAGTGGATCTGTTCAAAACTCGTTGTGGGTTTCTTTTGATATGTTTTAATAACAATGATTGCCTGTGGCGCAGATGATTAAAACATACCAGGCTTAGACCAGGCAGACGATACTTGGTGGTAGAATCGATTAATTGAGATTTTTTGCCAATAAAAGAAAATTTCCCACATTATCCCTTTATTGCGTTCTCCAGGTCTATAGCCCTGTTTCTCGTATCTGACCCACCCATCAGCCCTTAATTGTAAAAATCTCACATCCCCATCACCATCGAGCCTTACAATAGTAAGTTTTGAGCCCTGTAATCAGCCGAAGACTCTCGCCGCTCTCCTCCTCGGCGTCCCGCCGGGCTGAGGTGTTTCTCAGCTGGTGTTTACTCCCCTCCGGAGCCGGTACGTGACCAGCATTCAGTCGTCTCGCCCTGAGGCGTGACCGTGCAAGGTGAACATCGCAGCGTGACCCCTCCCCCCTGCAAACCGCAGTTGAGCAGCCGCATAAGGAAAGAAAGCCCCGGTGATCCCGGTGTGAACCTTTTAGAATTTAATAAGAATTTTATGCACGTTTTACGCAGACGCATAAAGTCGGTGTTGGCCAAAAAAAAAAAAAAAATAGTTTTAATAAACTCTGACGCTCTCTAACGTTAAACATGGTTGGTTTACGTAATCTACTCATCACAGTTGCATCTAATAATTGTTTTGATTACACCGGGACTTTATTAATTCCATGCATGACCCCCCCCCCTCCCTTTTTAAAGCCTTGGACAGGGGTAATGAGAGGTGTGTTGATCCTGACGCATTAGGAGCCTCTGGTGTCTTCTCTCCTCCTGCTCTTACAGTGCTGGGGGAAAGGAAGACGCTTCCCTCGCTGTTCCTCTGCAGACTAGGCGGACTGAGGGTCGACCCCCCCCCTTTCATTTCCCTTTGCGCGACACGTCGCCTAGTTTTGCTCGCGTTGTTTCGGGGATGAAATGTTGTGGGAAACGCCAAAGTTTTTCTCCTTTTCTTCCCTCCGTCGTGCTTCTTAGCCCATGCAGTAGCACGGGGCTCTGATGGTAGGTGGTGAAAAGAGACGAGGAGACAGGAGACAGGAGTGATGTGCTCTGAATTAGTCAGCGGGCCGTTACTAGTTTATTGAAACATCCATGGACCAACCTGCTCTTCCCTTTCCGCTCATGGAGGCTGAGGATGGCTGAAGACGTGACCTGTTGCAGCTTCTCTCTCTTCTCGTTTTAGTGTTTCGAGGGGTAAAACTCTCCAAAATCGATCCGCTCTCCAAGCTTCGTTTAAACCGACGGATTCGTTAATCAAGCTGAATTGAATTACTTTTTGGATTTGTTCCCTTTTTTTTTTTACGCAAAGCGCACCTGATAAGAGGAGCCGGCGACGTGCTGCTTTGACCGGCTGCTCACTGAGGCGACTGGACAAAAAGCAATGAATGTTTAAATTTTTTAAATTTGAATTCTTTTCTGAAGTTTGAGGACAGTGTGAGCGCCGTGTTTCTCTGCCAACAGAAGTGACGATGGACTAAAACCGGTGAAGATCTCGCCGCTCCGCCGCGGTCACGCCGAGCGCAGCACCGCACCCTGCTCTCTAGGAGACCGTAACCTCCTTTTCCTCCGTCTCCCGTCTCACCCCGTCTCCCCTCCCCGTGTGGTTTGCTCTTTGACAGGATGGCCCGGTTCGGAGACGACGTCCCGGGCTTGTTGAGCTCGGGGGATGGAGGGTCCGAGCGCAACCGGAACCGCGATGGGGCGGCCGTGTCCACAGGTGGCATCTCCCCAGCCTTCAAGCAGACCAAAGCGCAGCGCGCCCGCACCATGGCCTTGTACAACCCCATACCGGTCAGGGAGAACTGCTTCACCGTCAACAGGTCCCTCTTCATCTTTGGCGAGGACAACGTGGTCAGGAAGTACGCCAAGAAAATCACTGAGTGGCCATATCCTTTTCCTTCGCATATAAGGTGTGAAATATACGAACGGACTCCTCCTAATGTGCGAGGAGTCCTACAGGAGTAAAATACACAAGGTGGGTAAGCTGTGCTCCAACTGGTCAACAAACATACACGCAGCATTTTTTCATAATCTGTTTATGGCCCCCAAATTGAATACAATTTTCTCATATTTTCACAAATGCACACAAGTTTCACAAAATGTTCATGTCCTTAAACAGCCAAGTTCTCCTTATTGTTTTTCCCTTGGGTTCTCTGTGCTACTGAGAATCTATGAGGAATTTAGTCTGGAGTTGTTTTAGTGATAAACCACTTTCTTGGTTCATCTAATGATTGATTACTTGAAATCAAATATAATAGGATATAGTCCAATATTGAAACAGGATATTATAACTGAAACAATAAAATGTCAGCATGATAAAACAAGCTCTAAGCATGAAATTTTGAGTTATTACTAAGTTATTGAAATAGCTTTATCCAAACAAAACCTGCTCTAGAAGGGGAGGGGTTGTCAATAGAAAGTGGATTAGTGGAGCAGAGAGAGGTTTCTTCATGTATGAATGTAAATCTTTTCTGTCAACAAAAGGGTATGAAAGACCTACTGTTGCCATCATATGGGCCATCTCTCCTCACGAGTTTGTACAGTAATTATATCAAAATTAAAGAAGAGCTGCTATGATTGGTCAATTAACCGTTTAGTCGTTGGGCAGAAAATTTATAGGAAACTATTTTGAAAATAAATAATTTTTGTAAGTGTTTTAAGCAAAAATGCCACTCTCAGCTTTTCTAATGTGAGGATTTGCTGCTTTTCATTGTTTTATATTACTGCAAACTGAACATAATTAGGTTTTGGACTGTTGATAAGAGAAAACATGACATTTGAAGACATCTCATTGGACTTTGTTTGCCATTTTTGTACTGTTATACATTGCATTACAGCCCTAACCAACCCAAGGCCTATCTTACATAACACTAGAACATATTAGTTTTCAGTTTTGCTGTGACATTAATGATTATTTGGCTGCTTTCTCAGCCCTAATCACTCAATCTTCAATCACTGAAAAGGGAGAGACTGTGTTTCTTGTGCTTGTTACTAAGGAGGACAACCACATGCAAATGTCCATTGGTTTGTGCTGCTAGTGTGAAGCTCACCAGGTGTCTGGGCCAGGTGTGGCCTCTTCACTCCTATTGTTCTGCTCCATTCAGCAGCTCCCTGACTGACTGACTGACTGGCTCACTGCTGATTTTGAAAAACCTAGTAAATAGAATGAGTCTGCTTCTTTTGTTGATGGCCGTCCATCGCCGTTGTTTTCTCTGGGTTTGCCTGTCCATCGTGGTGATTAAAAATAGAAACGGGATGAATTTCAATCAACACCTGAGAGAAAGGTTTGAAGTGTGTGTTTATGTGTGTGTGTGTGTGTGTGTGTGTGTATATGTGTATGTTTATGTGTGTGTATGTGTGTGTGTTGGTTATCGTATTACAGGCCTCTGGTGGTTGGGTCATTACCAGTAATGATATTATAGCAGCACCTACAGGCACATATACTCTGCGGCAAGAAAACAGTTGGCTTTAAATCAAAATATCGTTTGTGCTGTAGTTACCAGAAGGAAAAGAGCCAGACTGAACAAACTCCAGGTTAATGTGCTGTTGTGGAGGGAGTGTCTCATTACATCTAATGAGCTCTACTGTATCTGATTAACAGACATTAACAGGAATTATATGGAATGATGTCTGATCATTGTGTCATGTGCTATTACAACTAGGCATTACTCAGTGAGTCATACTGTATTATATTGTTTGCTAATATGGTTTTGAAGGGAGTGATGCTGAGCTGAGTGATGTTGTGTTCTGGTCAATATCCACTGTGGCTGTGATGAGCGGCTCAATCCACTACACTGCATGTGATTCATGTTTAGTGTGTGAAGATTCGGGCACAACAAATAAGCAAGCAAGCACAAATATCAACACATACCACACATATAACAACATGAAAACATGTAATTATACTGGGACTACCCTCACTGAGAGTGTATTCTTCAGCCCTTATCCTAAGCTTAACCATCTTTAGTCCTGCAAGTACAGAAGTATCATGAGCAAACTGTAGTTAAAGAAATGTTTTTACATTTAGGGAAATATCTTTATTTGCTCTCTTGGTGATAGACTCAGATGAGAAGATTAATACCACTCTTATATCTCTTAAATGTGAAGTTAGAGCAAGTAGCTGATTAGCTTAGCTAAGCATAAGAAATTGAAATGGGCAAAGCAGCTAGCCTGGCTATGTCCAAGGGTAAAATATCCACGTACCAGCACCTCTAAAGCTCTAACACGTACATTTTATTTGTTTGATCTTTACAAAAAATGAAGCGTACATACATCAAATTATGGTTTAATGCGGCATTGTATTCAGAACTATTTCTTTGCCAGGGAGCAGTTACTTCCTGGAGTCTTGTCGTCTCTATGGGCGGTTGCCGAACAACCATCAGACGCTTCAGCTATGCCTTCTTCAATGTGAAAGATTATGTATCCTACTTGCACGTGGTTTCAAGTTTCAATAACAACAATAACAAGTTATTGAATCCCATAAAGTCTTAGTGACAGGTGTGTAGGATCAAAAACTCTTGACTTGGAAAGAGATCTGAGACTCCTGTGTTCTCACTTGTACTGACTTTCATTAGGTGAGTATAAGTAAGTACACACTGTGGTTTTAAAGGGATATCATTCATAGAGTACAAGGGATTGGCAGTGTGCAAGATTCTTCATTTTCTTTCTGTTCCAATTGACCGGGAAACTGAAAACCTACTTAAAGGAGCAATCTGATAGACTTGGGCATGCAAACTCTTTTTTTTCACTTATTTAACCTCATACCTTACTCTAAACCTAATTTCAACTTTTTAATCCAAACCTTATCTATCTTCTTTGAAGAAGTGACCACCTAAAGGATCCTCAATTTCCAAAGACATCATATATCTGAGCTGCAAGGATTAATCAATTTATCAATTAGCCGATTGACAGAAAATTAATCAGCAACTGCTTTGATAATCAAACAATCAGTTGGTAAAAAGTCCCAGGTTTCAGCTTCTCAAATGTCAGGACTTTATGCTGTTTTATACAATAGTATATATTTAATATCTTTGGTTTTAGACTTTTTATTAGATAAGACATTGGAGACATTGCCCCAGACATTTTTTTCAGACATTTTGAGAACCTACTTGCCAGATTAAATATGCAAAGAATTATTATTTGCATCCTTACTCTAACGGTCCAAAACTCAAAGTGGTCCGCACAGAAATACGAGTACAAGAGCACAAACACATGCACACACTGTCTCTGCAGGATATCTGGTAAAGGTCAGCCTTGTGTTTGGAGCACAACTTGCCACTGTCACCTCGCCATAAGTGGCTCTTTTTTCTCTGAGTCCTCAGTTAACAGCAGATGATCAATCCAGGAATTATCCAGAGGCTTCCAGTTTGATGCGTAACACTGGAACAAGAGAGGCATGTGTGAGCTTATGAGAGCATGTTAAATTTTTTTTCGTATTACATCTTACATCCCTGTTTGGAAATTCCTGGGAATAAGGGGTTATTAAATCTGTGTGCCAATGTATGTGTGAGCCTTACTGTCAGTCTACCTGTTTGAGGCTGCAGTCGATGGCGGCTGATTGAGGCCTGCCAGGGAAGGGTCAGAGGAAATGAGAATCACATGGCCTGAGTCTAGTGCGGCAGGCCTGGTGAGGCCAGTTGTCAGTTGCTGCCGGCAGCTGCTCATCCTGTCTGATCCCCACTGGCATCCTACACAGCGGGAAGTTTCCCATTGAGAAGGTATACCTCTAAATAATTGATTGTTGAATTTATTAGAGGTTGTTTCATTCGTGCAGAGAGAAATAACCATGTGAGAGTAAGACATGCATGCTGGTTGTTGACCTTAGTTTTTAGGTACAAAACAGTTAGTAAGTTTAGTTTTTCACAGCTCTTTTTTTACTAACCCGTTTTAGACACACAGGTCTCACTAAGAGGACTAATCTGATTTAAAATACACAGATCGGTAATTTAATTAAGTGAGCATTTTTGGGGTTGTGACTTTGGTGTGTATGCCTCTAGAGTCAACTTAAACTTGCGAAAGACCATTAATTCCCTTCTAACTATATTGTATCCTTGCATGAAAAATGGAAATGGAAAATTACCAAGGAAATTACCCTTGTGTCTAGGTGTAGTTATGGTCCTGATCTCATTTATTTTCAATTATAAAATCAGTTTTTTCCTCTTATTCCCTGCCTTTTTACCTCTTTAATAAGAGCGGACTTTAGAGGGAATGTAGCAGAAGAATATAAAACCAGTGTGCATCGCCATGCCTTCCTTTGTGCTTGCATTGATTCGACAACCTGCTGATAAGAGTTCATATAACCAGACCCCAAACATTATATGATATAAGGTACATTCCCATTCCTACTGTGGGTACCTCAAGGCCAAAGGCATTAGGGCGGTATATCCAGCTGCTTCTATATTTCCTGACAGAGGAGTGTATATGAGAAACGGCTGTGGCTCGGAGTTGACACAGTTTACTTACAGGACTGCTCTATATAAACTGAACTATGGCTGCATTTGTCCTTGGAATTGTTTGGCAAGTTTAAGTAGGCCTCTGAGATGTGGAGTTGATTTGCAACTGAAGATAGATTGGACTCCAGAGGTCTAACACGACTTTCCCATTCAAGTGAATAGCAAAGAAGTCTTAGATTTTTGGGGCCAACTGTGCGTTAAATGCAGAAATCTGTTAAATCCATCCAGCTGACATCATCTTTCATAACAGCACGGGTTGAATTTGCAAGAGATTAAAACTGTAGTGTATCGATGTCTTAATTCTCCAGACTTAAAGACTGCAGATCTTAAACACTCATTTTCACTCCAAATGGAAATTACACTGTCTTTTCTCTATGTTTGTATATTTAGTATCTCCCTCTGCCAATGACACAGACTCATAAACACAGAAACTGCAGGTAAATTCACAGATTTTCAATAAGCCTGGCTCAGATACCTATGATTCATTTTGATTTTCGCCTCTATGTTATAATAATCACATGGGCTTGGACCCAATCAGGGCTTGAGCGTTTTCACAGATGCACAGGGCATCACACCCTTTCTACATGTCTATTTTTACACACATGTTCAAGGAATCGAGGCAGAGTGCCAGTGTCACTGTGACTCACAAGACTGTTCACAAGACACTTTGCTGCTAAAGATGGTAGATTATCCTTGATCCACATCACACACCATCTTACATCAAAGGCAGTACTAGAAAGGGAGAATTTCCATTAAAGACACTGATTGAGTGTCTACCTGATGGTAAACTCAACACTGATTTTTACAAGAACATTACATGGAGAAAATTTATTAAATTGTCAATGGAGGTCAAGGGAAATCAGTTATACAGTGTCAGATGTGACCCATCCTTGGTTTGGAGGCTCCTGGACAAACATGTCAGAACATCTTTGTTGTTACAGAGTATATGAATAAGGCAGCAGAGGCCAAATACTCATTGATTTATAACAATGGATAAATTGAATGTCTATATGTAAAGGGTGTTATGATAAGCCAGAGAGAAAAATCACCAACTTTACAGATACTTTTGTCCACTGGCCCCATGTGGCCAAAAGACTGTTTTCATGCGGGTTTAAGGTGCATTCAAAGTTGAAAAGTCCAGTCACAGAAAAGAAATCGTTCGATGGGCACTCGTAGGCAGAGCAAGGAGGGGAAAAAGATGTGAAAAATGTTAATTTAGTCTGCATTATAATTTCAAGCACTGGCTGGTTTTGACCCCACAGGATCTCTGTATTAAAAACAGAGGGATTAAACCTGGTACTTTATATAGACAATAATTAATACTGGTGAACAATATGCTATCATGTAATCATAAGAACCACAAATACAACAAAAATCACAACAGAACTGAAATATTCACATCACAATAAAGAATTATATAATGAAAGCAACACATACAAGAAAAATAAAAACCAGCAAGAATGTATCACTCCATGTAATCTTATTTTTACCAATCTCGGACAGAGTCAAAAACATTTTTCAAGGTAATGCCTTTGACGATAGTTTCGATAAAAATGTCATTTATTTGATTGATATAGTGGTTATAGTTAGCACAACATCATGTAGCATCCTCAGCATATGTGTGTGCGTGTGTGTGACAGAGAAAGTTCAGCTGCCCAGTAACTGTCCTATAGCATTGACTTTTGGCTGGAAGAGGAGCCTGTTGCCGTGGATACCTCTCTCCCCTCTCTTTCTATCTGCATTTTCTCTCTTTTCTCCCTCCCTCTTACCCCCCACCATCCCCCTTCATGTTGGTTATATATATGTGTGTGTGTGTGTGTGTGTGTGTTTATGGGAATGTGGGGTGTGGTAGCTGGCTACTGCTGAGGGCTCTTGGTGAGGCTGAAGTGACACCAGTTGTTGAAGAGGGGCACATCAAAAGAAAAAAACTTCGCTTCTTTAAAAGATAAAAACAAACTGAAAAACAGTCTCTCGGCTTCAGACAGATATGTCTTAAGGCCAATTTTTACGGTTTGTTTTCACGCTCATCTTCTAATGGTTGCTAATGGCTGCTGTGGTTTTGTTTTTCCACTGTCTCTCAGCAATTAATTTAAAACCATTTGGACAATCTGTGGTGCAGACTAGGTTTAAGTTAGAACCCCGGCGGGCTGGTGAGACTAAGCTTGTATTTGATTTGTTTAGTTAGCTTCTCATTGCTCACATGTCCCTGAGTAACCCTGCTGGGTACAGCTGACAGCGCAACATCGACCTGTCCGGTGTCAGTCTTATTTGGTCTCATTGCCTCTTCCCCAGCCACCTGTTTTGCAGATTCTGGGTTTAACGATCATCTCCTCCTCCACTGATCGCACTTCATCGCTCTAATCAATTGCTCCTGTTTCAGTCTTCCCTCTTATCTCGGCCTCCTCCTTTCTTCCGCTCTCCCTCCCTGTCTCCTCCCTGCAGATTTAAAATCCCTTCCTTCCTACATCTCCAACACATAGCCATGAGAGAGGGGGCTGCCCACGCAGAGTATTAGATGAAGAGCACATTACTGGCCTAGCTCAACCCCAGAGCAGCAGGAGTTGAACTGACAACCAATACAGGTCCCATGGAACAGGCTGTAAAGCTTGTAGTAAGAGTGCCCCTGTTTATAGGATCACATGTCAGGCCTCCTTAATCATCCCTGCTTGAAAAACCCTCTGTTGACCAGGTGTGTGTGTGTGTGTGTGTGTGTGTGTGTGTGTGTGTGTGTGTGTGTGTGTGTGTGTGTGTCACTGTCTGTTGCAGCTGACCTCAGTTAAGGTGTAGCCTGTGTCTGGTTGTGTCTACAGCCCTGGAGACTATAACATGCCAGGTTAATTCTGTTTTATACAGAGGAATTAATGCTAGCTTGTCTGTCTATGCCTATATGACCCTGTAATTGCAGTGCTGCTGGTTTACTGGATTTAAAGCAGTTAACTGGAGTTTCTTTTGTTTTTTTTCCAATCCCGTACTGTATCTGAATCTTAATCTGCCAAAAAGAATGGATGTTCTCTGTGATCTAGAGATATCATAGTATGATTTCTGCTGCTTTGTATAACATTACACGCATTTCTAGTGCTGTTATCGTGCTCTGATGAATAGAGCACATCATGTTTGAGTTTAAATGTGTCCTGGAAACCCGTCTAGAGCTTTCTCTGTATCTGACTGTTTGCTTTTCTACCAATACGCCATATGTCACTTAAACACATTACTTAGAGGATAAGGTTTTCTTGTCATCAACATATCCCATGAAAAAAAATTACCGATTTTATAAGATTTACATGTTCAGTAGGTATAAATAGGTTCAGCCTGAGAGCCGCAGACAGTAGGTAATGCTGAGGGAGTTTGGTTTTGTTCTTTTCAATAGATTTGTTAAAATAACAAAAATATAGAAGCCTTATTCTTTTAAAAAAAAACATACAATACTTGACAGTCAATATTCGGTCCATTAAAAGTTTGCTGAGTTCCTTAACTTCAGCCTTTCACTCCATTCGAGTACATGATCCTTGCCACCATAATCGCCAACTGTATTGTCTTGGCTCTGGAACAGCACCTTCCTGGAGAGGACAAGACACCCATGTCCAAGAGACTGGTGAGATATTCACACACTGAAATACCTGCACAAACACTACACACACTTCACAATCTTCAGTCAAGTTCCTAAATTTAAAAAAAAAAACAAAAACAAAAACCCAAAAACTGCCTCTGATGGAGCCTATAGATTCTCCAAAAAAGCCGACCCCAGTCTTGACATACACCTGCATTTTCAGTGCCTCCATTTCAGTTCAGTTGTGAGCTAATAATCGCTTGCATTACCTCACTGCACTCTTGCTTTTGAACAAACAGGAGAAGACAGAGCCCTACTTCATCGGGATGTTCTGTTTCGAGGCTGGAATAAAGATCATTGCCCTGGGCTTTGTATTTCATAAAGGGTCCTACCTCAGGAACGGATGGAACGTCATGGACTTCATTGTCGTTCTCAGTGGGTGAGTCAAATTGTATAAGTGCGTGTATGCGTGTGTACATATGTATAGTTGGATGCAGTTCTGTGAAACAGGATTATGAACTGAAAGGGTTAGTGATTCTGTGAGATTTATTTCAAACACATATTCTTCTTGGGCTCTTCTCTATTTGTTTTATATATATGCAGCTCACAGTTATTTCTAGTAGGTTTGGTTGCGCAAGTATGACTGTCTGCTTCCTTGTTTCTCGTTGCTCTATAACATCTACACACTGGAAATCCTTCCTTTTATTTAAGAAATTATGCTGCTAAATCATAATTGATCTCAAGTGACCAAGGCTCTGTGAACAGAAGTCACACAGGGAGCTTGTTTAATGGATATTTGTTGGTTTTTGGAGGTTTGGAATTTTGGTGATGGAAGTGAATCAAAACAATTTGGATTATCATATTAACATGTATCTTAAATTTTAACATGTCATTAGTCTTGGGTTCCTCTTATTGTAGTTAGTTCTTACTATCTCCATATCTTCAGAAGTAGTGCATATCCAAACTTGATAATGTTCGTTTTGAAACTTCAGGTTTTTATCTTTGCTTTACTTCCTGCTTGGGAAAGCCAAATGAGGGTCGGTGTGTGATATCAGAGTACATATTCATAGAGATTGTATGTTCCTATTTGTATGAGCTGGAGTAACAGGTTCTAATTAAAGCAATAGGCTGCTTTGTGTGAGTAATTTATCCGATGTTGAAACATATGTGGTGTGTACATGAAGAGGCACCATCATTGTATTTACTTAACTTTAAAAAATCAAACTTACCGGGAAGAAACTTTTAAACTAGCACGAGAAAATTTTTTGCTTTGTCCAAAATTTGCTTCTTATTCACTCATTTTATCTTTATGATAAACATTTGCATGTTAACCTTCAGTGATGGATGTCGTGTCACACACTTTCACAGTGATTTTTCTGGTGTTTCACTTTGAATTTGGACAGGGAAACAAAATACAGTGCACTAGGTAACAAACAGGGAATAAGTAACGCCAACACCTCTTTAAAGGTTCCCTGTAGAGTTTAAGACCTCTTGTAACACTATTGAGCTGTTTTTCTTGAGTGAGTCTCTGTTCTGTTTATCTCATGCATGCGCATGAAGTGATACACAATCCTACAAATATTGTCATAGTATTTAGTAATTATTAAGTCATTTTTAAGCAAAAAATTCACAGGTCACAGCTTCTCAGAAGTGACAGTTTTGTCTTCTATGATATCAAACCAGTTATCTTTGAGTTTTGGAGTCGAAGTCAGACAAAACAAGACTTAAACTGGACTTTGTGATTTGTATTTCCCACTTTTTTTCAAGCTTAATGTAAACATTATTTTTGTTTGTTTATAAGAAAACTCACTGCATGGCACCTTTAACATCAGCGCACTACAACCTGAACGTCTTGTTGGATTAACCTCGATGCAGAATTTTTTCTGGGCTGAGCCAAAGTGAGACCTAGAGCAGCTGTGGGCTCTCGTGAGGTGGTAACAGCTTATAAACCATCACCTCTCTCTGTGTACTTACAGTACATCAGTTACACTGCTCTTTGAGAGAAAGTTGTTATTTTAAAGGGCTTTTTCACACCTGTCACCTTCTCAGGAGAGGTAGGTGTTTCACCATTAGAGCAGAGAGAGGATATGTTTATGGTTTAATAAGAGGAACTTGATGAGACAACAGCTTAACAATGACCTGTCTCTCTTTCTCTCACAAACATACACACATGCAGTCACAAACACACACATGAAATATTAATCAATTCACAGCGCAGAAATACAAAGGTTGGCAGACAGGCTTCTAAGAGAATTTACATGATTCTGCCTGGTAAATTATTGATGGTTTGAGCTAAGGCTTTTTAACAATGCTCCACTTGCTGATGGAGGGAAGAAGGATGGAGGACAAAAGAGGAGGAGGAGGAGAGTAAGGGACGGCATAAAGGGAAGAGTTGGGGAAGATGATAGAGAAAAGTATAGTAAGCGAGCCCCTGCCTCTGTAACATGCTAATTAGTCTATGTTTGGCAGTGATGAGGACACTCGGCCCCATGGCAAGTTACAACCAAAATTAGAAGCTTAATTAAAACAGTGAGACAGACACATGCTAATGGATTATTCTCATCTCACCTGCCTGAATAGAGACAGAGAAGAAGAAACCAAAGACTCCAGAGGCTCTTCCAATGGTGGCAGATGCTGTAATCAGACCTTACCTTTCATTGAGCTCTTTCTATGGATTAAGGCAGTACTAATAGGTGTATTGGTTGTCAGTGTGTGCTTAGGCTGAAGTCATTTGACTCAAAAACAAGGCAAAAGTGCATTTACATATGATCTTCAGCAACATTTTGTCCAAAATATTATTCAAATGGCTGATTCTGACGTTACAGATTCTCAACCAAGCTTACTTTGCAGTTTACTGAGAAATTATTTGGTAGTTATAAGACAGCAAGGTATATTAAATCCAAAAAAACAGAAAACAAAGCAAAGGCATTTATTCTTCTATGTGCTGTGGGTTGAATTTGAGCTATCAGTTGTGACTTTAGGAAGAGACATGCTCGATTTGGATGAAATAGCCTTCCAGGTCTCATTTTATTAATAGTCAGCATGATGAAGTGAGCTGCAGATAGATCCCTCTCTAAATTATCATTCTGGCCACAGCAAAGATAAATTAATGAAAATCTTCTCGCTCTCTCTCTCTCTCTCTCTCCCTCTCTCTCTCTCTCTCTCTCTCTCTCTCTTTCTCATTCTTTCTCTCAAAAACACACACACATGCACATACTCACACACAAACACTCTGACATAGATACATTCACTCGCCTTATAGGCCATCACTCGAGGTTTGCAACCTTATTAGAGTGTATGACGCTTATGAGATCTGCTGATAATATTAGATGAGTCACTGGTGCTTTCTGTCAGTTAGAAATAAGGAGGCCCTTGCAGACAGGAAGGGTCACAGACTGTGTTACAAATACACTACAGATCCCCCACAACCCACTCACACACGCAGTGTGCATGCAAAAATTCAAATGTTTTTCTTTTATCCACTTTTATCGTTCTTCACACTCCTATGTAGTGGTGTAGAATACCTCTTTTGTCAATTTGCCCAAAGCCCTTTATAACTGTTTTATTAAGTGCTGTAAAAATGTAATTTTCAAATTTTATACATTTTTCATCCATTTTACACATAGAAATAATACAATTTCATATAAAATTACCAAGAGGAGTATAAATGTATGTGATTGAAAGCAAGAAAGCTCAGGAAGAATAACAAAGGAAAGAACCCACGTTCAGAATGGACAGATATTCAATACACTTTGTATACAGAGAGTAGACAGAAGCAAATTGTATAAGTGCAATATGGAAAACTGAGTGAGAGTGTCGGACTAATATGGAGCGATTTCAGCATCCTGGAGAGATTAAGTGCACTAAATACCATGAAAACATTAGAAAACTGTAAATTAAACTTATTTGGATATGATTTAAAACTGGTCTCATGCAGTGGTGTCTGAGGATTATTTACTTGAAGGGACTCCAGATGCTTAAGGCCTTTGTTTACACACACAGATGCAACTCTTTCCTTCAGGCTCAGTGTGCAAGAAGTAGCCAAAAATGTTCAAAAAACAAATAAACAAAAAAACCCTGCCTTTGTTTACACACACAGATGCAACTCTTTCCTTCAGCCTCAGTGTACAAGAAGTAGCCAAAAATGTTCAAAAAACAAATAAACAAAAAACCCTGCTCTGGAGGAAGAGAGGATGTCCAAACATTAAAAAATTGCAAGCTCTCAAAAATTTTTCATTGGTGGAATGCCTCAGGCTGCAAGCTCTTCTTCAAGTAAACATCAGATTGAACGAAAAACAGGCTATGTGTAAGATGGAAAAACCCCCACCTATGTGTTTTGTGATCTCCTAAGTGTAGCTGTCAATTTGTCTGTATATACAGAGGAAAGACAAGAAAAGGAGAAACCTGAAATCACCACCACCAATCATAAAACACCAAATGAGGGAAAATCTTTTTGAAGAATGGTGTTTATCCCTCCAGGAGAGCTCCAGTGACTTACAGAGTCAATGCCAGTTAGCATTGTATCTGCTCTGGTGGCATGTTGAGGCCAAACATCTTACTAAGATACTTTATGCTGGTTTTTCCTTTAATCAATCAATGGTCTGTATAACCTGAATTTTGTTCACATGGATGTCTGCCTGACAAAGACCTCGTAGGTCAAAATGACGTGTCAGTAAACGTTTCAAATTGCACATTTCAGTGTGCAGAAAACCCCTAATTTTCTTCTGTACACTGTTTTTGTTTACATTAGAGTTTGACTTATACAGGTGGGAACCCTTATTTAACTGAACCGTAGGAAAATTTGCCTGTGGAGGCGTAGCACACGACTCTTGCGTCAGACTACAAAGCTTGTGTACCTTTTTCCTCAGTGGATCCCCCTGAGTCGCTCAACATTATGTGTGAACATGTGTAATTATGGAAGCATTTACTAAGAGTGTCAGCGCTGGAGGCCGTGATTACCTCAGCAAGCTGCCTGGGTGTTTCAAGATGGTCTGTATTACAGAGAGAGAGTGAGTGGGAGGGAGGTATGAAAAACCAGATGGCACTCGCTGTTTCCTTATAGGCCGTTATCAAGTAGCAGAGGGCTATTGCGATTGAAATCTGAATAGAGGGGCTGTGGGTTTTCTCAGGGCGTCACGCATGCTTCCCGAGCGAGTTACTGCTGCTTAAAAGACAAGGTGTGAGGCACAGTCAGAAAACAGAGGAGGCGATAACCAGAAAAAATCCCTTGAGAGAAATAAAGAACAGTGAGGGCGAAGACAAAAAGGGTCAATAGATAGAGCTCGAGGAAATAAGAAGGATGCCTCTATGCGTAATCGTACATACTAATTGGCACTTTGGCAGTCTCATTCGCTGGCAAGCCCTCCATTAGACTGGCAACAGTTGGCAGACGGAGACACCCACCAAGGGTTTGTGTCACCACTATGTGCCAGACACTCGGGGGATGAGTTAGAGGGACCAGATGAGAGTAAAGATGAGGAGACTGGAGAAAAGAGTGTTTCAGCCTTTTTCTACATGGTTGTATAGGTGCAGGATTGTTTTAGGCAAGAAAGGGGAAAAGGTGGTTGTTTTGGTCTCCTTCAGAAAAGCTTGTAAGAGGAAAAGGTTTGGGAAACAGAAACAGAGAAGAGCGTGCTTAGAAGAATACATGGCACAATAAGACTGTGATCTAGCAGAAAAATGAAGAGACTGCATCTTAAGGATTTTGAGAGTAATCAGAGATATTTTTTTTTAACCATGATGTCACCCAAATAGAGCCGAAGACAGTTTGGGGTTTGTTTTGGGTTTTTTTTCATCCTTGGTACTAAGCAAGTCTGAAGACCAGCCTTCTCATTGTTTAACATGTTAAACTTGCAGAACTTGGGAAGATATTTTAATTCCAAAATCTAATAAAAATGCTTCTTTTTTTTAGACATTCTATTAGACAGTCTGAAGTGTAGTGGAGACAGGAAACGAGAGGAGAACAAGAAAGAGAGATGGGAGATAACATGTAATAAAGGTCCCCAACTGGACTCAAACCAGGGATTCTGTAATTACATGGTTAGCATCTAAGACCACAAGGAATTCCCAAACGCTGAATTTTAGCAGAGAGCATATTAAACCTGATCTACTTGATAAAACTGCAACTGGGTTTTCATGATCTATTTGAAAAAACAACAGCACATGACTATCAAGTGCCTTGTGCTAATCTGTTTATCAGTCTTTTCCAGGTGTTACATTCTTTAAAGTTGTGGATATTTTAGGTTTGTTCGGTGGCTAAAATACGAATAGTGGGCTTGCTACTCTCAGACCTTTTAAGCCTCCAGTGGTAATAAACACAGAGACAGGGTCTCGTTTTACATCCATCAGTCCTTATACCACACTGGGGGTCAGAACGGTTTCTATTTCTGCTCTGTTGTTACTGCTAGCAAGGAGGGAGAGCTAACATGAGAGCTTCAGATCAGTCATGCCACGTTTTGTATCAGACAAATGCAAGAATATTTTTTGAGCTTTTTAGCTTATTTACTTACATTTTTTTTTTTTAGTTTTTTTAAAAATTGAATCCTCTCTCCACCCTCATCCCTTCTCCTGCAGTGTCTGTTATTTTCCTCTTTCCTTTCCTTTACTCCTGTCCTTCATTTTGAGCTCAAAGTTCTGTCAGTGCTGTTAAAGTTTAGCCGTACGGTTTTCATGTTGTGATTATTTCAGAGAAAGTGTTGGGATGTGAACATACTGTCACTGTACCTGACTCACTGAAACCTGAAACCAAAACCTGTCTGCTGTGTGTGCGGTTGTGTGTGTGTGTGTGTGTGTGTGTGTGTGTGTGTGTGTGTGTGTGTGTGTGTGTGTGTGTGTGTGCGTTCATGTGTATGAACCAAATGTGCCACTACTGCATGTCTTTTAGCCAACAACACCTTCTGTCTGCTTGGCATTCATACACCTGTTAGAACTGACTATATCAATATTGTCTCTCACACACACACACACACACACACACAAACACAGACACACACACACACACACACACACACACACACACACAAACCCACAAATATATACAAATACCCCCATATACAGATAAACAGGCAGACCTGTCCTCTGCAGTCTTATTTTCCATCTGTTGTCTGATCGATTGATGAGTTCAGACACAGCAGGGGTGGATATGTCCCCCTGAGCTGTTACCATGGAGACTGGGGACCCCGCCCCAGGTCAGGCTGTCAATGACTCCCAGTCCTGCTGCTTCTCTGGTCAATGTCTCTACAATTAGACCTAGACCAGGACAGACTTGTCATAGTCCTTCCTCATAGTTTGATGGGGGGAATGTGCTTATACGCTTTATACACGCTCTTTGTCTTCGCGTGTGTAGGTGTGTGCGATTGTATGCCAAAAAAAGACAAACAGCGCGCTGGCAACACTTAAATTTCACTTTTAAACAAGCCATTGTTTCACAAGTCAAGAAGCAAAACATGTATCCCTACAAGAATAAGACGGAGTGTGTTAGTGACATTCAGATGACACAGTGGTGTAATAGTGGAGTTTTAGCTGTGATTTTGAATTAAGTCTGTGAATAATGATGATGAGAGTGTGAAGGAAAATGACAGTCTTAGAAGCCCACCTTCTCTCCCTGTTTACCCCACACACACACACACACACTCACTTTATCCTTACAAAGAGGCTGAGTGGGCCATGGAACAAAGACTGTGTCAAGGGCCTTTTATGCAGTCTAGTCTTGTATCTGATCAGAGAAGATGAGGTGCTACACAGAGATGAAAGCCACCCTGATGTTAGCTAGAACTCAACTCAAATTAAATCCTGTTGAGATACTAGTCAAAGTTTCTTGAAAGAGGTTTTAGCTGGGATTCACAAGAATGTTGCTCAATTATGAACCAGCAGTTTCTCTTTGAGAACTGAATTTCAGCCCTTTCACAAGCCTTTTGTGAGAACTGAACTTACACATGCAGCCTATCAGTTTTCAGTCTGACATTTTGCCCCTTGAACAGGCTGACTTGCCTAACAAAAAAACAAGGGGAACACAGTCTTTCCATGTCTTAAATTATTGTTGAATTCCCTTAGATGGAGTTAGGGATGAAATTGCATGTTCCTGAGACATAGACATAGATGGAGGAGCAGAAGGTGCATGGCTGTACTCTACGCACCAAGCATAAATGGTAAAGACCTTGTTCAGTTCATAGAGAGAGAGTCTGACATACATATGCTGCAATGGCTTTAATACACCTTACTTTACATTATATGTGTCAGTGTAATTTCTAGAGATAGTATACCATAGAACAGTGGCAGGTAAATAAAGGCCTCGAAGTCAAATCTGGCTGATCAAGCAAAAATTCTGTTCCCTGATGAAAGTGGAAGTTTCCCTTTTACAGTTTACGTCAAACATTTAAAGCAGCAAGTTGCCATTTTTTGTTAAATGTGACAGCAGTTTCCAAGCAAACAGCACAGACTCAAAGAAATTACTGTCCCCGGTCAAGACACAGTCTGGCACATAACACCACCCCCTACAAACTGGTAAATTAGCTGTTTCCATTCTTTATGTCAGACTAAACTAACTGCCTGCTGGCTGTATCTGCATATTTAATGCACAGACATGAGACTGGTATCAAATATTCTCATTTAACTTGTGGCTAGGAAGCTAATACATGTATTTCCCTAAATGTTGAAGTTTTCCTTTACCATGATATTCATGAGTCTGTTTTAGATGACAGTATAAATTCTAGGCTCATGTAAATGTAAATAAATATTACCTCATACCATTTAATGATGATCAATGAGAAGTGCAAACCGCTGTTGTGCATCACTTTCAACAGAGCATGATGCTGAAATGAACTGTAATAGATGAATAATGCAGATAAATGATAAAATCCATTTCATTTAAATGAATCAAGTTCCCTCTGAATTTAAACACAATTTTCATTTCATGTCTTCAGTCTGTATAGCTAAAACTAGTTTTTGTCAATTTTTCATAGTTCAAGACAGAACATACTTAAATTCTTTGTGTGTGAGGCATTTTTTGCCAAATCATCCTTAAGCTTCTGTTGCTCCAAATTTACTAATGGGGAAAATAAATCCACCCTCAGATATTATACTTTACTGAAAAAGTGAATAAAGTTGATTATCAAATGACTTGAAATAAGCAAACAAAACATACTGAAAACATACAGGCCTGCGTTCTGAACACAACTGTAACCCTCACAAAACGTAAGCCTTTTTTTCAACAGAATGAAAATAAGAAGAATTAACCACCAGTGTTGTCAGCAACTATAGCCATAGTTACTCTGAAAATCCAGCATTATTTAATTAAGCAGTGCATAGAAGAACACAGAAATAATTTGGAGAAATTCTTTTTTGGTCTTTTGTAATACTAAACTAAAACCTGTGGAGCACCTCTCTTTACCTGGTTATAGGCCAAGAGTGTTGAGAAGTATTGGAGTGAGTGCCTCTGACAAGCAGCTAGATTGAATGGATGGGTATCCAGAGGAGCAGGGCATTAAGTGTACCAAAGAGAGAAAATCAAAAGACTACAGGTAGTTTGAAATAGTTCCTGTGTTCACTTCTTTATGGTCAAGTGCACTGAATTATTAGAGGCAGAAAATGGAGACACGATAAAGAAAAGACTTAATCTATAGTGGATTTTCCTTTAGATCAGTGCAGTACAAACATGTTTTTTAATGTAGTAAGAGAAGAAAATCTCACTTAGGTCACCTCAGTCTTACTTTTACACTCTATACTGGGTTACAGTGATAGTTAACAGCCACTGAAATTAAATCAAGCCCTAAGCCCGAATTCAGAAACTATGGCTGATGGTGAAAACCCACCTAGAGCTTTGCAGGAGTCGGTAGATTGCAATTAGCAAAATTAGGTACAGTACATATATAATCAATGGCGAGTCTTCAGTCTGATTTGCGAAGCAGTACTGTGTAAGTGCAACATGTTGAACAAGTCTTGAGGTTTGTAAAAAGCTAATAATTGTTGGTGATAGACATTAAAAGCTGCACAGGGCTTTCTGAGGACAGTCAGTGCTGAAGCAGCTCCTTGAGCCTATGACAGTGTTACTGTCAGAGCTGCATCTTTGCCAACAAGCAGTGGGTTGCATTTGGCTTTGATTATCTGCAAGAGACAAAACAGAGCCTCAGGCCAAAATCTATTCACCTTTATTTCTGTGTATTCCAAAAAAATTACTGTACATATACATGAAAATGAAATTTATCATATAAAAGTGATAACCAATGTTGCAAAAACCCACAGCATCTAATTTTAGATGTAAACCTTCCAAGGATACCAAACATGTCAGGCTGAAATTTGTGGAAAAGTATAGAGAAAAAAATTGCACAAGACATTTGGAATATTTCAACCTTATGTAAAAAAAAAAAAAGCAGCCATTAAAACCACGTGGAAATTTGGATTTTAATATTTCACAGTGTTAACGTTACAAAGCTACATAAAAGAGTTGAAACAAGCTGATGGTATAATAATAACTGACAATGTGGATTAAGATGACTTTAACAACCTTAAAGCTACTTGAGGGTCAACAAAAGGGGTAAATTCTGTTGTTAAGAGATTAATTTGTACTCAGTAATGTGTTTTTATATTCTTCTAGATCTTTAACTTTTTAATTCAGAAGTGTTCTTGCCTTGCCTTTGTTAATGTTTTCTAATCCACATATAGATGAAGGGCCCTTTGGTTATAACATTATGCAGTATTCTGATTTCTAACCATAGGTTTTATGTATGTGTGTGGACTTTTGTGACATAGAAACAGTTGTTGTCCCAACAAGTCATCAACAAGTCATCACTGTATTAAATTATCATCCGTCTCTCTCACTTACACACTCTCCTTGTCTCTCCCTGTCTCTCCCTCCCTCTCTCTCTCCCTTCCAACAGATGGCTAATAAATAATTTACCCAAATCAATTATTCATACTTGCCAAAGAGCAAACATTTAGCTAACCGACACATAAACCAATATTCAGGGTGATACTCAACTGATAACTTGTTCACATAAAGCCAGGCCAGTATCTAAAGCTGTTGATATAAGGAGCAGTAACATTTGATCTTTTGATTTGTGTGTGTGTGTGTGTGTGTGTGTGTGTGTGTGTGTGTGTGTTTTCACGGAGAAAAAGAGAGAGTAAAAAAGACAGATGAGGGGGTAGGTAAACCGACTGTGGGAGGTAGAGAGGCTTATATCAACTGAACCAACCAGAGCAGCGCTGTAGGAGTTGCTGCACACAGTTCCTTATTCTGTTAAGACAATCCACTGTACACACACTCACACACGCCACCCACTGCACTGTGGGCCAAATCAAAACTCAAGCATGTAATTTTTAAATCTCGTCTGTGGCTTGAAGCGATTCAGCAGGGACAATATTTGCCAGCATGGGAGCTGAATATTACACTGTGCAACAAATATCAAATCTATTATTTTAACTATCATGGGTCTTTTTATGAATAATGTCATTTGAGCAATTCTGTCAAGATTTAGTGCAATGGACGGACATATGCAGTGTTAGTACTCCTGTTATTTTGGGTGACTAAAATGTTGCTGCCCTGAGGCAAACATTTTTTATTTTACCAATGTTTCACGTGAATGCTACAGATGAGCCACCGATGGAAATTTGTGGGACCCTGTGACGGCAGATTCAAATTCAAGTTCAGGACAATAGAAAACTGCAATATCTACAGTTTGCTATGTGCTGGAGCAGAAACTCATGGTGCTCACTGCTGATAGATTCTCTTCACCATGACATAAACAACTGCAAAACATTCTGCTGGGTATTTGGGCAATGAAACATTCATAACGAATTAATTAATAACTATATATATAACTCTGTATAACTATATATATATATATATATATATATATATATATAATTACTCTTCGTTGTGCAAGAAAACTCCAAAGGGGTCATAGCTTTCATAGACTTAAGTTTAACTCTGAATCTGTATCACCACCACTGGTATCATCAAACAGCTTGTACAGACATCCTCTAACTGACCTGAAGACACAGAAATCATCAGAATAGGCCTTTTCCCAGCAGATTTTTTTTTTGTCATTTTACGAAAGGATGGGTTTAATCAATGCTATTACTAATGATTACATTTCATTTAGATGAGACTGCTCCAGAGGCACGGTAGTATGCATATTGGCTCAAAGGACACTTAAAGGCCGAGACTAAAACACAATAAAAAAAAAAATCAAATGGGGCATTTCTTTTGCAGAAAAGTGTCTTTATCCCAGACAACATCTTACATAACACCAGAATTATCTTGTGACTCCATGGGCTGAAACCCATTGGTGTAAATAACACATGCTGTGCAATTAATATTATTACAAAAGTCAAGGTGTGCTCATGTCATATCAGTTAGAAGCTTGACAGTGACATGGAGCATAAGTCACAACGTTATCAGTATCACGACATGACGGTTGTCACGACAAATTTGTCATGTAGCAGGGAGTTGTCAGTTCTGCAGGGTATGTCACTGTTACTCACTCATCATGGCTGACAACACAGACCAGGGCATCGGCTCGCCTCACCACGGTGTGTGTCTCACTTAACACCTACAGATACATGCAGGGAGAACAAAGATGCTGTTTCTGTGTGAAAAATCCTAGTGACTAGAAGTGACTTTATTAACTCATAGAAACACCAGGCACCTGTCAGATGGTGTGCTTTCTCTGAGATCAGTTAAGGTGTCCATTAAGTGACTGCAGAGGCTCGATCAGACCAACCCTCTCGACGATCACATTGAGTTAGCGTCCTATCTGTAACAGACTCTCTTGTTCATACTGTTTCTTGGCAGAGAAAACAGAGGGGCACTGGGAGAGACACTGGCACTGTGTCATCAAAGCATCTTAAGGCTAAAAAAGGCTGGGAAATCCACCTTTTTGAGTTTTTTGAATTTTAGGGTGGTGTCTGAAATGTATTGTACCTCTGCAGAATTAATAGTCTTTATCATTCTCCTTTATTTAATTTTGTAGTCTATACTGTCATCATGATGCTCTCTGTGGTTAAGATTCTCTTTAATACCATATGAGTGAGTCCATTTAAATCATAAGATAATCATAACAGATAAATGAATAGTCCTGCAATAGGGAGAGGGGGAAACTACAGGGAGGAAACAAATTGTCTGCCAAATTGTTCTTTTGCGCCAAATCAGCCATGTGTTGTGCTTCCCTTGGCTGATTTAAATCTGCCGGTTTCTGTGGCCAGCCTTCACCTTCCTCATCTCCATCATATAGGGGGTGCCAATGTCCAGACGGCAGCAGTATGAGGCGTGGTTGTCACCGTGATGATTGTAAAACACTTTGACAGAGAGAGTTGTTTGGAGGTTACTGGATGTTTTGGTAACATATTTATATAATTTTCTTTTATTCTCATTTGTTGCTACAAAGGATTTTTAGTCCTTATCTTTCCCACACATAGTGATTTTATCTCATCTAACTAAGAGGCCTCATGTTCCCATTCTGTTTTGTTTATTTTGGACATATCTCTCATTCTTTGATAGACAATATGCAGTCCTGACCATAATAGGCAACTTATTGCAATAGGCAATAAGTTTTTTTAAACCAAGAGGTCAATTAAAAATTAAATTCATTTTCATGTCTGAGAAAGTCAAAAAATAGTGTTCAACCTGGAAGAGGAGGGGGAAGCAAGTAGAGAGCCTGGCTTCCCATATTGTAGGTTGACAATCAGACAAGACCAGGTACACCTGAGGAGTCTTGCTGTTAAAGTTCAGCAAGACCTTTTATGCTTGCTGAACATAAAAGTTCAGCAAGCCGACAGCTCACACTTTAAATTAGGTTATATGTACTGTACATCCTGTATATAGAGAACAACTTTGTATCTAGCCAGTCAAGCAGTTTATATCTTTAAGCTTTAGCAGTAACTGGCCCTGCACTTTCAGCATGACCTTAATTCTAACCTCCAGACTGTAGCCCAAGACACAGACACAGAAGAGTCACAGACTAGGAAACTACAGCAAATGTTATCTTTTTAGCTGTTAATTTTTTTTATCTGCAAGCATGAACACTCTTAACCTCTACAAAGGGTCGTTATTAGAAAATGGGGGCCCTGTACATCCCCTGAATAACAGCAGACTTAATGAGGAAGCCATTTTTAGACCCTCGATCCCGTAGTCTCCATAACAACTAAAGAGCAGCCAGGACTGACTAATGGTCTGAGGAAAGATGGAGAGATGGAGGAAGTGGGGGATGAAATGACAGAGGTGGCATGAGGACGTTGAGGGCGTTATTCGAGGAAAAGGAGGGAAAAAGAAAATATGTAGTAGGAAGAGATCAAGTTGGGGGATGGGGTCCACAGGGGAATAGTTAGATATGTGAAACTCATGAGGATAATTCCATTTCTATATTTGTGTGGATGATTAATCTTTCTCTCGTTCTCTCTCCTCACACTCTTTCTCTCTCTCTTCTTTTTTCTTCCCTTGATTAAATCAGATGACACTTTGTGTCTCCTAACACTACAGACAAGACTAATAATTCTAACCACCCTATCACAGAAATGTAATTGGGTCTGTGTTGCTGGGCTTTTTTTAGCAATGAGATGATCAAATATGCAATCGTTGTAGAGCAAATTACTGTACCTAAGGATAGCTCTTTAACACTGAAGTTTACATAATTCGCATGTGTTAAAGAGCTGCAACCCTTTTACATAATCCACATATCTATTACCTTGGAAATTCCTCTATTATATGTTGTTGCAATCTTTGTCTCCTTTTTTAATTGTGTGATTACACTAATTAATAAATTTCGATCAGTTATCATTGGTTTTACCTGGGAAGAAGAGCAATGTTCACTCAATCAGTACAGTTAAAGCTGCAGTTATAGAGTTGGGAGAAGGCAAATCTTATGAATCTCAAGCTTCAGAGTCCTGAAATAAAATGCTGTGCCTTTCTCTCTTAGGCAAAAACATATCCTCAATTCACATTTTGTTATTTTTCTTTTGTTTTTACCTTACTTCTCCATCCATCTCTCTCTCATTCTCACATTCAGTAAGCATCCAGGTGAAAGCGGAAAAATCTGTGTTCAGGTCAGTGGAAAATGGAAAATGGAAAAACAGAGAGTATCAGAATTGGAGGCGTAATTGGGAAGAGGGTATAAAAACAGGTGGAGGAGTGAGATGAGAAAAGAGAGGAATAGGGATGAGGAGCAACATGTGTGGTTATAAATAGAGAGAGGAGGAGAGCAGACAAATGGGGAAGAGGGGTGGTGGTGATGGGGGTAGGGGGCATCGCTCACTTTTCTTTTCCTCATCAGTCTGAGGGCTGGAGGCTGCAGTGGTTAATGTTTGGGGGAGTAGGGGAGATAAAACAAGACAAACAAAGTAAAAATGGAACTCCTGAAGAAGACTCTGGCTTGGTGTAGCAGATAAAGGATAGGTGTGTGTGTGTGTGTGTGAGAGAGAGAGAGAGAGAGAGAGAGAGTGTGTTTACACGTGTTTGTCCATGAGCTTCATGTCACAAGCTGCATTCTTTGTTCTCCTCCTAAATAACAGTTGTCACAACCATCCTCCCACACACAAGGAAACAGCCAAAAGCCCCAAAAGCATCTTTGTTGTTTTCTCTGCCTGCTGAGGACCCTCATGTCCTCACACTCCATATCTAAGTACTGCAGTCATCCTCCAACAATGTGTGTTGGCCTCATTGTGTTTATGTGTCTGTGAGTCCCCCTTTTGACACAGCTCTGCACAGCTTATAAACCGTAAAATTTTAGTATTACTGTATATGCATCTGTTAGACACTGACAATTTTGCTCCATCTCTCTGTCTTCTGTTTGTGTGGGTTTTCATTTGGATATTTGTACATGTTAACCTCTGTAGAATCCTGGCTGCTGCAGGGGCACACATGAACATCTCCGTGGACCTGAGGACTTTGAGGGCAGTGCGGGTGCTTCGACCCCTCAAACTGGTCTCAGGCATCCCCAGTAAGTACCAAAAATAATAAATCAATAACTCCTTCATGGCAGTATTGGCAATAATTTTCCCTATCACTTCATTCCCTCCAAGTTACAAGGAAGCATATGTTCTCACTTCTCTTTAATGGTATACAGTCATGCAGATAGTTTTTGTTTTCTTTGGCCGGATTTTGAGATTTCTGCCGCCACCTCAGTAGAATAAAGCCGAATGGAATTTCATTTGTGATGCTAAAAAAAACAAAGAAAAATATATAAGTTTAAAATATTTAGTAGTAACGCATCTTTCCAGAGACAGTGTCCTTGTTACTCCACATAAATGTCTTCCTTGAACTTTGGTCCTCTACCAGAGGCCTGGACGTTTCATCCGCTGTAGCCACTCTCCAGGTTTGTGGGTTACAGCTCCCAGTGCTCCTATGTGCTCAACACTGGCACCACTGTTGCCTTTACTCCCCACATCTTTTGTAGCTCCTGTTTCGGCCCCTGATATTTTTCAAGCCTCTCCTGTTCCATCTTCCAGATGTTATTGTCGCCTTTCTCTGTTCTTTGTCATCAACAGGATGACTGGTTGGTTAGCCATCACCACGTTGTCAGTCTGGAAGTCCCACAGGATCCCAGCCCGATCATTCTAGAAGGTGTCTTCCATTTTGACCTTGGGACTTCCAGCCCAGAATCAGCCCATACTTAGTTATGGCGTTCCATGTACGCTCTTCCTGCCTGCATCTCACACCTTGCTATTATGTGATGAACTGTCTCAGGAGCATCTTTGCACAGCCTGCACCCGGGGTCCTGTCTGGTGTAGTAAACCCCCGCCTGTATTGATCTTGCGCTGAGTGTCTGTTCTTATGCTACCATGATTAGTGCTTCTGTGCTGTCTTTCAGTCCAGCCTTTTCCAGCCACTGGTAGGATTTCGTGATATCAGCCACTTCTTCGGTCTGTTGGTGGTACATGCTGTGCAGGGGCTTGTCCCTCTATTATGTTTCATCCTCCTCTTCTGCATTATTGGATTTCTGCTGCCTGAGGTATTCACTTAGCAGCTCATCTTGGGGGCCATCTTCCTGATGTACTCCTGGATCTTGGTTGTTTTGTCCTGGAGAATGGCCCTGACGCTCACCAGTCCTTGGCCTCCCTCGTTCTGAATAGTGTACAATCTTAGGGTGCTGGACTTGGGATGAAACCCTTCCTGGCATTGTGAGGAGCTTCCTTGTCATGACATCAGTTGCCTCTACCTCCTCCCTTGGCCAGCTTATTATACCAATGGGGTATCTGATGACTGGCAGGGCATATGTGTTGATGGCTTGGACCTTGTTCTTACCATTCAGCTGACTTTTCAGGACCTGCCTTTCTCTCTGTAGGTATTTGACTGTGGCTGACTTCCTTGCGGCTTCCTCATGGTTCCCGTTTGGCTGCGGAATCCCAAGGTACATGTAGCTGTCCTGGATATCCGCAGTGCTGCCTTCTGGTAGTTCAACCCCCTTGATTCTGATCATCTTCCCTGTCTTTGATACCATCTGCCATACTTATCCAGTCTTAATGATATTCCAATGCCGTAGATCCTGGTGATGTGGATTGGTGAGTCAATGTCTCAATCATTCCTGGCATACAGCTTGATATCATCCATGTAGAGGAAGTGACTCATATTTGCTCCACTTTGAAACCAATATCAGTAGCCACGGTTTGTGATGATCTGGCAGAGGGGATTCAGGCCTATGCAGAACAGCAGCAGGGCTAGGGCATCATCTTGGTATATGCCGCACTTGATGGTAACTTTTGCATTAAGTTGGCCTCCAGAGTTGTTTTCCACGGCCCCATTTGAGTTCTTGATGAAGTCTCGTAGTGTCCTGTTGACGTACATTTCCAAGTTTTCCACAATCCATGTGTGCAGCATTGAGTCACAGGCTTTCTTGTAGCCAATCCAGGCGGTGCACAGGTTTGTCTGTCTGGTCTTGCAGTCTTGGCTGACTGCTCTATCGACCAGTAGCTGGTGCCTGGCTCCCCTGGTATTACTAACAATTCCTTTCTGGGCCCCACTCATGTATTTGGCCACGTGCCTGTTCACCTTAGCCACTATGATGACTAACAGGAACTTCCATGTTGTACAGAGGCAGGTAATTGGCCGGTAGCTGGATGGGATCGTGTCCTTCTGGGGATCTTTCATGATCAGGGCTGTCCGCCCTTGAGTTAACCATTCCGGGTGGGTCCCATCCATCAGCAGTTGGTTCATTTGCGCTGTCAGGCGTTCATGGAGAGCAGTTAGCTTCATTGGCCAGTAGGTGTGGATCATGCCAGGGCCCACTGCTGTCCAGCTCTTCATACTTGACACTCTTTCTTGGATGTCTGCCATTGTGATTGCTTCTGGCCCTTGTTCTGGGAGATTGCTGTGGTCTGCTTTTAGATCCACTAGCCACTGAGCATCGGTGTTATGCGATGCCTCCTTCTCCCATACGCTCTTTCAGTATTGTTCAATCTCAGCCCTGGTTGGATCGGTTCTTGTGTTATTACCTTGCCACTGAGAGTACACTTTGAATGGTTCGGTGGAGAACATCCTATTTATCCTCCTGGCTTCTGCTTCCCCTGTGTATCTCTTGAGGCAGGTAACCAGAGTTGTGAGCCTTTGCTTGGCAGTCACCAGCGCCTCAGGTACTGCTTGTTGTACTTGTCTTATATTAAATTCCAATATTAGCATGATGTAGCTATGGAAACATAGACGTTTTTTTTTCGATATTGATTAATCTGCTGATTTTTTTTCTCAGTTACTCTGTTAACTGCTTGTTCTATAGAAATCTCACTTAACAAGTGAAAAATACTCCTTACGATATCTCAGGGCCTAAGGTGAAAAATCAAACTTACTGTTGTGAAAGATGAAGAGAACCAGTAGAGATGGTGAGATGGTGGAACCAGGTTACATGAATGAAATTATTTGAACCATTAGATGACTTTTCATCAATTCTGATAAACTACTTATTGTCTAATTACTAATCATTTAAGGTCTAGTAGATTTTTTCCCTGTGAAATAAGGGTTAAATCATTTTTTTTTTATTAGCACTGTGTATCACAGGTTTAATGTGTTTTCACATTAATTCTACTGTTCACTGTGTGCTTTATTTCCAGGTCTGCAGATAGTCCTGAAGTCTATAATGAAGGCCATGGTCCCTCTTCTTCAGATCGGCCTGCTCCTGTTTTTTGCAATCCTCATGTTCGCCATCATTGGCCTGGAGTTCTACAGCGGCAAACTGCACTACACCTGCACACCACAGCCTGGAATACTCGGTACAAACAGACCCATAGTTTATGTTCATAGTATACAGGTTACACACCGTTACTCAGAGCACCTAAGGGCATATTACATGCGGTGCATGCACAGTGGTGCTTCTTTATACAGTCTGTGCATATATATTTATCTGTACGTAGTGCGCATATTCCCATCTAGTGTTACACAAAGACAGCAAGTTAAGGAGACGAAGTCTATTAAGTGTATGTAGACACACATGCACACACATACACACTTCCCTTTTTGTTATGGTAGCAAACAGTGACATCCTGTTATTAGTGTTATTCAGATTTATTTTATTCATCTTAAGCCAAGATCTAATTTGAATTGCATTAGAAGACAGTAAATTGTCTCAACACCTCTACCATCCACTGATGGCATGGATGAAACAAAAGAGAGGGCAATTTGTAGAAAGGGCCTGAAATCGTTTTGAATAATTCATAAATGTGAACAGATAAAAGGCTCATTTTAGAACAATTTTTGACAACAAACTGAGCCGCAGAGGATAAAAGCAAAGAGACAAGACAGAGCTCATTCTGTTGCTGTCATTGTTCACGTTACATGTGTATGTATGGCTTTATGTCATGTGTATTTGCGTAGCTCTTTATGTGGTAGCTCTATTGTCGTAATCACTAATGCATACACACATGTGTACACACAATGGCATGCCAGGCTGCACCGGGAGACTTGATGAAAAGAAAAAACAAAAAAAAGGCAGTGTTGTCCTGAATATTTAAATCCAACAAATGCCGTTCATCACAATGGCTCATTGTGCGTTCACAGCTGTCTTTAACCTTCCAAGCTTTTCCAGTTACATTGAAGCTGAAAGGACAGTTAGATAACATGGACAGACTGAGGTGAGTATTTTCTGTCAGTGGATGGTCACGTTATGGTTCAGTCCAGTGCTCTACTCTTCCATTGTTTAATCAGAGGGTTTTTAAAATCATTATAGCCACTAATTAATTCTTACTGTACATTCTGACATGTGACCTTAATGAAGATTTAATCAATGAGACGTCTTTGATGGTTAAGAGTACACTGTCATACAAGTGAAATGTATAGCAATAAGGAGGGGCATCGTTGCTCACTGGGTTTGTAGATTGGCTTAAAATTCATGTACTCGAGCTCAAAGTCTAGTAGACATTAGAGTGAAAAGTTTATACTCTTAGATACTGTGCATGATCACTTTGAAAATATAGTGATCACCCATGATAGTAACTATCTGATGCCAGGGAACATGGGAAGTTTGTCGTCTGTTTTCTGAAACTTTGGTCTCATGTTTGACTTTTAACATATTGTATTTTTTTTCACACACCTTTCTTTTCAGAAAATGAGACAGTGGACTCCTCTGAGTTTGAGTTCCCATGTGGCGTGCGTCAGTGTCCAGCCAAATATACCTGTAGCGATACCTGGATTGGCCCTAATGATGGCATCACCCAGTTCGACAACATCCTTTTCGCTGTTCTCACTGTCTTCCAGTGCATCACCATGGAGGGATGGACCACTGTACTCTACAATGTAAGACAGCTCATATACACATGCACAGACAAGTGTGCCACTCATAATATTTCTCTAGATTGCTGCAAATTAATGAGGTGCAGCAGTGGTTTGTTACAATTTAGACTCCATTAACCCTAATGAACAGTCGTGGCCTTGGCTCCAGCACACTTATGGTTGCTGAGTGGATGTCAGTAAACCCTGCATCCTCTTCTCTCATCCTGTTTGCCTGTGGAGGGACAACATGGGGAGGGAAGTCACTGGGTTGTGATTTTAGTGTTGAAACTGCAGCGTTGTTGCATTGAATTCTGTTTTGCTCTCAGCTTGCCATCTTTATTCCATTAGCCTTGAGAATTTTATAACCTTGTGAAAGATGCTGCAAGGCATGAACAAAAATTAGACTGCCCACCTACTATTGAAAATGAGCCCTTTAGTTTCAGTATATAATTAACTCAAAAGATAAACCTAATTTATATGAATATGTATTTTCACTCTAGACAAATTTAGCAGAAAAGTGCCCGCTGTGCCTCTATCAATATCTACCCTAGCATTTCTCCAAAAGTGTATTTATTCTTCCATTTACATGTGATATATTGAATATTTTTTTATTAAAGGTGACCAAAGATGTGTAGTTTTGTCATCCTGATTGACCGACATCATCATGTCATCCTGGTCTATTTCACAGAGAAGTGACTGATTGCTCAAAGACTGATTCAGAATAAGAGTTTGCTGAGCTAGAAGTGCTGTCGCTCTGTAAGACTGACTGAAAGGACAGATTGACACAAGTCAAGGAAACTGAAAGTATTTTGCTCCAATCTCTTATTCCAATAACAAAAACTTCCTGAAGAGACTTTCCTTGATCCACCAGCCATACTTTTGGAGGAAATGTTTGGAAATCCCGCAAAGTTATATAAAACAGGGAAACAATATATATATCATGTGTTCAAGTAACGAGCATTGAAACCAGTAATAATGTCATTTTTGGCTGTAGAGTAACTATCGGACAGGGATGAGATGCTGCACCATGCTTTACGAGCGTATGTGTCAGAGTGAAAGGAGCAGGCAGGCAGACACACTCAGGCAGTATGTAGACAAAAAGGCAGGCAGTGGCACCATTTGCTAATTTGATGTAGCTGTTGCCTGTATGACTATACCCAACAAATCAAGTAAAATCGTGCTCACCTCTACTTGCAGCAGAGCAGAATTGCAAGTTCCTGTTCAGGCAGAAATACTGTAAAAGCCATCAGAATACCACTTTGAAAAAGAAAAATAAATCTTGTCATGAGGACCAGCGCAATCTTTAAATTCTCAAAGACTCATTATGCATGGATATACACCCACAAGCACTTTAAGAGGAACACCTGAACACCCGCTCAATCGTGCAGCCAATCATGTGGCAGCAGTGCAGTGCATAAAATCATGCAGTCACAGGTCAGGAGCTTCAGTTCACTCTCACATCAAACATCAGGATGGGGGGAAAATGTGATCTCAGTTACATTGAGTGTGAGATGGTTGTTGGTACCAGACGGACTGGATCGAGTGTTTGTGAAACTGCTGATCTCCTGAGATTTTCACGCACAACAGTCTAGAGTTTTTCTCAGAATGATGCCAAAAACAGAAAACATCTAGTGACTCTCAATAGTCCTGCGTAAACTCCTTGTTGTTGAGAGAGGTCAGAGGAGAATGGCCGGACTAATCGGAGCTGAGAGAAATGCAGATAAACCTCTTCACATTAACCTTTATGCGGATGAGCTACGACAGCAGAGGACCACATCTTGTTCCTCTCCTGTCTGTCAAGAACCGAAATCTGAGGCTGCAGTGGGAAAAGTCTCACCAAATCTGGACAGTTTTAAGTTTGAAAGACGTAGCTTGGTCTGATGAACCTGGATTTCTGCTGAGGCAGATGGTAATGTCAGCATTTGGCATCAACAGCACAAATCCATGGACACAACCTGCCTTGTTTCAGCAGTCAATGTTGGTGATGATGATGAAATAGGGTGGGGAATATTTTCTTGATACACATTGTGGTCAGCTGTCCACTCTTTCAGGATTTATTGAAGTGGATAAAGGCAGATTATTTGCCGAATTGATTGTATTATGTTGTCTAAAGTGATGCTGACTGAGCTTTACTGATGAATGAGGAGGGACAAAGGAAAGAGACAGATGACGTGCTGACCCTTTGCTGTTTTCACAGGACTGCTGACCATACAAACTTACTGTAATAATATTTTCTGGAGTCAGTTTAATCAATATTAAATACTCGCGCACACTGACAGTACATGCACACAAACTAAAAAGAAACCCTTTTGCAGACATAAATTTGCTTATCTGCACCCAAAAATCCTGGAAAAAACATTTACTGTGTACACTTTCATGCCCAGGTGCTTTAAAGTAGCGATGCAGTACACTGGTTCTATATTGACTTCATACAGCAGTTGTTCACGGAATACCACCACTCTCCTCCACACTCTCTCTGCGAGGCTGCAGCAGATCGATACACGTTATGTCTCTGTTCAGTGACCTGCCTGCAGTCGGGCTCGCACCTTCAGCAGCCACTCAAACACCCACACTTGTGTATTTCTGTCTTGTATCCCAATGGCAGCATGAGTCGAGTCTGCTCCAACCTAACTTGATTTTGCTGAGTTTAAAACTTTTTTTTTTTTTTTAATGTTTTAGACCGATGATGCCTTGGGCCCCAGCTGGAACTGGCTCTACTTCATCCCTCTCATCATCATCGGTTCTTTTTTTGTCCTGAACCTGGTGCTGGGAGTCCTCTCTGGGTAGGTTCACTCTCAAGTCTGAGTTCAATCCAAGTTCAGTTTAAACTCATCAAGGTTTCAGACTCTGGTTGCCAGCCAGACTTAAACTATGTCCCAGTTAAGGAGCTGCCTATTTGTTTCTCATCAATACCACCTTTATCATATCCTTGGTTGCACTTATTTGCCATTGCAGTCCATTGCATCATGGTTAAATGGTGGAATCAGGCTGTCCTTGAAGTAGGTGGGTATTTGTAAGTGATCATCAGTCCGTGTTAAATAAACTGTATGATCTATGTCAATTAAAAAAAAAAACAACTGATGAATACCTCTATTTATCCCTATTAGTAGCCTGTCAAAAATAAAATCACGTCATACAACACTTCTCCATTATGTATTGCTTTATTCACTGACTTGGCTGTATATAAGGAATCATGAAAAATCATGAAACAAACTCCCCCTAAAAAGTTTTAAAGCATAGTGTACTAGAGTGAGGAGCTGCATGACAAGTCCTTTAATTCATCCCCCTGGTTAAATTAAATTATATCTATTTGTTGTTTGTGGCTTAAATGTTGCAATGCAGAGCTACTTTGGAAATTCACAGGCTTTATTACAAAGACCTTTTAACTGCGCTAAACAATATGATGAAAGATGCGAGGCTTATTATTTTGGCAATCTTACTTCCACTAGTAAATGCAACCCCAAAGTTATGTTTGATACTATTAATAACAATGTCACTTTTGCTCCTCCTGATGTGACTGTTTTGTCAAATTGACACTGCAGTAATTTTCTTTCATTTTTTTTGTGGATGAGATCAGAAATGTCAGGGCTAGCATTAGCATCTCTTCTACTCCTGTCTCCACTTATCCAATTCAGGCCATATATTGTGGTGGGTAGTGTGAAATCCTCTTCCAGTCCTGCCGCTATTTTGTCTGCGTAGGTACTTAAAAATGCCTTTGGGTCTATTGTCCCTGTCTTGTCTCTTATCATTACAAGGCTCCCTGCAATCTGGCTATGTCCCAGCTTATTTTTAACATGTAGTTGTTTGACCTGTTCTGAAAAAAGCATACCTTAATTCGTCAATTCCACATAAATGCGGGCCCATATCCAAGCTGCCTTTTATTTCAAGTATTTTACAAACTGATTTTTCTTAACAGCTCACCGCTTTGTTGACTGCACACAACATTTTAGATAAATTCCAGCCTGGTGTCCATTAGAGGCAATCCACCGAAACTGCTATTTTTAGAGTCTCTAATGACATAACGATCTCTTCTGATTTGGGTGAGTGTTCCATTTTGCTGCTGCTGGATCTTAGTGCAGCTTTCAATGCTTTGGATCAGAGGAAGGCCCATGACTGAAAGGCCCAGGCAGTGAGTCCCCTGAACTGGTTTTCTTCCTATCTCTCTGACAGAGGTTTTTCTATGTTGCTTGGTCCCAACAGGTGTGGTACTGCTGCTCTGTCCTGTAGGGTTCCATCTTGGGACCTTTACATTTTATTTTCATATTTTGCTTTATACATGCTTACATTGTTAGCAGATACAGAAGTATATCCTATCACTGTTATGCTGACAACGTTCAACTATGTGTCTCCTTTAAGCTGAGTTGTTAACTAGATCCAGCAGGAAGACACACATCACAACCATTCTACATCATTTACATTTGCTTCCCATCAGGTTTAGGAATCATTTAAAGGTACCTGTCCTCTCATATAGAGACTTTCATCAGGCACCTGAGTAAATCTATGACCCTCTATCCCTATATCGCCAGTAGGTCACTTATTCTATATCTATATTCCGACGAGGGCCTTTTGGCTGTCCCACTGAAAAAAGGCGATCGATTTGATTTGGCCTTCGTCTCACCCTATGATTTCTTATGCTCATTCTTCGGTCTGTTTCTTTTTGGGCGTTTTTAGTCTATGTTTTAATGGTCCTTTCTTTAAATTTTATCATGTTGCTTATGATTTTATTGCCTTTGTTTTGTACGTTTTTATGGTCATATGTTTTTAGTTTTGTTTTGTTCCTTATGAAGCACTTTGAGAATTATATATCTGGGAAAGTTGTTATTCCAAATAAACATATTATTATTATTATTGATGATGATGATGATGATGATGATAATAATAATAATTTAAGTTTGATGGACTTGCATTGAAGCTCACACTGGTCTGCATTTCACTTTGTGTGGATTCTCAAAGTTAGAAATTTTCCTATTTGCAGCCTGCACATTTTGTTTATCACCGCCTGAGGCATCACAGATAATCAGAAGTTATTGTATATTGATGTGGAAGCTATTACAAATTTACACCACTCTAGGTAAGGGGGTTGGATGCAGCATTAGCCATGCCTCCCTGTACAACCAATTTCTTTAACTGAAACTACAAAAAGCTGCCAACTGTGGGAGCTCATTATGGCCTCATGTCAACAGATGAAGGAGAATTAATTGAAATAACTAAGGACTGCTCAAATGCACCATTTGTTTTGGCCTCTGTAAAGATATTTGAATCTTTTGAAGAGTGAACATAAGTTCAGCCTCGTCTTCGATTATTTCAAAGGCTACACCAATAGGCACCATCCTTCGAAGGAAGTGTCCTTTGAAATGGGCTACAGATATACAGTCAGCTGAAAAAGCCAGGCAGCACAGTGTTGTGGCTTTATTTTTTCTGCAGAAGTTAGTGCCAAGCCAAACTGTGTTGTTTTAGTACATGGTGTTAAAGTTAATTAGTTTTATAGAAAGGTTAATAGGGGTTCCATTGTCATTATCTCCACAGTAAAAGAGAAAAGACCTCCTCTCCTCTTGTGGTTAAATGAACAATGAGAAGAGCTTGGTTCCAGACATCCTCTCTCCAAGAGAAATTATTTATCCCCCTGACCATAAAAACCTATACCCTCAAAGACCAAATAAATGATTTTGTGGTTTTGTTTGTTTCTATAGGGAATTTGCCAAGGAGAGAGAGAGGGTGGAAAACCGCAGGGCCTTCATGAAACTGAGACGCCAACAGCAAATTGAGAGAGAGCTCAACGGCTACCGCGCCTGGATCGACAGAGCAGGTTGCTTTAGTCCCCGGCACAGCTCAAGGAGACCTACTAATTTGGCACTTGATGAGAGAAGGAAAATCAATATTTCACTTTAAGCTTTAAGACTAATCCTCTCTGTTGTGGAACATTTGGCTATTGGTTGCAACCTGTTGATTGTCACCTGTGTGTTGCGTCACAAATAAGGCACAAATAGTTACCAGAGATGCCAGTGTATTTCTTTCCATCCGAGCCGTCATCTGCTGCACATTTCTGATCATATTTTCACTTTTTGCTTTCCAGAGGAGGTGATGCTTGCTGAGGAGAATAAGAATCCAGGACCTTCTGCCCTTGATGGTAGGAAATGTATGTTTTTCCTGGTTTCCTTGTGCACATTGTCTTCCTGCTACCCTCACATTGCTTTACATTCTGTCTCAATTTTAAGCTGAAATATGTGCTTTATACAGGCTATTCTGGCATATGCTATTATAGTATGTTCTGCTTATTTGTCTCTGATTTTAGGGTTGACACACTGTTTTTTTGAGTTAGTTATAGGAATAAAACCTCTGTTCAGTGAAGTTGAATTTGAGATGGTCATTTGGTCAGTCAGTCCACCACTTTTGGTCCAGACTGAAATATCTACATAAGCAGTCTATGGGTTTCCATAAAAATTTGTACATACACCCAGACGATGTGTCAATGGCTTTGGAGATCCTGATTTTCCTCTTGTGCCACCAGGAGGTTCCCATTTATGGTTTTGACTGAAATGTCTTAGCAACTATTGGATGGATCAATAAGGAATTGGGGAACAGACATTAATGTCACCAGAGGGATAAATACTCCAAACATTGGTGGTCCCCTGACTTTTTACCTAGCGCCACCATTAGGTCAAATATGAATTTGTTACCAAGCTAATGACATTCACATCAGCCTCAACTGCACCCCGTGTTTAGAGATAAGAAGCTACGGTTAGCAGGCTAACACAGTAAAAATTTATATTTTGAACATGATAAACATTAGACTGTTAGCATTGCCATTGTGAGTATATTAGGATGCTGAGTTAGCATGTACCTAAAACTCATCTCAAAGTACTGCTTTGCCTAAGTACAGTCACAACTTTGGTGATCCCCTGACTTCTCATTTTGCGCCATCAGGCGAAAATTATACAATAATCCATTGGTCTATGACCAAATACCTACAGAACTTATAACATTCTCCTCAGCAGCTTTACTCAGCTGATTAGTTCTAATTAGTGAATGTTAACAGGTTAAACTAAGATGGTGAACATGGTAAATATTATACCTGCTTAAGATCAGCATGTAAGTATTAATATGTGCAGTAATATGTGCCAATTGTTGGGTTAGTTGGAAATCAAGTATCAATGAAAATTATGTTGTGATTTAACATTAGGCCCCAGAGTGGATTGTGCTGTCATTATTCTTAATTTAGTTTTTTATTGTGAGCATATTAGTATGCTGATGTTAGCGTTTAACTCAACGCACCATTGTGCCTTAAGTAAAGCCATTTAGTAGTAAATTTTACTGCTGAGCTGGAAAAAAATGAAAAAATCTTTCTTTTTGTATTTAATTTAACTTTGACCCCTATTGCAACATGTTTGGTACAATATATTTACTCTGGTTATAAGATGCACTGAGTTTATTGCTGCCATGGTGCACTTGCACCGATCCCCATTAGATCTCACTCTACAACTCTCAATGCCACATAGAGAGCATAAGCACTGTTAGCACTAAACCTGCCGCTAGATTCAGTGCCAACAGATAGCAAAGTACCTGCTCATACCCTCTCAACTCTACTTTGACCTTTCTTCCTCGCTAAACCAGCAGGGCTTTTATTAAATGTTGATTGATTGGCAGCTCTCAGGAGGCTCCCAGAGTGGAGTACAGGTGGTGCTTATGGTGAGAACCGTCCTCTGTTCTACTCTCTCCCTCACTAACTTCACAATCCATTTGCCACAGGCACACTGCCACTCTAATGAACACATACAAAGACCTTAACATAGAAAAAGGAAAGCAAATGCTAGTTTAGTTATGTTTCTGGTTCAGTATGCTTCTGTCACTTGAAGTACAAAGACATTGGTAAAAAGTAAAAATAAACTAAATGATGTAGTAAAAACAGACAGTGGCTCCAGCTGTTGTGATGGAAATAAATGCAGAAGCTCTGGTAGCTTTGACTAAATAGAAAGGTGGTGCACCGTGGTTGCCTTAGCAACCTCGGGTCTGAATAGGCAGCAGCATGCATTTGCTTTTTGTATATGTTTGTGTGTGTGTGTGTGTGTTGGCAAGACTCAATGTCCCTGCCTATAGCAAACACTCCTGTGTGTGTGGAATAGCACCAATATTTTTGATGTGTATGTGTGTGTGTTTGAACAGTGGCTTATTTAAAAAAAAAAAAAAGTCTTCAAGCAAATATTGACAGCATGTAGATTCAGAAATCACAAGTTAGTGTGAAGGCAATCATAAACGGATCCATCAGGGAAAAGGTCAAAACACACTCATCATACTCACCCCGTCATATGTGCACTGCACGTCGTTTCCCCCTGACACTGAGAAGCAGCACTTGAACACGGCGCATAAAACATTAAAAGATGCATGGACCATCAAGTTGGCTCGGAGCATGGTTTGTTGCGACAGAGATCATAAAATAGCAGCAGCAGGTTTGCATTCAGCTGTTTGGATCATTACACTAACATCAAATGATCATGTTTATCTCATTCAACTGCAGCATTAATGAGCTCAGCTTTCCCTTTCAGCAAAGACCTCACAGGCATGAGCTTGTCATGCTGAGGGTCCTCATTTCTTTCATCATTATCTTTTCATTGCATCATCAGATTCCTACATTTGCATATTACCAGAGTCTACCTGTGGATATCTTTAAAATGTAAGGGTGGTGGTACAAAGTGTGTGGTTTTTGGGCCATGTTGAGATACAACAAAAAAATTATTCAATGATTCATCATTTCATCGAGGCTAAATGCTAAGCTCTTTAATCGTGTTACTCAGTCGTGTTGCCCAAAACTTAGCCTTGTGTCACTGCCCTCACAGTATGTTCCCTTTAATTTCACAAAGTTTATAAGTTAAATCGTTTTTGCAGCTTTTCTTGTACTTTCTATGTTGACCGTGCTTTATCTTCAGTGTTGAAGAGAGCCACCACCATTAAGAGGAGAGGTATGGATGTGGTGCAACGAGGACAACCAGGGGAGGAACATTATGGTGACATCTCCTCTGTGGGTGAGTGGGAGTCCGGACAGGCTCATGAATATGGGCACGTAAAGTGTAAGGGAATCTCCAGCGCATATTTGATAGTGTTGTAAAAATCACACTGTTGGGAGTACAATTCAAGATTCAGAGTTGGAACATGTTCAGGCATCACACAGTTTGTCTCTCTCTTTCCTTTCTCCCCCAAGGCATCCCCATGGCCAGAGCAAGCATCAGGAGTGCCAAGCGAGGTCCTACGGCTTATTTTCGGCGGAAGGAGCGTCTCCTGCGCATCTCCATCCGCCGCGTGGTGAAGACTCACACTTTCTACTGGACGGTGCTTGGCCTTGTGGCTCTCAATACGCTGTGTGTGGCCATTGTTCACCACAACCAGCCCCTCTGGCTGTCCAACTTTCTCTGTGAGTCACATTTCACATAGGTAGCAGCTTGAAATATGAGAAGTGCTCAGGCAGCTAATACCTATTTGTTTTGTCACCTCTGTAACAGCTATTAAATGGCCAGTGTAATGGCATCCGTTGGTGTTTCAAACTGTTAATTCCCTGTTCTTGTTTCTGTTCCAGACTATGCAGAGTTCCTGTTCCTCGCTCTGTTCCTGACTGAGATGTTCCTGAAGATGTACAGCTTGGGACCACGTCTCTACTTCCACTCCTCCTTTAACTGCTTTGACTGCAGTGTCAGTACTCTGTCTCCCTCTCAACATGTTTTTTTGTCCCAAAATTCAATTGTTTTTGTTCTTAAGCATCAGCCCTGGCTTTCTCTGTCTGTCTCTGTTGCATCATTTTTTTTCTCCCTCTCTTTGTCACCTCTCTATTATCTCGTTTTAACTGTTGGTATACGCTGGTTAGTTACTGTGTGTTTTGATTGAAGCTGCAGTTCCTTATGAATGTATATCTCTTCAGGTAATTGTTGGCAGCATCTTTGAAGTGCTGTGGGGTTTCTTCAGGCCTGGCACCTCCTTTGGCATCAGTGTCCTGCGTGCCCTCCGTCTGCTGAGGATCTTCAAGATCACCAAGTTAGTCTCCTCCTCACTCTATAAAGAATATTTCTGCTAATGTTGGACAAGCTGGTGTGATATGCAGTTTGCAAGGATCAGTAAAAAAGAGTTGTGCCGGATATTCATTCATTCAAATATATTTATAAAGCAAACAACCAAGAGCTTCAAAATCTAGATTCCCCCAAAGACAAAAATGAAACAAAGAAAAAAATAAGACCGGATCTAATATATACAGTATAACTATACACACATGACATTCATATTGCTAACAAAACAATAGTAAACATGTTTTTACTCTTATGTAAGATTGCAGTACCGGAATTATTCACTTTCCTTGCTTATTTCCACGTACGTTGCTTTTGTGATTGTCAGGTACTGGGCATCTCTGAGGAACCTTGTCGTCTCTCTGATGAACTCCATGAAGTCCATCATCTCGCTCATTTTCCTTCTCTTCCTCTTCATCGTTGTCTTCGCACTCCTTGGCATGCAGCTCTTTGGTGGCAGGTAACAATGACAGATCATGAACAGTCTTAAAGTAAAATACTAGTGCTTGTAGCTCTGTGCATCATTCCTTATGATTTCATAAAGAAACTTGGTAAATCAATGAACTAGCCAGGCAGAGAGTCAAGTTTAGTCAATCTGGCAGAAAATATTGACGGTTTTTCTCACCCCCTTGGATTGGTTGACATTCTTATGGTTTTAGTAAATATAAATTCCCAAACATAAAAACAATGGTAAAGTACACGTCATGGCTCAGATTTGTCTTTACACAGTTGAAAAGAGAATAGATTGTCCTATGGTTCTCAGTTGTTTTTATTATGCCGAACCATGGTGGGAGCTCGGTACAGATTTTAAGACTCTTGTGTCTTTATCACGCACACACACTCAGCTATTGTTGTCTGGATTTCCCTCAAGACGAAGGCCATTTCACACAAGCTGTCACTTCAATAAAGGCTGGCTGGGCTAGACAAGCATGGCCTTATGTATGAACTAGAATACAGAGCACACAGAAAAAACTTCATCTCCATCAGTCAGCCAGTCAGAGACGAAGAGGATTGATTTTTCTCTGACTGAAAAAGTAAAATAAATACTAGACCCAGTTCTGCTTTTTAAAGACCATATGTGCCACATCTTTTTCACAGGTTCATTTTTGAAGACTACACTCCAACAAACTTTGACACCTTTCCTGCAGCCATCATGACTGTCTTTCAGGTCTGGAAATAAACCCGGCAATGTATTTCTCTCTGCTTCACACAACTTTAGTTGTGAATCACAATGTACTGGAAACATCGTTCTTGGTGTAACAACATTTTAGCGAATAATAATGATAATCGGCGTGATTGTTTGTGATTTTTACTTAGATCCTGACTGGAGAAGACTGGAATGAAGTCATGTACAATGGTATTCGCTCTCAAGGAGGAGTGAAGTCTGGCATGTGGTCCTCCATCTACTTTATAGTGCTCACATTGTTTGGAAACTGTATCCTTTGTTTCATTCCGAAATGCCATATAACTCACTGTCTTCTTTTCATTGTATATCTGATATCATTTAATCTAAAGTATTCAAGTGTTTTTGCAATTTTCACTTAACAATCTTTGTATCTTTCATTGTAGTTACAGAGTAAGGATCTTAATGCTGATTTATTGTAGGTGTTTTTTTTATACAGTAACTAGGGTAAAAAAAAAAAAACAAAAAAACATAAAGCACTATATTTTACATGTCCCATATTTTCCAGTTAATTTCCTGGAGTGTTCCTCAGTGTCCCAAAAATTAGCTGGTATTTAATGTTTAAATCGGCAACCAATTTCCTGGAAAGGACCACACACACAATTGTGTACTAATGGAGAAAATGTTTTCTACAGTTATTAACTGCCCACTCACTATATTATGAAATTCTGTAGCAGGAAAGTGAAAAATGGTTTATTAGCAAATGTCAATATCCATCAGTTTCAGAGGAATAGTAATAACACTTTCGCCATTTCCCATATATGTACCAAATTATCCTAGTAATTAACAGCTAACTTTCAGCTGTTTTTTAGGAAATTGTGAGGAATTTTTTTCTGGAAAAAGGTGGAAAATATGGGCCCCACAAAATAAAGTGTCACTGGAAAAACTCAACACAGAGCATTTTAAGTAATCACCATCCTTATTACAAACATGTTGATAAAAACCTGCTTACATGTGTATCCTCTAGTAGTCATGCTAATGGACGCATGTTGAATTTAAACCAGTTTGTCACTCATCTTTTAGCCCAGGTTTCACCCACTTCAGAGAAAAGCAGCGTCTGTAATCTAGGATTACGTCATACAGACGAGCTGAGCCGCAGAGGTACAGGCTGGGTTGTTGAGTATCAGTGGACTCCTCACACTAATTGCATTGCCTGTCTTTTAAAAAGGAGTCAGTGTTGTGTCAGTCCTTAACACAGGTGTGACCAGACACTCTGTTAAATGTCTTCTTGGCCATTGCTGTGGATAATCTTGCCAATGCACAAGAACTTACCAAGGTAAAAAGAAAGAAAAAGAATAACAAAAAAAGATACAGCTGACAGAGCAAGGCCGTTCTCATCCGCTTTTATTTTTGTAAGACACTATTACTCTACTCTATGCTAAATTGTTATGATAATCTCTCATGTCTGATCCTGCTCTTTCCTCTGTTTCATTCAGTTTAATTATTTAAACTTACAGATGATACAGCTGTTCAGCTGCCTCTTCCTCTTTTCCTCTTTGATCAGGATGAAGAGGAAGCAGAGGCAGCGTTCAACCAGAAGCACGCTCTCCAGAAGGCGAAGGAGGTCGGACCGTTGTCCTCCTTCATGTCTTCAGAGTAAGTGCTGTGTGCAACTGTTCTCCCTAAGCGACCTTCTCCTCCTCTTCCTCTATCATTCTCCTCCCCTCCCTCCTTTCTTCCTTCCTCCAGAGAGCAGCTATATAGGACTAACCCACAGTGCCAACACTTTGCAGAAGTTGCTGTAGCCAACAGCAATGAGCTAGTCTGTCATTTGGTGCAGTAGATGTGGATTACTAATGATGCAGGACAGTTATAAAGGGAGGCTAAGGGTCATCAATATACAGCCTCAAGTTTTGTTCCTGTGAAAGTGCCAGCTTGTAACACTGAAATGTTGGAGCCTGTTTTGAGAATCTGTATTAAGTTCTGTCCCACTACAGACTAATTGATACATCTGTACTGAGAGGTCTACTATCTAACCTCCACCTGCTCCAAGCCATTTTCTCCAAATTTAAGTATTCGTCTCCATGGTTACTGGTTCCACTCTGGGGTGGGAGATGCTTATATTGTTGTCATGGAGACAGGGTTACACAGTGTCTAAATTAAAATGATGTATCCATTTCAGTAATATACTTCTGTACTCAGCAAAGTGGGTGTCATGGCTAGGAGAGAGTGTAAGGAAGTAAAATAAAGTGCGCGCAGGCTTTGATGTGATGAAGTGCTCTCACTTGTGAAAAATCTGATTTGTAGAGTAACATGACCTTGTTTTCTCAATGCCCAGGTTTCCTGCTTGAGAAATAGATTGGTTATTACTCAGGGATTGATTGCACATTGTCTTTTCATAGCAGGTGGAAGCGCATGTGCATGCACAGATATGGGGACTTCTGGCTCTGTATGCACGCTGTGTATTGAGAAACAAGCCGTTTGTTGCATGGGCATGTGGAAGATTTTGCAAGATAACATTTTATTGACATTATGTACCTACTTCTTCCTTGCCTTCTGTCTTTTTTTTCTTTATTTCTATCTTTTGGTTCTCGAGGCCTTACCAATTTCATAAAAGTTACTTTGAGCAAACAGAAGAAAATCTAGAGATGTGCATTAGTGTCAGTTGAGTCAGCTGAGGGTCAGGCCCTTGTCAGAACCCATAGAGAAGACGGGAATACCATGGGGTCGTCTGGACCGGCATCTGTATTCAGAAAGGACACTCTGATCTTTAAGGGTTTCTGGTCTCAACTCCGATGTCGGCTATGAAAGCCAGGCAGTACTTGCCCCCGCTGACCTTGAAGAAACTTGCATGACAGCATTTACTCAATAAAAAAAGAGAGATGCAGCATGTTGAGGCTGATGATAATTTCACCTTGGGAGCGCATGCATCTGGTGAGCATGTTCAAAGGAAGAAAACAGAAATTACACACACATTCACTGAATATGCTATTCATAGACAATACAACAAATGTTCATAGGACTGTAATACTTGGATAGTGTTTTCAGTGTGTGTACAGTTTTTCTTCCACTGTGGAGTCTATAATCCCCAAATGCTGTTGAGTATTCTGAGTATTTTAACCTAATATTTTAAAGCTCTGCACATGAACTACCTCATTTGGCTCCACTAGCATGTCCTAAAATACAAGCGTGTGAGGGCTCTGAGGTGGTGGTTGTGTTCAGAGCTGCATCCCATTGTGGTGGTTTTGTTTACAGGGTATTTAAATATCTTTTCTTTCCCTCTGTTTGTTGATGGAGCCCATCTCTGTGTTTCCTACCTGTGCCCATACTGTAGCTCAGACTGTCTAACATCTATTAAAGATGTCTTCTTATCAATGTTGCATTTACTGTTGATGTTTATGAATGTTGTTTAATTGTTTCTAATACTGTTACCATCTCGTTTGTCAATGTGCCGCTTGGCTCCAATGGAGACACACAGCAAAGCATCAATATACCTGTCAAGTTATAACCTTTGAATATATCCTTTATTCGGTTCAAACATTTAAAGAAGCAATGTTTGCAATAGAAATGATTCTGTTGCAAACCAAAACGCATCATGTAGCATTTAAATATGAAATTACAATTAATCTGTGCGTGTGGTCTTCTCAAATAGCAAATTTACCCTTAAGCAATTAATAACATATTCAGAACAGCTTGTAAACGCTGGTAACAATCTATGTATTTGTTGTTCTGACTTTGGTCTTTGTGTGAAAGACCAGCTTTTGATCTTTTGCCGATTGTTTGCTGTGTGTCTCCTGGCTTGTTTTGTCTCTGCTCACAAAAGCACTAATGTCTTGTTTTCAACCAATCGCTCATTGATAACACGGACCACACAAGAGTCCACGCTCCAGTAAGTAACACTGTCTGTTCAGCTCTCTGAAACTCTCACTAACGCCTGCCTAATTTTCTTAAGTGGGTAAATTTCCCTGACTCATCCTGAGTATTCTGTTCATGCTACGCTGTGTACTTCCAAGCTCTCCAGCCTTTTTTGATTCCACGTTTTATTTTCTTATATCTGTTCCACGGATTTCATTCTGCATCCTACTTTTTGTTATTTAAAATCGCACATCAATTCCCAACTTAGTTAATTTATCACCCTACATCATCATTGATCCAGTAAATTTCTTCATGTTGAAATAAAATTTCTCTTTGTTGTTGATAAACCAGTCAAACATCAGACCAAAGCATTTTCTATGTACTGTGATATTCATTTTTTGGAACAAATGTTTTGGTTTCTAATTTACATAAAACTTACTAACTTTTTCTTGCAATGAGGAAAAGAGACTCCTAGAAGAGAACCTAGAGAAAGTAGATTTTCAAGTCCAATAAATCCCATGTGGAAACTCTGCTTTGAATCAAATTTGCATTACGTAGAATACACAGCATGCAAACCAAAGTAATTTCAAACCTGGATCAATAGATAACAATACAAGCTAAAATGAAAATGACTGAAATCAAATCTAAATCTACTTTATATGTAATGTGGCACTGTATATAATAAATTCGCCTCTTCTATATTTTTACATTTTGTCTCATCTTTCTCTTCTCAGGGGAAGCCGTAGGAGGCGGCCCTACCTGTACAGGAAAAGAGCCATACACCGCAGCCGGCCTACCTACTCCTGCTCCCTGGAGGAGGCGCAGGGCAGCATCAGGGAGGGCCGCCCACCCCCACCACTCAACCCCTCTAACTCTTTCATGTCCAGGGGAGAGAGAAGAAAACGGATGACCATGTCAGTGTGGGAGCAGAGGACCAGCCAGTTGCGAAGACACCGCCAGATGTCCAGCCGAGAGATCCTCTTCAGCAGCCCCGGCGAGGAGAAGGACGGGCCTCCGGCTTCAGCCCAGGCCCAGCACACACGTCCACTGTCACTGCACCGCAAGCCCATGCCACACACGCCTTCAGGGAGTCTGAAGCACCTGACAGACCCCTTGGCCTCCCCAGCCAAGAACCAGGCTTCAGGCTCTTCTGTGTCTATGGATATGCCTCTGGGAGCCACCGTCTCTGGTGATATACCAGATCCCCCGATGTCAGTGTCAGAGTCACCGGATCCCACAAACATCCCTCCTCCTCCTGATGCTTCTGTGTCTATCACCATACCACAGCCTCCTGAATCAGAGCCCGTCTCCGAGAGCGCAAAAGCGGGCGTTAATCAGAATCACAGCAACTTCAGCGAGCGTCGGAGCCCTAGATTGAATGCTATTCGCCAGCTCAGGCCAGTGAAGAAGTTCAGACCACCAGACAACGCTGACACGCTGACTGCTGAGATGGGAGGTCTCGGTGGGATCAGGGACAGGAAGGCGCTGCATCACTGTGACCAGCAGAGCGGAGCCAGAAATCAGGGGTCATCTCCAGGAAAGAGAAGCCACTCGGCCAGTCACTTGGTCAGCAGAGAGAGGAAGAGAAACCCAGGGGAAGTAGAGGAGAAAGACGTGGAGACCAACAAGGAGGAGGAGTTGATCAAACCTGAGGAGAGCAGGTGAGACAACACAGCTGCTCACCCGGCTTGTTTTTTAGTAGATGTGTTTGTTTGGCAGTATTTTTCACCTTTAATAAACAGATCAAATTAAAGTCAAGAGGGAGACAAATGATTTGGAGATGAGAGGGGAGTGAGATGCTGTAAAGGTCCTGGGTCGGATTAATTCCAGGATCTCAAAATTCTAAGTTTAATGCCAGTGACTTTCAGTGACCTGAATGTTATGAGATGCTATGTAAAAAACAAAGACAGGCTTTTTATCCTCTATATGATAGCATTAGAAGAGAGGTCCCGGGGGACCCCTTTAATTCACGCATCGAAACACAATGTTTTTGTGGCTATAACAAAGTAATGGGGCCCATTGGATTTACTACCAAACAGCATGAACCGTACTGTAGTTAAATCACTGCCCGCCCGTCTGTCCATTAATGTGTTTCTCTCTGGATCTACAGACAGGGTGACCTGAGCGAAGGAGAGGACACAAACCCACCAGACAACCAGAGCCACACTGGTGACCTGTGTCCACAGAAACAGGAGGAGCTTCCTAAATCAAACCATTCTCCATCTGCCGTCCCAGAGAACAAGAAAGAAGAGAAAGAGACAGAGCAGGACCAGGAAAAATCTCAGCTCAGCTCCAGCGTGATAGTTGATGTTCCCAATGTGCAGTCCTGTCTTGAGCTCTCTACGATAACAGGTACTGGTGCAATTTGTTGTGGGTTTCAGGTGCTGGTTTGAGGACTTTTTTTCATACTTTAGCTGCTAATATTAGTAAATGCTTTGTTAATTTTTTTTAATTTGCTTTCATTTCAAGGAAGTGGTACAGATGATCCAAAAATGCTCATTCTTGGATGAGCAAACCACCTGCTGAACTTTCAATAGCGTTTCATGCTCAAACCGGAAAAAGCATGGTGATTGTTCAGAGAACGTCCCTCTAAACTCTTGAGTAAATTATGGTTCTGAATAAATCTGAGATGACAAATATGCCGTGCAGTTGCAGAGGGGGTGTTTATTTCACATGTGGCATGTCACCATCTAAGCCAGTCCCCATAGTTCACTGATTCGCCTCACCGCTGCCAGACTCTATCAATTCTCACTGGCTATTATAGAGATTAAAACCAACTTCTTCATACCGTCTTATCAGACTATCCTAGTGGGAAATATATGATAGCAGTTAACTTTCTTCTTCTCCTGACCCTCTCTAGTAAACAGTAAGGACCCTGAAACCCATAAGTCGGAGAAGGAGGAGGCAGAGGAGACAAATCCTGTCAACACTGTGACTCCTAATAGCATGTTCATCTTCAAACCTGACAACCCGTAAGCTGCTACACTTCTCGCAGGACACCGTTGGGCTTTTTTTTACTGTTTCACACTTTTCACTCTATTTTCACAAGTCCTTACAGCGTGTCGAGTCTTTGGGGGGAGATTTCTCTGTTGTAGCGATGAGAGAATGATTGTACTTCAAACATCATATGCACTTGGAATAAATTGCCACCTCCGGAACATTTTCAACGTGTTTGAAGTTTAGTCTTTTTAGTTAAGATTTTGTTGCGCAATATCAGTCATATTTACACCTGCTGCCATTAACTTTCAGTTAGCTTTCAGTCTCGCTTATACCACACAGGGTGCCTGACCTTGGCGTCAGATCTTCACTCTGCCATCTGCTCTCCCGCAGGGTTCGTCGAGTTTGTCACTACGTGGTGAACCTCAGGTACTTTGAAATGTCCATCCTGTTGGTTATAGCGGCAAGTAGTATAGCACTAGCTGCCGAGGACCCTGTGGCTACCTCCTCTGACTGGAATAAGGTTTGTATTCACATTAATCTATTAAGTAAGTCGTTTTACTCACACAGGCACAACTGCAATATTAATTATTTAATAAAAGATAGAATATTTGTGCTGATTTAATGACAACTAATGCCTGAATCAATTTGCCAACTCCTGAGACATGATTTCAGTCTGCGCCTTAGGTCTCACTGCTCCCCTCATCTATGCTAAGCAGCAAAAGAAAAAAAAGACAACATTTCTAAAAAAAAAAAAAACCCAAAACAAATATTACTTAAACTGTGTAGAAAAATGCTGCTAATGTGACTTGATGGGAGGCAATTAAATCGCTGCTGACTGACGCAAATGAAGTCTGAGGCACAGTGAGCCTAGTTGTTTATAGGAGGAATGAGGCTAATTATCTTGTGTTGTATTACCATCATTCAAAGGGGCTGTTTCTTACTAAAACACAGCTGAGAGTTAGAAGTAAAATCAGAGTGCATGAAATCACCTAATAGAAGGATTCCTTTCTTTTTCATTGAAAAACTAATTTCTATTTCTGTGGTATATTCACACGTTGATTGATTTTCAAATGTTTCTCTTTAACTGCTCTTCTGTCTCACACGTGTTGCAGGTTCTGCGTTATTTTGATTATGTGTTTACCGGAGTCTTCACATTTGAAATGATTATAAAGGTGAGTCACTGTATAAAATATAACTTAATGATAATAATAATAACAAAGGAGCCAAAGAAACTGAAACCTGGAACAAAATTAGGGACTAAAGGTTCCTTTTTGTGGATTCTTGTTTGCTTCTTTCCCACATTTACACTATGAAGATTAAGTCAATTTGTCTCACATCGGGACAAAAAACTAACTTTGTTGTTTGACATAATTTTCACACATGGCGAAACAAATAGTCCCCAAACGTTTTGACTTTTGACCCCATAAAATAAAGCTATGTCTACCTTCAACCCTTCATCTCGGTTCGATTGCTGTATGTACCAGCTCAACTTAAGAATGATAATTTTTTGTTGTTGTTTTGTTTGAATAATTTTCATAATTCCAAAAAATTAAAATTGGTGAGTAATTTACATGAAAAAGGCAAATGTTATAGGAATGTCAGAAAAATTAACCATTATTTTGTGTCCCACAAATAGGAATTTTCTCCTTTTCTCTGCTGCTAATCATCTCGTGACCACTCAAATTAATCTAGTGTCTTGACACCCAGGCTGGGAATCACTGCTCTGTGTTATCCCAGAGTAACAACCAGCGTTGTCACAACCAATGCCTCCCTGTAATATTCCAACTCTGAAACAGTAATACCTAAAAGAATATGAATTCAAAGTTGATTTATTGCCTGGAATATCTCCCTGAAATTCTATTTTCTTAATTGCACAACTTTGTCTTTGTCCTCAGATGATTGACCAAGGCCTGATCCTCCATGATGGCTCCTACTTCAGAGACCTGTGGAACATCCTAGACTTCATCGTTGTGGTTGGAGCACTGGTGGCCTTTGCCCTCACGTTAGTCACGTGATTTATTTACACTACTCACCTTAACTTATCATATGTCTAAACATCAAAGTGTCGATAAATCGACTGTAATTTCACTTTTTCACTATAAATAAGTGTCATTTTCATTAAGGTTACACCAGTATTTCCTCTTCTGTGTAGTCATCTCTTCCATTTTGTTTATAACTGTTGATATACATGTCCCTCTCCCCTGTTTTTCCTCCATCTGTGGATGGGGCCCCTGTGGGAATGACCAGCAGCAATGTGATGGGGTAAAAACCGCCGAAGTCTACTTTACTCAGAGATATTAGCATCTCTAGACATGCAAAATTCAGAGCATAACTTAAACCAAATCTCAGATTAAACTTACTCTAAAGGTGGATGAATAAATGATAGTGTCTAAAAGTGTGATACTGTGCTGCCATGTGTGATGCTTACACTCTGTTTTGCTGTACAGAAATAACAAAGGACGGGACATTAAAACCATCAAATCTCTAAGAGTGTTGCGTGTCCTCAGACCGCTGAAGACCATCAAGAGGCTTCCTAAACTCAAGGTTAGAGACACTCCCTCCTCGATATCTAGTTGTGTTCCCATACTTGTGTTATTTGTATATTTCTGACAATATCCATCATTACGAGCTAGTTAAGAGCTAAAGAGATAAAAACTAAACAAAGTGATCAAAAACATTAGGAATATCACAGATGATACCAGTTGTCCAATATGCTGAATGAGAAGTTTAGGTTAAAGTTGAAAGGACAAGATTTTAATACCTATCATTGGTACATTTTGACCAAACTGACCAGTGGATTACATATTTTTATATTTGTTTTTGTATAGCATCATTATCCGCATCTCCATCTTTCCCTTTCTTTTCTAATAATGTTCTTTTTAAAGCCTTCAGTGCTATCGAATAAACAGGCTTACAAGCGTATTTCTTTACATATTAGTGGCTTTTCTGATCTCAGTGTCCACGCACGCACTGGCAGAAACACACCATGGCTTAAAGATACCTCCTCTTTCATTTCTCATGACAGCTGTCTAAAGACCTGAGCGCTTAGACAGGAAAAGTAGAGATATGAGGCAATAACCATGAGGTGACAAACCGCAATCACCAGGGCATGAAGTCATGTTGTCGGGGCTGGGATCCCCAAACCTCGCATTTATTCTGTCTAAATGGAGAAAACAAAAGGCAGTCACCATGGGATTGCGACTGATCACTGAGAACTATATTTAGCAGGTACACGCATCTAGGTTCATTTACCTAGAGAAGGAGTAAAGATCAGTGAGAAGCACATTAACTTCACCTAAAAGGTCAGGAGTGGTTTTACTACCAAGATTTCTATTCATGAGCTGTGTTGTCAGAAAATTGAACAACAAACAACGAGGAAATATAAGCATTCGGAATAGGATAATATGATTTTTTAAAGACATTTTTATGCATTGAATTGGTTGGAGTCGTAAAAAAGGTAATTGTTTTTTTTTTACATCCATTCAGACAAAGCAAAACAGTCCCTACTTGATGTTTCCTAAAATTTGACAAAATGAATCAAAACAGATACATGCTGCACATGGAGAATATGGCAAAAATGTAATATCTGACTTTGGTTTGACTTCCTCTACTATTTTGTGCCTGCAGAATCTGAACCCCTGCCCTGTTTCTTTTCTGGATGTCACGTGTCTTTCTTTCCCAGGCGGTTTTTGACTGTGTGGTGACGTCACTGAAGAACGTCTTCAACATCCTGATTGTCTACAAACTTTTTATGTTCATCTTTGCCGTCATCGCTGTGCAGCTCTTTAAGGGGAAGTTTTTCTACTGTACCGACAGTTCAAAGGACACAGAAAAGGACTGCCAGTAATACTCATTTACTTCTTTCAGTACTTCTTCCTGTTTTCTTTCTTTCTAAAAAGAAAGAGACACTATCTCTTTCTTATTTACAGCCATCTCTCTTTGTTTTTATGTCTGTCTCTTTTTTCTTTCATTTCTTGAATATTTATTGATTTACTTCTGATCTTTCTACATGCAATACCAACATCCTTCATTTGGTTAATTAATTTCTTTCTCTACTTTCCTTCTTCTTATTCCCCCACTTATCCCTGTCCTTTCCATCATCAATCAATTCATTCATCCCTCTATGAATAAAAAGTGTCCATTGCATTTTTTCCCTTTTGAAAAAGTTACAAACTTATCTTGAATTCTACAATACTAATTAAGCCTTTATTTTCCAATTCACGTCTGTTGCCTGCTGTTTTAGGGGTTACTACATTGACTATGGGAAAGACAAGAAAGAGGTGAAGAGAAGAGACTGGAAGAGGCACGAGTTTCACTACGACAACGTGATCTGGGCTCTGCTCACCCTCTTCACCGTTTCCACTGGAGAGGGCTGGCCTCAGTGAGTGTCTGTCTGATGGGGATCAGTGGACAAGTGCTAATTCTCATGCTTGATGAGGAAATTCAACATCAAGTATCGTTTTCTATTCATAGAAGGCTCATCAGTTTTTATGACCATTATAACCTTTTAACATCTGGTTTGTTCTTGGTATTGGTCAAATCTGACCTCTGATGATGGAAATATGGGAGATGCCCTTCATGCTCTCACAATAAGGTTAAACAGATATTTCCTCTGACACTGCTTGTGGGTTTGTACTGTTCCAGTCCTTGTTGATTAAATGCTGCTGTGGAAATAAATAAAAATGATATCCTCTTCCAAATAGCTAATTGGTATTTGAGCCCTGCCCAAGTGAACATATACTTGTAGCACATAATATTTATTTTTCTCTTTTATATTTTTAGAAAGGAACAGTTCAAAAAGAAACATTTCCTCTGCACAAAGCATTAGTTTCAATTAAATTATTCCTGTATTCTATTGGGAATGAATGAGAGAAAGAATTAATATATTTTCAGTGGGTATTACATTAAAACAATTAATCTCCATGTGTGAGGCTCTAAACAGAGGAATTCTTTTGTTTTTGCTCATGCATTTAGTAGCACTAATGTTATCAATATGTCTCTGTTCTTTCAGGGTCCTGCAGCACTCAGTGGACGTCACCGAGGAGGACAGGGGGCCAAGCCACGGCAACAGGATGGAGATGTCAATCTTCTACGTCATCTACTTCGTGGTCTTTCCTTTCTTCTTCGTCAACATCTTTGTGGCTCTCATCATTATAACCTTCCAGGAACAGGGGGATAAGATGATGGAGGAGTGCAGCCTGGAGAAGAATGAGGTGAGCAAAGATCGACAAAACCATCTGTTTCAAACAGAAAAGAAGCAAAAACAAAGAAGCCTATCATCAAAAGAAATAGAGGATAGTTCCCTGCCTCCTGTGTTTTGTTTTTACTGTTTCATGCCCCTTGCATTCCTCTTTCACCTGTCTTCTGTGTTTCAGAGGGCATGTATAGATTTTGCCATCAGTGCCAAGCCCCTGACCCGTTACATGCCGCAAAACCGTCACACGTTCCAGTACCGTCTGTGGCATTTTGTGGTGTCGCCCTCTTTTGAGTACACAGTCCTGGCCATGATCGCTCTCAACACCATTGTACTGATGATGAAGGTAAGGAAAATAAACAAAAGACAAAGAGAAATCAAAGACCAAAATGAGTCTAATAAGACCAGAACATTAAATTAATGGTAAATGACAGGACAACAGCTGATTATCTACATCTCTTCTCTCTCTGCCCTCACTTCTAAAAAGAACATGTCCTTTTCCACGTATTCTTGTTTGCTAATAGGAAAAACACACCTTGTGTTGCTCCTCAGCAACATATTCTGTTATGAACTTGCGACTGTTAACACTTTGGTTTTAAAATAAGCCCAGATGTGTCACTCCTGACTAGAAGCACGGATGTGTAGAAACTGATATGTCCTTTTTAGGAGGCACAGCACCACCTCAACACACTGTGATGTTTGCATTTGGATCTGCTGATGTTGTAGTTTTTTTCCACCTCTCTCTCACCACTATTTATTTCCTAAATTGGCCTTTTCTTGGGCAGTGCTGGTTGTGAGACAGACAGACCGACAGACGCTCAGTGACTCAGCCTGTATTAAATATTGATCTATAATGTCCAGGGGCTGCTATTTAGCATGACCTCATTAACTGTGGCTGCCGCCCCTAGAGGAATGACTCCTTTTATAGTACGACAGATGAGAGGTGCAGAGACTGAGGCACTATTTATGGGTCTGGAGGAATCTTCCATCAACCTGTAGATCTGCAGGGTAGAGGGCTGAGGTTCACACTGATATCAGACTGGTACGATGAGGTTGAACCTGCAGTGAATTGGTTAGGGAACGTTCCACTTTTTTATCTTACGCTTAACACAGATTTCTTAAAGATTAACCTCTGCCGCCCTTCCATTTTCAGTATTACTCTGCCCCGCCGGCATATGAGGCTGTCCTGAAGCACCTAAACACAGCTTTCACTGTTCTCTTCTCGGTCGAGTGTGTCCTCAAGATCATGGCCTTTGGCTTTCTGGTGAGAGAAAAAGGGCAACATGCAGCCTGAATGTAAATTCAAAATCCTCTTTAGAAAAAGACTCAAACTGTCTTTCCTGTTTCTCCAGAACTACTTTCGAGATACATGGAACATTTTTGACTTCATCACTGTCTTGGGCAGCATCACTGAAATCGTGGTAGACCTGCAGGTAATAAGAAAAACATAATTAAGTCTCAACAGACTCTAACACTAAAAGAGAGAGTGTACCTTGCAGACTGACAAAAAGCTGGTTCATAATCAGTCCTCTTAAGTATTTATCCAGGCATTAATACATTGTTCCTGCCCTTTTGCCAGTTTGTCGATACATTCAACATGAGTTTCCTGAAACTTTTCCGAGCTGCTCGTCTGATCAAACTCCTGAGACAAGGTTACACCATCCGCATTCTTCTGTGGACCTTTGTGCAGTCGTTCAAGGCCTTGCCCTACGTCTGCCTGCTCATCGCCATGCTCTTCTTCATCTACGCCATCATTGGAATGCAGGTCAGAAGCAGGAAAGATACAATGACTCGATCACTCTTTGTCTCTTGATGGAGACAGTGTTTAACATGCTACTTTTACCATTTTTTTTATGTAGCGTCCCTTGGCACCATAGTTATCTTTGTTTCATGGTGAAATTCAGTCTCTAATGGTGCCAGTGTTTATAATAAGCCATACAAATTTTGCATGTTTTTTTGCATATGTGTTTATATATATATATATAAATATATACACATATATATATATATATGTATATATATATGTATATGTATGCATCAGGTGTTTGGGAACATAAAGCTGAACGAGGAGACTCACATTAACCAGCACAACAACTTTAAGACCTTCTCTGGTGCTCTGATGCTGCTATTCAGGTAGGACACCTTGGCATCTGCAGACTTTGACCAGATAGACTTAATCTCAGGTGCAAAGATCCAAACTGAAACTCAATACTTTGTTACTCAATACTGTTCTTAGTCCAGTGTCCTAGATTTAGTACTCTGAAGCAGTTAGTGTTTTTATTGATAAATTGAGACTCACCTGTGATCCAAACTCTTGATTTGCCAGACTTGGTTCACTAAATAGCACATTTCTTTAATGTAGTCTGAATGATGTCCCTAGGTTACATTAGTAGGGCTTTGCTCTCTTAAGTACCCAAGGGGCTACTCAGTGTCAAGAAGTGATAGATGCCGCAATGCATCACTTACCTCTCTAGCAAATAGCTTTGCAGACACTTTGAGAGTTCTACATCTACTGGTGAAAAGCAGAAAGGCTAAAAGGTTTAAACACTATCTAGGTAAAGTGTTGACATTTATTTCTCCGCATTGACGTGCAAGTTTGTTCTCATGTGACACATAGAAAAAATCTGTACATTTAAACATGATTTTAAAAAATTCTTGCCCTTCAGATCTGGCTATCTGACATGTGAATTTACACATGGCAGAATAACTTTTGTGTGTTTGTCCAGGAGTGCCACAGGGGAGTCATGGCAGGAGATCATGTTGTCGTGTCTCGGGGGGCAAAAGTGTGAGACAGACCCTTCCATTAAGTCCTACCAGGATGGGGAATGCGGCTCCGACTTTGCCTATTTCTACTTTGTCTCATTCATCTTCTTCAGTTCCTTCCTGGTAAGACAAAGAAAGTAGAGTGTAGATAATTCCCCCTAGGTTGCAACAAGGATAAGAGGCAGAACTGCACCAACTTCTACGTTCTGTATATATTGTAAAATTACCTGTCTCATCATTTTTTCTGGTAAAATCCATTGGTCTTTGTACTTTGAGTGCCTACTTCTTCCTCTGCTGTTTGTCTTCGATCCAGATGCTGAACCTGTTTGTGGCTGTGATCATGGATAACTTTGAGTATCTGACAAGAGACTCGTCCATCCTGGGTCCGCACCACTTGGATGAGTTTGTCCGGATCTGGGGGGAGTATGATCGCGCCGCCTGGTCAGTGTTTCACAGTCTTTACACTACACCAAAGCTTCCATCAAAAGGACAGCTTGTCCATGCACAAAAGTCCATTTTTTTTTAGGTGCATCAAATGATAGTTCAAGTTGTACTATGACATATACAACCACACATATTCATTTCTATAATAGTAGGGGAAGTGAAATATATAAACATATACTCAAGGATGAAAGCAACTACAGTACTCTGACTGGATATTAACGTATTTCTTGCATTTCTGCACACATCATTAAACACACTTAACCTGACTAAACCAGTCACCTAGAACTTATTACCATGAATCCTGAACAAAACTGTTGTCACTTTACTCATCAAGGAAACTGAAACAACATGAATTTGTCTCACTGACACTAGTGGAAAAAGCCGACTGGCACTTCACACGTCATGATGCACATGGTTCAGGGACTACAGTACCTTACACTCACTTCAAGGGGACAGCGTAGTATTTAAAGTAAGACAGTATGATATGATTGCAGTAACTGTATAATGTAGAGGATGAAATATTTATCTCTGTTAGACACTAATATATAACAGCCCCGATTTTGGTTAGTACATCTTGTTAATATGATATCACTACAGCTACCGATAATCAAACTCAAACAATTTCATCAGCACACAGAAAAGTATTGTTTGAAAAACTAATAATCATGAGTCTTCTAACATTGTGATTTTCAAGTGAAATTTTTATAGATGTGTTTGCCACAGGAGGGAAACAAAGGTTGATTAAATGTTGCCAGGATTTTCTAAAGCTGCTACTTTGATTGTTTTTCATCTTTTGCACTAGAGGACTGGCTCCATTTAGGTGATTTCATCCTTCTTGTAGACTACAAGTCTGTATTGACAAACAACTAAAGACGTGTATGTTCTTTTCAGTGGTAGGATCCATTATAAGGAGATGTACAAAGTTGTACGCACTATCTCACCTCCCCTGGGCTTTGGGAAGAACTGCCCCCACAGGGTGGCATGCAAGGTTTGGTTCCCCCATGTCAACGACCCCCCCATCCCCACCGCCCTCTCTGCCTCTTTCTTGTGGGATCCTACCTGACTTCCTCCTATCCCTCCTTTCCTTACCTTTTCTGACTGTCACAGCCCTGTTTGACCTTTAGGGGGTGTGTTACTCAGGTCAAAGAGGGATGACGCTCCAGTCTCAAGGTACTAAGGCACAGGATGTCCCTCATGCACCCAAACCTATGATTAAATAAAACATACTTTTCGTTTATTCTAAGCGCATTTTTAATGCTCAAAGCTTTATTTCTGATGCATATGTCGAGGAAATTGAGGGAAGCCGGTCTCTTTCTACCTTTTGGATCTGGTTAAAAAGATGTTTTGAGACTCTCTCGCACACATACAACACTACAGGGCGTAAGTATTTTTTAACAGTACCAGATCCAGTGAGGCTGTCATTCCTTTGCTCATCCTGTCCGAGGTTTTCTCCTTTCCCAGATTTCTATGCCCTGCTGGCAGCATAGAAAGAATACAACCTGTTTTATTTCTCCTACTTTACTCTCTCCTCCTGTGTGCAGCCCTTGGAATAATCCTTTCTCTTGTATCTCCTCCATCCTTGTTCTTCTCTTTTCCCCTGCACCCCCTCCTATGCTTTTTTCCTCCTCCATCCCTTGGGAACGCACTCCCCGACGCCTCCACCGTTATTCAATTTCTCCTCCACCTCCAACATCATTCCGCTCCCTCCGCCCCTCCTCTTCTTCTCCCTCCCTCTTTATTCCTCTTTCTCATCCCCACCTACATGGCTACCTGGCGCCCCCAGTGGTCGTATCCATTACACAGACATGTATGAGATGTTGACCAACATGTCGCCACCTCTAGGCCTGGGCAAGAAATGTCCCTCCAAGGTGGCATATAAGGTAGACTAAACATTGGAGAATAACAGGCACCGCCTTCGTATGTTAAACAACAAGGACAAGCACTGTTAAAGCTTATTTTGTGTGTCATATGTTGGAAAGGCAAAGCATTTTTTTCCGTTGTTTATATGACGCATTGTTGCTTGTTGAAACAGCTTTACATTCAGTATTTTTCATTGGGAGATAGATAGCGCTACAGTAATGATTTGCCTGTTTTGCTTTGCATCATGCCTGAGAAATAAGACATTATTATCTGTTTGCTGTCTTCTGATGAAAGAGTTTCGGTGGACTTTTTTTTTTTTTCTTAAGCCAGTCAGAATACTTCATTAAGAAAGTTTTTTTATACATTTACATGCTAAATCTTGTCACTTGTAGAAGATATACTCATGCCTTTCATATTTACTTCTCTGTTTCTTCCATATTTCTGTCTGCATGTGCCTCCTGCCACAGCCCAATGTTATATGTGTGTTTTATGTAATGTATGTTCAGGTGCTTGTGTTGTCTGTTTGACTGTATGTATGAGTGAGCCTGTGAGTCTGCAAGCATGCTCCATAACAGAAGAACGCTATTCTCTTACTGCACAGTGTGTTGTGTGAGCTTATCGTTTTTTAAAAGAACCAGGTAAGCACCAGATTCTGTACAGGCCTCTCTTTACAGGGAGAAACGGGAATTACTTACACACCTGTCCTCCCTGTTCTTCTGTTTCTATTGTTGTAGTTTAATTTAAGTCAGAATTTTTTTCAATCAAGTTGCTTTGAAATCATGATTTAATTATCTTGTATTACAGATTAATGGGTTGATAAACTCACACATAAAGCTGTAGTTGGGGAGGTAGTTTTTTTCTGAAATAAAACTTATTTCAACGATCTTTATAATTAAATAACCTTGATCAATTTTAAAATCTGTAAAAAAAAAAAAAAGTTGTCATTTGTTAGAGAATTGTCATGATCATGAGATAATGCATCTTAAAAGTATTATGTGGCACCCTGAGCAAATCTGGGTGTCCTGCTATTGCAGTTGGCTTAGTTTTTTTCGTTGTTTGTTGTTGTCCTGGGTTGTGACTGACATCAATGCTTTCTCTGCCGCCATCAGAGACTTGTCCTAATGAACATGCCTGTGGACGATGACATGTCCGTCCACTTCACCTCCACCCTCATGGCCCTCATCCGCACTGCTCTGGAGATCAAAATAGCCAGAGGTTAAGACGAATATCAGAACCTTATAGACACACATTTACAGTGATGTGAAATTAAATCAGCTTAAATTATTCACTGTGTCTCTTAGTTTCTCTGCGTATGTCTCTCATGTGTATTTCCAGGGGGAGAGGATAGAAATCAGATGGACCTGGACCTGCAGAAGGAGATCACTGTGATTTGGCCTCACCTCTCTCAGAAGACAGTGGACCTGCTGGTTCCCATTCACAAAGGTGACTTCTGCAACTTAAGAGAAAAATTCATACTTCAAAGAAAGGAAAAATGTACACCTACCATAGTAGTAAAATGGTACATAATTTGCTAATTCATTAGAAGGGCAATGTCTATGTTTGGATGGTTTTTGCTTTCTCCTTCTCAGCCAGTGACATGACCATAGGGAAGATTTACGCCGCCATGATGATCATGGACTACTACAAGCAGAGCAAGGCTAAGAAGCTCCGACAGCAGCTAGAGGAACAGGTAACCTCTATTCTTATGCTTGCTTTTTTTCATCATGGTTGTGTATTATGAGCAATTTGGGGTTCATTGTATTTCCTTGAAGTACCTGCTATCCACTGATGCGATCTTCTCTTTTTTATCTTGGGCACTATTTGGTCTTTTAAATTGATCTAAAGCCTGAAACTTAAGTATATATTTCTTCCACCAAACGCAGGGAGTTTCAACTTGACCTAAATTAGTTTTTAAGTGTTTATTTTATTAACAAATTAAATTGACATCTTTTCAACTATCCCTCCCATCCAAAGTTGTAACAGTGTTGTTTGTGGCCTGTTTTAATTAATGGCTTTCCCCTTTGTTTTTCTCTCCCCATAGAAACATGCTCCAATGTTCCAGCGTATGGATGCCTCCTCTCTGCCTCAAGAAATCCTATGCAATGCCAAATCCCTGTCATTTCTCAGACATAGTGCTGGATCTGCTCTGTAAATATTAAAAATATTCCTCTCCACACACAGTTATTTATGCTGTTTTTTATGATGGTAGAGATCGAAAAATGTTGTTTCGTTATTTGCCTTGTGTTATCTTCATCAGCAATAACTGAAAAATGTATGTAGGTGTATATTGCATTCGCCCTGCCTGACTATTTATGTGTGTCCTTTCAGTACCAGAGGAGGTTTTGTGGCGCTCAGCCCCATCTCTCCCCAAGAGATGTTCCTGCAGCCACTGTCTCATTCCAGGGAGGAGAAGGAGGAGGAGGGTGACGATGACTACCGTTCACCCTACCACCCCTACCACCACCCACATCATCGCCACCACCACCATTTTCACACACTGGTAACAAATTAGTCATGAGAGAGGTTTTCCAGTAATAGCAACGGTGAACTCTTTTTATAGTATATTTTCAATAAAAGTTGATTGCATCTAGACTTCTCGTCAACATTACCCTTCAGCAGCAAATCACAGACCAATGCAGCATGATGTCTGGTTGGCTGCGAGTTTTTCATCTCGAAAGACGAAATTTTATCAGTCGGGTGAACAAAACTTCTATCTATATTAAAACCTAATTTGTGTTTGCTAATAAAAGTAACTTTTCCAACCCCCCAGGTTTGATAAGAAATGTGAATAAGACACACTCAACTCTCCTCTCTGTGGTATTTGTGTAGGTGCCTGATGTAGTGGAGTATAACCAAGTGATGCAGCAGGCCAGGCAGGACCCAACAGTCATTAAATCACCTCAGCGGGCGGCCTCTATCAGAGCATCCTCCATGCCCAGACTGGCTGTTGATCCACAGGTAATAATAACCTTAATTCAAACCTATATTCAGTCATTAACAAATCTTGCATTATAAAATGCCTTAAAAATCGATGAACAAACAAAAATGGACTTTAAGTACATTAGGTAAACTTATATTTGCTGCATTGAACTGAAACTATTTGTTTTCAGCCATTATAGTCACTCTCTGTTTTAGTTTTCTCACCATACGATGAGATGCATATATGCTGTTATGTATGTGCATTTGTGTCTGCGTTTAAAAGAGAGAGCGCCTTTGCAATTTAGGTGTTCGTGGTTGCTTAAGTGATTCCTCCCCTGGTTGTTGTGTGTGTGTATGTGTGTGTGTAGCCTGGGATGTCAGCAGACAGTAAGCTGATGAAACGCTCCTTCTCCACCATTGGAGATCAGTGTGTGAATGGCCTCTGGCAGGAGCAACACTCTCTGGAGAGAGTCAGTCCTGACGGCACACACAGACCCCGACAGAGGAGCTACAAAGGTTGGCTAACATGTCATAATACTTCCTATAGTCTGATTCATGCAGCAATAGCAATGTTTCATTCTCAAAATTCAATTTTGGTATTTTAGCAAAGCCAGTATGAAATACAGGAATAAAAATAATATATGTAACTTTTGCAAACCTTAAGCTATTGTGTATGAATTCTGCTGCTTTTGAATAACATTTGTCTTTGATATTAAATTCAGCAATTTTAGCTGCAGTAACCTCATGGATTAAGTGAAAAATATTATTTACATACTGAATATTGAATACATTTATATTTAACTAGTGTTATGAAATGAAATGAGGTTTTCCATGGCTCCTGAAGTAACTGTCTTGAATGGGTATGGAAGTTAAAATGATTCAGTAAATGAAATAGAATGGGTTCATTCGATCAAGCAGTGTGTTATTGAGATATGCCAATAGAAGAATGATGTACTGGTATGTTGAATTAAATCTTTGACTAGTGAATGAATTCCTAATTATTACAATGCCCATTTGAACTAATGCTGCCAGAATAAAACTTGGGAGTTTAATTCCTGAAACTTCCCATGATTATATCTATCATTTATATGGTTAGCCTGTAAACTGGATAATTTGGATATTGCAGGATATTTTATATTTTTCTAAACAGTGCTGTGCATAGGGAGATATATTTATTCACTCTATCATAACTAAGGTGATTTAATTTTCTTACAAACAGTTTTTTGCTAACTGAAATCCACACATCTTTTAGGCCCAAGAATCAACCACAGAGAAACAAGTAGTCATGAGAGAGGGAGATCTAAGGAACGGCGCCACCTACTGTCTCCTGATGTTTCCCGCTGCAACTCTGAGGAGCGAAGCCAGGACCCTTCATGTGAGAGGAGACGGTCCCGCTCACCAAGCGAAGGACGCACACACACGTTACAGAGACAGGTGCGAGTACAAGGGGGTAAAATCATCTACCCAAGCACAGGTTACAGTCTTTGTGGTTTTGCATTTTCACAGTCAAATCAACGATTGTTTTGGAACCCTGATGTGAAGTGAGTACAGTGATACAATAGTGATTGCCACAGTTTTGTGTCTGTATTTTTTTGCAGGTGAACACATCAGGCAGCCCAGCCCACTCAGCCTCAGAGTCCAGTACTCCTCGTAATCGACGGCAGCTGCCCCAGACTCCCTCTCGCCCACGGCCTTACATCTCCTATTCTCCTCTGGTTTGCCGACCTCACACCTCTCCCACACCAGCCAGCTCCTCTGCGAGACAGACCCAGCCTCAGGACGGCCCATGGGGCTCCACAGAGTCCTCGTGGAAAGCTGACAATGAGGGCAGGCCCCTAACTGCAGGTCAGGGGTCATCCGGAGGTCAGGCTTCAGGACCAAGTCATCCATCTCCTCACCGCTACATCTCAGAGCCCTACCTCACGCTCCACGAGGACCTTGGTGGCGGCGGCGAGGCAGGCGGGAGGCAGGAGACCCTTACCTTTGAGACTGCCATGGCAACCAGCCTGGGACGGGCAAACGCAATAAGCTCCGCCCCTCAACTCAGACACTCCTGGCAAGTTCCTAACGGGCATTTCCGCAAGCACTTGGACCAGACGAGTGCGGCTGGAGCCAGCGAGCTGCTAAGTGACACAGACGAGGACGACCGCTGCTAAAACACCAGAGCGGACGAGGACGAGGATGCACGGTGTGACTGGGCACCTCAGAGCAGCTCTACATGGCATCACAAGGCTGTAGCTCCTCTGTGGCTCTGAGACCTTGTATTTTCAGCACCAGTAGCATAACAGGCAGAATTGAATGCCACTGCTGTTTATCTGGATATTTGGGTGTCTGTCTTCGACATGTCCTTGCTTGTGTGTCTATTGTAGCTAGAGGGAGGCTACATGTGTGAACAGGGGTGTGTGTTTATGTGTGTGTGCTCTCAGAGAAAATCTGCCATAAGTAGCTCACTGCAGGCGAATCCGCGCAATGCCAAGCCTTCCCACATGTCAATGTTTTGATTGTTATTTGACCAAAATGTGGTGACACATCAATTCCAAGGTGTCCAATTCTCCTGTTGAATCCAAGAAACTGATTCAAGTGCATTTTGTGTAGGTGATCATAGAGGTAGCATGTAAAAATGTAATACGATGAATGTATTTTAGCTTTCGGTTCTTCTTTTTAGGTTATTTGGGAATGTTGCTGTTAGTCTTTACTGTGCATAGTTGTAAGAGTAGCAATGAAACAAGGGTTGATTCAGCCAGATTTTGCCAGTAAAATAACCGGCAACCAGCCATTCCCAACGGTTCATGTTTACAAAAATAATATCCACGATTCATGGGCATTATACAGTCACTAATCAACGAATAGTCAATACAGGAAATCACGTTGCACACCTTAAATCGAGCTAAACCTCTAGCAAAGGTCGAATCATTTTTCTGCCCTTATGTGAAAACAGTGAGAGTGCACATTCACCGGCAGCACAGCGTACAGCACATGTTTATGTCGGCTAAAGAAGATGCTGAAGATCTCAAACAGATTACAGAAAAAGAGATGTTTTGTCTCAGGATACTGGACCATTGGTTTTGTAATATATTATCCTCTGAAACCTTAAGATGTATTTCAGATCTTGGACCTAAAAAGAAGGCCTATAAAAAATCGGACAGACACATCAATCAGCATAATATCCAATGACAAGACTGTCACAAGGACCGGACCAGCGGAGATTTCGCCCGGGTCCTGGGGTCCCCCTCTGCTCTGTTCATGGACTATAATGGTTCTGGCCTGAGGCATAACCATCTGTAGGACAGCCAGCCAAATGGGTGTTCATTCTCCACATTTCTTCGTTGAACAACCACTGTAGATGACTAAAGCCATTTTCTGCATGTACATAGAGCTGAGGATGTGTCTTCAGGATACTTTGCCTTCTTTCACACAACATCGAAAATGATGAGAAATGAAATGTCCTTTATACATGTGATGCAAACGATTTCAACAACATGGATGCTTTACAAAAGAGGAATCAAAGTCACGGTATTGGTTTCTGTCTTTGTTAACTGCCACATTGTGTCCGTCACAATGAAGTCTACATTTTGAACAGTAGAAACAAGCATCACAGTATTTTCTGTGCTCCAGAGTTACAGTAAATTTCCACCTGCATGATTCAGGGTGACAATGAAACTGGGATATGTCTGCGAGATTTGTCTTAGAGCTGCCTGATTGTTCTTAGTTTCACAGTATCCACCATGTTTAAATAGATTTATTTCTCCAAATATCAGGCAGAGAAATGTTTATGCTTTCTCATTCCCAGCATTCACTGTCAGTATCTTTGAACACTTTCAAACCTTTGTTGTTGCCCCTTAATAAGATGTATATTTATATCATGTGCTGTTGTCTTGTTATAATATGTTGAGTTTGACATGTTTTCCTAAATGTAACCACAGGACACATATGGACTGAGGACCCAAAGGTCAGAAGACATCGTGCCCACCTGCTGGAGCCCTAGACAGAAAGCCTGAAAAGATGTATTTTAGCAGAGAAAACCTCCTTTGAAGTTTGTTGACAACAAGGCTGGATTTTATTTAGTACACAGGCTAGATAAAGGCTTCGGGCTGTAGATTCTAGGACCGTGCTTGACATTTACAGTGCAACCTAGGACTTGAACTTGATGTCCATCTCTACAGAACAGCCTAATCTGTGCCTGCGGACACTCGCCCAAGAGTTCCCTATCAAGCCTGGACTTCATAGATAGAAAAGCTTTCTGGTAAATATGTAGTATAAACTGTACAAAATAAATCCATGTTTAATTTACTGCACTGTTTACATTTTATTTCAATCTCAATGCCTGTCTACGACTTTAAAAAGAGAAGTGTTTACATATCTGTTCGAAGGATCATTAAAGAGGGATCACTTGTCTTTTCTGTACTGGATTTGAATGCTTTTAGCTACATTTAGCATGGCTGTTCTTTTCTGAGTTTTTAAAGTTTTTCTTTTTATTTTTGAAATTAAATAAGTAGCATATCCATTGGCTACATTGAAACCTCAAAGATTTGACCGCCTTTACAAGAAAGAAAACGCATTTCTTCAAATTAGTATGCATAAAAATAAAACAGGAAGGGAGCATTTGAGCCTCGGGGTCTATGACACTGACTTCTGACATCCCTACTTAAGTTCAGATGAGACATTTACATATCACTACTTGTCTCTTTCCAGTCACTTCCCAGAACCTCTCCAATGTCTGTTCTCAAATAAAAGTTGAAAATGCACCAAAACGTAGGTAGGGAAAAAAAGAACATTCTATGAGTTAAAAGCATAGCAGACTGTGCTTGATGTGGATGAAAAAAAAACGTGACTGATCATGCGGATAATTTTATAATACTGTGAAATTTCATATTTTTTGCTGAACCCCCTGACTCTTTCAAGAATGTGTGTTTTTGTGTGTTGCTGTGTGTATGTTCACATATTCCCAAAATAGCCGAGTGTGAAAGATTCATTGGACTGGAAGTGGAACAGAGGTGTAGGTGAGATATCTAGTTTGTTGTTGAGAGATCAGAATGCAAGCTGAGTGTGTATGTGTGAAGACAGGGATGCCAGTTAGGCCCAACCCTCCGGTCCATGTGTAACAGCAGCCCAGATGTTCTTCCAGCCGGCATCAGTTCTTCCTGTGGCGTCAAGGACATGATGCAGAGCTCGTCTTTACTCTCAGTTCTCTGGGTTCAATCTTGTTTGTGTTTGGTGAAACCAGACAGTCTATCCCAGCGAGAAGACACACCACAGCAGTGTTACCTCCATCCTAAAGCAAAGGACCATGGGAGGACCAGAGGAAACTTGCCATCAGCAGGAGTAAAAGGTAAGCTGCCTTGGAGTTGCGTACATTTCCAATGGCTGTGTGTGTAAACAAAAGGTGCAGAGATGAATTTATATGTGAAGTCAGAGTTCTCACAGCAGTCTATGAGCAGAGATACACAAAGGAACATTTGGGGTAACTGATAGGTAACTTTGCCTCATGATTACCATTTTCACCACATAAGCACAAGTTGTTGTCTGTTACTGAGAGAACTACTCATCCACTTGAACCAGAAAAAATTGGTTTCGAGTGTTTGGGATGTTATTGTCGGTTACGCTGACGTACAGCAGTAATCACGTATTAATAATTATTTCTAAAGGGATAAAACTACTTGATTAATCAATAGAATCAGGTTGACATCATGTGTGCTGCATTTTGTTTTGGTAACTGTAGAATCTTAATGCATCCTTCATATTTCACAATATTAACATTTCATCAAAACTTGTTAGAAATACACAAGTACCACTTTAATGGTCTACTGTACAATCTATGTCTTGTCTTTGCAGAAGTGGATCTACTGCAGGTTATGGACATGCGAACGGCGGCTCATTACAATGTGTCAGCAACAGAGGATGGCCAAGGATGTCCAGCATATCAGATAGGACAATATGCCACGCTTGTCCTACCAACAGCTAAAGTATTTGGGCCTCTGTAAGTAATAACAATTAGGTTCAACGGTGGATTGAAGGAACCAAATAATACAGACCACACCACTGAGTTCATACGAGAAAATACTTCAACAAGACCAGTACAGTCCCATTTAAACACTTTATTCTCTTAGTTTGTTTTTGTTTTACATTTAGATACATTTGTGGAAAAACACCCTCATCGCAAGTGTTGACCGTCGTCCACTACAGAAATACTGACCAGTTTAAAGCACGTTTTACAACAAAAGAATCATTTTTCTTCTTCAGAGAGTCGACAAGGTCACACATGACCACACTGACTTTGTTTACTTAGGTGGATTCTCTTTCCATGATCTGTAGGTTGAAAGGATTTAACTCAAGGCTTTGGTGTTAAACTTGACCTTGAATGTTAACGCACAGTGTGCTAAAGCCGTCTGAATCTGTCAGCTTTGTGATACAGTTTACATTCACTTGTGAAGCGGCTCTCTGTGAGGACGTTCTCTCTGTGACGCCACAGCCGGGTTTAAAACCTACACCTTCCTGTATGCACATTTCACAACTATCCACATCCAGTGAACGATTCGGTTAAAATGAATGTGAGTCCTTGTGATGCATGTATGACTGTGTGTTTGAGCGAGTGTGTGTGGGAGACTCCTCTGTATATGTACATTCATTTGTGAATGTGCTAACGTTTACATGACAGGTTTCCAGATGAGCTGAGTGTGCTGATGCATCTGCGTCTGGGTCAGCGCTGGTCAGAGGAAAGGAGGCTATTGGTTATTTTAGGGCAGGAGGGGGAGGAGCTTTTCCAGCTGAGGGTGGGGCCACAACTCATCACTGTCATCAGTGTTTGGGAACAACACTATGAGTGAGAAAACACGACAACACACACACACACAAACACACACTATATATATAGCATAAAATGAAGGGAAATCATTCAACTAGGCCCTTAAAACTTATTAAATCAATTAACTTCCTACTAAGAGTAATTGGGTCCTACAGTAACACGACACTTTCTGCCAAAAATCTCATCAAAACAGTGTTGGTCATTTCAACAGAGATTCCTGTCTATTCTGCTATATCTAAACTTTTTCTACTGATTTGATTCGGCAAAAAAAAAAGGAGGATACATTTGAATCAAAATTTGTTGATAGTTGTTTGGCTGTTTGTTTATTTTGCCAGGCAACTTTGACTTACATCCCATTAAACCATATAGACATAAAGTCCCAAAAAACAGATTAAGGGAGTTTTTGAGTGTAACAAGTAATAACAAATAGTAACTAAAGGGTTTTTTTATCTTAACCTTGGTCACGCATATTTGATCATTATTATTCATGATTTAAAGAGATACTGAACACTGGAAACCTTTTTTTTTTTTTAACGGTTTAAAAGAAGCATTGTTTTTTTTAATCATTATTAATGTAACATTAATATCTCCTATAGGTAAATAGTAGGCATTACAGTGACATTTTGAAGGTTTGCTCAGGGATACCAAAGAGTGCAGGGAAATCAAACGTCCTTTGTCTTTGAGTTGTATTGGCAAGAAATATATGATTAGATTAGAAACTGCTAGACCCAAAATGCCTTAATAAACCCGAAGAGCAGCACATTAGCTGGTTTTAAGGTTACTTTGTTTAAAATCTGAGAGTCGTTATTACCATCAAGTTATTCTTGTGCTGCATGTTTTTGTCTGGACCACAACAACAGGGCCAGTCCAACAGAGGAAAATCCCCATCACTGACGGAATCACTGAGTGCTGATGTTACACCATTGGCTGTTGATCTTTCAACATGGCACAAACAGTTTTTATTGCGTCATCAGAGGGACATTTACAGACAGTGTTGCCAACTCACAAACTTCTCACACCCCTTTAGCGAGTTTTCCTCACAAAAGCACCTCGCAACAAATCTAGCAAGTGAATGAGGTTCTAACTTTCTCTCGGAGTGATCACTTTACAAGTAAATAAAGCCGAAATCACAGCGCAGCCGTTGTCTTTGACTTATCTGTGGTTACTCATGGTGAGTTTGTCTGACAATGTCGCGGTTATAAAATCTAGATTTTAGCAGTGCAGAGCAGCAGCTTTTGAAATGGCTTTGAGGTGACTTCTGGTTAACAACTAGTCTTGATAGGCCACATTTTAGTCACTATTTCATACTCGAGAGGGAAACAGGTAGGGCTGCTCAGCCATTGTGTTCTAGTGTTATTGTTTGTAGAAAAATAAAACAGGCCCAGGAAAAACTGGTGCAATTTCAGTTGTTTTCACAGTTTAAATTCTACACATACCTGCTTTAAGCTAGACCAAAGATATAACAGAAATATTACCAATATTTGAAATATCAAATTGTTGGTCATTTTTTCCAATATGTGACAGTAATATTATCCCTTGTCTGTCTGACAGGTTTCCTGCTCATCCTCTATGGGATGGACTGTGGCACAGCCTCTCCCTTTCCATCTCTCTGTCGAGACTGAAGTTGTACCTGGACTGCTGTCTGCAGGAGAGCACCCCTTGGCGTCACAGCTTGGGACCACATATCGACACTTTGGGCCTGACGCTGCTCGGTGGAGCTTCAAGTCCTCACCATACACCCTTTACCGTAAGCCCCAGCCTTGCCCGACACAACCCTCCTCCGGCAGCAGCCCCTCACTCTTCTGATCCTCATGTCACATTCCTCACCTGGGCCACAGTCCACCCCTCCTGACCCTGGACAACAGAGATGGAGGACGGAGGGCTGCATGTGAAGTTCAATGGCAAATTAAGCAGAACGTAGTAACTTGGTGGAAAATAAACCACATTTGATGTCATCATTTGATTAATATGTTATTAAGAATGACGTCTATTATAGTAGGAGATCAACCTCTTAAAATATTCAGTATATGAGGATCTTCATTATCAATATAATAAATTCCTCTCTGAGCATTTGTGAAAAACTTTTTGGAGGAAGCAGGAAATCGAGTACACGTTACTTAAATGTACTTGTAACCCCTGAACTGATAAATCTGTGAATTTGGGTCTTTTATGTGGATTTAATGGCGATGAAAGGGTTTCTAAAAAAAGTCTCATTGCTCTTCCAAGGCCCACATCAGTGGCAGTTGTGTTTTCTATAAAATCTCACCTTCACTGTCCATCTGCCCTGAACTGCTTTAAGAGTCTGGGCCACAAGAAAAGCAGAGAACTTACACCTGCTGTATAGCATCAGGCCCAGGAGGCAACACACCCCAGTGTCTATTGTTTTTCACACCGTGAGAAATTTGCTGCTGCTTTAGAGGTGGACGCTGATCTGTCTGGCATCGTGATGACATAGGAAGCTGAGGGATATGTGCAGTATACAGTATATTTGTGTGGGTGTGTTTATGTGCTGTCACAATATGTGTGTTTGTATAAGACTCTGGATGTCTGGCTTGCTCTGTTGAGATCATTGTCTCTCAGCTGTAAAACGTGTGGTCAGCCTGTGCTGGACTCAGTCCTCCAGGGAGGGGTGTGTGTGGGTTTTCAAGTGCAGCCCCTGGAGGAGCGGGTGAGGCAAGTCGGAGCTTTGATTTACAGACACTATCGTGACAGTCAGAGAAGTCCAGAGGTTGTCTTTATCAGAAGCCATGCGGGCTGCTGTCGTGGTGGTGGTGCTGCTGCTGAGCTGCGTAAGTCCGTTTCTATCATTTGTCTCTGTTGAAATGTTGCCGATGGATTCAGGGTAAAAATGCTGGAGCTTATTGACAAGTTGTGGAAGAACTTAAAGAATTGTGTCTCTTCACATTTTGATATTTTTGTCTATATAAGTTAAGAAAAGAAAAGATAGGGCTCTGAAAAGACTGCTGCACATGTCATTATTAGGAAAAAAAATTCTGCAGACTTCTTCAAGAATTTCAGACCTTGTTTAGATTTTAAGATATTGTTTCAGAGCCTTTAATGATATCTGGATAATTTAAAAAAAAGTTTTCTTTTTGGTATTTTGAATCCTAACTCTTACCCTTTTAGAATATAATTTATAGAGTAAAAAGGCTGAATGCAAACAACACACTGAATGCAAAATCATACTTTACTCTGTTACGTTCAACCAGCTTTTCTTATTCAGTAATCCTTGCAATTAAAGTGGTTTTCTGAAAAATGCATGAATTACTACTGGCTTTGCACCAGTTCCTTACTATTTTTTTTTGTTTGTTTGTTTGTTTGTTTGTTTGTTATTTTTTGTCGTTTTTTTTAATGGTGTATCCGGTAGCTCAAATATTTCTGCATCAGGTCTGGGGGGGGGGTTCTTACATGTAGATGTGAGAGGATGAAAGAGACAGGGGAAAGTTTTCACTTAAGCGCGTAAACCTCATAAAATGACGTGGCAAAAATATGTCACCTTCTCTGTCACTGTTGTATAATGCGTTGCGCCAAAATGGCGACCCTGCAGAAGGAATTATAGTTAGGTTCATAAAAATTTGGACAGTGACAGATATTTTGTAATTTTGCCCCTGTGTGGCTAAACAATGAATTTGAAATGAAAGAATTAAGATGTGCCTGAATTGTCAATTTACATCTTTATTTCAAGCGGCTTCTCAAAAATATTGGGTTAACCATTTAGGTATTACAGCCATTTTTATAAGTAATCCATAATTTTTTGAGGCTCATAAGTAATTCGTCAAACTAACATGATTATATTTGTAAGGATTAGTTTTTAAGAATTTGATGAAAATGCCTGAAGTCTGGAATCCATGGACATCACCTAATCCTGAGGTTCCTCCCTTGAGATGCTTCGCCAGGCCTTTACTGCAACCACCTCCAGTTGCAGCTTGTATGTTGACTTTTCTGCCCTCAGTTTTGTCTTCAGTGAGGGAAAAACATGCTCAGTTGGGTTGAGGTCAGGCGACAGACTTGGCCATTGAAGAATATTCTTTTCTTTGCCTTGAGAAGCTCTTGTGTTGCTTCTGCAGTATGTTTTTGGTCATTATCCATCTTTACTGTGAAGCAGCGTCCTGACAGTTTTGCAGCATTTGGTTGAATCACGTACTATAGCTCCATACACCTCAGAGTTCATCCTGCTGCTTCTATCAGCAGTCTCATCATCAATAAACACCAGTGACCCAGTTTCACTGGCAGCCGTACATGTCCAGGCCATAACACTGCATCCGCCATGTTTGACAGATGATGTGGTGGCTTTGGATCATGAGCTGTTCCTTTCCTTCTCCACACTCTTCTTCATTCTGGCACAAGTTATTTGCATTTTCATCTTATAAAAGAATCTTGTTCCAGAACTGTGCAGGCTTATTTAGATGTTTTCTGGCAAAATCTAATTTGGTCTTTCTGTTCTTAAGTGTTACCAGTGGTTTGCACCTCATCGTAAACCCTCTGTATTTACATTCACGAAGGCATCTCTTGATTATAATCTTTGACAATGATACATCCACTACTAAGATAGTTTTCTTGACCTGACTAGATGTTGTGAAGCATTTATCCTCACCAAGGAAAGAATTCTATGATCATCCACTTTAGTTGTCTTCCCTGGAAGCACAGGTGAGCTCAGTGTTGCTGAGCTCACCTGTACATTCCTTCTTTTTAATAATTTACCAAATTGTTAATTTAGCCTCTCCTAAAGTTTCCGCCATCTGTCTGACAGGTTTGTTTTGTTTTTTTAACCAAATTATTGCCTCCTTCATTTGGAACTACACCACTTTCGACCACATATCAAAAGTTCCCCCAAAACATGTACCAAATCAACTCCAGACCTTTTATATGCTTCATTTGTCATAAAATAATGCAAGAACAGGCCCCACCTGGTAATGACAATGATCAATTGTCGATTGTCCCATTACTTTTGAGCCCCTGAAAATTGGGAACCATGATGAAAAATTGCTTGAAATACTAAACAGTCGATGTGATATTTTTGTCAAACACCTTCAACTAAAGCTGAAAGTCTATACACCAGTCACGTCCTGATTTGTTCGTGTCAGATCAGTTGTGGTGATGCGCCGAGGCAAAATTACAAAAATTATGTCTCTGTCCAAAGATTTTTGAACTAAATTCTATCGAACCATAGCTACTCTTGGGTTTGTCTAGCTGTAGCTGATAGGTAAAACAAACATCTCTTAAACCAGTGATTCAGGTATTTACAAATGGATCGACACACTTGTCCAAGCGTACTCAGTGCAACATGTTGACTCTTGACTGTTATGACAGATTTATACATCATGCTTCATATCTGTATTTCTCCTCATATCGACTGAGGCCTAGTCATTGAACATCTTGAACAATTTAGCTACTAGCAAAGCCGATGACTAAACATTAATTAGAACATTTTTTACTTTTTTTACAAGTAAAAGAAGAGAAAAGTCTATATACACAACTATCCCTTCATTTCTTCTCTCCACCTTTTTTCACCAATTTCTCTGGATGAAACTAAAAAATGGTGGTAGTATGTGAGCACATTAAGACCAGTGAGAGTGGAGGATCAGCAAAAATATCCCTTATTCATTCTTCAAGCTCTTGTTTATGGTAGTTGAAATTTAAATGTATGTATGACAGTTGTATAGCTTTAAAAGTTCACCATAACTTCATAGAAACATTATGCAAGCTTTACATCCCCTGTGTAAGATCTGAATATTTCTAACTGTGGTGCCCCCAAGTGGTAATATCAAAAAAGATACTAGCAGAGTGCAATACACACTGACAGTTGTCATAAAAATAAGGTTCACTGAAGATACAAGCCAAGGTTTGGAATGAAATCCCAGTTACCTCCTGCATTTGTGTGTTTGTGTTGTGTTCAGGGCTCCATCCAGCAGATGATCTTTGTCTTGGGAGATCCCACAGCAGCCGAGCAGCACTGTCAAGATTACAACAGCACGTGCTCAGCTCAGACAGACACACAGGTACAAACAACTCACTACTGTCAGGTGCAGAACACTGGTCTAAGCTTTAGGGTTTTACTCTCAAAGTTCGTGTCCTGATCACATCTATTTTGTTGGTCTTTTTCTCTAATATTGTAAACATTACAATCAGACATTTCCATCACACATAAACCATCATTCAGACAATTTAATTAGCAGTTTGCTTTTTACTTTTTAATTTATTTTACATGTTAGTGTGAATGTGTAGTCCTTCATCATTTTTATCCACAGCACTCTGCTGGTTATGGCATTTCTGCTAGCAACATTCCTGTCTATCTGGAAGTCCCACAGCATCCCAGAGAGGTTTAGCATGATCAAAGTATGTTTTGCTTTGGACATTTTTCATGTGACATCTGAGTGTTTATATTTCTCAACATAAATCCCATCTTATGTTGTCTTGTCTTAAGAGAGAACATTATTGAACTATAACTTCTACTTTAGAAGTTGGAGGTATTGTCTTCATTACCTCAGCTAAGAATATTGTGTTTTCACCTGTGTCTGTTGGTTTGTTTTTTGGTTTATTTGTCAACAGGATTTACACTAAAAGTACTGAACTGATTTGCACTGAACTTAGTGCAGGGATGGTGCATGGACCACAGGAGAACCATTTAAATATTGGTGCACATCTGGATATTCACTATGAATTTGGAAGTTTTTGTCTCTGAAGTCTGATGCATGTTTTTTGACATTAGCCTTGGCAGAGGTCTGAACTCTACTGAGTTCCATTCTACTTTGAATTGTGTCGTTTGGTGATTAATTGTAGCTGTTGTTTTATTAATTTACTTTATGATCTAGAATGGATTAATCCATTATTGTTTTATTGCTATACTAAAATGTGACTGAGGTTTTTGGTGATTACAAAACAGTGCAGAATTTACTGATGAGGCTTGAAAGCACATCCTGTCCTTAGAGTTCTTTTATTCTCACTAAAGACTAAAAAATGGAGAATTCAACATCTGAGTACTCATTGATGGTACAGCATAACCTTTCTCCTTATTTAAACCTTTCCCAGGAGATTGGAGCTATAGATGAAGTGACCACTCAGCCTGGCATTAGAGTATCATCCAGACCAGAAAATACTCCTCAAGACACACCTCTGCAGGCCAGTCTCACTGAGATGACACCAAGAATGGATACAGTGAGCAGCACTTCCCCACTGAAGTCACACGCTGCTCCAGACACAGAGGACACAGACACCAAAGCTGTAGTGAAAACCCAGACTGGCATGGAGACCCAGACTACAGGCTCAGCCAACAGAGAAAAAAACAAACCTAAGACTGTGAGAAAGGAAATAGTTCAGGATGGAGCTACGGAACCACAGCCTCTCTCTCTTATTCAAAATGAGCAGAATTCTAGTTCACGCCCGGACATACCAGGGACAATAGTACAGAGTATTACAGTTAGGGCTCCTTTTGTGCACACACTTCAAACTGCTCAGCCATCTGGTGCAGCCAAGGAGGGGACCACAAGTAATGACACATCAGTCTCAGAAAGTGTTGAGATGCCTATTTCAAGCCCAAACATGCAACCTGAGAACCCCACAGCTCCAGGTGTCACATCAGGATCTACAGGGGGATATGCAGAGACCACAAGTACAGAAGGAACTTTCTCTAATGGGCAAGAGGTCCCTGTGTTTGCTTCAAATTCCACTCCTGTTTCAGGCTCCACCACAGAATCAGGGTTCGTTGCTTCAAGTGTGCACCCTTCATCTGAAGAAAAAGCAAGACAGGAGACATCACCAACAATGGCTACAGCTCAAGTTTCAGGAGTCAGCAGTCCCTCTCTTAAAGTCTATGGAGAAACAGAGGAAGACACATCACTGGAGAGAGCAGCGACAGAGGACGTTGCTGCACCTCTGATGGATCTAACCCCAAATGTGACGAGTTTAACTCCAACACTACAAAGCAGAGAGGCACTAAGTAGCAGAGACACCTTGACTGAGATGGCTAATGCTTCGGCAAGAGAGGTTAAAGAAATAAAAGAAACTGAAGATAGGTTGGAAAGTGTTTCACCCAAAACACAAACGTCAACACAACAACTACTTCCAAGTGGATTAGAGGGAAGTGGCAGAGTGACAGATGAAGATGAGATAGAATTAGGGCTAGAGGAGAAAGTGGAAAGAGACTCAGGGATGGAAAAAGGAAATATTGATAATGACATTGACATCCTCAATAATCAGTCTTCATTTGATTGGACCTCCCAGTTCAGCAAAGAAGACTCCAAAGTCCAATCAGAGACGGAATCTCTGCAACAGACTGTTAAAGCAACCAATAAGCTGCCTAATTACACAGTCAGACATCATGGGGCAGGACTAAGACCTGGGATCAGAGGTCAAAGGGTAATACATTGTTTACATTTAGCAATATCTATGTAAATGTTCATTATCAATAATCAAACCTAGATGTCACATTTGAAGTGTTCCTGTGTCATTATAGGTCTTGGCAGACTTCAAACATCAGGTTTATTCACAGTGGTATTGAGGACACAGTGTTAATGATGTCATGATGTCCATAGGAAATTTAATTCACATTTGTTTGATATTCTAATCTGATTTTCTGTCGTGACCTTGGATGAAATTGAGTTTGCATGGAGCTGCTTTGATGACTGAGATGGCAACATACCTGTGTCAATTTTGGCAGCTGGTAAAGCCATGCAAGTGTGTGTGTGTCTGTGCGGGCGAGCGTGCATGTGCGTGTGTGTGTGTGTGTGTGTGTGTGTGTGTGTGTGTGTGTGTGCATGTGTGTGTGTGTGTGTGTGTGTGTGTGTGTGTGTGTGTGTGTGTGTGTGTGTGTGTGTGTGTCAAACACACACACACTGTGGTAAATCCTCAATGAAATGCTCCCTCCTCTGGCTAACCTGTGGTACTGTAACCAGTAGATTAGATAGACCAGAAATCAGATACAATAACCTTCTGTCGAGGGGATAATGTTAAACATTTTGAAATGTTTTTAACTTATTTTTTTTTTTTATCTGGCTTTAATCAGTAATTCATAATGGATTACTGTACATTATTTTTTGACAAGTTCTGGAAAACATTCAGAAATTTTTTTTCTGCCTCACTCCATCTTTCTTCAGGGATTGCAGGGTCCACCAGGGCTATCAGGACCAGCAGGACCTAAAGGAGACAAAGTATGTGTTAAATTAAAACTCCATGGAGAATTTATTTATTTATTTTGTATTAACATTTAATCAAATGGCTCTGCCCCTGTATACAGTTTGTACCTGCTTTTAGCATCTTTTTTGAGCTTTTTGTTTTCGCTTACAGACAGCTGTCAGTTTTACATAGGCTACATTACTGAGTCTTACTGCTTTCACCAAAACCCAAATTCTGTGAGCAGCAGACCAGTTAAAAGGCAGCTAGCTTCTAAATCTGCTAAATATCCAAACATTTTTCTTAGAAATTGGTTAACTAAATTACAGATAAGATAAAGGTGAAAATCAAACTTACATATGTCAGGTGGGCAATAAGGAATATAATATAAAAGGGTTTTCTAATATTACGCTTTGTCTAATAGATGTGTTGGCAAATTTGCAGCTGTTGGTAAGGCAATTGTTTGCAAACAGGTTAGTCATTAGAGGCTGCAATTTAGAGCAGGGCCAGTAAAACCGGTACCACCTCAGATTTACAAGCAGCTGTGCGCCAAGTTCAATAGGAATTGTCTGATCAAATGAGTTAAACTTCTCCTAAACTACAGCTCAACCCAATTATTGTCTTGTGTTGTATGGTTAGAGGTAGCCTACATCATCTTCCACATTATTTTTGCCATTTCTAGACACCTTTCCCTTGTATTTCTCACAAACACCAATTATTGTTCATAGTCTATGCATTTAATACACATTCACATTATACCCTTAAGTCTCCAAATTATAAAACGCTAAACATAACATTAATCCTGTCTCTGCACAACCCAATGACTGATATCCAGTATCACTAATCAATAAAATACATGAGCCTACATAAAAATGTGAAAGCGTCTAATGGTCCTTGTGTCTCACCGGTCTGCTTTAATCAAATCAAACAAAACCACAGGGCCTGTTTTGATGTAAATTACTTGTTACAGTTCACCAGCTAATTGATGTTTAATGTAACCTGGGCTCTTCGCTCCATCAGATAATAATTAACACCCCGACCACCCATTTAATCTCAGATGCAATGACTTTTGGTGTCATGTGAGTAGAGCAGGGCAGAGCAAACTTGTTTAGACAACACCTACAGTTTAAAGCAGTGGTTCTGAGCACACAACAGCTGGGTTTAAGAGATTTCAAACTTAAGCTCTGCTAAATAACACAGCAACAGCGCCAAGAACTGGATTTACAGTTTTTTGTGTATGTCAAGGCTGTTTTTGTTAGACTCTTGTGGAGTTCTTCTTGAAACAGGGCTCAGTGCATCTTTGTCTAATTGACGATGAAAGTTTCTTATTTTTGGTAGCGCAGATAAAAACTGTAGAAAATGTAAACCACGCTCTGTTTTCCGCATCAAATTCTTATTTCTTGTCCTCTCAGGGCTATCAAGGTGTTATGGGTAGGACTGGGCGGACAGGATACAGAGGCCCCATTGGTCCTCCTGGAATGCCTGCCATTGTTGTATTTAAAACCTCTGAGGAAGAGTGGGAGGCTTTCAAGGTAAACTGCTGTTGTGGCTGTACATCCTTTTGAGACATTTGTTGATGTCTTGAACCTTTGCAAAACATGACATGTATTAACATTTCTCTTTTTGCGGGAATTCATTGTTATAAATGTTGGACAACAATTGCTTTTTTACCATATATTTGATTGTTAAGATTTGATATCCTAAAAACCAGAGACAAGTGCTATAACATCAATCTTGCTAATTTGCCAGTTTACATATTTACATACTTTATGACATAGTAACTTGTTTTATATCATATAATTACATATCTAGTGCTTGAGTTATTGTTTTTCAAATTGTGCTATTGTCACTACAAATCTGTTTATCGTGTATTAATCTCATTTTTATTTCCAATATTTCCAATGTGTGAAAGGTTGGTAATATAGTAGAATATATAAACGAGAGCTCAGAAGCCCATGGACTGCTTATCTTTAAATTTAAATTTTTGCCTTTCAAACAACTTTTAAACTTGTTACTTCATAGATTTTATGTGCATTATCTCCAGTCTAATATTATTCATCCCACTCCTATCACCTGTTTAAAAGTGACATAGTTTAGGATTATCAGTAACTCAACCAACTGCTAGAACCATTAATGTATTGATTTTGTGAAATAAGAAATGTGATGGAAACTATTACATCAATAATCAAGTGTGGCAACACATCCCATTTATTATATTCTGTCTAGTTCATTAACCATTAGCGTTATCATCCAGCAAATTAAGTTATGCTAACACTGCTGAGCCTCCTGGTGAAAGCTAGACGAACAGCGATTGATGACGATGGCTAGCTGGGTTAGTTATAACAATAGTCATCTATACAACCAAAAAACTATAGCCTAACATGGGCCAGGCCTTTTTCCTGACTTTGCTTTAGTGTTGTGCCAGCACTTGAGAGTCAGATATAGTCTATAGTCTGAGATATAGTTTATAGTCAAACTATAATAACAGAGAAACTTCAGTCACCTCATCTATCAAATAGATGCTGGTCGAACTCATTCAGTCTCATTAATATCACATCATTGTTTGGGCAGATGCCCAGGATTCCCATTCATGCCTATCTAAAGAGTGTGAGAATGCACACAAGCACAAGCAACTGAATGCTGACTTCATTTAACAGCCTTTGCTGTCCTTGGTAGCAGGGTTTTTGGGTTTTTTTAATGTTATATAAACTACCTTCAAGGATCCCTTCTGATATTTTCTGTGCTGTTTTGCAGAAGGAAAAAATCTACAAAAAGTTGGTGTCCTCCTGGCCAGTAGGTGTTTGTTTAAAAACATAAATGCACATGAATCCTTTTTTCCTAACGCAGGCATTTCTTAGGTGACATTTCCTTTAATCATTATTGTTTTGTTGTCATATCATGTCTCTGAGACAAGCCATTTGAAATCCAGGTAGTCAAAATTCTGCACGGTTGTTGTATTTCATGTAACTGCAACAACATACATGTACTCATTACATACATTATTACTTTATATACAGTCTGTGTACAAATACTAGTATACTAATATACTGTCTAGTTAATATGCATATCGGCACGTGTACACCATGAAGACATGTTGTGAGTGATGCATAACGCGTTGTGTGTTTTCATCTTGAGAAAATTAAAGGCCCTCACGGACCTCCTGGACCTCTTGGAGATGATGGACCAATTGTACGTAGAAAAAAAGTGTTATCCATTACTTATGAATGCAAATTTGAAACTGCATTCTAGGGATATATTTTATCACACCATGACAATACCAAATATTAATAGATTTGTGAAAGGACTCCATTGGCTGATCTTGTATTCTAGGGGATACCTGGAGTTACTGGGAAGGAAGGACCAAAAGGAGTTCAAGGGAAAATCGTAAGTATCTACCTTACTTTTACATTTGGGGCGGACAAGGTGGTTGCTATGGTTTTGCAAGGTGGCTGCAAGGTAGTTTCTAGGGTGTTATAAGTGGTTGCTGAGTTCTTGCAAGATAGGGTGTATCAAGGCAGTAATGTATTAGGTAGCTGCTACATTGAGCTGGATGGAGGCTAGGGGGTTTTTCGGTGGTTGAATTAGTTGCTGGAGTATTGCTAGGATATATTAGGTTGAAATTAGGGGAATTGTGGATGGTAGCCAAGGTGTACTTACTGGTTGTGTGGGTTTACAATGGTAGTGAATGTGCACAAAAAAGTGTATGAAAATGAGAAAATAATGCCCCTAAATGCAGTATTAACAAGTATATTATGTTGCAAACTAACAATTCAACAAATGAAATGCAGTTGAACAGAATACAGCACAATACAATTACTACACAATACAATTCATTATCAAGACTCATGATAAGAGGAAGAAAAATTATTAATGATTTATATGTTTTTCTGCAATGAAAGTTCTCTTGACACCAGGCAAACTGCATTACATGTTGTGTTGTACTTCAGGGCAGCCCTGGACAACAGGGTCTGCCCGGTCCCCAGGGCCGACCTGGAAGAGATGGGACCCCAGGAAAGGATGCTGACCCAGGACTTCCCGGCCTACCTGGAGAACTGGTAAATCCATTTAGAGACATGTTAAAGATGTGTATTTTTGTAGTTATATATATAATTGCCATTCATGAATAAATTCACTTTGTGCTTATCCCTATAGGGTCCCAAAGGCTACAGAGGAGAGAAGGGCAGTAAAGGGGAGCTGGGTGAGTGGGTAAGAGTGGCCTGGACTTCTAATGTTATGGGGATTTAAATGATTGAGGCCCAAGTATATGTGTTTATCTATCTATTTCTCTGTTTAAATGTCCGGTATTGATGCATTCAACTTTTTTTTTTTTTTGCAGCTACTTCACACTCATTATATGTATGTGCTGATCAAGTCCCGTTTTTTCTCCCGTTAGGGCTATCGAGGAGAGCCCGGACCACAAGGAGAGAGAGGACAAAAAGGAGGCAAGGTCAGATTCAGGATCCATCACAAACACTCTATTTCAGGAGTCTATTTCAGGAGTAGAGTGATGAAATCTTTGATTGAAATTTCTGTAACTCACAGGGAAATAAAGGAGTCAGAGGCCCCGTAGGGCTCCCTGGCTACATTGTAAGTACAGATGAATGCACTATTTAATGATGGCCCCTTTGGTGGCTATATCATTATTAAGTCATTATAAATAAATAAATTAAATAAATTAGAACTTCTTTTTTTTATTGAAATTGATTACTTTCGTTAATTTTGATGGTTTTTGAAGTAGTCACTAAAATTATTCACTTAAATGAGTACGGTTATAAAGCAACATCTGAACTGTCCTGCGCTTACAGGGAATGGCCGGAGCCAGGGGTCCCACTGGTTTTCCTGGACCATCAGGAACTCTGGTTAGTGCCGGGAAGCTGACTGGATAAAAATTACTCATAGCTCTTTGAATAACAATAACTATGTAAATATTCTACGCCTTGATCAAAGCCATTGTTGCTTTTTATATTCACATATATTCAGGGACAGATTGGAAGTCCAGGCTTTAGTGGACCACCAGGCCCACCTGTAAGTTACATAAATTAGTACAATACCACAGAGACATCGTACTAGAGCAAATAACTATTCTGGATTAAACAATGAGCTGCTATTAAAGTATGAAGAGCATCTATTAATTTGTCTTGTCCTCAGGGCAAAATGGGCCCCGGGGGACTAAAAGGTGTGTTAGGAGTCAAAGGACCTCCAGTAAGTAAACAGCTAGTCAATCAAGTTGTAATCCAAAATGATTTATAACATCATATATATAAAACAATGTTCATGCCATCAGGGTCATCAAGGTGAACTGGGCATCAGAGGAGCAGCTGGACAACAGGTATACTTACAGATGCACTCTTTCTCACAAAGATTGAATAATGATAAGCCTGCAACATTTTTGCACCTAATAAATGTCTAACCTGTATGTATATGCATTGCTTCAGGGAGAGCCAGGTCCAGATGGAACAGTTGGATTTCCCGGTGTCCGTGGCCCTCAGGTATAGCAAGACCATTTGGTCAAATTCAGAAATAGAGTCACTGTGTAAATGTAGTTTGACTTGCATTTACAGTAACTGGGGATATGACTTGGGTCCTGTGCAGGCTATGACCATGTGACAAGAAGTCATAAAGTTATGCATTTAAAAAAGCTTCTTCTTTATGAGGAGAAAGCTATCATTTAGTTGAGTAGGAGGTTACCTTGTTGTTTGATTGTGACCCATCTATAAAGTGCTCTACTTTCATGGAAACATTTAAAAAAAATAGATCGATGAAAAAATGTGGATGTCTCTCCAGTATTCATTCTTCCAACATAAATACATCAGTCATACTGAACAGATTTATCACATGATGAAAATACATTTTGATTTTAAAAAAACAACATGAATATATTTTTCTCTCAGGGAAACCCAGGACCAGGTGGGCCTCTGGGTCCTAAAGGGGACCTTGTGAGTACACTTTAAGAAAAAATGGGAATAAAAATCATAATGCAGCATTGGATTGTAGTTATAGTTTTTGGGTTACTCTGTCATCTGCTATCTGTGTGTTTCACCAGGGCAATCCAGGAGATCAAGGAGAAATAGGAGAACCAGGACCACCTGGACTTAATGTAAGACAATGAGGCCAAAGCCTCTGAAAAGGCAAAATTTATTACAAGAAAAGATATGAACTCAGATATGCTGTAATGAGTTTATCATGTAGGGATATGAGTTTATGGTTATCCTTCTAATTACAGGGAGCCAATGGGAATCCAGGAAAGCCTGGACCCTCAGGTGATCCCGTAAGATTACTTAAAGCAATTTCAATATTGACTAGGGCTAATACGTTTATAATCTATGAACATATAATCTATAGAAATATTTAATGATCTTAACCATATCATGCCATTATACTGTATATTTGGTTGATAAAGACTGAGCTAAATGTGCAGTTGTTTTCTGTTTGCTTGCTTGCGTGTGTGTATGTGTGTGTGTGTGTGTGTGTGTGTGTGTGTGTGTGTGTGTGTGTGTGTGTGTGTGTGTGTGCGTGCACATGTGTGTATGCGTGTGCACACCTTTTTTCTTCCAGGGGGCTAAAGCCAAACAAGGTGACAAGGGTGAATTAGGGTTTAAGGGTGACCTGGTGAGTTTGATCCTTTCTGTCAATATATTCAGATGACTGCTGATCTGCCAATTGACCAAATACGTGAATCCGTTCAATGGCCTGTTGTGTTTGCATACAGGGGCTTCCAGGGCCTCCAGGTAAACAGGGAATTAAGGGCCATCGAGGTCCATCAGGGTTTGAAGGACTTGTAGGACCAACAGGGCCACCAGGACCTCCTGGACCTAGTGTGAGTGAAAAAAAACTCTATGAACAAAGACATGTCCACTGAAGATGCTCTAGCTGCTGTAATTATCAAATTTTGTGATGTATACACTTTCAATATTGTAGGGGTTTGATGGCATCATGGGGGAGCAAGGGAAGCAGGGAAAAGATGGACCAAAGGTAGGTTTGTTGGAGTCATGTCTAGATTGTTTTTTCTATTCAACGGTATATCTTATGCAGTTGATGATGTACATGTATGTTTTTTAGGGAGATCAGGGCCCAACTGGTATTCAAGGAGTTCCTGGGTCTCGAGGTGACAAGGTGGGTACGCAGATGGATACTCAGTAGGCTAAGTCATGTGAAATAAGGCCAAAATTGATAAAAGACATATTATTTACTCCATGTCAATTGCACCACATTAATTTATCGCTGGCTCATGATAGGAGAGGGAAGAGAGGGAATTGATTTTTTGTTATAATACTCACACTTTGCATCGGAAATTGATCCACCACAGGTGTCAGTCTCTCCGTTTTCAATTGGCAGTGTTTGAGTGCATGCTGTCTTACACTTTGAATTCAATTTTGTATTTATTTCCAGCCAAAAAATATATCCCAATCAATTATGATATTTTTCCTATTGAAGGGTCGAAAAGGTCGAGCAGGATTTTCAGGGTTGCCCGGTCCTCTTGTAAGTATGAGCGAGTGGAGTATGAGTTTATACTATATGCTGATCATTGTGCTAAACCCCTACTAATGATGTGGTTGTGGTTCTGTTTGCAGGGAGAGATGGGAAAATCTGGAGACAGAGGGCATGAAGGAGAACCTGGTATCAAGGTTCCTACGTGGTTACACTTCTTATTCTGTTCTTATGTGTTTTTTCAGTTCATATTCACTTTTTAACATTTGAGATTTAAGGGCTTTGTTGACTCTAACAAGTCTATATGACAATTCATGACAACCAAACTATTAAAGTTCTAATATGAATTTTAATAAGGCACCCTGTTTTAATAAACTGTGTAGGGAAGGCCTGGAGTCCCAGGGGTGACTGGACCTAAAGGCCTGAAGGTGATCACACTTAAGCATTCATACTACACACCAGAGAAAATTATGAGATATCTACCCCCTAGCACCAGCTATAAGACTAATACCTCCAGGATGATACTCTTCTTGTAAGTTTAAGCATTGGCGAATGAATATAATGTAAAGAGAATTTTGGAATTTAAAGGGGCAATATGTAAGTATTTTGATTTAAAACACTGAAAAATCAACAGAATATGAAGAAATAACAGTTTAGACATTATGTCAAAGACATCTATATATTATGTCTATCTATTATGTTCCAGAGATGTCTACTGAAGTTGGCATCCAAACCATCTAGCCCAAACCCGTCCTATCTCATTTACTGCTTTGTACCTCAAGAGGCAATAGTGAACTACTGTTGCGTCCAGTCTGCCCTTGGTCCAACATTAGAGGATGAAGCTGTAGTAACTGTGAATAGGCTATAAACCCGTGTTGCAGCTGTTCTCTCTTGGACACTCCTCGAGCTCAGCTATTGATGCTGCTGCTCTAGCTGCTCTCCCTCTTCCTCGACTCTGCATGGATCATCTTCTAGTCCTTCTACAACTACAACTTCCTTATCTCTGACAGCATGTGAAATTGTCGTTGTCAGTGTAACATTGAACGGAGAAAACAACCTACCAGTCCAGGCAGGTTTCGCAACATGTCAACAAATGTCTTAAACTGAGGTTTGATTTATTCAAGCTAACATTAGCTCAACATGAGGGTTAGTGTTGAAATTTGGGTCCAGTGAGACCAGTCCCAAAACACACTCACAGCAGCCCCAAACAGTCCCCAAACAGGCACACAGAGAAGGCCGGTCAAACTTCATGGATTTCTTTGACAGTCCTCTGGCCCACCTGGGTGTGTCCTGGTATGCCCCAAGGGCCATTACGACAGTGGCACAGAGGGAGGGGAGGGGGGAGGAAGGACCAAAGCGTGCATTTCCTTGTGTGTTACAATAGACACCCCAAGACACTCAACTTTCTGGTAATGTGCTGACCCTATTTGTTTTGGAGTACGAATTCAACAGTTGGCCATTTCTTACACATTGCCCCTTTAATCTGCCATGTATTTCATCCACTCCATCCACAAGAGAAACATTCGATGAAAAAACACTACCAAAAGATCCTCATCAGATTATCTTCTGTGCCATTTCAGGGATTTCAAGGTAATTTTGGAAACAGGGGACAGGATGGAGCTCATGGAGCCCTGGTAAGGCCAAGCAATAACAATAAGTTACCACTCATATAACTTTTTATCTAACTTTGTCCAAGCTAAATACCCATCACCTCATGGACTTCCTAAACCCCATTTTTGAGCAAATTTAGCCTTGGCCTCCAAAGACTACAAGGGCCTCTCTACTAAATTTTGCATAAACTGGACTTATTTTTCCAAATCCATGGAGATTCTGTAAATTCTGTTTATTGTTTTGCTTTTTGCCATGGGATTGTTATTCATGGAAATATGGAAAACATTTTTTAATAAAACCAAAAAATGTTACTAAATACACAGATGAATATATCAAAATTAGCCTAGTGAGCCCACCCCAATATTTCTCTGATAAATTCAAAATGATGTATTCTCTTTGTTAAGATAATGGTCTATATTTCTCAGAAATTACTTTAAAGGAATGACCAAGATATGGGCAGATATGTAATAAACTAATATCAACTTTCAATTAGGGCCCCACTGGTACAAATGGAATGAATGGGGACAATGGAACTCCAGGACCAAAAGTGAGTTTTAACTCTTAATAATAATCAATGAATGAGTAAAATTTCTCACAAATGGATATCTGATACTCAGATTAATATCTTCCACAGGGATTACCTGGAAAAACAGGAGCTCTTGGCCCCCAAGGACATGTAGGAGAGAGTGTGAGTCATATGTCATATTTTGTATCATAGAAAATGACCCCCCCCCCCAACTCCTATTTGATTAGACAAAAGGAAAACACTTTTCTATGTAGACCAAGTAGGAGTAGTTGCAGGGAGGTAAGAGACATTTATTAATGATATACTTACTCTAGACTTTGGCATTGCTCTGCCCTCTAGCACCACCTTTAGGAATCTTGGAGTTGTCTTTGATCAGGACTTGTCCTCTAGCTCCCACATAAAACAAACTAAAAGGACAGTCTTTTTCACCTACGTCATATATTGCAAAAATCAGGCACATTCTCTCTCAAAATGACACAGAAGAACTAGTTCATGGCTTCATTACTTCTAGGCTCAATTATTGCAACTCTCGATTATCAGACTGTCACAATAGATCATCAAATACTCTCCAGCTGATTCAAAACGCTGCTGCGAGAGTATTGGCAAGAACCAGAAAAAGAGATCATATCTCTCCTGTGTTAGTAATATTATTAGCTGTGCTATTAGTCCCATTATTGTGCTATGCTCTCTCTCCTCCCTCATGTCCCCCCTTTGTCTCTCTCTCTCTCTCTCTCTCTCTCTCTCTCTCTTTGAGCCAGGATCTGTTCAACGTTTCTACCTGTTAAAAGAGAGTTTTTGTTGCCGCTGTAGCCAAGTTCTTGCTCATGGAGGAAATGTTTGGTCTCCGTAAATAATAACTATAAAGAGTTTTTTCTAGACCTGCTCTATATGAAAAGTGCCCTGAGATAAAGTCTGATGATGTGGTGCTATATAAAACAAAATGTATTGAGTTGGATTTATTCACACATTCACATAAGTTTTAGTGTTACTATCAAACTCATGTATGCCACTAACTATTTTAAATTACATCAAGATTGAGAGAATGTGGGAGATGCCGGTTCAAGTAAGTTTAGATTTGTTTCAATCAACAGGGTGCAGCTGGCAGCGGAGGAACAAAGGGGACACCAGGAAGGCCAGGACAGGGGGTAAGTTACGCACTATCACCACATGGCTTCTGAGGATCCCGCAGTGCAAACCTTTTAGAGAAAAGATTTAACAAGAAATAGTATAATGTGATTGTGATATTTTAATTATAGTCATAATGATGATGAAATTAAAGGACTGTTGCTTTCCTTTAGGGGGTTAGGGGTAAAGAAGGCCCCAGTGGACTTCCAGGAAGTGAAGGAATAAAGGTATGAGTAATTTCAAAGCGTCAGCCTGATCTGTTTAGTCACTGTTTACACGTTAATCTGTATAGTCATCAGTCAGCATTTCACACTACATCATTCTGTCATACTGGGTACATTTTTCACTCGGTTGCCCACTCGTGATATACATTTTACATTTCAAATTAATGTGCTGTTGACCTTGTTGTGAAGGGTAAGAAAGGTGAGGAAGGACCAAGGGGAAAACAAGGCCCCAAAGTAAGCGAATTTTTATCTGTCATCAACTTCATTGCCACATTTTATACAGTATCAGTGCAAGTTTATACCATTACTTTGTCAATGCCAAAATACAAATCTATTACTATAAGTGCTTAATTGTCTTTTTCTGAGCTCTTTATTTACAGTTGTGTTTTGCTGTCCTTCAGGGTGAAATGGGCATGTCTGGACCACAGGGATACAGAGGACCTCCTGTAAGATGATTTCAGTGATTAATTCCTTACAAACACATATATCCATCCAGACCCTCAATTTCCTCAGTTTGAGTCAAAGATTGTCCTGCGCTGACTCACAAGTCTCTTAATACAAAAAAGGGGTTGACTGTGATTAAAAAAAAAAAAAAATGTTTGTATGGAAATTAGGTTGTATACAATGTATTGTGGCTGATTATGCTTTAAACCTTAGCCTATAAGTTTGGTTTACACAGTAAACCAACCCTTAGGTAGCTTGTCACTGACACTTTGTACGATATGGACTATACAAATAAACCTGACTTTACCTGATATATAACATGATACAAAAAAGTTCATTTTAATTATGTTTTTTTCAGTTTTTATGAGTACATATTTTTGTCCTCGCAGGGTATTCAGGGTAACATTGGACCATGGGGTGAGATTGGGCCCCGTGGCCCTCAAGGTGACCAGGGGCTCCAAGGTCCAGTCGGCCCTCAGGGTGTTACAGGTTACCCAGTAAGTTTAGTTTTATGCTTTTGTTGTCAAATTTGATCTTTAACTTTTGAAGGGTAGGTAAATTTTGTTTGAACAATTGCATTTTGTTGTTTGCTACAAGTGCCCTATTTCACTGTGGGCTAATTTTGTGACCAGCAAAAGAATTAAAGGTCAGGATGTAGGCTAAAGAGTGAAAGCAAACAATATTCAAAGATATAACTGAGCAAAATGATTAGGCGCTGATTTTCTACAGCTAACTCAACTCACACTGCCTATGTTAAGCTTGAGCACCCAGGGGCGTCACAGTGTTTACACTACAATAATCTGGTGCGGGAGGTTCTGCAAGAGCACACTGACTCAGTGGCATGAGTCAGCATGCTAGAGCTTACAGCACGCTACAGCTGACTTCTAACACTAGTTTCTTTTGCGTTTGACTTATCTTTTGGCAAAACAGCAGACCTCTTGTGATAACTGCTGACAGAAGTGTGATATGATGAGCGAACAGAAAGTTTCTTTCGTGCTAGAAATGGGGCAAGAGTTTTCATCCATATTCTTAGTCACCAGACCAGGTCATGTCTGGTGTCACCAGGTCTGGTGTCAGGATGGTGTCATAGATTACATCGGTACTTCAAAACCGTTTGGCTGATCCTGAATCCCACAGATGTTATTAGGATTGGAGGGGCATCATGTTTTTGTCTAGACAAATAAATTGTCCTCTCCATCACTAAAATGCAAAACTGTCTTATAGGACATAAAACAGATTGCCAATTTTGTTTATATTGATTCACAGTTTGTCTTTGTCTTCCAACCTTGAATTCATGTTGTCTAATTTATCATCATAAGAAAATCTGCTTTAAATGTATTTCGGCTACATTTTCACACAGGAATTTGCATAATTCCCTATGCTTCACCAAATGATATAACAGTTAATTAGACTGAAAAGATTACATAAATGAAATAAACCCAGCGCCTTTACGTGTAATCATTTTTTATTATAGTGAAATGCAAGTTTAAATTCTTTCTGTGTTCCTTAGGACACTTTGAGAGTAGATAGTAGGGCAGGAATATGAGGAGAATCGGTCTTTTTTGGGCAATCGTTGCTTTTTCTCTCTATATTTAGGGTAAAGATGGACCCCAAGGCCCACGTGGATCAGCTGGTATCAAAGGAAAAAAGGTTGATTTTCTTCTTCCACTGAGCTCTTTTTTGTCTTTTTAATTGGCCAGTAGCTTAGGATTGGACCTGTCTGTGAAGCTGTTTATTAATTCATTACTTAGTTGTTTCTGTTTTTCTCTACATGTTGTACCTTCAGGGAACAATGGGGGCTTTGGGGCAAGAGGGAGTTGCTGGTCTCGATGGTGAGGAGGTAGATTGATTAGAATGTGTTGCAAACACATTTGATTTTTATTCTTTTTTTTAATTCAACTTAATGCAAAAGCACTAAAACATTAGATTTTTTAAAATCACAGAGGCCTATACTATGTTAGAGGCCCGTGTAGTCTGTAGGTGTGTAGGAAAAGACATCTATAAAAACAATACTTTTGTGTTTAGGGTCCAATTGGACTGAGGGGACCGGGGGGCCAAGCTGGACAAAAAGGCATATCTGTGAGTAAATGACAGTTTCCAAATGTGTCATATATAAATGTGTCATATTTTTCCAAAATGAAAGTAAAAGTGGCATTATTCTTTTTCATGTTCTTTGGGGTCAGTACAACCTTTCAAGGATTAGGAAACACAGCACTGAGTTGCATACACACACCCTGCATGTAGATGGAGTATAACTATTTAATTTGCTTTATTTACATTACAGGGTGATAAGGGAAAAACTGGACCTTCTGGACAGAAAGGGCCAAAGGGAGCTGAAGGCAACAGAGGTGATCGAGGCTTACAGGGACCAAAGGGACCACCAGGGAAAAAGGTGAGTAAGAGCTGAATTGCTTTTATTAAATCTGTAATACCTTTGAGCTTCATTTTACTAGGTTAATTACTCAGGGCAATGTTATCTGCATCCTTAAATCTTTCACTCTGTTTCTGTCCTGAAAATGCATCTTGAAAATCCTCAGGATCTAAAAATTAGGAATCTTTACAGCCTCAGATCTCTACAAAATTAATAAAAAGAAACCTTCTAAGATCAACTGGGCTGTGCTGAATATTTTTGATGTGCAAATTAAAAGAAGACAATGTTTTCACTCTGCCCTCCCCTTTTGTTTACTCTCTTTTGCAGGGATACAGGGGTGTGCCAGGAGACAGAGGAAAACAGGGGGTTCCAGGGCTCAAGGTCAGTCATATAAGCTCAAAACTGGTAGAAACAATGATGAAGGACATTATCTGAGAAACTATGCTGTTGTTAATGTCAGTGATGGTTCATGTCAAATTAATTCTGGCACAAAAATTTCTGATGAGGATGGTGCTCTCACAGGGTGAGAAAGGCTCCAGAGGTCTATCAGGTGTGCCCGGACAGTTTGGACCAGGGGGCGACACTGGGGCAGCAGGGTACAAAGGCCAGAGGGGGCTCCGGGGACAAAATGTCAGTATCACTGCAGGATTTTTCGATTGCAAATTATGTCAAAATTCTTTATGTGGTCAGCTTATGTCAACCCATGTGTTGTTACAAGCGTCATGTGGTGTTTATGTAATTTGTATATATGTATGAATGTATGAACATGTTTGAATATTACACAGTTGGAAATAAACAATTTTTCTTCTCATTTTAGGGCCCCCCTGGTAATATAGGTCCTCCTGGACAAATTGGACCATCAACACCAGTATGTTTGACTTAACATGACAATTATGTATTAACAAAACTATTTTTTTACTATTTTCAAAACTAAAATTCTAGAAAAACCCCAATTAAATGTTATATGGCAGCATGAAATGGTTATGTTGCTTTTGATGTGTTGAATACAGGCCACACTATTATTTAACATTTTACTGGAAGTGCATAATGCATGAAAGTGAAGGTGTCAACTGCTACATGGCAGCAAAATCTGTTTTTCAGTCTGTATTTCTATATATGTTAATGTTAAATACATGAAGGTCTATATAAAGATCAATTGCATATGCTGTGCAAAACATGGTTGTAACTTTAATTTGTACCATACTAAACATATGTAACCTGACTTCAGGTGTCACTTGACCATGATTTATTATTTTTGTTTTATTGTTGTGAGGTGTTTTCTTATTGCTATGCTTTATTATTGTATTAAAGCTTAATATTCTAAAATAGGATACACAGTATGAATTCCTGTATTTTTTCAGGGTTTGCCAGGCAACAGAGGTGTTGATGGCAAAACTGGAATCCCTGGACCAAAGGTGTAATGTACCCTTCATTCGTTCCAATGCACGGAAATGCTCTGACTGATGTGAGTTTGATTTTTATAAGAGTTTGTTAATATTTAATGCTGTCTCTGCTATGCGTTTGCACAATTCAGGGCAGTGTTGGCGAGAAGGGCAAGCCCGGTCTTCCAGGCATCAAAGGAGACATGGTGGGACGTCATTATCTGTTGCACCCTCTGGGCACCATTAATCTGGTCAAGCATAGAAAATAACCTCAGCGATGCAATGTGTTTATATAACCCTCTTTATCTCACAGGGAATAAGAGGTGAAAAAGGTGTAAAAGGAGAACCTGGGACACGAGGGACAGTGGTAAGATAGCTTGTCTGAACTCTAAAGAATTTGCAACTCTACACCGTTATAGTTAGCCCTTTTAGTGTTATTGAATGATGTGACAGTTTTTCAATTTCAAGACTATTCAATTTACCTGTAGTATAATTTAAAGTATGTGACTCTATTTTTAGGGGACACTGGGAAAGAGCGGGTTCATTGGTACTCCAGGTGCTAAAGGTCGACCTGGACCTGCTGGTCCTCCTGGGCTCTCAGGAACTAAAGGAATTCAGGGTCCAAAGGTAAAAGGAAGCCAGTGCTGAGCTTAGATTAAAATCTGTTGCAGGAAGTGCACATCTTAAATTTTAAAGTGGGGGACATTCACCAGACTGATGTAGCATGCTCTCATTTCACAGCAAGTAATACTTTTTGATGCTTATGGACAGCTGAAATCTGATGTTTATTTCTTGTCACTGTCTTTATAAAGGGAAAAAAGGCTCAGCCTGGAAGGAAAGGGAACAAAGGGATCCCTGGAAAAACTGTGAGTTTTATGATGGTTCTGATCCAGATTTCAAAATACAAGTATTACATAATCTCAACTTGTGGTCATTGAGTTAAACTCTACCTCTGTATCTCTCAAATAGAAAATGAGATAAAAGGCAGAAATTTAAAAAAAAACTATTGTATAGAATTATTTATATTTTGTACAGTATGTAAATTAAGATGTTTAATAGAAACCCTGTATTCACTCTATGTATAACATGCTATCTAAGAGAATTAATGTGATCAAATCTGATGTCTTTATTGGCTCCTGGAAAAAAACAAAAAAACAAAAAAAGTAACAATATTTAAATTCAAAGTCAACGTCAAATCTTGGGCCATAAGTTCTTCAATGAAGTTTGAATTGTAGGGACCTGAGGGCCCACCAGGGAAACAAGGACCTGCTGGAAGATCTGGAAAACCCGCAAGTATCCCTTCTGACAAATACTGTAAAATACACACATTTATATATTCATACAGAAATCTATTACTTCTACAAGGAATCCACTGGTCATTTCAAGTATTAAAAATGAAAATGACATTAAAAGTACACAAATCTGTTTACATTGTGACATAAACTGATTAATATGTAGTTGTATTTTATCACAAAAAAAGTTAAATTGAGAAATGTATTATTAATTACTGTTTTCTTGTAATCATTTTCTCAGGGCCTTAGTGGTTTGGATGGGTTACTGGGGGTTCAGGGTAATGAAGGAGATCCGGTAAGAAAAATTCACCACGCTGCAATTTATTCTTCTGTTTAACCTTTTCACTCAATGGAATCTCTCCTGTGCTCAACCCAAAGGGTGATGATGGTTTCAGAGGAGCTCCTGGATCACACGGCCAACCTGGCAAGACAGTAAGCTCAATAAAGACATGAATAACACACAACACTGCAACCAAAAAAAAAAAGAAAAATGTTTTCTCACTCATAAATATCTGATCTAGCGTGGTTTACAGATGCACTTACAGATTTGGTAATATGTACATTTAAAATTCTAGGGAAAACCTGGGCCTCCTGGGATCAGGGGAAACTCTGGAGCAGGAGGGTTTAAGGTACAATATCATGTCATTTATTTTAATATCAGGTGAATATTGTAATCATACCAATGATCACCTTTAATATGTGTATAAAATGATTACATATCATACAGTTTTATGTATTTCATTGTGCTAGAAAATGTGTCTTATTGATATTTTATTGCATCGCTCAGGGTAAAACTGGATCAAAAGGAATACATGGACCTCCTGGACCAGTTGGACCAAAGGTACACAAGGTTTCGTTTGTGTTTTTTTTAAACAGCATAATACAAAGGTCAGAAAATAAGCATGGCATAAAACCTTTTCATGCAAACATCTGCATTATTACTGGTACTGATACAGGGTATCCCAGGACTGAGGGGAGAAAAGGGTGTGAGTGGAGGTCTTGGCACAAAGGTAAAAATCAGATAGACAGTGTAGCACATGTCCTCACCTCACAATGAATGGGTTTCTCTGACTGATAAAAAGTAACACAAAGTATAATTGCATGGTCTGAAAATCATAACTGTTGAGGGAGCAGTGTTTAAGTCATTCTCTCATTTTCTTTATATACAGGGTCTCTCAGGTGACACAGGGATCCTGGGACCAATTGGGCTACTAGGGCTAAAGGTTTCTTGACATTATTTTGAATATAAACAATAAGTATGAAAAAGCATAATTTCATGTTGATCACATTTCCTACTTTCATCTTAGGGGAATCCTGGTTTGCAGGGACTGAAAGGTCAAATAGGTCGTAAAGGAAAGCAGGCAAGTTCCATTTTACTTTTATTTTTACACTGTTTTTGTAATTGATAGCAAGTTATCAATCAATTGTCTGATTTTCACAGGGGGACACGGGCCCTCGTGGTCCACCTGGGCAAAAAGGCGTCCTTGGACTCCCTGTATGTTGCTTTGATATTCTGCTATTTAAATATTTTACTGGAATATTTTACTCAAGTAATTTCTAACTGTCTTTTCCACAGGGCCAGGGGGGAAAAAGGGTAAGAGCTTCATTTTTTACTTTTTAGGTTTCTGGATCTTCACTGACCTGAACTGATCAAAGATTGATAGTTTTTTTTTAATGTATTTTAACAAAAAAGTCAGAGACCATCCTGAAATCACAGCTATAATTTTTAGTTTGTGTTTGCTAAGATTGCATTGTGGTGAATAGTCTATAGATTATTGTAACAACTCATAAAGACCCCTTGAGTGCAAGACAGAATGACTCTGTTTGGACCTTTACAGGGATTGAAAGGTTTCCCAGGCAGGACAGGGCCGAAGGGGGTGAAAGGAAAGCGGGGCCCTCCAGTAAGACATTTTGCACACACAACATAAGTAAACTGATGATAAAATGTTTGATCTGATCAACAAATTTAGCTGCAACATACTGTATATTTTTAACATACAACTGAAGCTTGATGGCAGTGAATGGCCATGAGCTTTGTGCCATGCTCTTAGAAGAAAAGTCATTTATTTCACAGGGAAAACCAGGTGTACCAGGCAAACACAGACCTACACAAAAACGAATATCCAAACTTGCGCCAAGGCCAGGTCAAAGAAATGAGCTAAGGCCCGAAACAAGAACTAGTGCAAGATCTAAACTGAAAAATGTGACAAGATCTGGACAAAAGCCCAGCCTCCTGAAGCAAAGGGAAGGACGACAAAAAGTTGGTGCAAGCTTTCTTTTTATAAACACTTTATCTACACAATATCTTTGTTTTTACTTCGCATTCAATTTTGTTTTAAACTCAGGGAAATGTGTGATGATTAGTGGTTGGCTGACTGATAGAAAGTTGAGTTGTCTGATTGAATGATCCTCTGTAGAGGAACAGGCCAGTGAAGAGGAGAGTTCCTCGAGCAGATGAAGCGGAAGAGTCCTTCAGTTGGCCCCTGGGAACCAAAGATGACCCTGCCACCACCTGCCATGAGCTGGGACTCATCAACCCGAATCTAAATGATGGTGAGGGTCTAAATAAACAAATAACCATCATATGTAATAAATCTGCTGCAGACAATAGATTGTATAATAAGTGATTCTGGGTTATGGTTCATTACTGGAGTTGATTATCTTTCAGGTTACTTTTACATGGACCCCAACCAAGGCTGTCCCTATGATGCTGTGAAGGTGTTCTGTAACTTCACAGCAGGAGGAACAACCTGTATTGACCCTTCAGAGTCACAGGTACAATCATTTTCATCTTCAAGGGTTACCATTAGCAGATTAAGTGCTTTGGGATGAATGGGTTAACTTTCTTGTGGTAGGTCAAAACACAGTTACAAGAGCATAGAAAACATCTGTTTTCTTGTCTTGTTTTCAGCTGCAGCAACACCAAAATATGATTTTATAGTTTCAGATTAAACTCTACTTACAGAACATACCCTATAACATTGTAGGTCAGGTGAGCCTGAATTTCCCAAAGCAACCAATGTTTTTTAGCAGACATACATTTATAAATTATATAAAGCTGTTTACTTAATAAAGTTTGGGCTTTTGGGACTATTGAAAATAATTCCTTGGAAGGAGGGGCATAATTATACATTATATTTGATGTATGTAATTATAAAAATAAGTAGACCCAAGACTGGCTTTAAAGATAAAAAATAATGCCCTATTGTATAGATTGAATTTAGGTGGGAACCAGAAAAGCAGAAATCAAGTTCTCCACAGTGGTTCAGTCAGCAACAAGGTGGAAACAGGGTAAGACTGATTCATTTATGGATTGAATGAGGAGCATTTGTTACATCTTACAACAGTGAGCTATTTCTTCTCACATAAAAAGAATTATCTCTGTCTCTAATAGTTTGAGTATGCTGGTATGGATGTTGTCCAGCTGAGGTTTCTGCGGTTACACAGCCACACATCTTTCCAGCACACGACTGTCAGCTGTGCAGCAGATCACTTCAGTACTGCTGCCGAAACTGATCCGACCAATACAAGTATCCACCTCCTGGGAGACTCTGGCAAAGAAATTGATTCACACCTTATCACAGTGTCCAGAAAGGGCTGTGAGGTAAGACCTGACTATTTTATTATTGTCAAAAACATATTTTTTTGTCAGATTAGCAGCTATCTATATTGTAATAAAAAACAAATAAAAATTACATGAATGCAGATAGAAACATAGTATTACAACAATATGCATAGGGCATCCATGGAAAAGTAACAGCAAGATGCAGATTGGTGTGCACTGTAGCTCGAAGTTCCGACCAATTGAGTGCTTACAAGGCTTTTAGGACCAAATTAGCATAAATCAGTCAAGTATGATTTGTGTGAATGAACCAAACGCTATCTGAGCATTGCATTGGATTAAAGAAATTAAAGAAAGAACAATTTTGGAAAAAGAAACTACACACGTTTAATCATGTCTCCTCTTCTGCATGATGATTTTGCAGGTTGAGGTGGTTGTGAAGGTTCTGGGAAGCACGGAGCTACATCGAGGGGACATGGAGTTGCTTCCTGTCAGAGATCTGGGTGTAGAGATGAGGGGATCTGAGATCACTGTGGTCCTGGGACCCCTCTGCTTCTTGTGACCTATAAGTAGTGTGTGTGTGACTGTGTTTATGTGTATGCCTGTGTGTAATTAAACTCTGTAAATATCATTTTCATATAGCAGGGATATATGGAGTCTAAATATTTTACATGAATAACTTTGTGAGGATTAATTTACTCAGTGCTGTACTGTATTTTGTGTATATTTATTGATTTGTCAAAAACTGAAAGAATTGTTCAATTTTGAAGCATTTTTATAAATTGTTCTTAAATGTTTATGTGGCACCAAATGTTCAAATGAACTTGACTTGAAATTGAAAGAGTTACATTTCCAAGTCAGTGTATCCAGTGTCTCATCCTCCACACAGGGAATGATGTGCAGCACTAACAAAATAAAATGATCACTTTGAACATGGAATGAAACTGAGCTTTGTGTATCTGATTTATTTGCACTGAACCTGTCTGTACCATACAGTAGATGTTGGATGTATGATAGTTCTTTCCTCTGTGATCATTAAGCCGAACAAGATTTGTAATGTAACTATAGGATGTCTAGGTAGAGATCTTTACTACTGATGACACAGGACACTCTCCCCTCTCAATATCCCCATTGAAAAAACAGTTATCCAGAATAAATTGTTAAGTGTTTTCTTTTTTCATTAATCGTTCCAAAACAGTAGATCCCATTGTTTGTTTGGACTGTAATTCCCAAGTGTTCAAGTTCAAGGATGTCCAGAGGTCAAAATGTAGTGGGGTAATAGTTTCCATACAATTTGTGTGACCATGGGAACATTTTAAACTTTATAGCTATTTTGTTTGTGCATGGCTATCAGACCACATCACAAAGTGACCTTTTTATAACAGAAAAGGCCTGCAGCCAGGCAACTGAAATGGGTCATATGGCTTTTTCCAACGGACTATACTGAATCACACAAGTATGATATGACCGTCTCTTGCTAAATGCATGTTGAAACCCTTTACATCCCCCAAGACAAATTCAATCATGATCCTTAATCATACACAGCAAAGCATGGAGGCAAATCTACAATTATATACAGACTCTAAATTGGAAAGATTGTCACTTTATTAGATATTGTTGTTATTCATGATTTTTTGCCATGAATTTTTTTGTTTTTTCCATGAAGTTTGGTCTAAGTTCTTTGACTTTGGCCCTGGTGGAGGTCTGCACACTACTCAGCACATTTTCTACTTGTAAATGTAACCTTGTGTTTTTCAAATAATTGTATTTGCCACACCTAACTCACAAGATCATTTTCTGATTTTTAACCCTTCATGCTTCACTCACGGGGCACACTATCTAAACAAGTTATCAGTTTTTGTGGTCACATATGGCCAAAATCAATTTTGAGAGCCCACTGTTCAAAATTCAACCCATTTTAAAGAATATTTTAAATCAGACTGCTGTCATCAGAATTAATTTACTTGAGTTGCATTCATGTACATGGTCTGACTGGACTGGATTGCAGATGACCATTCTTATATTTTCCATGTGTAATGTGGTAACCAGAATGTGATAAATCAAAAATAAGATATATATACTGTCAGTCCATTGATAGGATTCAATATATTTGCAGTGTTTACACGTTGTTCATCTTATTCATACATCGGGGACTTTGGTTTCTGACACTGATGATGTTTGCAACAACTTGTCTTGTGTGGTTCTCCATTTATTATTTTCTCTTATTTATTAATTAAAACATTTTTTTTCTGAGAAAACAGAGTGTTGTGTGTTCAGGCAAGGCCCCAGTCCCAGGTCCACTGAGGGAATATCATTTTGTGTTGTTTTTTTTTTTTTTTTTTTTTAATTGATTGCAACTTTGTGGGGGAATATGGGAATAGGCAGCACTAAAGAAGACTACCATCTGACATGAGGTCTGTAAGATGCATCCTGCTTTCTTATCTGATCTTGAAGACCTGTCTTTTAAGATGGGTCCTGAAAGTATAGCTTCAAGATTTTCATTACTTGATCTAATAATGTGCTTCTATTTGATTTATGTTTAATTACGTCACAATATGTCCATGCATGGATTTCGGAACAGGGCTCAAGGGCCCAGGGGCCCAGAGGGGTCTTAGACCAGAGGCTCTGCGTGAATTACAAAATGACCAGAAGGAGATGCAAAAGGATCCCAAAGAGAAGCAAAACAACCAAAACGAGATGCAAAAGTATCATAGAGAGAATCAAAATGACCGAAGAGAGGCGCAAAATGATTTCTGTCTGTGCTTTTTGGCCTAACTCTGCAAACCCTTAGCCACGTCGTGGCCCAGCGCACACAATACTGCACACACTGGCCCTTCCTCCCTACGGTAAATGAACCTCATCCTCAACTAAACTTAGTATAAGTATATGTATATGTTTGCTGCTGACACGGCACATAGTCCCATCTAGACACTATTGACGGTGGAATACATCTGGAGTTTGCCTCAGTTCTCCGAGCCCTTCATATATGCATCGGGTTTTCCTGCCTTTGGTTTGCACCAGGCTGCAGCGATGATGATGATGATGAAGATGATGATGATGATGATGATGATGATGATGATGATGATATCCGACGACAGCGACGGTCGGCGTTGTGGGCGGTGACGTCAAAAGGAGGAGAGACCTTCGGGCCAATCAGCGGCGGCTTCCCGGCTCTTTGGCTCCTCCGTGTTTATACAATGGGGAAGGTGAGCGGCGGCGGCGGCGCAGATTGTTGTGGTTGAAGAAGTGAAAACGTCCGAGCATCCACCCGGTAACGTCGGAGGTCAGCTGGATAAGAGCAACGCCGGTTCCCAAGCAAGTCAGTACGCGGGGAGTCGCCGGACGGCGTCTTTTATTTCTTTGCTGAGTTACATTTCGATGTCAGGCGGCCGTTTCTGTCCTCCTGCTCGGTAGCTGAGGACAGACATCAACAAGCTGGCTAATTTCAACTAGCTCTCACTCGGCGCTAACAGCAGCAAGTGTCACAGGGCAGAGGAAATTACCGTAGGACAAATGTTAGCGTCGCATCATCAGTGAAACATTGTGCTACTTAGATGTTTCATTAGCTCATTTTAATATCCTCCTGTCAGATTGACTCTTAATATTAGCTGACGGGGGCTAACGAAACTGTTAGCTGTCTATCTGCTGTCTCTCTGCTGTATATCTGCTGTCTCTCTGCCGTATATCAGCTGTCTGTCTGCTGTCTGTCTGCTGTCTCTCTGTCATGTGAGGCTGATTTGATTGTCAACTGGGTTTGCTTTGTCTATCAATCGGAATTCTCAGCATTTCTCACCCATGTGAGGTGGTATATGAACACTGATGTTCTTGCCACTTTATGTACCCACAATGCCATGATAGCCTTACTAAAGTTACCATTACTGCCACTTTTTATTTCTTCTGTTTCTTTAGGATGGAGAACGGGGATGACAGTGTCCTCCGGTCCCGCTGCCGAGCCATTCCTAAGATGCCCACCTTCCCTGACTTGGATAGCTCTTTCGATGGGCTGTGTAGTCCGGGTCAACATCAGCAGGGAAATGGAGACAACAACATCACGAGCAATGGTTAGAAAATCAGTCATCAGAAGGGTCAAGGAAGAGGACATTGACCTTTTTTCATTACAGTGAAATTTCAGATGAAATACAATGATGACTAAACCTTTACCTCCCCTTTTTAACATTTCAGTAAACTCCAGAGGACAGGCTACTCATCGGAGCCATGTCATGTGATAATGTGTTCCTCTTAAACAAGTTTTCTGACCTATGATACAGTTTGTATGGTTAACCAGGGTAGAGAATGACAGGGTAAAAACTGCTTACTGCTAAACTGACTCATGTTACTCACTACTACACAGATGTGAAGTGATTAACTGACCATGAAAAGCAGTTACTGGAAAACACTGGTACAATTGGGACAACATGAATTCTCTGTACATTAAGAAGAAAATTACTGAACACTGTAGCAGAAAATGTTTGGAAAGGTCAAGAATTAGGAGACGATGCTAAAAGAATGTAGTTTTTTTGCTCTCGTTTTTACATTGTGTCAAGTTCAGCCATTTTTTCTTTGCTATACTGGTTACGTGCATACTGTCTACCTCCTCTCCCTAGATGGGTGGATGGCTGCTGTTCCTCGTCAGCGTTTGTGTGACTGAACTAAGTAACTGAATTAACCTGTTCCATCAATAGACAACTGTCAAGATCCTATAGGAACCTTACTCACAAGCACTTGAACAGGCTTAGTTTGTCAGACAGATTGTACTTCCTGCACAGTCTAATAGGTGTTTCTCCTTTTGAGTTTTGCAACATTGGCTCTAAAACTGTAATCTGACTTCAGTTGTGTCAGAGAGTTACACTTTACAATTCAACTGTAGACTGTTTAAGTCACTGTTTAAAATTTTAATCCCAGAATTTAAAGTTATGTGTGGCATTAAAAAAAGATTTACATTCTGTCTGAACAATTAAGCAGAAGGGTTTATTTTTTTGTGATATCTCCAAAGATGCCTTATTTATAGCTACTTGTTTATTATCTGATGGTCATTTATTAAAATATTTGATATGGCATGAACTGATGTTTACATTACCTGGTCAGGGTTCTGTTGAGACATGGTAACTTGGCAACTCAGTTGGCTCTGCTGTAAATTTGAGTGTGTCCTCAGAGCAGTATTTTGAAATTGGAAGGTTTCAAAGCAGTATTTTGACATTGGAAGGTTACAAATAAGTATGTAGACATTTATTATTTTATGTTCTCTTTCCAATTTCAGGAAAAATTGAAGTGGAACAAGTGATCAGCAAAAAGCTACAACTGAAAAGGAAAGCAGAGGTTAGTAAGTCGGTAATGTGGATTTTAAAAAAGGCTCAACTTGCATTGTTCTTTACACATCTAGTTATTTGTAGAAGAGTAACCTAAAGACTTCGCAGTGGTTAACAGCTTACGTTATATATTGGGCCAGTTGCACTATACTGCAAGCAAGCAAGCGGTTTATCACACCTACTGTTTGTTTTATCACAGAGTTATAGCGTTATCATGAGAATGGCTTTTGGCATGAAAGAACTCTAGCTTGGTGTTGGCTTTTGATCAACATACAAAATCATACTGAAATTACCAGCACTACAAATATATTCTTAATTACAAGGCCTTTATATGGAAGGTGTGAAAATGTGTATTGTTGTCAATCCATTGTACATTATTCAAAATGGCTGAAGACTGTGCCAGTAAATACTACAACCATATTATTGAAAGTAAGAAAATGTTTTATTCATGACTACATTGACATTTTTGCTGTTTCCCTAATGCTCTTATCCAGAGAAACTGCTGATGACTGAGTAGGTACTTCAGTGGTTTGCTCAAGGACATTTGCGAAAATGATTCTTTCCTTCCTGATCAGTTTTGAAAAATGGAGAGCACTATCATTGTAAATGAAACGATGAATGTTGACAAATGAATGTTACATATTCTACAATGAACATGTAACACCAAATTTTCATATTCGTAAGGAACATCATTACTGCCACAGAAATACAAAATATTCCATAGTAGTTCCAAGTATTTTATGGACTGTGAATATTCACTTTTTCTGACTGTTTTTGTTGCTCAGTTCCTGAAGAGTGACCTGATTCGACAGTTTGACAGTCAGGTCAATGACTTCATGGACAGTCTTATTGAGGAGTCAGCCAGCCTGGAGCCTGCACCAGTCCCTGCTGTCTTCTCACCCCCATTGTCAGACAAGGAGAGGAGCAAACTCAAGTAATGTCAAATCAAATGTTGCTTTAAGTTGCTTTTAATAGGTTACAAGTATATGTCAACAGACTATCCACCTTTTCTCTCATGGTCATATGCATGCTCTTCCTCTTACAAAAATAAGAAAACTGTGGTCACTGATTTCACTTTGGTTTTTTTTTAAGGCATTTTCGGCCTCCTCATGGCCAGGGAAAGCAGTTTGTCAGTCGCAGGTCCCTCTTAGAGTAAGTTGACACTTGATGTTGAAGTCATATAAATGTAGTTTAAACAAGACTGAGGTACATTGTAATATAAGTTGGTTACAGTGCACAGTTTAGTTTTCAGTGCAGATGTACAGATACTCATTTTCTGCCTTTTTTCTGCAGTGAGCTGTTTGAGGTTAACCACATCAGGACCATTTACCACATGTTTATTGCCCTGCTCATTCTCTTTATCCTCAGTACACTTGTGGTGGATTTCATTGATGAAGGCAGGTAATATAAGACAACTACGCATCATACTTTTGATTTTTGTGTCCATGTCTGTTAAGCCAGAAAATCACTAACTTGTCTCTTTCTTTTGGTTTTATTTTTTAAATAAATTCCTTTGATTAATATTCATTTTGAACTCGCTAAGATAATCTGTCATAAGCAGAGGCGTAAAGTTTCTCATCTCTGCTTTTTCTCCTTTGCCCCAGACTGGTGTTGGACTTTGACTTGCTGGTCTATGCATTTGGACAGTTCCCTCTGGTGGTGTGCACATGGATCTGCATGTTCCTGTCTGTGTTGCTGGTTCCCTACACCCTGTTCCACCTTTGGTTACAGACTCAGTCTGGGTCTTACAGTCATCCCAGGTTGTACAGTTTGCTGTTTGGTTCTGTATTCCTGCTCTACCAAACTCTGGGTCTGGGATTTCTTCCCACATATGTGGTGGTGACCAACAGTTTGCCACCTGCATCATGCTTCATCATCATCCTTGAACAGGTAGAAGAACCAGTTTGACTGCTTTTAGTTTGATTGGTGTGTCCAGTTGGAGTGTTGTGTAATGCCATCTTTCTTTTCTTATGTAAATGCATTCAAATGTCTTTTGAAATGTTCTATATAAACTTATCCCAGATCTTGAATCAAATCTGTGGTAAAAGTTGCAATAACTGGTTTGTTAGTTTTCAATATTTTTCTAATTCCAGGTGCGTCTAATGATGAAAGCACATTCCTTTGTCAGGGAGAACGTACCAAGAGTTGTGGCCTGGGCTAAAGATAAGACTAGTATGTAATTTTCCCACTACAACATGTCTTGTCCTTCTTTTTTCTCTGTGTATAGTTCTTATTTTCCCATACATACAATTTCTTACTTTTTTCTCTTCTCCTTATGTCCCTATGTTGATAAGCAGTCTCTCCTGTCACCTACAGGCCCCGGCCCAGTGGTCCCTCAGGTTTTTCAGTATCTCTACTTTCTGTTTGCACCCACACTCATCTACAGAGACAAGTACCCAAGGTAAACAGACCCTCTCTGTATCTGTCAGTAGGCATTTTGCTTTCCTTTTGAGAACTGAACATAGAACAGTGTTGTCTTGTATAAAATAAGGCATGTGTGACCAAACCTCGTTTCTCGCTTAATGCAGGAACCCAGTGATCAGATGGGGTTATGTGGCCACAAAGTTACTACAGGTTGTATTTTATAGCTGACCTTACTTGAGATTTCAAGCAAACATTAGCAGCCCATTTTTCTGACATTTCCAACCATCCCACCCAACAGGTCCTAGGCTGTCTATTTTATGCCTATTATGTGTTTGTGCGGCTGTGCATCCCACAGTTTCGTAGCATCAGTCTACACTTGTTTGACCTGAGGGCCATGGTCCTCTGTGTCTTTAACTCCATCCTGCCAGGTGAGATCAGCCACTAATTTGTGGACCCTTGCATTAACCCCAAGCCTTACAGATTTTTTTCGGGAAAAATTTCAAGCATGAAAGGAGTTGAAAGTTGCATTATTGTTGCAGTCTTGTTTCTGACAAACTTTCTGACTTCTTTCCAGGAGTTTTGGTTCTCTTCCTGGGATTCTTTGCCTTCCTCCACTGTTGGCTTAATGCATTTGCAGAGATGCTTCGTTTTGCTGATAGGATGTTTTACAAGGTGCTGTTCTTTTTCTTTGGCTCTCAGTCATCTGCTGCAAAATTTAGATGAGGTGTGTTTAATTTAAGTATGTTGTATTTTAGATTTGACTTAATTCAATTTGATTATACATCACAGGATTGGTGGAATTCAACCTCTTTTGCCAATTACTATCGCACTTGGAATGTAGTGGTCCATGACTGGCTGTACTACTATGTGTACCGGGACTTCCTGTGGGTGAGTATTTTTATCTGTTGATCTAATACAGGCTTTAAAAAAACAGCAGCACCATACATGTTTACTGTGGGTTTTTATTGGTTGTTTTCTACTGATAAACACATTTTTTAAAGTTATTGCTAATGTAAAAGTGCATGTATTACATTACACCTTAATGCCAGTGATGTTTTGACTTGTCTTTCCTCTCTGTTGTTGTCATTCTAGATGTCTCAGAAGCGTTTCAGACCAGCAGCTATGCTATTTGTGTTTACAGTATCTGCTGTGGTCCATGAGTACATTCTTGCAATCTGCTTTGGCTTTTTCTATCCGGTGCTCTTCTGCCTTTTTATGTGCTTTGGAAGTAAGAAAAAATACCACTACACACCTTGCTGGTATCACACCTCATTGCCTCATGAACATACATACGAGTAACTCAATATCATTCTCACTATGCTTCATTTGATCCAAAAACTTCTTGAAATTTAGTAGCTGAACCTAAGAACAGCATTGCCGTGTCCGTGTCACGAAGCTCACAAACTTGGTTGTTAATCTTTTCACCGTGCTTCCACCTCCACCTCATCTTATGTCTTCATCCTTTCATAGTGATGTTCAACTTCATTCTGCATGACCAAAGGAAAGGTCCAATCTGGAACATAATCATGTGGACCTCCCTCTTCTTGGGTCAGGGAGTCATTATCTGTCTGTACTCCCATGAGTGGTATGCCCAGCGCTACTGCCCCCTGAAGGAGGTAACACCTATAATATTGCCTTGTCCAGCCATAAAATCACATGATGAATTATTTTTTCCTCTATGGTACAGTGTAATTCATCTGAGAGTTGGTTGTTTTTGGCTTATCTATCTTAAGTGTAGACATAATTTCAGCTTCATATGCTGGTGTTTTTGTTTCAGCCTTCCTTCCTAGAGTACCTGAAGCCTCGCTCCTGGAGCTGTCAGAGAGGCTTAATGGTGGACTCTGTTAGGCTGTGACCTGTGTTTGGACTACTGCAGAGGACTATCACTGATCAGTATAAATTTGAACAGCTTTTCTTGTTACTTTCATAACTATTGTCTTAATTTTTTTTTTTTTAATTTTATTGCACTAAAGTCACAACTGAGTCTGTGTAAGGGTCAAATAAGTATCTGCCAAAATGTTCCTTACTCTAACACCCAAGTCACAATGATGCCTTACTTAACTGTTTTATGTTTATAAAGGTAACCCCACAACAAAATTAAGAGTTCACATAGAACCACATGTGAACTATTTTATTTTTATGTATTATTTATTTTTCAGATATATTCCCATGACTTTTGCCTTGATCAACTGTGAAACTGCTCCCTGTGCCAATAGAAATGTGGCAGTAATGATATGGCAGCTGAATACAAACATTAGACGGTACAAATGATATTCACATATGCAGTAATGGTTATTTGTTAACAAAGTTTGCAACTGCTACTCTATTATATAGGATATTCTTTATGCTGCTTGGAAAAGCACTTAATGTTATTTCTATTCACTGCCCACAAGATTTATTTTGGAAAACAGTCACTGTTTTGTGTTTTGTATAAATCTATGAGAAACTCTGGTCTCTGTATTATAACCTATTGTCATCTTCTCTAAAGAGGAAAATGAAAGTGGCATTCAAGATACTATTTTTCAAATCCCTAATTTAATACAAAATATTTCACTCTGCCAGCATGAAGCCACAAGTTAGGAAGTTAAAAGCTTAGTCAAAATCATGACACTGAACTCCAAAATACAAAATCTTCATCAAAACAAATGACAATTATGCTATATGCAGTTAACATACTATGACTGATGAATGTATTCTTGATTATTTATTGAATTGGTTTAAACATGCATCCAGCTTGATAGAGAAAGTGTCTTGTGAACCTAAATGGAATATATTTTTTCATGACCAATAATATGTGAATTATGTGCCATAATTTGAACTGCAAGGGGAAATCCCTACTCAATGGCAACAAACGTAAAACTGTTGCAGCTGGCTGCTAGAATACTAACACTGAGATAGTGATGATACTTGAATACCAGTAAGGGCAACAGTTTGCTTCATCAGATACTCATCGTGTTTATAAGACAGAGTTTTGTTGTTTAAGTCATGAAAGTATGCATTTTACAGAAAAGTAATTTCATGTCAAACTAATGGAATAAGATGTTTATATGCTCAGTGTGCTTTTAGATCTTGCATTCTCAAAATAATGTGTTTAAAGTTGCTTTTTTTTTTTGGAGGAAACCACAAATCAATCATTGCACAGTAAATGTTGCTAATTCTGACATATTTTAATGCAGGGAGACTGTATTTATGCTTGTGAATAATGAGATGCACAAAACAAAGTAAACTCCAGCAGTGGGAATCTCAGTACTCCTAAAAACGGTATGACCACAAGGTGGCACTGTATTAAAAGCTTTCTTTTTTGATCCTTTTGCTCATTTTGGCACAAGAGGCTACCCTAAAGTCCTTTTACAAAATGAATATTAACAAACTACACAAGCACCAGCAACTTATTTTTTTTAATATGTACAGATGTACAGACAATAGTAGAAGTACCCTGTGATACTTAGTGCTAAGTTAGAGTTTTAGATCTTGAGAACTCTACATCCTGCTTTATGCCTTTGAGATTTTGTTAAAAAGGATAAGATTTATAGTGGTGAAAGGAGCCAGGCTAAAGAAATTGTGTTGATTTAGATGAACTATTTATTTTTGGCGAGCAGAGCTTTGTTAGTTTACTGTGGTATTTTGTGTTCATTGTGATCAATTTTTTTCTGACCTGTTGTGTCAGGTGACAGTTTTATGAATCAGTATGTTTCCCTATTTTCGGATGGTGGATAAATGTCGGATACATTCCTTAAAGACATTTAAAAGTATGAGAACGATTAAGAATAAAAAAAAAAATGAACTGTTCCTTTTCCCTTTTCGTTTTATTAATGTGTTGTATATAATAAGTGCTATATATAATTGTTTATTTTAAGAAAGTGTTCCAATTAAAAAAATATCGAGATGCATTTGCACAAACTCAGGATATGCCTCCGTGGCTGTATACAACTTTAAAGAGTTTATTGACCTCTTTAAAATCTCTAAAATATAAAAATCACAAGGATTGTATTCATGAGGCTATGTTTTCCCCTCATGAGTCCATACATTTTAAAACGCATTTGGCATCTGCAGAGTGGGTATATTTTTTTTTAATTAGGACTATCATCCATTTCTTTAGTTTTATATCATCAATAAATAAATAAATAAATAAATAAATAACAGACCTGCACAGGCCTTGTCATTCTAGTGACACTTTAAAAGAATTTAACTCAAGCCCATTGAAGCGCATCATTCAATGTCACCGCAGCTGCATTTGCCTGACAAAACAAAAGCCGATGGTGATGCCTTGACTTTATTTCTGCGTTTCTCTGCAGGACGCCGGGATCAGACAACCCACATGGGCGCCCCGCCCGCCCGCCCGCTGGAACCGGGGGTTGCTCGGGGGTTGTCGGCACCCGGTCGGCGTCGGTGCCGGAGAGGAGGACGACGGCGGTGACAGGGGATCGCGACGAACCCCCCGCCTTGTGCAACACATCTTCTGTTCTGCGGTAAAGATGGCGGCGTCAGAGGGGGCGCGCAGCGGCCGGACAACGGCGAGACGATCCTGAAAAGCTCCGGTTTCGAGCGATTCTCGCTCGTCGCTCACCGCCAATATCTGCTCGGATGCCCTCCGGATCAATGGAATAGAGACAATCGCTGTCACACGCCGGGGTTACGGTTTTATCGTTAAAGGCAGGGTGGGTGGGTTTTACTGATAGTTGCTAACGTTAGCTAACGGGCTAGCCAAACGAGCTAACACGGGCTAGTTAACGTTAGCACGGCGAAGAAGAGCGGGGAGGGGATTGAGGAAGACCATTCGGGACAGGCCGCTCCAGCTTGCGGGAATGTGAGCCAGGGGTGTGCAGGGGTGTTTGCTCGCTTCGTCCCAGACGTCCTTACACCAATCCACCGGGGATGGGACAGCAGGTAGGCCGCGTCGGTGATGGCACATCGACCGGACTCCAACCGCCGCAGCCCCACGCGTCCCAGCCACACCAGGGAAAGGGGAACCGGGGGAGCGGCGCCGGGAGGAGACCCCGGGAACCCGGCAGTAGCACCGGGACGCCACCGGGCAGGGCTGCCGCAGTCAACGTGCCCGACCCAGGGATCAATATATTCACGCAACATTCAGGTAAGAGGAGAAAGACGACGTTAACAAAGGTGTGGGTGACGGTTAAAAACTCCCGTCTTTCCTCCGATATGTTTGCTGATGATTAGCGACTGCTAGCCGAGCCCATGCTAGTTTGACAACGACGTGTTAGCGGAAATAGCCGTGCCAAACAACATTAGCTTTCAGAGTCTCATCCATTTTACTCGGCGTGAGTGTTAATTTGTCCATTGTCTCTCTGTGTGCAGACAAGGAGGGACGTTTATTCAGAAAATGGACAGCTCACTTGCTCGTATTCGACACGGGTATATCAGCACGTCGGAGCCTATGGGTCCGCTGCATGTGACCTATAGATCCCAAAAGGAGAGACAGTGTTATTGAACGTTTGGTGAACAGTGATTCTGGTCTCCGGAGATTTAGGAGCGATTCCGCCGCATTAAGTCACTGTGGCAGCCACCATAGGGTCACATTACAATACCTAGTGGTTTTTCACATGCTCACTTACATCCTCTTTCTGTTCATTTCTACTGTTACAACGCACTCAGCCAGCCGACTGCACAGTTTGATCCAGGGGGAGAATCCACGTAAATTATTTAAGTCGCCTTCTGTCATTTTATGATTACACTCATGCAAACATCAAAGTTTAAAGCTTACTGTCGTGTGATTATAGTCTAATATCCTACCGGTTATCCTCTCCCACGATCAGTGAATTTACTAGGTGACTCATGTATTGCAAGGATGATGCAGGTTAGCGGTCAAAAAGAAGACAGACAAAACAGAGGCTGTGGCAGTTGAACCAACCATCGACCATATTCCTGCCCCGGAGCAAAAGCTATGCATTGATATAGTCATCTGCACTGTGAGTCATGGAGAGAAGCACAGATCTACTGTATCTCTCTTCTTTGAAACACGGAGAAACAGCCCAGTGGTAATAACATCGTGTCCTAGATGGCCTGTCTCCCACCTCCCATCCTGCTCCCCTTAGGCAGGGTCTCTGAGAGGCTGATCTGAGCTTATAAGTAATGAAGATGACAGGATGCCTACTAGGTGGCATTTATAACATCATCGTCATTATAATGCCTTTTATTCATACAATGCTTTTCTTAATACTAAACTGGATTGTACTCTCTGAGCGTGAACTTGGTATCCCGTTTGATGTCCATTTACCTGCAGTTAGTTTTGTTTCTCACTCGTGTATGCCCTCCAGTTGCTGGTCACTTCCCATGTGCTGCAGAGATGTAAAACTACCGGCATAACTTGCCTACTTTCCACTAATGTCCTAGACCCAACTTCCTCACACCATTGCAGAGAGCAAGGATATGCAGAAGGTGCAAGCTTTTGGGAATGGAAAGCATTTTCAGTTCCTGGCTGTCACATCGAAAAGTAACCCTCCTCGGGTTGAAGTACATACACAGACACACGACCTACTAAGTACAGCACCACTGTTTTCTCCGATGCCGGGGCAGGAGTGCCCTTTTTATAGCTGCCAGGATGCAGCTACACAGCCACTCTGCCGAAAGACTTCTACTCTTCAAAGCACACAATAATAGAACAAAGACTCTTAAGTGAGGAAGCTTTGGGACTCTACACTCAGTCTTCTACTGACTATCAAAATGCCTTTTTTTCTGGTAGTATATTTATCTGACAATGAGGCAGCACTTGTCTTTGTGGGTGCAATTGATGTGCTCTTTGTTTTAATTGTCAGGAATTCAGTGTTAATTATGGCTTTTTTAAATTTGTCAGTCTGTTATTTTTCCATATACTACTTCATTTTAAGTCTTTTTAAATGTCAAATCTCAAATGCTTATAAGAAATAAGCAAACAGTTAACTGAAATTATAATCATGTAACCACAGGCATTAATGTGATAAATGACTAAATCAGATCAACCAATTTTGGATCAATTGTTGTTTGATTAATCTGTTCAGCTGTAGTGCGGATTTAGTTGATGACATGGCTTGATTTGATTTCTGCTTATTTGACAGTGACGTCATGTGACCAGGTCTTGTCTAGGAAGTTAAGATAGAATATATTGATCCCATTCAGAGGAGTAGAAGTGGCAGAGCAGAAAAGGGAAGTCCAAGAACAGATGAGTGGTATAGTTGTGAGTCACAGTGGGATGAGGTGTTGAGTAGACGGCAGATCTGATTTGCTGTTCAAGCATTTCTTCGTATCTATTAGTGATTGTGTTTTCAGAGGACACATGATTTCAAAAACATTCCTACTGAAGGCCATCAGTGATCAACATCAACACAGGGTGGTTTTCATGCTCCATCTTGATAACCATTTTATAATAGACTAGCATACTTCCATAGACTAAATGAGGACTCGTCGGGGTATAATTGAAAGGTGCCAGTCTATGAAGAATGCGTGTTTGTCTGTTGAACTCATGCATGTGTGTCATTATCTAACGTTCTAGTGAGAGTCGGTGGGTATCTTATGTACAAATGCTTCCACTAGAGTTTCTGTGACTATACATAAAACTACTGAGTCATTTTAGAGGGGGGCAAATAAAGAGGCTGGAGGGCGTTGGTGTAAATCACTTCTTGATATGCTCGGCCAGGTGGCCTCAACCTTCCCTCTCCTGAGTAGCTAGCTTTTCGACTTTTCTAGATTCTTGTTGTGGCCTGCCTTTTTTGCTTTCCCTACTCTAGACCAGGTGAGTCAGCTCCTGTCCCCTGCTCAGGTGTGAAGCAGTTGTCCTCAGCTCTTCATCACTAATTACCCATCCATGTCTTCCAACAAGGCCCAACCCGACAGACAGACAGCCTAGCTAGGAAACACTGAGCTAAACAAGGAGGGACAGGGTACAGAACGCCTCTGTGCTGATTCAAAGGCAGCCAGCCAGACAGCCACCTCTTTGTGTATTGGTTGAGTTGCAGTATTGATGACTTGGTGGCTACGACATATTGATGGTGCCATCCCTTTAGCCTTGTCTGGAGTCCAGAGATTTCCATCTCTGCAGTGGATATATTTGATATAGACACTGCAGTGAGGAGAGTCCTTTTCTTTTGAACTGACACTGTTTTTCTGACACTGTTTTTCGTTTTGCTTTTCTTAAATGAAACCCAGCCTGATGGAGTATTGACAGTGCAAATAAGCAGTAATGGTACTTCTGAAGGTTCTTTTTATAAAATCAACAAGACGACAGTCTTGTCTATTTTTACTTTAAACAGATAATAGAAATTAGGCCAGAAGAGTGGATTGGAATTTTTTTTGGCAGTATTACTGATAGCAAATGTAGAGCCAGCTGTACCTTAAGTGCAGCACTGTTAAAACTGCCCAGAGGAGAAAAGAGATGCCTGGATCCAGGATCCAAGAACCTAAGCTGATTTGCATCACGGGTAAAATTAGATTAGAGACAAATCCACTTTTCTATGGACTCTATGTGTCAAATCCCCAACATCCAGGATAAGTCACACGCATAGCAGTTTCTGTAATGCCTGTGGAGAATCAAGTTTCAGACAGTTCAGTTGCTATGGGTGAGATTTTAAAAGGTTTTAAAAGATAATATCCTGGAGTAAAAAACAATTTGTTGATTAAAAAGTAATTAGTCAGTCCTAGTGACTGCCATTAACCACTAGGAGGAGCCATGGCCACACCTCCTCTGGGTGAAACTGGCTAGAAATTAGGGCAAACCTGATGTGTCTGACAGATTGTCTCAGAGGTAGCAATAAGTGAGATTATAAAGATGTGTTTGTAGAAGCTTGGAGTGTTTTTAACACAATCTAACATGGTCTTATTGCTGAAGAATGCAAGTACCATTGTGCACTTGGTAATGGTTGTGTGTTTAATCATTTATGTCCCTCTGTGCCTTCATCCTCATCCCAAGAGTGCCCTGTACTATGTCTGAATGCCAAACTGCTCTATCCCCAAGCCTGAGCCTCTACTATTAGTTGCAGTTGACCAGCTCTGTCTGCCTCCTCTCTGTTGAACCTTGGCTGTTGCAATGGGCCCTTAATCCTGAATCTACCTTTGAAGAGTTAATGACATTCAATATCAGTAAAATGTCCATTGATTTCTAATGCTTCACGACAGAATGCGCCATAAGCAAAAGTTACTGTGCATAAAACACAATTCAGAAATGTGTCTAATTTGCATGTAATCATATTTAAAGTAATCGAACAAATAATTACTTTTAAAAAGTTTACCATCCCTAGAGCTCAGCTGTCATGTTTGTGTCACTGTGACTATTTGTTACTGTACCCCCAATGCTCAGTTGCAGCCTTGAGCCACTGCATCTGCTACCAGTCAACTATGTGCAGTTCCCAAAACCACAGTCCTAGTTTTTATTCTTTGGCCTCAACTCTCTTGCAGCTTACATCATTAAAGAGAGAGGATTAATCTGAATGAGATTGGCTGTGCAGATGGTGAAACCATCCCTTGCATCTGTCAGCTTAAAAACACCAAATGTTTTCAAATTTGAGGAGGAGTCAGGCCAAATTGTTGTAGTGACTCCTGCTAAAACTGTAAAGAGTTTTCACTCTCAAGCTATGATGTTGCAGCAGGGGGAAAAAAAGATATGGGGTTGGAAAGGGGGGCAGTCCCTGTGCCAAGCCTGTAAAGCATTGATTTGCTTCCAGGATCGGTCCTCTGTTGCTGGCATTATCACTGCTGCTTATCTTCTGGGTTGCAGGCTGGAGACTTGGCTGGAAATGCACACTCACACACACTTACTGTAAACACTCACATATGTACACATTCACATGCACTCTCTCTGGGTTTCCTTTTTGCCCTTGTCAATGAAGTTGTAATGTGGTGCAGCTCTTTCTGAGGATTATCCATCATGTCCTACTCCTTGGTGAGTGTAATCACTCACCAGCTGACCAGTTGGTCAGAAACCCTTAATCTGGCTGTTCTGTGCCACTGCTGTGCTCAAATGTCCCATGTGATGCATGTGATTATTTTGGAGAAGAGACAAAAGCTGTTGATTGAATATGACTTATAGTAGAGGGCTTGACGAAGGATAGCATTACATGCATGCCTCCATTTATTCAATAATTAATAACTGCTAACCTGCTGCTCCTCTGTCATGTTTTATGTTAACATTACATTAGGTAAATAATGTAATTAATCCAGTTTGAATTTGAGTGAGTATGTGTTTGGTGGGTAGAGAAACCATATTCTGTAATTACATTGAAAATAGGTGCTCCACTGGGCTGTTTTTGCAGCCGGCATCTGACTCTGAATCTTCTGTTTGGGCTAAAGTCTGTTCTTTGAATTGAGTCATTGTAAAGAGGCTTAAAGATACACCCTGGCACATTTTAATCACACCACACACAGATTAACTGTTGTGTCATCAATATCCATGGGTTCTACTGTAAATCCTCATTGGGATGAAAAGAGAGGGACGAGTAGGCAGTCACAAAGAGAGTGTCCTTTTCAGGCTTTGGAGGGATTTACCGCGGTGAACACACCTCTTCACCTGTGGGGAGTTGGCCACATAAACACAAACCTCAGCCAGACCGTTTACATCAATGACATACAGCACATTGCGTGATGTATTTGACAAGCGTGGGCAGATCTGCAGTGAGGACAGTGCTCTGACCTCTACTGTAGTCATGTTAGCTTGATATTTCCATTCTGTGTACTTTTGTGTGAATTTATGGCCTCTGCTGGACAGAAAAACACACTTTCTCTTTGTCTTGGGGATTGAGCAAGGCTGAAGTAGAAATACTTGTTAACAATCCAAAAGCATGTTTTTGCTTTTTCTTTCATTTTACATCACAAGAACTATATGGTATTTTTAAGAAAAGATTCCTGGTACTCTGTACCAAACAGGTCAGACAGACTGAATTACTTAAGGGTAACTCTGTACTTTGTATGTATCGAAATATAATTAGTCTAATAAAATATATAATGGGCCTTAGTTTGTCTGGACAGATTTGCCCTGTGTGTGAAGCAGACCTGTGCAGTGTGGATGAGGATGAAGTTTCAAGTTATCATATGCCCCGATCCTCTCTGCTGTCACACAAAGGAGCACTTGGCACTTGCCAGCACACCTAGAGGGAAGCACTTAGAGCCCATTATTAACCCATAACAAGCCCTAGGAGGGGCAGGGCAGGGTGAGCCGTAGGTTAGGGTTCCATTCTTCTCCATTCCACAATGATCCACTGGCCCTAAGGCCCAGACTGGTGTTTGACCACTCCCTAATTGGCATTATTCCGAGTGGAGAGCAGACAAAATGGCTATATGGTCAGAGATGAACAGAGAACATTCACAGGCGTTTCCCGGCTCCAACCTCCTTGTGTAATTACTTACTCAGAAGGGCTTGCAACACCAGGATTTCTTGAAGGCTGGGGTCTGATTGAAGCAGACGGGAATCTGCCGGTATGGACGTGAGGGACATGTACGCACGCTTATGTGGTTACAAAATGTGTATGTGTCTATATATACCCACACAATAGTTCCATTACTAATGAACTGATAGATTCCAGTAAGCAGAGTGCTGTGTTTTCACACGGTAAATTCAGAATCAAGTGTTCAGAAACAATGGAATATCTTCCTGAGGTAGTACACAAACACAAACACACACAAACACACACACACACACACACACACTTGTGATGTAGCATTAATGACGCTTTTGTCCCTTATCCAGTCCTCTTGAACAACAACTGACTCCCATCTCTCTACTCCGGCCGTGGATTCTCAATTGGCCGCTTCTCAAACTGTAAATGGGTTGCTTATAAATCGAGCCAGTGACAGGATAGAAACAAGGACATTAAGACACATACAGTTAAACTAATGGTTTTTCCAGTATTGAATAGTTTTATTTGATAAATCAGTTGAACATTTACTCCTATAAAATGTCCAAAATTAAAAATAAGTCTCACAGATAAGGACAACAAAATGATCCTTCTGCCAGAAAACTTTTAGCATTGCTGTAACTGCTTAAATAAAAGTATTGCACTGGGTGTTTGCTTGACTGAAAGACGTCTCTGTCAGCCCACACTTAGCTTTTGTGCCAGCCTTCCATAGTATATTGTAATTCTGTTCCAGGATCCATTATTCCATTGTTCTTTTTTTTTCTATCCTGTATTCTGTATACATACTTTATTTTTCGTAGATATATATTGAGTAGGGCTGCTGCTAATGATTATTTTTATTACCAGTTAATCTGAAGATTATTTTCTTGATCAATTTTTTTTCTACAAGACATCTGAAAACAATGAACGAACGTCCATCACAAGAGTCTAGAACGCTAGGGGACGTCTTCGAGGGTCTTGTTTTGTTGACCAGCAGTCCAAAACCTAAAAATATGCAGTTTACAGAGATTTAAAACAGAGAAATGTAGAAAATCTACAGAAAATCAGGAAATCATCATCTTCTCCATCTTCTGCTTATCAAAATAGGTGATTAATTGTCTTGACTGATGAATTAACTGTTGTAGCTCTAATTCCTTACTTCCTTTTTACTGTAATTCATTTACATTCCATGGCTGTCTACTCTGTATATGTGTCAGATGTGTTGGATAGTGCCCTGGAAGAATAATCTCTTGTTTATCACAATGTGGGTGTTTTTAAGTCGTTCTTTATAAAGCTGAAGGGTGAGGAAAGCTAAAGAGTATCTTAATCTGTAGAGATTAAAAAAAAAAGAAAATCTAACATACAGTGATTTGGGAGCTACTTTAGTAAAACTAACTCGACTTTAGTCCTTGCATTTCCCAAGAAATTTCTGGTTGCAACTGGCCACATCTCAAGTGTCCTTTGATATCACAAACAGTGTGTCCGTTAATGTGTTAATGAGGCAGTTAGAGCCGTTACAACAGGTTTTTTCATTGAGGCTCAGTGTGATTCTTTGAATATAAGAGGACGAATACATGCTGGTCCTGGCTTATAAGATAGAGTAGATCACTGTTAACCAGTCTCTCAGGCTCCAGCCTTCATTTTTTTGTAGATATCCATGCCTCTCCCTTTCTTATTCACCTTTTCTGTCTGAGTCTGCCACAGGATCTGATGTGGCCTGTCCTGTAGGCTTATGTAATGTCTTGTGTGCATAGGTCTGATCCGCGGCATTGTCTCAGGTTTTGTTAGGGCTTCCTGCAGACAGCTAGCCATCTATCTCTGCACCACCACCACTATGAGCTCTGTTATTTCTGGATGTCATGTTGCTGTGTTTTGTTCTCTGGCAGCTAAAAATACACCCTTACCTCGCTGGTCACAGGCTTCAGATATGAACTGTATTGTTTTTGATTAGGGATTGTAAGTAGCTTTATTGTGTTGTTTAATACTTTGGCATGAGATAGCTGTTTAGTGAAGTGAAAGCTTTATAGACGTATGCAGACACAAACACTCATACAAACAGCTGCAGGGGAAGCAGCGGGTTGCAGGGACGGCCAAGGAGATAGGGTCACAATTGATGTGTGTGCATGTGATGTGGATATGCGTGTCTACATGTTATGTGTGCTTTGGGTCCCAGGGTCACCTCTGTCCCAGCTGTCTTAAGGGGTGCAGGCTTGGCGTGCTCCTCAGACTTGCAAATACCCTCTCAGCTCTGCTAAACACAAAGCTGCAGTTTCTTCCTGATGCACATGTGCTACACTTAACAGCACACACACACTGAGGCACCCGGATGGGCACACGACATACCCCACGCAGGGCAACTGCTCCCTCAATCAAATGTTTCAGCACATGAGGTTTGACCCAGGCCATGCAGAGCAGCATCTTGCTTTTGGTCTGATTTAAAGAAAGATTTAAAAGTGATTTTAGAAATATGACCAACCTAATGAAACTGGCTCATGCTATGCAAACAATTTTATGCAACTAGGTTGCTTGATTTGAGCCTCGGAATAGCCGACTACTCAGTGATGAATGTCTTTTTGTGTCTTGCTGTTTTTCTGTGATGATTGGAGTTGAGATTAGGCACATCAAGACCTTTGCCAAATGTGTAAGCCATAATATCACAATTTCATTAAAAAAATTCCTGAGAAGAGTGATGTGATATGTAGCTATGTAAGAGGAGCAGCTCTGACAGTTGGCTCAGCCTGACCATGGCAGTTGCAGTCATGCACATTACACACACACAAACACACACACACATGCACAGAAGAAAAGTGGGGGTCAATAGAACCTCTACTCCCCCTGGGAGGGGAACAAGACGAGCCATCTGCTGTTGACCACAGCGCTGGTCCAGACCTCACACACTCCCACACCACCATATACACACACACACACGTACGCACGTCACATTCAGCTCAACTTCTCCATACTTTACACCCTGCCCTACCCCCCAACCTCTGTATATACAGCCCACCCCCCCCCCATACCACCAGCCTTTCCTACTCCCTCTCTTTGCCATGTTTTGCTATCTCTTACAGTCCGTTAAACCACAGCGACCATCAGTCATGGATGTCTGTGCTCTTCAGGTGGACCTTGGAAATCTTGACTCCCCTAAGCCACATCAAAGCTAGTGGGGCGTTCCCAGCAGGACTAGGCTAGTCACTACTGTAACTTCAGAAGTTTAGGTGGTTTGATTCAAGGACAGCGCGGGTAAATACTTTGTCTGGGGGGTCTCCGTCTCTCTCTGATTGCCTCTTATATAGCTTTTGTACTCCACAGTGAAGGAGATGGTTTAGAGAACTAGTTTTTGCTTCTTATTCTTTGCAAGGAGAATGTACACTTATGCTTTTCAGTCTCCGTCGTCTTAGTCTAAATAGGCACAGTCAAGCTTTAAACCAATTGCTCAGAGTCAGCACAGCGGATCAACAAAGCCACAGTGTTTCTTTGCATACTGGAACTGGTAGCCGACCAGACCAGGGAAGAAGATGTACTGGGAACTGTGGCTGAGCCAGGTCACAGCCAGTGCTGCACTTCAGTGCATGCTGGTCCAGAACAAAGGTGGGCAGACCTTGTGTTACACAATAGATATTATAGAGTGACTTAGTTTGGCAAATGAGAAAGATATTTGATCCTATCTCTATGGTGCTCAATTGTGTATACCACACTGCTTAGAAAATCTCGGCTCTCATGCATATGTGTGGCATGTGCCTGCCACATGGTGTAGACTAACAATGCCAAATTTGCTAGATTAGACCAATGGCACACTGTTCTCACTCGATTTGGAATTTGCATGTACCAAACTGCCTAAACTCGTCTAAGTATGAAGAATGAAGTATTCAACATGATTTACCCATGTAAAGACATGCCAGTTTTTCAGAAACTTAGAGTGAAAATCGCGCTTTATTCTCGCAGACTTAATCATTATGGCCTCATGAGAAAAAGTTGTCTGGCATCTAACTTTTTATCAAGTTTGTGCTCTCTATTCTCAAATAAAAAAACAAATCTGAGAATAATGTTAACTTCTGAGCTGTGTGTGATTTTTCATTCATTAGCTGACTATAGAGTTCAGTTTTCAGTCAGCTGCCTTTGTGACAGTTTGTGTCAATTGCAGTAGAGTTTTTTTCTATTTGTTTTGTTTTTTTTAAGAGTTACCCCAGTTTCCTCTGAGGTGGGTAGCTTTGCTTTTGACTTTGTTAGTTTGGTTAGTTCTCTTATTACTATCCCTGGGTCATATATCTAAATTTGGATATGAGACTAAATATTTTATTATCTTGTCTGAAATTTGGTCTTTTTTCTGTTTTGTAAAAAATGCATTACATTTGTAAAAGGGGATAAAATACCTCTGCCCTCTCTGACAGTTAATTCTGAATTATGTGGGTTTTTTTCTTTTTTCATTGATTCAGTTCAGCATTTCCTTTCCCTTTTTTTGTTAAGAATAAAGTATGCTTTTATATCTCTGTTAGACACACAGATTGTCTTTGCTCCCTTTGCTACCCAGAACTTGACCATGTTGGCAATGAATGTGTCTGTCTAGTCTGACAGTAAGGCGAACTGCTGCAGGAGGAAGAAACAGTTATGAATCATCTAGTGTCTTCTTTAAATTTTTTTCTGAGTGTGTAGGTGGTAGCTTGTGAGGCAGATGTTTTAAACTGAAAGAAAAGCCTTTGGTTGTCCTTATCAGCGCATTGTGTTGTTTTTTGTTTTACGTCATACCCATTTGATTTTTTTTTTTTAAATCTTCGACTTTAACATGAACTGTTTGGTTGCATTTTGACTAAAATAAAAATGAGCATACAAGGCTCAATACTACACCATTATACAGAAATAATTACTAGTCCTTGCCAATGTAGTTCACTGCCCAGCCCCTTTTTATTTTGGGCTTTATGCATACAAGTCATATAGCCAGTAAAAATATTAGAGTCCAAGTCCTCTGCTTATGGTCGTCATTCTGGGATTTGAATTACTATCCCTGTTGTTTGATTAGTATGCTTACATGAACAAAATATAAGCACCACTTAGTCTATAATTCTATACAATACCATAAACTCAAAACAACCATAGAATTAAAACAACATGATTCCGGCATAGAATTAAAAAATAAATACTTTTTTAATGTTCATTGTGAGGCTGTTGTTTTGGATTAAATATTTTTATTTTTGAAGTTATTCTGTTTCTCTAAAATAAATCAAGATAGAAAAACCATTCTGTGTAATAGCTTTTTTTGTTTTAAAGTTTCTTGTACCTAAGTCCTTATTCTCCGCTCTTGGTACCTCCATTTCGCCACCCTCCTCCTCCCAACCGCTCAGCAGCTGTCCAAGCACGCAGTGACTTTGGCAGCAGCTGTTGAATGTAGTACGTATTGGCTATGCATGTACTAGTTCATAATTGTGTGTCTGTGGGTGTGTGTGTTATGTAGCCATGGAAATCCATGCATCCTGTGTAGAGAGAGAATCTTTCCTATCCTAGGGGTGTTGTAGCTCCTCCCTCTTGCTCTGCGTATAAACACACTTACAAAAACACTCCCTCCTCAGATCTTACCTAGCTTGGGCTAGACACAGCAGGTCTGTTTGTGTAGTCAGTGATAACAGTGCTCGTCAGAGAGTGGATTGGTTAAAGTGATGCTTTTGAGGTGCCTGCAGGCAAGCAGCAGTTTTGAGGAAGAGTGGGCGGCTTTGAGCGGCCATCATCGCCACACAGGGTTCAAGCAAGGGACTAAACCTGGACAGACAGGTAGACAACTTGCAAAATGGATTCCTACGATTATGGAGGGTTAAAGCTGCACCATTTGTTTCAAGGGCAGCCTTCTTGCTACTAGGCTGTCCTGCAACCCAAGCACTGTTTGTCTTAAGATAGAATTGGAATAGGACAGGCTGTGCTAAGGGGGATTATTAGTGACTATGATTCTTTTCTTTCACTCTTGACCTGTGTGAATGATGTTCCTCTGTTACAAGTCTCATAGTTTATGTTCTCTCTCTCTGACCCTTGCCCCTCATCTCCCTCCAGAAGCTCTTCACAGGCCATTTGGCCTGGACTCGGCAGCGCTGACAGAGGCGGTGCGCTGGAGCTCCAAGGAGAACCTACTGGGGGCGGCAGAGAGTGACCCTAACCTCTTCGTTGCACTTTATGACTTTGTTGCCAGCGGAGACAACACGCTCAGCATTACCAAAGGTAAACAATTATATGAGGCCGTGATTTTAAAAAAAGATGACAGTAGTAGAACTACATTGGCCACAAATAGTTATTACTGAGTGTATCATTTATCTATTAGATGCATCACCGCAGCAAATTCTGGTTTAGAAAAAAAAATATTTTGTGTGATTACACGTAACATGAAAGACTTCAAGTACACAGTTTCCATGAATCATCACCAAAGGTTGTTGCTTGGCAATGTAGTGTTTATCCAGGAGATATTTTTCCATGTCATTGATTGTTCTCAACCACACCTTCCATAAGCCACACAGTTGACATCTGTAGCAATAGAACAAAGTGATTCCCTTAGGCTTAGCAAGAGTCATCGGTAAAACACTCAAGGCATGGCCGGTGATTGGCAGGTCAGAAACTCCTTGAAAGATTTTTTACGAGTAGTTAAGTATAGTTATGTGAAAGGAATGCTGTGTGTCAATAGAGATACAGACTTGTAACTGTAATTTCACCTTTTTGTGATAGCAGGTATCTAACCTCCAGCTATGACTTTCTATGTCTTCCACACACACTCACACACACACTCTCATACACGAACACACAGGAACACACAGAGACAAAGGCATGCACACACGCACACACACACACCACAAGCACCTTTGAAGCTATGATTTAATTCTTTTACACCACTTGTGAGCCAAACACTTTACTATCCACTAGGTACAGAGGTTAATATTAAGTCTTGTATCAAGGGAATGTTATCTGAGACCTGTGTAGACAGCATGACTAAAATGCCTGTGATGCTTATACAATGTCCAAATCTTTTCACTATTTTCCTAATCTTTATTCCCCTGTCACACAAACTTTCTTCAGATCTCCTCTCTTAACCAGCAGCAGTTAACCGGTCAATGAGCTCTCTCCTGAGTAATGAGCTTAAAATATCTTTATAACATTATCCAGAGACAGCCAGGCTTGTGTCCCCAACCGATCTAAAGCATTAAACGTGGCAGAGTGGGTTAATTATCCATCGTTTTAAGGCTTCCACGGCAGCTGCCTGGGATGGAAATGATGTTTAGACCCTGACTCATGGAGTGAATCTGAGATTCCTGCCCACATGCAAGGACATGTGCACTCCCGGGCTCCACTGCACTTTTCCTATCTATCCCACTGTGTCACGTGGAATAACCCCAGCATGCTACTAATGCTGCATTAATATGGAATTTGTTCAACTGTAATAACAGGTGGATGAGCACAGCGGGCAGAGGCTGATCACAGAGAGGGACTTAACAGGCTCTTGTCTGGTGCTAATCATTGTCTCCTCGCTCTGCCAGGCCAAACCAGGCTAGGCCAGACCAGAGCCCAGCTTCAGGCACACATGACTCCCAGTGTGAGAGAGGGAGGCAGTCAGTGTTTCCACTCCCACAAAACCTACAGACACAGAAGACAGACAGAGAGGAGACTGGTGGATTGGTGGGCTGGATGTGGATAACCATTTCTGTTTAATGTAGCTCTGAGGGTTGCTGGCATAGTGTGTTTGGTTCTAAGAGCTCAACCTGCAGCTCTGGTTGGTGGTTATGTGTTGGCGGGCCATGGTTGTCTTACTGACAGGACTAAGCTCAGTTAGCAAAATGTTTGCTCTGCTGTATTGGACTGCTTAATATTAGTCTATTACACAATCCTTGTAGCTGCTGTTTCTTACAGTTTAGAATATGATGCAACTGAATCATGATTGCCCGAGGCCACATTCAGATCAAATTTGGCCCTTTCATGAATAAAAACAGCCCTCTCAACCATTTCAACAAGGCCAGTCTGGCATCACAGCAGGGCCCTAACTCAGGGGGGCTCTATATAAAAAAAACTGCAGGATTGTCTTGCCAAAGGTTGAACCAGGCTCAATTTTGCAGCAATGCAGAGTCTTCTGGCAAGGTGCTGTGTAGGCCTATCAAATACATTACAGGTGGACTGCTTTGTAATGTGAATAGCATGTGTGCGTTGTTTAGTCTGCATCCTTTATGTTGTAGACAGGAAGAAAAGACAGTGTAGAGGGTGTGTGGTCGAACTGCAGCAATCCCTCCACTGGCAGGCTGATCATCTACTCTCTGCCAGACCATCACTCCCAGCCTGCCACTGCCCTGTCTTCTCTTCCTTCCCCTTTTCCCTTTCTGTAATCCTCTATCTGAATTGCAGGAATGATCACTCCTCCATTCACTGTTGTTTGTACTACTGATGGATCCCTCCCTCCTCCAGTCTCAAACACATCAGCCTCTCCACTCCCTAATGTCTCCCGTGGTGACGTCAGAGGCAGACAGATAGAGACAACAGACCAAGTCACTACATGTCTGGTTTTGCCGACCCTCCTATGACAGATATGCAGGTCACCCAACCCTGTCATTGTTCCATAGCTTTTGATATAGTTTCAATGAGGGGCACGTTGTATCCATGACTCCCCTCACTTCTATGAGAACTTCTATAAGGCATTATGACCAACATGGTGACCTAATGAGGACATTTTGTTCTGTGTTGTCTCTGTAAGGAATTTGAGAAAGAAATTGAATAAAGGAAATCCTGTAATCATAACCATACATTAAATTTAATGTTTTATTTTCATATTTAACTTTTAGGCATTTGTCTTTTGGTTTGTGAGTTTATTTAAGTACTTATGAGCTGTCTAGACGCTATCTGAGGGGCACTGTCAGTAGGCAGGCTGGGATCAAAGCTGTGACCATATGACCAAGTCTTTTTAACTACCAGGTCACTCTTCTAACTTTTGATCTAATATTATAAGTTTCCCTTCCTGTGACAAGGTGAGAAGCTACGTGTGCTGGGCTACAACCAGAATGGAGAGTGGAGTGAAGTGCGCTCAAAAAACGGCCAGGGTTGGGTGCCCTCAAACTACATCACACCAGTCAACAGTCTGGAGAAGCATAGCTGGTACCACGGCCCGGTGTCTCGCAGTGCTGCAGAGTACCTCCTCTCATCCCTCATCAACGGGAGTTTTCTGGTCCGGGAGAGTGAGAGCAGCCCGGGACAACTGTCCATATCGCTGCGCTATGAGGGGAGAGTCTACCACTACCGGATCAACACAGCCTCTGATGGAAAGGTAGACATATTAATGGTGAAAGATTACATGCAATATGGTGGTGTTGTTGAAGTTGTTGAATAGGCTGACTAAAGTTTTGTTCTGTATTACTGCATGATTATCGCTGTTGTTTTGTTGTTTAGATGAAATTTGTGTTTGAACTTCACCGTAGTGTATGTTTTCTTTTTTCCTCCTTTCTTTGTCCACCCCCATGCATCCTCCTCCTCCTCTCCGTCCCCTCTCAGGTGTATGTGACATCTGAGAGCCGTTTTGCCACCCTGGCCGAGCTGGTCCACCACCATTCCACTGTAGCCGATGGCCTGGTCACCACATTACACTACCCTGCACCCAAATGTAACAAGCCCACAGTGTATGGTGTGTCCCCCATCCATGACAAGTGGGAGATGGAGCGCACGGACATCACCATGAAGCACAAGCTGGGAGGAGGCCAGTATGGGGAGGTGTACGTGGGAGTGTGGAAGAAGTACAACCTCACAGTGGCTGTCAAAACACTCAAGGTTAGTGGGCTTTTTTTAATATCATCATTGGATTTTTCTTAAATTTACTGGAGAAACTTGAATGTAGTGAAATATCCCATTTGATAGATATGTAGGTTTAATAAATGGGGTATAGGCAAAACAATTGTTATAGATCGCCACCTGCAGGTGGAATTTTGTATTACATGTGATTATCACAATAAAGACTTACATTTTTCCAACTGTTTCCAACTGTTTTTTTTTCTTTTTTTCCCTTTATACGATAACAGGAGGATACCATGGAAGTTGAAGAATTTCTGAAAGAGGCAGCAGTTATGAAGGAGGTGAAACATCCGAACCTTGTCCAGCTACTAGGTTAGTACTAGTTCACTGATATTAAATATCAGTGACTATATTTTATTGTTGAACTTCTTCTTTTTTTTTCAGTCAATGTAGGAATTATACATAGCTGTGCCTCTTCAATACCTAATTGTACTCATATTTCCCACGGTTTTTATATCAAGACATTCTTGCCTCCTGCAATTACACAATCGCTGGCTTTGGCAGACACATTTGTTGGCATCTGTGTTCTACATAGGTGTGTGTACATTGGAGCCTCCATTTTATATTGTAACTGAGTACATGCCACATGGAAACCTCCTGGACTACTTGCGAGAGTGTGACAAAGAGGAGGTGAATGCTGTGGTTTTGCTCTACATGGCCACACAGATCTCTTCTGCCATGGAATACCTGGAGAAGAAGAACTTTATACACAGGTAATGGGATAGTCTTAAGTATTTCAGTGTGTGTACATACACACATCCCCTTTGGTTTTTCCACTTGTGTTAAAGACTGATTTCTCATTCTCTCTCTCTCTCTGTCTCATTTTTGCTCTCAATCTCCCTCTCTCAACTGCTCACCTCACCCCTCAGGGATCTTGCAGCGAGAAACTGCCTTGTTGGAGAGAATCATGTTGTTAAGGTTGCAGACTTTGGCTTGAGCCGGCTGATGACTGGTGACACCTACACTGCCCATGCTGGGGCCAAATTCCCCATTAAATGGACTGCACCCGAGAGCCTTGCATACAACACCTTCTCCATCAAGTCCGATGTCTGGGGTGAGCAATTCATGTGCATACAGTCATATTAAGTGTTTATTTTTCTTTCTTGTCACTAATTTCCATTTTCCTAATGTTTGATCCTCTTAAACCTTCTTCCTTACAGCATTTGGGGTGCTGTTGTGGGAAATTGCCACATATGGCATGTCTCCATACCCTGGCATCGATCTGTCTCAGGTCTATGACCTCCTGGAGAAAGGATACCGCATGGAACAGCCTGAGGGATGCCCACCTAAAGTCTATGAACTCATGAGAGCATGTGAGTAATAGTAATGCTTGCAATACAGTAAGGAGACATGAATAGATGGACAGTTGGATTTGTCTATTCATCTTCCTTCCATTTAGGTCAGTCCTTTTTCATGTCACACTTCACTGCACCCCTTTCCATACTGGCTGAGAGGTTGCCATTCTGATTTTAGACAGAAGAGGGAAAAAATGTCCTGTATACACAAGATCTGTGAAGGAAATTTTGGTTTTGCGGCTGAATGTTTTTTAAACCCATTTTAAGACATGTAGTAATGTGCCTCTTTTTTTGTGTCTCTCTACCAGGCTGGCAGTGGAGCCCTTTAGACAGGCCTTCATTTGCAGAGATTCACCAAGCCTTTGAAACAATGTTCCATGACTCCAGCATCTCTGAAGGTACAGTAACATGTAACTAAATCTCATATGAAAAAGACAAAATAGGCTAGACAGAAGAAACAAATGTAAAGGTAGGAGGAGGAGAGAGTTTAACCTGCACCGACAAACCCAGAGTTTCACATACAAAGTTCAGTTATGGCTAACATGTATTTATTTGGGTTTATTTGTTCAACAAATTTACAGTACATATACTCTGTTGGCTATGGGTAGTGGCTGCCTCTCAACCAAGTACTTTCTTCTTTCTTCATTACAGAGGTAGCAGAGGAGCTCTGTAAGACAGCCTCCACTGGTCACTGTGGACCATTGCACTCTTTCAGTCATGACATGCCCCTGTTGCCTTCCAAATCTCGCACAATCCACAAGCACACAGAAAACAAGGAAAACATCGAGGGTGGATTGGATGGGCGCACTGACCACGGGACGCACGGCCACTCAGGTACAGCCAGGAATCCCTACCTTGCTACCAACAAGTCAGGTGCACAACATTATGATTCTGCAGGTATGCCAGAGGACACAATTTCAGAAAGTCAACTGCAGCGTCGCCATGCCCGCCGTCTGAGGAGGAGAGCAGTCATTTTCCTTACCAACTGACGGCTAGTCATTTGACCAGTGCTGTCCCACAGCTGTTCTCCAAGCAAAGTCTGACCGAGTCCCTACTTTGGCACATAATTATTACACTGCTTCAGCACTTCACAAATTTAATCAAATAAATTGTTTGATTTCAAAGGCTTAAGGTTCTTGTTATTCATCCATTAAACTTAAATGGTAATCCCTGTCATTTGACACCAATTAAAGGTTTTGAAAAATAATAGTAACACATTATTAAAATAAAACATTAAAATATAAAGATTTCATACAATCTAAAATAATACCTCTGCAACATTTAAAAGTTCTCCAGAAATACTGAAATTTGTGCCATCCTTGCTAAAATCATTTAGTACTGGGGGTTAATGGAGAGAATGCTCGACTATAAATACTACTACTCCTAAATACTGTGTGAGACTGCCGCTACATTCCTTATGACAGTCTCTCCTCCTCCATTATCCCCTAAGAATGTATCAGACAGCTGACCATAGTGGACAGGGTCAACATCTGTCATTCTGGCCAGCCTCTCAACTCTTGAAGATGCTTTATTAATCCCGTTTTGAATAGTTTTACTAAAAGAATACACAAATCCCATGCACCCTATATTAAAAAGATAGTGTATTAGAATTAATATGATTTCCTCTTCCTCCATTGTTTTAAATGATGTTTCAGCTTATCTGTCATGTGATCAATGGAGTCACTCCAAGTCAACTTCAAACACTCCCAAGTATAACGAGTCATCTCTGTGTTCATCTGAACCATTGTTCTTTGTCTCTTACACAAACATATATATATATATATATATATATATATATATATATGAAAATTGTTATCTGTGATGTGAGTTAACATTAGACATCAAGAGCTTGTAATATCCTAATATTAAATTTCCATCATATTATCTGTTGCTTGTCTTTTCTCATTTAAGTTATTACATATTTATTTATTTAATGTTGAAAATAAAGTTTTGTTCATGTGTGTGCTTTGAGGGGCTCTTGGGATTTGTTTGTTTGTAAAGAAGAGACTGCCCTTTGTTTTTTTTGTGTTTGTCCCCCCCCCCCCCCACCGGCATCATGACCATTTCATTCATGCATGTTTTCATCCAAAACACAAGTATTTACCAGTCAAAAAAACTGGGTTATCATGAGGCCATAAATCCAGTAAAGTATTACATGCAGAACATTTTACAATGGCATAAAGCACAAGAGTTGTCACAAGGCAAGAAAAAAACCTATATTGTATAATAGGGTGGCTGTGGCTCAGGCGGTGGAGTGGGTCATACACTAATCACAGGGTTGGTAGTTCAGTCCACAAGTCTAACTGTCCACATGTTGAAGTGTTCCTTCGAATTGCATTTTCCCAATGGTCAGACTAGAATCCTGTACACTTGTGTCTATGCGCATGTTTGTGTGAATGAGAAGCAAATTGTAAAGCTCTTTGATAAAAGTGCTATATAAATGAAGCCATTACCATTTACCACAATATGTTAGAAATATTTGCTTGTATACATTTATATTAAAATGTACATCATTGATGAAGAGCTTGTAAGCCATATTCAGAATGTTTTATAAACCTGTGTGCTAATGTATGTGCCTTTATTCTCTTGACACAACTTTGGTAGATATAATTAACTGGTTTATGCAGTTTTCACCTACGCTATCCTCAATTCATTCTCTGTTTAATGAAATCTGTCCACCATTCTGTATTTATTTAAGGGCTGTCACTCTTGTGAAAATCTATTTCCCTGAGCAAAGTTGTAAAACAGCATTCCTAGTATCAGAGGTTGGGCAGTTTCTGTTTAGCTTGTGTTATCAAGTCCCAGAGGTGTAGTCATCAGCCCATCTTTTACAAGAGCATTGTGTAAATCATTGAATAAGTGTGTGCACGTGCGTGACTGGTATGGCCCCAGAACTTTCCATCCCCTTCCCTGAAAGGCTTTTTTCCTCACTCATGAGTCCCCAAGGAAGAAAGAACAGCTTTTAGAAAGAGAGGGAATAGTCCATCTTCTTAGAACAGCACACAGCAGTCTGATAGATTGAGGGACATTAATGCCCAGGCAAGGGAGCTAAAAGAATTCAGAACAATATCTGTGATTACCCGTTTATTATATATATTAAGCAACCCTTGAAAAAGGATGGATGTGTTCCTATTGAGTTCAGCCCAGCTTTCTTTCATTGTTTTAATCGAATCCTCTCTTCTCTTTCCAGGCTGGACTTCATTATTGGGTGGTGATTGCCGATCAGGCAGCTCCCCAGCTCTGCCCAGAAAACAGCAGCCACGAGATAAATCTCCCAGCAGCCTTTTAGAGGACTCCCAGGATATGGGCACATTTACACGAGACCGCAAGACTGGCTTCTTTAGCTCCTTTATAAAGAAGAAATCATCCTCTTCATCCTCACCATCCTCCCAGCTCCAACAGAACCTTCCGACGCCACCCAAGAGGAGCAGTTCTTTCCGGGAGATGGAGACACAGCCTCACAAGAAATATGAACCCACTGCAGATTTCAGTGCTCCGCCTCCTTTGCCTCAGTCAGACAGTGTAGGGGGTTTCTCTGCCTCTCCTTCCCATTCCCATGGGGAACCCACCCAAACACAGTCACGCTGCTGTGGGGCTGCTTTCGGACAGAAACCCTCTGGCGGAGGCCTTGGTGCACAGGTGACGAGCGGCAGCAGTTGGGGCGGGTTGGCGGGCTTTTTTACCCCTAGACTCATCAAAAAGACCCTGGGGCTACGGACAGGAAAGACAACCTCTTCAGAGGAGGGTGGAAGTTTAGTTGGAGGGCCAAAACCCTTCCCTAGGTCCAATTCTACCTCCTCTATGTCAGCTGGGCTGCCAGACCTGGAGCGCATGGCTCTAACTTTACCCAGGAACCGCAGTGCTAAACCCCCTCTGGAGAGGACTGCATCCACAACCTCCCAGCCAGAGAATGGGGCTGCACGGCCCTCAGAAACTCTGCTGAGAAGGATGGATGAGGGTACTGCACAGATCAGGGAAAGGCCCAAAGCCAAGCTACTACCCCGGGGCACTGCTGTAGGGGTGAGGGGACCAGGAGTCGGGGGGGAGGTGGGGGAATCGGACAGTCTCTCCCGGGTCAGGGAGGGTAGAGAGGAGAGTGGGGGAGGACTGGACAGGCAGCAGAGTTGGTCATCTCCCTCTAAGACTTCTAGTTCAAGTGCTTCCTCAGCTGCAGCAGGTGCACCAACTCACAACCACAAAGTTCCAGTCCTGATCTCCCCCACGCTGAAGCATAGCCCAGCTGATGTGCACCTGGTCGGGCTAGACTCTCAGGGGAACCGCTTCAAACTGCTGTCTGAGCACCAAGCAGACCGGGACAGGCCACGACTTGTAAAACCCAAGTGTGCTCCTCCTCCACCTCCCACTCTGCGCAGCTTGCAACACTCCTACAGTGGTGACGGAGAGGAACAGGTAGGAGGTTCGCCCGTAGAAGTGAATGGAGACACATTAAAAGGCCACAGGTCAGGGCGAATGTCAGGAGGAGCGATGACGGGCAGACCGTCAGTGCCACCACCACAAGTGCCTCCTGCATCTTCTTCCTCCTTTTCCTCTTCTTTTTCCACCACCAACACAACTCCCACCAAAATGGCCAACGGAGCCACCACCACTGCTTCATCCTCACACACAGCACCGTCTGCCGGTTCCAAAGTGGCATTGCGGCGAACCAGGCAGCAGGCAGAGAGGGTGCCCCTGGAGCGGGTCAGTCGTGAGGCCCTGCTGGAGTGCGCTGAGTGCCTGAGCAGCGCCCTCCATGCCAGCTCCGAAAGCCCCTCCAGCAGTCAGGTGCTGGACGCTGGCCACCAGCTGCTAGACTACTGCTCAGGTTACGTAGACTGCATCCCTCAGATGAGGAACAAATTTGCCTTCCGAGAGGCAGTGGGGAAGCTGGAGCACAGCCTGCAGGAACTGAGGGCCTCGTCTTCAGGAGGAGGTCTGAGCAGTGTGGGAACCAACAATGTACTGGACAACCTGCACAGCTGTATTAAAGAGATTAGTGACGTAGTACAGAGGTAGCCACTGTGACAACACAGCAGTCACTCCTAACTACCCGAAAAATTGCGTATATTCCCTTTTTTAGGTTTCCGGTTCTATCGACAGCTTTTTTGGAGGACAAAATGAGATGAATCTCTAAAGTACCTCAGAGAAATCTCTACAAAATGTAATCTTTTTATTGTTTACAAAAAACTGTCTCATAAAATGCCAGTGTGGACACTATCTCTGCTCTGACCTGTACATATTGAAAAATGTTTATACCAAACTAAATGTGGTTTAAGTCTCACCATGAAATGTTACACCCCAAGTCTCCACCTGGCTGTGATGATAACGGCCTCTTTGGTAAATGAATGTCAAGTGTATCAGCTGTGTGTAGCCTGTCTAGAAAGTATGTGAAGGTCCCTCTGTTTATCTATAAGTCTGTCACATTGCTGAGTGAGAATGATGGTAGTTGCGCCCAGCCTTACTAAGAATACTAGACAACTGTTTTCCCTGATTCAAGCTCAAGCAGTGTTTCACAAACACGTGAATCATGAGTTTTGAGTTGCTCAGTGTCTGGGAAATTTAGTGACCATAAGCCATTTTTTCAAAGCCATTTGGGGTCTCAGTTTGACACTTTTATTTTTTGTGCAGGTGTTTTTTTTCTTATTTTGATTTTATTTCATAGATTGCAACTGACTGTATTTTTTACAGTAGTTGAAAAAAGAAAAGAGTAAATCTTCCAAAACCTGCTTTTTTTTTTTTTTTTTTTTTTTTTTTAATCCATAGATAACAACCAGCTGTTTTGACAGTGACATTCCCACAAGGTTATACAATTCAGAGCTATTGAAGGGATCACTTACAGCAATGAAACTTGCATTTCAGTAATACCAAATATGGGCCTATCAACTCTGAAAAGACGAGAAAAGATTTATATAAATGTCTTGTTTATTCTCCGCAATGCTGAAGCATAAGTGAATGAATGGGAGGTGTCTTATCATATGCACAGCGTTTGTCTTTGCTACACCTTAACACAGTGCCACATAAATGGGGAAAATCCCCGGCTGCCCTGTAAGCATTTCAATATTTATGTCCAGTTATCCTTGCACACGACATTTCTTCCTAGTATGATGGAGCATAAAAGAGTGGTGGGAGGGGAGGGAGAGCACAGGGTAGCACATGAGCAGGTGAACTGGGACAGTGTTTCTATAAGTGTCCTTCTGCGTATGGACAGTGCTGGATTCCCTGTAGCCTTGTTGTGGCCTCAGTGCCTCAAATTCTTCAATGTAAGAAAACTATGAAAATGCAGAGACCTGCTTTACAATTATCACACAGTACTGATCTCTCAGCAAACAAACTGCAGTATGTCTTCAGCACATGAGCGATTTGTACATTATTTGGTTCAAAGAAAAATGCTTTTTAGAATGCCTATGTATGAACTTGAATTTTAAATTATTCTTTATTTTTTTTTTTTTTATTAAAAGCACAGACCTATTTTGAGAAAAAAAAGTTATGTACATACTGATTTATTTCATATCCAGGAAACAAAAGACTTTGTGTGGTCACAGCAAGAAAAACAATGCTTTTTGACTGTAGAGATGTATTGCAAGACTGAGGCCCATCCAACCATATCTGAATATCTGCTTTATGAATGTATTACTCTTCAGTTCTGAACCCAGTCCAATGTCCATCTGCATGACTCTTAAATCTCTAAAGGTGCCATTTTTCTCTCTTTATTTATTTTTTTTCTACATTTTATTGGCCCATAGTTCTAATTTTGGTCACACTAAATAATAAAGTCCATAAACAGCTGCTCTGTTTTTGTGAGCACAAACAAAACTGTGTACAGCGCACATGAAAGTCAGATGTTTTTTATTTTCTTTGTTTGTTATTGCTCACATCTTAATTTACACTGGATTAAGCCAGGATATGACAAATTGGTTTACTGACATGTTGCATCTGAATATTACAAAACCTAATCTGTAAACAATGCAGGTCCATAACACTTCAAAGTGTCTCTTAATGACACTTGATGGATTGCCAAGTAAAACTTGTTGTTAGCTTGTCTTGTGTTGCATTTCACGTCATCATTTCACATTACTGTGTCAGGAAAATGTTCCCATTTCTTGCCAAACAGAAAGCTTTGAGACAAACTGATGGTAAATTTCTCCTCACTGTGCATTTCTGATAACATAGCTGGAAAAATGCCATCATTGTTTCTTTTGTGATTCTTGGTGCCTTTTTTTGAACAAATAATTCATGTGTAGTCAAACTGTCACTGCAAGAAATCACAGAATGGCCAGGTTTAAGTCCATCATTAAACATTTCGTGTTATCTTTTCTTTGCTATGACATAGTGATACTTTATCACTACATTATGCAATTCTGTCATTGGGAGGTTAACAATCAAATGCAAACTTGAATTGTAAAGGTGCACTTTGTCTCTTATGATTTTGTATTTGAATACTCATTTACTTTACGTCATTTATTAGGGTTAGTGCAGCCACACCTGTTTAGATTTCATCTTGAACTAATGACACATGAGCCTGCTGCACTAAATCCAGGCTGCTCTGTTGTCTCATAATCACTTCAAAAAGATTTTGTCTGAAACATTTTTCCTTATATTTGCCTAACACCAGTCTGGCCTGATTTCCTGTTAAGTTTCTATTGATATTGATATTTCTGTAAATCTCTGTGGAACATGTTAATCAAAAAGCCTTATAAAAGAGGGGGAAAAAAAACTGTGCCCTTATAGAATCAAACACTTTTTCTTTTTACACAATTAAACATGTAAAGACACTCATTGATATACAGTGTCAATGAATCGATTGGGTAATATTAGTGACCCCCCATCCCCCAATATATCTGATATCAACTGAGGCTATTTAACATTTGACCTGACTAAAACATTTCTGCTCATTCTTATTATCAATCTTCTGCATTGTCTTTATTTATGTTGCCTGCATTTATATTTGTATATGGTTTTTCTTTTTTTTTTTAATCTTCCATCTCCCTGTTTTGGAGAGCAGCTGTAGAGAACGCGTGTACACATCATTATACCAAAGGCCACTTCTTCAGTTGTACGAGTGCAATGTAAACCAACACACTAACACACACACAGACACACCATAATGGAATATGTGAATCTATAAACAGGGATGAAAAATGGCAGAGATGTTAACGTTAACTTTTTTATTGTACAAAATATATATTTTGTTTTTGTTTTTTGTTTTTTTAATTTAAAGCTCACGTTATATTACTGTGAAGTTCTGCTTATCAGTGTTAAGCCTATTGTAAATAATAAAGATATTGATGAATACTGTTTCGATGTTGGTGGTTGAGCTGCCTTTAACAGTTTTATCAACTTTAGATCAATATTCATGATTGAAATTTGTGCTTTTCACTCAAGCAAAGCACTTTAGCCTCTTCAGCCTCGCAGACACTTTATAGCTATGTGTTAGGAATCAACACAATACTTACAAAACTTTGAACTAATGGGAGTTGTCTTTTAATCTAATAAATAAGAAATGGACATTGTAAATTTTAAAGCAGGAAACAAAAGAACTATGAGATATAATGTGATAGACTGATGCAAAAGCCTTTTATAATCAACTTTAAACTTTATAGTCAGTTCTAGTCGATAGCCATCAAAGAGACCACAGTTCCTCAATCTTGAATATAGTTTAACCATGATGTGCAAGACAACCATTTATTTTTCAGTGGATGTAATTCACCAGCAATGCGAACATATCAGATCGAATATTAATAATTCACCCAATATTATGTAGTTTCAGTGGAGTAATTGTGGTGATGTTCTGGTGAAAAAACTTTTTTATTTATACACTTAAGCTGTTTGGACTGCGCTTCACAGTTATTTTTCTTAAAGATAAATCTGCTGACTATTTTATCTTATTCTCCTGATTAATCATTTGACATTTCAGATATCAGAGAACAGCGAGCGTATTGAAAAATACTTTTTTGTTTTTGTAGTCCACTTCCTTTCAGTCAAAGCTGCAGTATCCATAGTTTTACTAGTCGCTTTTCAAAATGTGAATTCACATACGAACGCGTCCATCCATTAATAAAACGTGATGCGTTATGACAGATTAAATTAGGCGACCAGAGTGTGTGTGAAGTGTTTTCGCACCAAACTGGCCGACTACAAAACTTAAAGCCCTTTTTTTTCTTTGCGACACTTCAAGTACATCTTGTCGCTGTTTCTTCTACACTTTTATATCAGCAAGATTCTGGATGCGGGGATTTTTAATTTGTACTTTAGTGAGGCAGCGCTACCCTTGCTCAAGCGAATCTGATTCCGATTAAGCTCCCACCGCTGAATGCAAACACAGAGTAACGTGGAGCGCATCATCCTCCTCATCCTCCTCATCATCCTCATCACCACGACCACCACCATACTCTTCATCACACCGGTCTTCATCGACAGCGTCCCGGCCGTGACGTCTGCCCACACCATATCCGACTCCTCCCCGACCGTAGCCTATTGTAAAGATGGCGTCCATCATGGAGGGGCCGCTAAGCAAGTGGACCAACGTCATGAAGGGCTGGCAGTACCGCTGGTTTGTTCTGGACTACAACGCCGGCCTGCTCTCCTACTACACGGTACGTCCGTGCCCGCGGTCCCCGGGCTCCCGTCCTCTCCGCCCGGCGGGTCGCGGGGTGGAGGGAGGGGGAGAGACCGTAAGCCGCCGCCGCTTTTTCCCGAACCCGACTGCGAGGAGAAGGGGCCTTGTGTTTGTCCCGGAGTCGAGAGTCTCAGCTGGCACGAAGAGGCGGGTCCCCCCCCCCGGTGACGGACCCGCCGCTCCGCCGGTGGCGGCGTCCCTCGTACGCGGGCCGACCAATCGGAGCGCCGCGGCTCCGTCCGCGCTTCCGCTAAGAGCCTAGTTAGCCTTAGCGGCGCTAAAGGCAGAAATATGCGGCCGCGTCGAATAACGCCGCCGCGGGTAGTCGACAGCGTCGGGTGAGGCGGACGGAGGCGGAGGAGGGGAGCGGGGTGATGTCGGCCCACGGCGGCGAGTCGACGTTTTGTCCGCCGCCGTTAAATCGGAGCCGGGCACTCGCCGGGTCGCTAGCCGACCAAGCTAACGAGGCGCCGCGGGACGAGGCGGCAGCCGCTCGTCGGTTCTGTGTTTTGTTCGCCGTAACGTTGTTGCGGTGGCTGATACCGAGAGTAAATCCAGGGAGAAACTCTCAAGTGTTACCGCCGGTGAAAGGAGTTTTAAGGAAAGAGAAAGGGGGGGAAAAAAAAACCCTGAAGTTGTGTGAGTCGGAGCATTAACTTAGCGTTACCTTGTTCACTTGTGCGATGGTCCAGTAGTAGTTGTTCAGTAACAGTTTTCTTAAAATTATATAAACGGTATCAGTCTAAGCCCCGACTGAAGTAATGCTATGGTTTTGGGTTGGAGACATACATGGAAGAGAGGATACGGTGCCTGGTGAGATGTGAGAATAAACCTGCAGTTACTGAACATTTCTGGTGAAGGACCCAAAGGGACTAATACATGTAGACTGAAAAGTCAAAGCAGAGCAAATTGGAGTCTAATAGTAGTTTCACACAGTAACTGTAAAGTATCTGTTTTAGAGCTGAAAGTATAAGTCGATAAATGGATTCACCAAAAATTAAACAGCTGTTGTTGTTGTTGTTGTTGTTGTTGGTTTTTAAAATAATCAATTGATCATCCAAACCTGCTACATTCAGATACAAAACAAGAATCGAGAGGGAAGAGTCTTCTTTCTTAACTCGCATTAAGAGCAGAGACTCTTATAATATAGTTGGATCAAACTGCTCAGTGATATCTATAGCCTAATGACCAACAGCATAAAATAATCATGTACCGTAGATTATTTTCACTTAGCCTTGTACATAATGTGAAGCTGACCTGTTATAATCTCGACAAGTTTGTGTTAACTGTGGCTAACCAAACAAAAACAACTTCATATTCCGGGCGCGCATAGTATCTTTTTAATAACAACTGTCTATTTAATTAATAACAACGGGTATAATATTAAATAAATCAGAAACCTTTGACAATGTCTGTCCTATCCGGCATAATGTATACTGACTGCATGAATCCCTGCTGTGTTCTGTTGTTGGTTTTTACAGTCAAAGGACAAGATGATGCGAGGATCCAGACGGGGCTGTGTGCGACTCAGGGTAAGATTCTCAGGATCACGGCCGTCCTTACACTTGACTGTGATAAATGAAATGTGTACTTGGCAGGCTTGCATGAGTTTCTTGCCGGCTTTACCAGATATTCGGAAGTTTTCCAACATGTTCAAGATATGGTTGTCTGAGTGTAGTACAACACTCAAGGCAGTCCTTCTGAACCATAAATAGGCTGTTGGACTACTTGCCGCAAGGAGCGCTCTTCATATGATTTATGGGAAAGAGACTTAATGTCCAGTGTGCAGGAAGGTAAATACTGTAATAACTGCCTGATTTCTTGGCCTTGTTGAACAGGCTTCCTGCAGCCGTATCCAGCTCTATTGCCGCACTGATTTAGCTTCTTCAGTGAAGGCATTTGCCTTTACAGTGTGTTTTCAGTATCGAGTAATATCCACCAGATGGCAGCAGTTACCTTACTAAAGTAGCTGCTTTGACAACCTCTTCTAAGGAGAAGAAGATAAGATTCATTATGCATTTACAGTAGGTTTGTAAGAGACGTTTCCCACATCATTACTGAAAGAAAGAGCTCTCATTTCATGAAAATATGGGTTTTTGTATTTGTTGATAGAGAAGAATATCACTCAGCAATGGAGCTCTCGTTGTGTACAAAAATCAGAGCAATTAGCTTGTTTGTCCCGGTCCTGTTTATGGACTGTATATCTTAACATGATGACAACTGTATAAGTCATCACAAAGTGCAGCTTGTTTTTCTATCGGCAATGGAGGCTCAAAACTGTTGTCTACATCCATCAGCTACTGCAAAGCCTCATGTTAGATTCTTGTTAAATTGTCTCTGCTTCTTGCTTTTTGAATGAAATCTGAATATGGTGCCTCCTTTGGGTCTTTACTGCTTCCTTGACCTTACAGCGTGTCCTTGACTGTTTGTGAAAGGTGAAATAGATCTTGTTCTTGTCCTAATCCAATTCCACAACTTTATACACTGTTAACTTATAGACGCAAAGCTGCATTCCCACACCAGGCTCCGAACTCTGTCTGGCCTAACACTGTGAGACACATATCAAGTGTTTATTTTTCCCTGTTCTCACTAAAGGGAGGAAGTACCTACTGAAACTACCTGGAAAGAGGATCCGGCATTATTCATGGACATGTAATCATGTGTCAGAGATTTCAGTTAGGCCTGAATCAGTGTGAAACAATTTATTGCATTACAGTAAATTGATATACATCATGGAGCTGAAAAATGAATCACTATGAATTGTGATGTTGAAAGTATTCATTTTCCCTGTGCTTTTAGTTTTCGTTCTGGATGTGTGGTTTTGTATTTTTGACACTGATCAAAACAGGGAAAAAGACACTTCAATGTGAAAATATCGTAACAAATAAAAAAAATGTTTTTTTTAACTGCTTGTAGCAACAGTGATCCCTGTATAATATATTGTGCTGAGTGCCTAAGCTGTCAGTTTCAGTTTCTTAAGAAATATTTTTCGAAATATTTTTCTCTCTGTGGCCCCTCTAAACCAGGCATGCCTTGTCTTGTTTGAAATGGTTGTCGTCAGGTTTTTTTTCAAGTGCCAAGAGGCAACAAAGTTTTTGAATTGAGTCAAATAATACAACTTCATCCCTTCTGACATGTTCATAAAAATAAATCCATAGAAAAAAGTAGAGACTACTACAACCTACAGTCGTTCAATAAATCATTACCATTGTATGTCAATATATGGAAATTTATGAGGCCATATTTATGGTCTGCAAAAAGAAATGTTTTAAGGCAGATGAGGAAAACAATGGTCATATTAGTAGTTTAAAACACTGTCTGGCACCAACATGGCAGGGTCTTCAATCAGCCCCTTAAACTTCATAGACAGTGCATTGGAATTAGATATTTCATTCACAAATTGAAACAACAAAAGAAACACATTATCCCAATGCTTTTGAAATATTATGATATAAAGATCTTACAAATTGGATAATATAGTGTAATGCATCCCCATCATGAGTTACACCTATGCAAAGTGTTTATAGAGAATACTTATGACTTCTCACTTCATGTACCTGGATATATGCATTAAATGCTTTTAACTGTAGACCAGCCTGTCTCTGCTTGTAGATTTTCGGGGCTTTCCTGTAAGATGTCTTGGAGTTCAGGGAAAAAAATAAGCATGGGGTCATTTCTAAGAATATATCAATTGGGTTGTGTTTTATTAGTTTGTTGGGCCTGGTTACTGTGCACAGCAGACCTCATGTTGGCATTCTTTGGAGTTTTTTAAGTAACCGACTCTGCTCGTTGTGCCATGTGATCTGGTTGTTAAAATTTATTTTAAAACCCCCCAAAAATGTTAAAAATATGATTTGAAGGTGGTATTTATGGAGAGCTATTTTCATGGACCCTAAAGAATTTTACAGCTGTTTATATTATGTTATCCACCCAATGTAGTTGTTGTTTGTTTGATGTATAAGGAAGCTCTGAGTCACACACCCTGTTTCTGTTGCTAGGAGCTAATGCCCTAGCGAGCCAGTGGGCTATTTCTCCGCATTTGGCTGCTAGCGGCTGGTCCCTGGTGTCTGTTTCTCTCCACCCTTCTCTGCCTTTCTCCTCCTTCACTCTCCCAAATCCCTCCTCTCCCCCTCCCCTCCCTTCCTCTCTGCCATGTTCCAAAAGGGGTGCGCTCGTACGTGTGTTTGTATGAGAAAGAAACACAGTGTGAGAAAGAGATAAGCCAAAAAGAGATGAAGCTTTTGACGGCAAGAGGGCAAGGTGCTGAGATGGACCAAGGGTAATTAACAAAATAGACTTAATCAGCGGGCCACAGGAAAATGTGGAGGGCATGAGGATAGAAACGGAAAGTAGAGTATGACGTGTCCTGCTGTCTGACTGCCTTTCTCTCTCTCTCTCTCTCTCTCTCTCTCTCTCTCTCTCTGCCTCTCTCTCTCTCTCTCTCTCTCTCTCTCTCTCTCTCTCTCTCTCTGCCTCTCTCTCTGCCTCTCTCTCTCTCTCTCTCTCCCTGCCCAGGGAGCTGTGATCGGAATTGATGATGAGGACGACAGCACATTCACCATCACTGTGGACCAGAAGACTTTTCATTTCCAAGGTGAGAGGTTCCCCTTTTAATTTTGTTCTCTTTATGCCTCTCCTCCTCATCTCTGTGTTGCCGTCACTGGCTTTCTTTCTCTGTGATCTCTTTGCACCCATCCCTGCTGGTCATTTGCTCTCTTGCTCTCTCTCTCACTCGTCTTTCCCTCCCCGCCTTTTAAAGACTTGGATTGGTCTGCTCTAATGCCAGGAAACACATGCACACGGGCATCTACACAATGTCAAAGCATGCTGTGTGCATCTGAGCCTTTCCTCCCTTCCTGTGGAACCTCATCAAGCTCTGTGAAGTTGGACTGATATTTATTTCTATAGATAGACACAATTTGTTCCACTGCAAGCTACAAAGATTCCTCTGGAACAGAACAAGCAAGTAAGGTTTTTGTTTTTTTTCTTCGGCCTTCCATACTCTGGCCGAGGAGGAAGATTGCTGCTTGTGTGCAGTTGAGCCTCTGGGAATAATAAGGGAATACTGCTGAGCTGGAAGCTGAGCTCAGGTCTCTTCTGGTTGCTGCCGCTGTTCGCCCTTCGGTACACCGCTGCTGCTGCTTGCTCTCTAACAACCAGTCACTCCATAGCGACAGTATTGGCTCCCAGCTACAGCATCGCCCCCCCCTCCCGTCCTGCCAGCCTTTCCCTCCTTTTTGACAGGGAGCCGTCCAGTACATCGCAGACATACTTTTTACTCTGTCACCCCTCCAGGTCTTTATCTAACCTCCTCCACCTTTCCCTCATCTCTGTCCTCCCACCTATCCATTTGTATCCATTTTGCCAAAACCAAACCCCTCGCACTTCACCACGAGCACCTTCCCTTCACCTCCTTCTTGAGGGTCTCCAGCCAAAGTCCATGGGCCCCCCACCCCTCACACCTCCTTCATGCCCTCTCCTATGTCTGTGTTCCGAAGCTGTATGCTGTGGTTCTACAAACGCAAGGGTAAGAAGAAAACCGTGCACACCTCATGGTCTGCATGCATGCCAGTCGAGGGGGAAAGGATCGAGAGGAGGTGTTGTTTGTTTGTCTTCTGGGACGTTGAGTAAGGGTGGAGCGGCACGTTCTGTAACACTCGTGTAAATTGGTTTGTTATCAAGGTTCAAGGACAGTTCATAGCAGTGTGAAGTCGACTCTTTAAAGGCTCTCAGCCATGAAGAATTACTAAAGAGAGAAGAGTGTGTCCAGTGTCCCATATTAGTCAAATGCTTGTACAGACAAGGTGTGTTATTTAGAAAAGGATGTTTACTGTTACTGGTGTTTGTCCTGTTCTTCATTGACTTTGCAGTTTTGGCTAAACAATGATGTCATCATTTTTTTTCCTTTTTTTTTTTTTTTCCTCCAAGAGAAAAATTGCAGAAATATTTTCCTAGCGATGCATTCATCAGCAAATAATAGCTGAAATGTCATGATCTTAATATATTCCGGATCTTCCTGTGCCACAGATAATGAGTTTTTAGTATCAGCTGTAGTTTCATAGTGATGTAAAGGTATATTTGCTTAATTTTGCACCTTGACTTGTGGTTGGATATTATCTGAATTACCTGATTTGTCATAGTGACGTAAAGGTGCATTTGCTTAATTTTGCACCTTGACTTGTGGTTGGATATTATCTGAATTACCTGAGTCTGAGAGCCTTCTACCTTAGTAAGATGGCAGCAGACCATCGGCAGTGTATGCAAATGCTATTCTAATTCAGTGAGCCCAAATTTTAGAGCGTTATTCAAAAACCTTAATTAATGCGAGCAGAGGAAAATTACATATGCATATAGAATGCAACATTGCACATGACACTCTGAACCTGTGTGTGTGTGTGTGTGTGTGTGTGTGTGTGTGTGTGTGTGTGTTAATTCTGAGCTGGACAGCTACTGTGCTAGCCTGGAATATAGCATTGTACTGTCTTTCTATTTAGAGAAGCATCCATTATTCATCGGCCTCTCTCCCCCGGCGGTGCATCAGAGTTGCCTGAGAGCCCTTTAGCGTCCCCCTTTTCCTCTTTCTCCCTGTCTGCTCTCACTAACCCCCTCTTATCTATAGTAGCTATCAATCTCTCATCTTCTCCTCCCTCTCTCTCAGGCCGTCCAGCCTGCCCAGAGCATCAGTCCAGAATAAAAGACCCCCTCATGCTCTCTTCCTTGTCTCTTCTCTCCAGGGTCCTTCTGCACCATGAAAAACGTTTTTTTCGTGGTGGGAATCTGGCCCTGTTTATTTGAAAGATGTTCCCACCTGCAGATTACACTTTATTTAATCAGTCCAAAACAGTATAATGCGTTAATTTTACATTTTTGCCACACAGTTGGAACTAAATCATAGTTAAAATGAACACAGTGTTGAACAGATCCACCGATACAACATTACTTCATTGACCCAGATTATATTTGATTGAATTGTGAAATTTGTGCAGCATATCTGGGTAGCTACAGCATCACAGTTTTGACAGGTAGCAGTCCAGAGGATCAGACCTTCTGCCATCCCACTGGAGCATGTTTTGAAATATTTCATCAGCTTGTCTGAAGCTGGCAGGACCCTGAAAAAGAGGAGAAGGATGAATAATTGACAGGCCTCTTGGAGAAAAGAGGACCAACATTATATGGTGAGGCTTATCTTTGTAAAGGAAAACCTCTGAGATGGATACCCTAATGACTGAGATGGGAGGAAAATGATTCTGTTTGGGGAAAACACCAATGGTGCTTTTAGCTTTATTGCTTAATTTGTCTGGACACATTATCTATGTGTGTGGTAACTGGACAATGCCGGACATAGATACTACAGCCATTTGTCTTTGTTTACTTGTCTGTTTTGGCATGTTCTGCAGCCTAGGTGACTATAACTACCTGTAGCTTAATCTATATACATTTAGTTTCATACTCAAGTGGATATTGAAACCGATCAGAGCAGGGGATGGTTGTCAGTATGATAACCTGCCAAAGAAACATTTACAGAAGAATTAAAGATGTACTTACACATAAAAAGGAAAAAAAACAACAAAAAAAACAGGCCAGGACTTTTTTTAAGCATGTCCATGTTAAGTTGAAGAAGAAGACCGTGGTGCTCTTAATTTGATCACAAAATTGCTTGCTTTAGTTACAAAATTAAAATTACTTTTGACATGGATATAAGCTGATGCCAACAGTATGCCAATATACTGGTATATTTAATATTGTTCTATTGCATTTTTCAGAATGCATTTATGAGAATAAATAAAATTAAAATAGCCAATAAGTTTAAGACTCAACATGATTGTAGTACCCTAGGTTCAAGTCCAACCAAGGAACTTGGATTTCCTCTTATTTCCTGCAAGCTCTTTGATTTTGTTTACACTATGTCATAAAGGCCAAAATGGCTAAAAAAAGAAATACTGATAAAACATGAAATGAGTATGAAAACAAATACACATAGAGTGAATTCATATGATTTCACCATACACAGAGGTTAGTTTGTTGTGTCATTCAGTATTTGTGAGAGGGGTTGTATCATGAGAAAAAATGACATCAATACCCTCATACCCTTGAGAGCAAATGTAATTGTCTGGGATCAGCTCCCCATGGTGGGTATGAGGTGACCTCGACTGTCAATGTGGACATAAGGTTCCTGAACTGCAGCCTCACTGGCTCTGAATGTGGAAATGGAGTTATTTGCACTTTGTACATCTGTAACTATGATGAATCTTTATCTGTCTGTCAGGATCCGTCTGTAATCACTAGGAAGTTGTGTGTGTGTGGGCTGTTTGCAGTGTATTGGTGTGAGGTACCTCCTGTGTGTGGTTGTTCTTCTAATGGATTTGCTGAGCCTCTGCTTCCCTCTAGTAAAGAAGCATCGGACCCTACAGTAAATAGGGGTTGGTCGACACACCCTCCTCTGTTATGACAGTACTTAGCAGCTGACCTGTGAGGCTCTTACACTTAGACAGGATTGAAACAGCATCATAAAACTGTGTGTTGTTAATATCAAGATTTTACGGAGTTATAAGAGAGAATTTTAATTCGGTGACTTTTGTGCTTTTGCCCCTTTTTGTCCTACCTTTAAATTTCATAATTGCTGCGAAAAAGCATGTTACAAACCCTTTAAACCCTTTGCACTGTAAAGGACTAGTAACTTTCTATATGGGCAACTCCTTATTACAATTCTTAGTAACTTAAGTACTAACTTCTGAAAGACAGTCTTCAGATAGTAGAGTATCTACTGTAAGACTATATGGTGAGAGAGTTGTAGAGCTTACCCAAATTGTATCCAAAAGTTATCCATAAAGTTAGAGTTATGGATAACATAACACTAACTTTTCCATGTCCTTCTCTCCTTCTCTGGATCAAGACAAGTTTATGTTTACATGACAAATAACTTGCTGGTTGTTGGAAAATGAAAACATTCGGAGAAACAATGGAGGTTCATGTCAGATGACAGACACTGTCATGACTTATGGTATGTCCACTCATGTGACTAGTCCACAGGCTAACCGAGTTACCGCTCACACGTACCTGGGAGAATAGATTGTGGAGTAGATGTGAGCAACAGACTAGGACAAAGATTAGTATTGCAACACAGTTCATACTTTTTAGAGTATTTTTTTTTTCATTGAATGGCCCTGCTTCTACCTCTCCTCTGTCATGAATAGAGCTAAACAACATTAGCCACAGTAATCTGTTCCTCTGGAGAGTGTGTTTGGCTGAGGGGAAAGTGAGAGGTTGGCGAGGTTCTGTCTGAGTGTATTGGCCTTAGCCTCGACTGCCTTTTAATGTCTTTTAAAAGCTTTTCTGCTGTAGCACTGCTCAGCCTCTGTCCTAGCACAGCCATTCATCTACTACAACGTCTTGTTTCCAGCTCAATAAAAAATTACTCTCACACAGGATATGGTATTCCAGCTAATTCAATGGCTTATATCTTATTAAGTTCTTCTTTCACAGCTTTTAGAGTTATAGCTATTTGGCTGAATCAGAAGTATAGCTACTTGTAATAAAGAACTGAAAACCTTCAATATTTGAAAACACAACCTGACCGAATGGGGTCTAGTTCAGATCAATCCGGTACATCTGGTGGCAGGAGACAAATTATTGTATCCCTGTACAACACTGGCACCAAAAAACATGCATCTGGCTTTTGCAGTCTGTGTGCATTGCATGTGTCAGGGCATGTAACGGGTCACTGCTTAATATCACTGGCAGTCTGTCTGTTCTGTCTTTGCTCTGAGGGTGCAGCCTCGCTCTGTTTCATTTCACACTGCGACCCCAAAGGCTTCACATGTGAAAAATCGGACGAGAACCAGCACTGCCTCACCACTCTGAAGGAGCTTTAACTCCTCATGTTCACAATGATCAGAGAGGTATTGATTCAAACATCTCTATATAACATTGGCCTTGGAATCAAAGCCTAGTACACTGAGTACTTCTTTCACCTGCTAAAATCTGAGTGCTTGGTCAGATTCTGACTGTTTATATATTTGATCAGATACTGCAGGAGATAAATCATTTAAATACATTTTCTACCGTATTTAATTATGGCCCTATCGAACTGCAGTTAAAGAATCTTTGGTTTAATTATATACTGAAATCTATCATTTGATAGCTTACTTTATTAAGATTTGTTGAGTACATTAGCACAGCTAAGTAGCTGCCAAATTTTAAGCTGCTATTCAGGCATGGTCCTAACTAGTTATACTCATTAGTCATTAATGCTGAGCATTAGATGAGAAAATTGACCACTCTTGTGTTTGTATGATGAATATGAAGCTACAGCTAGGAGATGTTTAGTTAAGTCTAGCATAATGGCTAAAAGCAGTGGAAACAGATGGCCTGCCTCTATCCAGGATAAGGTGCTGGACTATGTCTTGGCTGCATTCAGTAATTATCTGAAACTTTCTGCCAGGCAACCCAGTCACTTCCTGAACACTTCAGGAAGTATATATATATATATATATATATATATATATATATATATATATATATATATATATATACACACACACACACACACACACACACTTGCAATAATCATGGTCTCTTCAGCTGTGAACATGAAGTTAAGCAAAATAAAGCAAAAGTTTGCTTTTAATTTTAAAATACTATCTCATAGAGATGGATGCAGAGTTTCCATGACTGTGTCACCAGCACTCATTTCATTTAACTGTTGTGTCAGTGATATTAGTGTGTAACAAGAATGTAATGGCTACTGATGGTCTCCGTATGGAAAACTTGGCTCACTGGGTGTGTTTGTGTGCTTCTGCCCTCAGCCCGTGATGCAGACGAGCGGGAGAAGTGGATCCACGCCTTAGAGGGAACTATCCTCCGTCATACCCTCCAACTCCGGGTTTGTGTTCATATCCTTATTTGCATACTGGTGTGTGAGTGTATGTATTTGCGTATATAATAATCCATCTAGTTTATTTACAAGAAGAATTAGTTTTGCTATTCAGCTCTATTGTTAGCATCCATCTTCGTAGTTTCTCTGTTTACTATTTTCCCAAGTAAACATGTCATTCTTTGCAATACCTGAAGAGTATACTGATACATTGTTTAGTCAAAAAGAGCAATGTTGTAACTCAGATGAGATAAATATGTTACATAGATAGGTAAGATATTTCATTGTGGGATTTTTATTGAACGTCATCATGCATACATTTGCATACCCTATAAAATCATGTACTGTGCCTCACCACCACAACGATACAAAGATGTTGAAGGTACTTTGCATCTCAGGTGTTATCAAAACTTTTAAGCTTTATGTCTCTTGCTTGTACCGGATTTTTTTTTTCTCCCCCTGAACAGAGCAGTTGAGTCAATGCTGAGTCTTGTTGATATAAAAAGAAATAATAGTGACATTTATGTCATCATAAATGGAGGATGTTAGGGAAATACGTGGCTTGTTTCAACTGATATGGGGACCAGGTAATTTAGTTTTATGGAAAGACTCTTCACTTGTTGGCAGTGTTTTTTTGTTTTGGTTTTTTCCCCACTGGTGTTTGTGTCCGTTTTTATTGTTGAGATTGAGTGTCTCAGCCAGTTCTTTCCTGCTGCTCCTGCCCTCCAGTTTTTTCCCTGCTCAGACTTCCTTCTTGCTCTCCTTCTGTAAACCAAACCTTTCTCCTTGTTCTCTACATGATCAGTCCTTCCCAGCCATCTCCTCCCTCTATTTCAACCGCATGACCAGGCTTTTCATTTGCCCCCCGTTGCAAATCCTTCTGATGTGCTACGTGTGTCTACTTGCTTAGTGCACTCATACAGATACTCACACTCATATTCAGTGTTTGCGAGCTGCTGTCGTAGCATCATGGGTCCCAGCAGCCAATCCGAGACCTCCTTGTTTGCTCAACCAAACATCTGCCTGGGCTGCCTCAGCCAATCAGTGTGGCTGTTAGTGCTTGTCCCTGTCAGCACTCGCTGCTGCTTTGTGTGTTTTCTCTTATGCCTACATGAGAGGAAGTGTGCCTTTCCTGCCAGGGGAGGGTCCAGGATTAACTCAGCTCTGTCTGCCTCAAACCAAACGCTCAGCTGATAACTGCTGCCAAAGGATATATTATAGCCAGACTAGCTGTCCAGCTAACCAAAGTCTGAAGGCTGCCGTGGTTTATAAAGGCAGACTGCAGTGAAGAGCAAGAGGAGGGGATTGTTTTCTGTTTCTGTTTAGGAGGAGGAGGGGAGAGGGAGGAGAAAAACGCTAACTTCCCCAGAGCTGGTGGTTTGTGGCTGTAGGGAGGGAAAAACAGAATAACGAAGGCAGAGAAAGAAAAAAAACAAAGGATCTTGTATCAGGCTAAATGGCCTGATGGGAGAGATGTACAAGGTTTAATGCAGCATGTCCATACGAGCGAGGCACCAAGTAAGTAAAAAGACACACAAATGCAAACGCCACTGCACCATAGCAAGGAGAACTTAAACGGCTGCAGTGTGCTGCTGGGGCATCAGCATTTTAAAGTGGGTCACACGCCGTGGAAAGACAAATACAAACAGGAGGGAGGGGGAGGGTGCAGGAAAAAGGTTATTTGTCTGGGGTGGCTAGTCGGGTTTGTTAGTGTTTATGTGTAAGAGTTTAAAGGCTGCTCAAAATCATTCACAGCGATCCACGGCATGTGTGATGGGAATGAGTGGGTGTGGAAGTGTGTCTGGGAATATTTCAGGAAGAAGCAAACACTGTGATGTGGTGGTAAGGCGGCTGTTTATAAACCAACCACCTGCCTCTGACTTTCCAGTTCCAAACTTGTCTGCTCCGTCAGTTTTGTTTTTTTTTTTTTTGTTTTGTTTTGGATTTTTTTTTGTTTGTTTGTTTGTTTGTTTCAAGGGGGAAAAAAGAAAGGGGGGGGGCTTCCACTAGATGTGTTGACACAACATTGCGATTGTGTTTGGTACGTAATAATGGGGAGTCGTTTTCCTGCTTTAATCTTTTTTTTTTTTCGGTTTCATGTTTGCTTGTGGTCTGACCTATATTGCCTTTTGTAAAGTAGAGTATGGTATAACACCTGTAAGTGTAGTATAATATACAAGCCCTGTGGTAAATACCACCTTTTAGATGCATACTTGCAAATACATGCATACTGTTTTGATCAAGATCTTGTGTTTTCAGCGTTTTTTGTTTTTGTAATCAATAGATTTGTGTGTTATTTTGTGGATAATGTTTTTTTGAGTGGATGTACAGATGAAAGTAACCCCCGCTGTATCACTATTGATTGAAGTAGATTGATGTTACATTGTATAGGTGGGAATTTAAGTCGACTTCCTGTATGCACAAAGATGCCTACAGATGTTTTTGTGTTGCTGTGCATTTGGCTTCGTTTTGTTCAGCTTTAAGTAAAATGATCATGACGTAAAGCCTCACTAGAAAGATAAAGGCCCTTTTCCTGATAAAGTGGATTTTTATTCAGGTATAATATGAGAAAGTAACCAGACAGGACGTTTTTTAGTCACCAGTGACTGTGTCAATTCAATAGGGGGCAGATGAATACATTGTTACAGACACATTGTTTTCCGTTTTAGATTTTAGCTCAGGCCCTCATGTGGCCAGCTATAACTTTCAGTCATGCTAACAGTGGAAACACCTTTGATCTTTTGAGGAAGTTTGGCCAGTTAACTGCAGGCTTCATCACGGCCGAGTTAACTCAGACTTTGTTCTCTTTAAAGTTAGCATGTTTTTACAGTTTAAACATTAGCAATTCTCAGGCTGGGGCACCTACTAACAGGGTGTTGCTCTTAATGGCTTTTCTTCACGTTCCTTTGAAGTCATCTTTAGCAGGAGGAAAAGCCCCCTCAAACTCAGGACAAAACAGGACTGTGCGGTGCAGCAAATCCAAAGCAGCGGTGGCACTCGGCACGGTTTGATAACAGCCTATACTAGCGATTTCCATTACTCTCTGTTTTTTCATGTAAGAGGTGTTCTGTGTTTTCCATGTCAGAGTAACTGCTGATACTTGCTGTGTTACTCATCTGACTGATCCATCTGGCTAAGTGTGTTGTCACTTGGACTGAGTGTCCTCACTATTGACAGGATCCAGTATTAAATATGGGCTGATTTGTGAGGGAAGTCTTGGGGGGGGGGTTGGTTGTTTGTTTTTTGTTTGTTTGGTTTTTTTGCATACATGTATCTGCCCATTTTCCTTCATTCGGTTTTGTGTCACAGCCGACTGGATGGGTGGGTGAGCTCAGAGAGGTGCCCGATCTCATCTGTTCTGCCGATAGTCTAATAATTACCTTTTAATGGATGTTATGTAATGAAATTGTCTGTGCCTGCGTTTCGCCTGAGTTTGTGTACGTGGGTGCTTCTCTGTGCCTTCTGTACACGTGTGTAGAGTCTGTGTTTTGGATGGGGAGCTAATTAACAAACAGTGACTTTTAATGCACATCAGCCCATTTACAGACACCCTTCTCTGTCAGTAGCTAAATTCTCTTAGCCTTGAATTTCCTGATTTTAGTTTTGTTGAAGCCTGAAATTTGCTGGCCTCCAGTAAGTCGAACAGGCAGACAGACATGCTGGCCTTTCATGTAGGCTAGCTTTTAAACAATAGTATTCATATCTCTCCCAGTACAGTACGTTGCTGGAAGATTCTCCTGAACTGTTGATGTTTCTGTCCACCATTTTGTGTAACAGTTTACAACATCAACATTTACAACAGGCTACATCGCCCGGCAGTGACAGACTTGACCCTTGTTATTTAATGAATGAGTATGTGACTACATAGCCTGCGATATCGGTAGTGTCTCTGTGTTTTACTTTGAATATGCAATTGCAATTATGTTTGTCATGGATGTGGTTAAGGCTGCACAATTGCTCAGCTGTGTTTCTTCATCCTCAGGAGGCTGAGAGTGGATTTGTTCCCAGTGTTCAAGACTTTGATAAGAAGCTAGCTGAAGCTGATGCCTACCTACAGATTCTGATTGACCAGTTAAAGGTAGGAGTCAGTGTAGAAGCACTTAACTGTCCTTATCATTTCATCCATAATAATTCACAACTTCATTATGTGGATGGATGGATGGATGGATGGATAGATAGAAAATGTACGATATCTACCACTCACTTTGAGGTGTTTGGCTAAAGATCCAGAGGTAACATAATTCATTAGAAAAAAATTCTCCATTCCAAATTGCAACCTAGAATATCCCCAAAAATATATGTTGTGCTTTTGAATCTTTGTCCTGAACTTTCTCTTACTTCATCTCTTTTTATGAGTATTTCCCTGCTGATCACACACTCCTCTTCAGTTATTTGAAATTAGAATTGTGGTAGTATGGTGATAAAGCAGAAAAGCATGTATTTAAAAACAAAAAAAAAAGCGTCAGTATATTGTCTCCAGTGGAAAATCTTAATGAACGCACCGTTAGTGCTCTTCCATGGTGAAAGAGCTCCCTATTCCCCACCACATTGTCTCAAGACAGATCATTTATACACATTCGCCCTCTGATCATTTCAGTACTCATTTTACTGTGGACCCATCTTGGCTTATTTTCCATCTCTCTTTATCCCTTTTCATCTCTTGTTTTCTATCCCTCTCACACAGCTATTTGATGAGAAGATCAAGGACTGCAAAGAGGATGATTCACGCAGAGTGAGTACCAGCAGAGCTGCTCTGTCCTTGTGTCTCGGCTCTCTTGGTTCATGTTCTTGCTGTCATTAGATCCGTGGTTAACAGCAGGAGAAACAGGCTGACACACATAGGGAAAGGAAAGTGATAGCTGTTGGTGTGGTACAGACATTTGATATCTGCTGTTTGACTGTTTTAAGCCATTATAAAATTTTTAAAAGATATTGCAATGGTTAAAAAAATGGCTATAAATTTTGACCTGTTTCTCAGCATTTGTGAAACCAAAATTCTCAGCCCTATATAGCGGCAACATTTCCCTCAACTTACTGACAGCCATCTGATCAGAGATGCTACAGACTGAAAGGCTGCAACTGATGATTATTTTTAGTCTAGATGAATATGCAGATAATTTTCTTTACTCATCATTTTGACTGCCTTTTCTTTGGAAAAGGCAGTTGAGTTACAGGGTAGAGTAGTCTCTTTTTTTTACTAGCAGATATGTGTGATTCACTTCCTCCATGAGCTTAACACATTTGTTTTCCTTTTGTTTATTTGGTTTTTTTGCTGAGCTTTGTCTTATCGTGGTGACCACTATCTTCATTGTGAAAACTTGTCTAAAATGCTGCTTTAATCCAGTTGGAGATTGTTGTTTTCTACCAGTAGTGTTTTCTACCATTGTTGTTTTCTACCAGTAGTGCTTTATTTGCTCTTAAACCTTTTGAATAAATGCCTCTGTGAAGGTTGAATTTGTTTTTCCTTTTTACAGAAAATTGAAAAGTTGAAAGAGACTACTTGTGTAAGTGAAACTTTTTCCTTCCTGTTTCTCAGTTTAGCTGTGAGTTTTCAGTGAATGAATTCCTCTTTGTTTTTCTCTTTCAGAGTATGGTAGAGTCCATCAAGCACTGTATTGTACTGCTGCAAATTGCCAAGGTAAACACAATAAGAGCACATGTTTGATTCACCTCTCTGTTGTTTGGTCTGCCATTTCACTATAATCATTGTTCTTATGAGCCCACATCAGCATGCACTGTGTGTTACCATTTGTATATTTCTCTTGGATAGTTCCCTGCTTACAGTTGTTATCTGGGCCGCTGGTTGATGAGGGTGTAGCCCAGTATTCGTTTCATCACATGTTCCATTTAGCCCTTTGACAGGAAATGGTGCAAAAATAATTTTTTAAAAAGGAAAAAAAACAACAAAAAAACCCAGAACACATTTACTCACCAATAAGATTCAAGGAACATTGCACATTGTTTTAGAGATTGGCAAGATGGAGCAATCTTTACCTTATTGATACTGAAAGAAATGACAGGGGATTTTACCATGTGATGTAAGGATTACTGCATGTGGCATGTTAGTGCATATTACGAAGCTCAATGTGATGAGAGGGATGGATCTCATTGCTTTCTACGCCACAGATACTCAGGATGCTTTATGAAATGACTCTTGAACCTTCCTCCACAAGTAGCCTAACACTGTCTTCTCGAAATTTTAAGGACCAAAGTAACGAACAGCAACACGCAAACGGACTTATAGTAAGTTTGACATTCTCTGTCCATGACAAAAATCGAAAATAAACAAACTGCTAACTTTCTTTTCTCGCTTAATTTACTCTTCACTGTAGAAAAGCAGATGAATCAGATCTCTTTTTATTGCATGCTGTCTAATTTGGAGATATGTTGTATCTCAAGCTCTTTTCCTCATGTCTGTCAGCTCTATCCTCTTAATTAAGTTAATTTATTTCCTGATTTCATCTGAGATTTTAAGTCTTTTTGCCATGGTTTGGAACTATTCTTTTCTTCATCAAGATACAAAGTGTATGTATCTGTGTAAAAAATTGTTAGAGAAAATGCAGAATATGTATGCGTACATAGACTATACATGTGTGTTTGCATGGGTGTAAAAGAGGGAATGTTGCACTTCACTTCACCCATTAATTACAAGCAACTAATTCTCAATGTTGATGTATTGTGTCCACACTGCCTGCTTATTAAACTGCTGAGGATTAATAGGATGAAAACCATCCAGAAAGCACTGTACCAGCTCTGCAGGTCTCCTGTCTTCATGTCAAAGGCCATATCAGGAGTCTTGCATGTTTCATTTACAACAGATACTTTTTTCTAAATTATTTTCAACAGTATTTACTATACGTTTTTAGATTGGTTTCTTATCTTCCATGCGGTTTTGCTTATTTTTCCCCTCAGTATATTGTGAATATCAATCTGAAGCATTGAAGCATGCATTAGATGGCTAATGTATCAGAGAAAATGCAGTCTTTATTTCAAGTAACATTAGTCATGTTGTAATGCAGTTATAAACTATGACTTTTTTAGTTTAAGGAAACAGACCTCTGGATTTGAGAGTGGACTGCCAAACAATAAACTTTAGAATGGAATAAACAACCAAAGTGAATTAACTCTTTCACACGTGTCAAGGATTGCGTGTTGCTCATCTCTTTGGTTTATTTCTCAGACAGCGTAGCTTGAAAATGCAGTACTGTTAGCTTCCAATTCTCAAAGAGATTTTTAATGGCAGTACAGGCTCACAACTGTATTTCTGTGGAAAATGGAAGAAACAGAAAACTGAGAACTAAAGAGAAAATAATAATTTAATCTGTCCTACAACATAGCTTCCTGTAAGGTGGAAAATCAATCTAAATCTTTTCTCTATGCTTTGGAAAATGTGAGGTTACATAATGTAAGCAGGTTATAGTTAATGGACTAACACATGGACAACCTCTTGTATGTGGTCCTTGAAGCAAGAACCCCAAAGGGGGCCATACAGCTCATAATGTCCGCACTGCTCTTATAGCTGACTTAATCTCACAGTCATTAAGTACAGTATTACGTAGTATTACGTTGTATAAATAGAACAGCATAAGCTCTGTCTACACATCTAACTGCACATGCTTTTATATGCCTTAAGCTTTGTGCTGAAGATATCGTTCCAGCTTTAAAATGTCTAAATGCCTGTCATGTTGCCTGTGTGTCTGTAATGTGGAGCAAGAGATAAATGCACTGTAGACCTTCCTTTAAAATACTTGTCTAGTTCTGCACTGCCAGGGGAATTCCTGGAAAGTGCAGGAATCATTTGAAAAAGCATACTAGAGGACTGTTGAGTATTTATCTGTCAAAATAATTTGTGTGCTGTGATTAGTTTGTTTGTTATGCTGCTAGAGTTACCTGCTACATTAATATTACATTCACTAAAAAAAAAAATCAATCATGACACACTGCTTTAAGCTGTTTTTGCTCCATTCTCTCGTTCTCTCTGCCTATTTTGCTTTATCTCTGCCTTGCAAGACCATGGACTGGTCCCACCCTGACAGACCAATATTTTTGTAAATGGCTATAATTAGTATCCCTTGCCTTACTTTCATGGAGGCACGTGGACAGGGAAAGTATTAGGCAGTGCAAAGGGGAGAAAGAGAGGAAGGAATAGCAGCAGGAAGCTTAAAGATAAGAGAGAAATGTGAACTGAAGTGCAAATGGAGCATTTTCTGCCTATGATCACAACTTTCTTTCTGGTGACCATTGATATTTTTTGGTGGCAATTATCAGGCCACAAAAAACATTGTTCAAAAAAATAAGTCCTGAGAATTTTCATAGCTCCAAGAATTATTTTGAGGAAAAAAAACATGACTTCACCTCACCGCTCTTCTTTCAATGTGGTCAGTATCTTTCATGCGACATTCTCAGTGTTGTATCGTGGGGTTGCAGAGGCTGTTGTCCACTTTCTGGTCTCCAGTCCAACCTTGGTATTTACCCCTGCTAATGTATCCTCACCCTTGCAGTGAAATATCCGGGCACAGAAATTGTAGTGACTCACTGTGCCTGTTCCTGTTTATCACCTCCAGCAAGGAGGTTATGTTTTCACCTGTGTTTGTCAGCAGGATTATGCAAAAAATACTGAATGATTTGCATCAAACTTGGTAGAGGGATGGGGCTTTGACCAGGGAAGAACCAATTAAATTTTTAGACAGATCCAGGTCATCTACTAGGAATTTGCATTCTTTACCCTATTTCTCTTAAGACTGGTGAATGCTTTTGACATTGGCCTTGGTAGAGGTCTGCACTCTGAGTGCCCTCCTAGTTTCAAATGACTAAATCAAAACTTACACAGAAGAAAAATCTTTAAAAAGCCCCAGCTACAGGTCAAGTTTCCATAATAAGATAACACACAACATTGACTAGATTTAATTTCAGTGCAACCAAAAGCCCTGAGGGTTAGTTGTTGGAGAATAAGGGTCGATATGGTTTCACTTTGTTTCCTCGTGTTGATGTCGGCGTTTCTGTCAGTTGGGTCATTGCTGCCGGTGACCCCGTTACATCAGGCCAACAGGCTGCTTTGTACGCATGTGCAGATTTGTGTGTGTTTGTGCCTGTATTCAAATTCATTGGACAACAGATGAGGGCAGGCCACTGTAGATAAGAATATCCCCACTTATTTATTTATTTATTTATTTATTTATTCATTTTCCACAACGAAATAAGAGCCAGAGAGTTTAAGCCTGATAAGTTTAAGCATGATATAAATTTAGTCTACAGGCCACTTGAGTTAATTAACTACTTTTTAGACTGGAAATGTGCTCAGAGTTCAAGGAGCGCTTTTAGTTATTTTGCAAAGGAAATGCTGGCTCTTCTATTCCAGATAATGTTGTTCGTTTCATACTGATTTGATTAATGAAACCTTGAACGGCACTCTTTCCAGGAAATGGAGTGCAAGGAAATTGATCTGCCTTTGGTGGGTGGTGTATATGTTATTTTACTGTTGTTGCGTAGGTATAGCATTAAGCTGATCCATAACCAATACACAAGCTGTGGGATTGGTTCCCCATAGAGGTTGAAAGCTTGCATTGACATCTGGCATGGATATGAAAGGAAATGGTTTTCCATTGGGGTTAGCATGTGGGCACATTTGATTCTAGATGTTTATAAAATAGGTTGCCTCTAGCCTTTTTTTTAAGACATCCAGAGGGAGCCGGTAGATCCCATAAACTGAGGTTTATGTTTTCCTCTGACTGCAGACTGTTTCATAGGCCAAGATTGAAACTAAATTGTGTAGGCAGTGAAGTTTTTTTTTTTTAGTCTGTCAAACAGCATTTTAGATTGGTAAGCAGGTAGTTGTATGGATGTGCTCCTGATGTCACATGAGGCAAGTTATTTTCGTTGTTGATGGCAATGTTGTTTTCACTTGTTTCCTCCAGAGTACCATCAACCCAGTGGATGGGATCTACCAGCCCCCTCTGGACACTCCTGTAGTCAACACCACAATGCCAACACAGACCACACTACCAACAGGTACCAGACACCTGCCTTCTCACTGTCTCTCATATACATTTAGAAATGTGAGTTGATGTGTTTAAAGTGTTAATACATCTCATAGACTTCAGAGACCCAGCACCACCCTGAGAGGTTGTTAATGTTTTTGTAATATACTCCAAGGTGACAACAGCTCCCCCTGTTGCTCATATCTTAGGCTCCTCCAGCTGATGTTTCTGATCTTTGCAAAACAGTTGTCATAGAATTAATTCCTAAGAATTATCTTAGGTGTTTGCTGATGAATGCTTTTTTTTCTGTTCCCCAACAAAATTTGAAATTCAAATTTTTCACTGTGGTATTAAAGACAGTGGGATGAAACCCAAAGCAAGTTCTAGTATGGCAATATAAATATCACGTCAGGCTTTAAATAAAGGTAACGTATGTTGTTTCAGTGTTTGCAGGTAGATAATGCAACATAACTTCCTAATTTGTGAAGATAGAATGCAAGGTCCAGTTGCATGAAATCCATTATTATTATTACATGTATTTATGTGATTCTATTTCATTTTTCAAACATTAATGTCTCTGAAAATTGATGTATTAATGTTTTTCCATCCTGAAGCAAATTCCTGTCCATCACTGAAATTGTTTTAAGTCACTTTAGTCACAATGCAATTAGGTAAATTTGATAAGAGTAAGATCTTGGACTGTTGTGGTCAGATGACAATAACTTGACTGTTTACAAATGTAGTGAAAATGAACACTTTAAAATAGGCCATTCTAATTTTGGTCTCTTAATAGATTGTGTAATCCCCCTCACAGTTGAAGCCTCTATTTGCCTCTATCTGCAGATCATTTTCTCAGCCTACTCATCTGCTCTTTTTCCTTTTTTCCTTTTTTTTTTTTTGGCTAAAGACACTTCTCAGGTGTGTAAATCAGACCAACGACCATCCACATTACCTGTTGGTCCTGTCGTCACGGTGATGGGCAGTCTGCAGACCCCAACACCAAACAGCACCACAGGTAAAAGTTCCCTTTGCGCCAGTCACTAGTCACACTACTAGCACTACCAGGAGACATTATTAGTTGTTATACTGACAGTCTATAATTGATAGTTATATGATTAAACTTACAGATGTTTACAAGAAAAACATATGTTAGGAACTGCAGTTATTTTCCTGGCTTGGTGTTATGGTGCAATTCAGCAGCAGTATATTTTATATGTTTACCAAACATAAAAAAACACGTTGCTTTAAAAAACAAAACAAAAAAACAATACTAAATTTAAAAAAATAAACAACCACATGGTCCATTTACTAGTTTTTCTTGTGCTTTCAGTGATATTGCATGATCTTAATTGGCCGATAGAGTTTTCGTGGTTGCCATATAATTATAGATGTTCAGATTTCAATTTTTTTTTTACACTTCAGACTTTTCATTCAAAGTCTCTAAGTTAATTATTGTCCTTGAAACAACAACTGACCAAAAACAAAAAAGGAAAATCACTTGAAGGCCCATTTGGTATTTTTCTGGAGTTTTTGATTATATCACATAATCTTTATCAGCAGATGGAGGTGAGATTGTTTCTTGACAGCATGTGTAGAATTGGAAGCCTGTATGATTTGCATAGTAATTGGCTGTATTTCTTAGTCTGAATTTAAAAAACAAAAAAAACAGCAGTTTAATTGTTACTGCACTTCTCTAACCTAGAGAGCTGTGTCTATAAGCATAACATAAATTAAAAAGCTAAGTGAAAAAGCAGGAGGAAGCAAAGGTTCCTGCCTGTTAGTCTTCTGTGCTGAGGAAGCGGTATTAAAAAGCTGCCCTGTGCACTAAGGAGGCAGGCTGTCAATATGCTCTACAGAGGAAGCCATTTCTCTGTTTAAAGACAGGTTACTGTATATGGTCTGTTGGGCTGGTCTTAGAAATGAGTGCTCCTGTTGAAGAGCATAATGCTGATTTACCTGTATGCTGTATGAATAAAGAAGCCTTATTTATTGAATCTACCACTTTAAATAGAAAACATTTCAAGAGCACACTGACATGACATATGATGTCTAATTTATTTATTTTTACCCCCGACCCCCTCTGTCAGGGAGTGGCCCATCAGGCCCCAGTAGCAGCGTCGCTTCCCCGGCTCACATCCCCCTCCCCTCGCACTCGGTGCCAGACTTCTCCTATTCCTCCAGCGAGGATGAGTTCTACGATGCTGATGAGTTTTACCAGAGCAGCACCTCCCCCAAACACTGCATAGAGTGAGTATAGTATCACCCCTCCATGCAACTGACACTGCACAGTTAGAAAGCAATGCTGTAATTATAACATTTAGCAATTCTTGGGGGAAAATGCTGCTTATAGCGCATGGAAATCAAGCTGTGATTCTAGCCAAAGAAATTTCCCTTGAAATCCTACTCAGTCTTAATGTGCTTATCTGTCCTGCTTCCTGCCTCCCTTCCACTCCCTCTTTCTCGTTCTCTTGCCCTCAGTCCCTCAGGGCCTGCAGTTGCCCCACCCCTCACTAATGAAGAAACAGCACTGAAACGACCAGACACCACTGAATCCCTCAGCTCGTCCATGTCCAATGGTACCACAGATGCTGGTAAAAAGGGAAAACTCACAAGACCCACGAACATATTAGTTATTTTTGTGCTTCTTTACACATCAAGCATTAAGCTTTTGTATTGCCATTGATACTGCACATTCCAAGTAGTTTAACATATTAATGTAATTTGTTCTTGTCAAATATTAAAAGTTAAGGGATGCTTACACATGAAACCATATGGAACTGAGTGCTATTACAGCCATATAAGACTTGTCCTCCACTGTTTTCTTCAGATCCGTTTGATAGCCATGACGACCGCGATGATGAAGGTGAGGGCGAGTCTGTAGAGGAACACAAGAGCGTCATCATACATCTGCTCTCTCAAGTCCGTTTGGGCATGGATCTAACAAAGGTGAGGTGAGACACTCCAGTCAGAGTGTCTTTTTTTGCTCCGTCCGTCCTCCATTTACTTCCAAACATCATCTGTATAAGCCATTTCTTTTGAGCAACCTTGAGCTGCAATTTTTCTCCTTTTTATTATATTTTACAGGTGGTCCTTCCCACCTTCATCCTAGAGAGGAGATCTTTGTTAGAAATGTACGCAGACTTTTTTGCTCATCCTGACTTATTTGTAAGGTAGGTAACATTTCAGCAGTTCCTCTGTCCTGTGCAAGCAGTTGTTCAAAACATATTTTCAAATATATTACAGATTGAGAACTGTGCCTTTCATCTTACTTCCACTAGTATCGCTGAGCAGGAAGAACCACGGGAGCGCATGGTTCAGGTTGTAAAATGGTACCTGTCAGCCTTCCATGCAGGGAGGAAAGGCTCAGTGGCCAAGAAACCTTATAATCCAATCCTGGGAGAAGTTTTCTACTGTCACTGGGACCTGCCTAGCGATGCAGAGGAGCCCTCCCCACACATGGTGAGAACACATTCTTCTATGCCTGTAATAAAATCAACCATGGTTCAGAATCCTTTAATGTTACACATAATGTGACTTTTACACAACCTGGGTAAATATATATTTAATTCATGCCTGATTTATTGCATATTAGTTTGTTATAAATGAAACTGGTACAATTTCTCATGCAAAAGTTTTTCCTCATTGAAGCTAACTGTAGCTTTGTCTATGTTGTGAGTCTGTAAGGACCATTGAAACACTGTATGTGATACTTGATTATGCACCTAAACTTAACTTGAATTGCAGGAATAGTCACCTTTGCAAATTGAACAGACTTTGTTCTTCTGTGTTAAAACTGGTCCCCTTTATGTACATTTCTAATTATTTTCAGTGTCAACACACCACACCTTTCATTTTAATATTGCATACACAGTCACAAAAAATTATGTTTTTCATACTTTGTACAACTGTAACATGGAATAAGTATGGGTTTAATGTGTTCTCAATCCAATACTTTCTACTATCCTTCAGGAGACCATATCAGACGGTCCCGTTCCCTGGTCTTCACCCAGCAGTGTGTGTTTTGTGGCCGAGCAGGTCTCTCACCACCCACCCAGTGAGTGTCGAACTTCCTTCTTCTGAGCAATTACACAGCACTGCCAAAACCTTTTGACATGTGGAGTCAAGAAAAGCCCACTAAACACTTTTTTTTTTTTTTTTTTTTTTTTTTTGAAAGGTGACCAGCAGCCACTCATTTATATAATTAATTTGTCCGTAGAAATTAGGCCTTAAAAATTAGAGGCCATAAAAATTGTAGAGCAAAATATATTCTGATCAATTTAGGATAATTTAGGATATCTTAATCTTGAAAGTGTAAATTTAATGTTTAACCAATTTTTAAAGATACTGGGTTATTGCTTGTTTGCTGGACTGTTACTGATATGTTGCCACTGTTTGTAAAAACTCTTCAGTATTTCTTCTTTTCTCTTTGTAGTTTCTGCGTTCTACGCAGAGTGTTTAAGTAAGAAGATCCAGTTCAATGCTCACATCTGGACTAAGTCTAAGTTCTTGGGCATGTCCATAGGTGTCCACAACATTGGTCAGGGTAAGCAAAAAGACTGTCTCATGCACTCCAAAGACTACATTTTTACATAACCTTTTACAACTTTGTGGGGTTGAAGTAATCATTTGCTGGTTTGCTTTTAGGTTGTGTCTCATGTTTGGAGCATGATGAACATTACATCCTCACCTTCCCAAATGGATATGGCAGGTGTGTTATTGCTTCCCAGTGTTTTGTCCGTGTCATCACTCAGTTACTGTCTGGTCTTTACTGTCTGCTAAACTGACCTGAGTCTGTCTGTGTCCAGGTCGATTCTGACTGTGCCATGGGTGGAGCTGGGTGGGGAATGCAACATCTCCTGCTCCAAGTCGGGCTACAGTGCTAACATTGTGTTCCACACCAAACCCTTCTATGGAGGAAAGAAACACAGGATCACCGCTGAGATTTTGTAAGAAGATAATGGTTGCACAACACAATTGAGATCACAGTTCGATTTAATTATGTATAAAAAAGATCTTGACCTTTTTAACAAAATGCACCACAATTCTTTTCTATTTGTCTTGCAGTGCACCCAATGATAAGAAGTCTTTCTGCTCCATTGAAGGGGAATGGAACGGAGTGATGTATGCCAAGTGGGCAACTGGAGTGAGTAGTTTATTTGTGTTTTTGTTTGTTTGTTCTTTTGTTTGTGGCAGGTTAGTGGCAGATGGTACACATCGGATTAGACTGTAATCACTTAGGGCGAACCAAATGAAAATGTAGGCCTTCATTGCACTTGGGAATAACTCCTAAAGTAAATAGTTTTGTTGTAACTAAATACATTAAAACATGAATGAATGTTTTTTTTGTTTGTTTGTTTTGTGTGTTACTAGGAGAACACAGTGTTCATAGACACTAAGAGGATGGGTATCATCAAGAAGAAAGTGAGAAAGCTAGAAGACCAGCTGGAGTACGAATCCCGAAGGTGAGAAATTAAGCTGTTTTAGAAAGAAAATGCTTCACTAAGAAAAAAAAAAAAAACCTGTGTGTGTATAACTTTATCCTCTTTAAACCAACAGATTGTGGAGAGATGTGACGCTGAACCTGAAACTGAAAGACATTGATGCAGCAACAGAAGCCAAACACAGGTTGGAGGAGAAACAGAGAGCTGAAGCAAGAGAGAGGAAGGAGAACGAGCAGCAGTGGGAGACAAGGGTGAGTCTGCCTGTCTTTGTTTTTCAGCTGCATGAAAGAACATGATCATCGTGTGATACTAGACCACACACTCCTATAAATATTGTGATATTAACATAAATCTTTTCCCCCAAAAAATCACCATGTATTCTGTTTTTTTGAATGTCACATGACTAAATCTAAATATTAACATAACAGGATGAGGAGCAAAAATAAATTGTTAACTTAAAAATAACTCAAATTTTAACAGATTATATTCAGCCCTAATTGCAAATAAAATTCAAAATAAAATGTAAAATAATGGCAAAAAGCCTACTACATACCTGTAATATGCACATCTAGCACCTCTATTCCACCGATAGACAGAGATACATGTCAGATGATGATGTACTTTTATTTTGGGGATCAGTTCTAATATAGCTGCATGTAATAATTGTTATTGTATGTCTGTTTCTGCAGCTATTCCACGAGGACGGGGAGTGCTGGGTCTACGATGAGCCACTATTAAAGAGATTAGCCTCTCAGAGGCACTGAGGAGACAACACACACTCTGTTACACACACACACATATGCATAAAAAAATGCACACACAGCAGAGTCTTCATAAGAACTCTTTTGCAAAACCACTTCTTATCTAAGCCTTGGAATGACTGATGATTGAATATGTACACAGCTTTGCATTTGACTGTAAAACAACAATATGGAAATGAATGAAATCAATGGAAAAGCATCAAAGATGTAACATGAAAACTAGTAAAGCTCCTCTTATTCAGGCAATCTCACTTCCACCGCCACCGATACCCACCACCTGCCAACATGAGACTCGGCAGCACAGAGAGGAGACAGGAGTGTAGCACACGTCTCATCTCTTGACTCTGTCCATCAGCTTCACGACTACACCCATCATCAGCGCCACACAACAAGCCGGAACAGCATTCATTTCCCTACACGTGTGGTAGGGGGCTGTGGTTGATGGTGTTTAAATCAAATAAACCTTGACAAATAACACAGAGCTCTACATCTCAGGGAATCTGGTGACTGAGGAGAAAAAAAAAAAAAAAAAGCTGCTGCCCCCTCCAAGAGTCTGACAGCCTTATAATGGTGGAACGGATGAATCTTAAAGGGGCAGAGGAGAAATTCTCTGCTTGCCTGCAACTAGTTATAACTGTTGTTTATATATAGATCTGATATACATATGATGGATATATAAATATATATTCTTTTTTATTTTCAATGCTCTTTTTGTTTATTTTTTCTTTCTGGCAATAGTGTAAAATATTTGAGGATATGAACTTGATGGCTTTACATCCTTAGGAATCATTCCATTTACCCTTTTGATGTTGTTTCTGTTTCTAAAAGTTGGCTACATATTTGGTCCATCACACTATTATGTGTCTTAAGTGTTATCCAGAAGCAAAGCCCTGCATAAACCATAGTATAGATTAACAGAATATATGCAATATAGATAGAAATAATTTATGTTGCCTGTCAGGGGACAAATTTGGATGTCAATTATGCCAAAAAGATTTAGAGAAAAGGTTAAAGGGACTTTGATCTGGACAGAGAGCAAGCAATCCTTTAATGTTTCCATTTTACCTGAAGGCATTTATGAAAAAAAATGATTGTTTACATATTTATCTTTCTGGATCACTGGTCCACGATGAGGACATAAAGCTAGGAATGAGTCTGTGAAGTCTTCGTTTTGTTCTGCAAATCACCCGTCATTGCATTCTCTCCCAAACCCACTGATGTTAGAGTGGATCAACTTGATGTCCGCTCTCATGTTGTTAAGGGCGTTTAGGAGAGTGAAAATGAGGAACCAGAGTAGACTTTTGAAACACTATTGTTTCATAGTGCTGCTAGAGGTCAGACTGCATCCTACCAGTTCAGTTTTCTTGTAATCTTAATTTTTTTTTTTTTTTTTGTCCAGTGTTCTAGAAGGTAAGAACCACAGTGAGGGCAATATTTATCCTGCTGTGCATCTGCTTTTTTGAACTATCATTGATTTTTAATTTTTGTTTTTTTTGTTTTTTTTATTTACAGCTATATAGGTTGGATCTAAATGCAGTCAAACTTGGATGAGATACAAAAATAAAAAACAATTTTCACCTGAAAATGCCTAAGAAAATCTCTTAACACTGTAGCAAGCTCATAACAGACCCCCTTGTTATTTGCGTAGGTCAGAGTTGATTCTTGTCTCCTACATACTTGGCCATTATGTTAAGTGAGCTGATTGAATTAAATGAGTAGCAAAAGACCTTTTGCATCTCAAATTCAATTGATCTAGTGAACTCACATTCCTGGTGCTGTATGCACATCCAGCGACATTAGTTGAAAATATAAATGCCTGCGTTTGCCGCTGTTTTATTTAATCCTCCTCTAAAGCAGCCATGAATGCCTTTAGAAAAATTAGCCAAATGAAATTTAGAGTCCAAGCTAAATTTGAAGCAATTACTTTGTTTCTTTCCTCCATGTTCTGTCTTTGTACATTATATTGAATCGAGGCCTTGCCATACATTTCAGGATCACACAGTAACGCCTGATAGAGAGCAATCACGACAAATGTATTTTTTATTTCCTTCTGATCATAACCATTGATTGTATCAGATCCTCCTGTTTATTGATGCATAATATTAAATCTCCATGAGTTTATTCCTGTGAGATTTTGTCAGTGGTTCTTTGAGATATCATCTACTCAAGTCACATTCCTCAGAAAACTGTAAGCCAGGTTCAGAGAACAAGCACAGTTATCACTTCTTTAGAAAGAACATTTCTGCATGTCACCTCAGTTCACTTAAATGACTACACATGCAGTTTGGTTTTAGTTCAGCATGGAAGGTAAAAAAAAAACAAAACCACAAAAATTTTTACCGTTGTACCCTTGTTGACCCCTCCCACCCAGCTTGTATATGTAGCTCATCAATTCTAAATTTGTCATACTGGACAGTGCAGATAGAAAAGTATACATGTCTGCTTCATTATACACCAAGGCTGTCAGGTTTTCTGCCTGTCAGAAAATTTGTGGTAATTTGATTGAACAGAGCTTAATTTAGGAATATGGACCTTGTGAGAGCCGTGTGAATTACTACAAGTCTTAAAACCGCCTCACATACTATACTTCCCCTCCATAGGTGTTGTCAGTTATTTTCCTTATATGGTCTTTTCTTAGGACTGATTTGGGTGTAAACAAACTGCTTGACAGACGTGTTAGTTCTGTTGCACATGTTACTGCAGGATTACCAAACACCATCCTTTTCAATCTTAGTGTACAGAGTTTGTTGACGGGATTATAGTCCCATCATAATGACCTCTTTACTACAGGTATAATCCTCAGGTCATTTGAACAAAACTCTGTGGGTGTCCAGGAGATTTAAATGCTGGATTTTGACACAGGACCACTGTGCAAGACTCTGAGGATTAGATTCGATGCAAGATCTGTCTTACTTGATTTTGTGCTCTTTTGGCACAAATCCCTAAAAATACTTTTTTCAGTTGAGTACCAAAAGGCCAACTGACACAGTGAACCTGTAGCTTTTTGGGCTCCTTGGGATCTGAAAACACAGCCATTAATATAAAGTCCTCAGCTAATCTGATTTGTAACAATGATAGACTCGTTATATGTTGGATAAACCTGCAGGGGTAACATTCTGCTATAAAACATATATTAGTTGATTATAGTTGCCACTGATATATACCATGAGATGATCTACTATATCATTAATACAAGCATAGTTCTCTCTTAAATATCTGCGGTTGTAGTAGGCCATTGTTGGTAATGTTGAAAATCAATGGGTAGGATGAAAATGATGGATTTTATATGATTTTTGCATACATGTGATGAATTTAATTTTACACATATCAGGTATTTAAAGTCCCCCTCCACTCAAAAATGCACTCACCTAAAATCCGAGTTTAGGGTGTGCATCTGCAAACATGACATTTGTGACATTGCAACTAGTTTGGAAGCTAATCATGGTCCAATAGGCATATTTATACAAGTATACTGTAGAAATTTGAAAACTGCATTACCCACACACTGAAACTTCAGTGATGTGGGAGCCACCTTGTACCCAGTAGTCAAAACTGAGGAAATTAAAAAATTTTGCATATTCATAGATTGTTTTTTTTAATGAGGAAGGAGACCTTCATGCTAGATATTTAAACCATATCAGACAGAAATTGTTATTTAAAGAGTTTTTTTATATATATATCTTTGGAAAGATCTTTCGGGTCAACAATAAACTCAAAATTCATTTTCCAGAAAAATTTACTATATCATGGTGTTCAACGTTGGCAGTTTATTAGGTAAACCTGGCTGAAACTAATGCGGCCTAAAACAACGGCCCTGCCATAAATCCTCCCTAGTTTAAGTTTATTTTAGCTTTTTACCTACGTGAGGCACATTTTATCTTTGTTCTCTTTCACAAAGCACCGTTGAAGATTAGTTCATTTTTTAAAACAATCTTTTTATTAATGAATTATGGACGTAAACTTCACTTAGTCCAGCAGGGGCGCTCGTCGTCGGACAAATTTTTCCCATCGGCCTCTGCGAGAACTCATATAAAAGCGCCTCGCACCCTTTCCCCTCCCTCAGTCTCCGGTTCTCCGTCAGGTTGGTATCATTTTTCCATCTCGTCCGTAGCTCGTTGCGTCTTACTGGGCCTGAACTGTCAGCATTCAGCCTTCAACTTATTTTAATTTTTGTGTTTGCTCGGCTGGATCTGTGCTTTTACTCGCCTTAGTTGTTTTATATCACGGGGCGTGGGGAGTTTATGCTAGCAGGGTAAAACGTTAGCAGCAGCAGCAGCAGCAGCCACAGGCCTCAGCCACGTGTTGTACCGCTTATGCCGAGGCGCTAATTAGCCTCCAGCTCAGCCCAGTGCAACATTGCCCCATGGAAATATGATGAAATAAATGTTGGTAGGGACATCTGAGTAAATCTGAAGAAACGCCAACAGCTCTGACTGCATGGGACAATGGCCTAAAAATCAATTCGAGGATGTCTGTCTCCGAGTTGGTTGCACGACTCCTGTGCTGGTAGCTGCAGGATGTACAGTTTTGGCGAGAACTGAAATACTTCAGTTCTGAAATAAACAGGAGGGAACTGCTTCTGTTTAAGCCAGTCTGTGTCCTGAGGTTCTAAATATAAAATTCTTTTGTGTTTACAGGACTGTTGACAGGATCCCTGTAAAAATGAAGGTGGCTATCAAATGGTAAGGAACCAGTAATTGATTCTTTAACTGTTAAATATTAAATGGCGAACAGCAGTGATTTCTTGAAATGCTTTATTTGGGTTGATTAGCATGATGTGAATTTTGTAGGTGATATATTCATTAAGATTGTGTGCTAGAGCCTTACAATTGTTTTTCTCTTAGGTATGAATTGATGTGCTCAGGTTTTGGAAGTCCTCAGTCACTACACTGGTAATTAAAGCTTTTAAGTAATCTTATTGTTTTTAACTGGAAGTCACTGATGACTTTGTTGTAAGAGTAGTGGACAGAAGTGATTTCTGAATCATTTTCCGCTGAGACTTCTCTATTCAAGCTTGGTCCTCAGCACTTGATCTTACAAATACAGTAATAAGATGTATATCCACAGGTTTCCAGAAGATCAAAAGACATGTGGGAACTGGCAGGGAGGAGGATGAGGAGGTAAGGCTCAGTTTAGCCATGTGGCTCTTAAGATGGCCTCATGCTTCTCTGAGGTGTCGTCTTGCACTTGAGTGTTGAGTTTTGGATCCATGTTTGCTAGACTGACCTCTACTGCGCTCCAGATGCACTACAGATTGTAACATTTGAGATGCAGCAATGGCTATGGTCTACACTTTTCACCTCAGAGAAGAATCAGTCCGCCTTTTAATCCTTCATGCGATGCCAGTGCTTCTGTGATGACATTTATTTGCTACTCTCGACAAGATGGATGACGATACTTGCAACCACCATGTTAAATTATCTGAGGCACTGAGAGGTTTTTGCATAACTTTAAAATTATAGTTTTGCTTGCTCATTTATGTTGTGCTCCTGCAGGTCTGGTGACTGATCTGGTTGACTGAATTGCCTGTATACCATCCAAACAGGTAACCGATTGATTTGACCTAACATCCCCAAAGTTGAACTGTCAATGATGATTTTGTTTTAAAAACAATGGGAATCTCTCTGAAAAAGAGTGAAAGATGACTTTTATCTGATGCAGTGCTGATTAAGAAATAATTGCATATTTACTGTTTTGCTTCACTTAATGCTAGATGTTTGATTTGCAGATGGTCCGCATGTTCGCATGGATGTGGCTTGAATATCCTTGGATCAGTTACAGGTGAGCTTGATGCATTAGAGTTGACCTGTTAATGTCAAACTGGTCTGATGTAGTGATGATTGCATAGTTCAACAGATAACTGTGACGAAGAAATCATGTCTTTCGCTCCTAACTGATGTCGACCTCCATGGCCTTATTGGGCCACTTGATTTCTGAAGTGAGTTTTAATTTTTTTCCTCCTTTCATTTTCAGAAATGATCTGTCTACAAGAGACAAAATGAAGGTGAGCTGAAGGGCTAAAGTATTATGATCTTTTAATGACTGACACAATGATGATCGCATAGTTCAGCAGATTAACTGTGAAGAATATCTATTGTCTTTCGCTCCTAACTGATGTGTCAGCTGTAATTGTCTTAAAGCCCTGTAGTATTTATAAAAGGGTAATGACTCTCCTCTTCTCTCCTCTCACCAGATGGGTAATCTTTGCAGACAGATTCTTCACAGCCTTGTTGGTAAGTATCACATTGAGATGATCACTGTGAAGCAAAGGTTCAGATGTGATGAATTGGAATCAGGTCGCTGATCCAGTTGAGGAAATTTGTCTTTTTTTTCTGATCTGGCTTGTAAGGGAAAACCACAACTTATAGCTTATTTACATTAACTCACCTGCTCCTGTTCTAATTTTGCAGTGCAACTGGGATTGAACGGTTACATACACAAGCTGTAGCACCAACACGGTGAGTATGACAATGATTGGCATTTCTAGCACCTCAGACCCAGATGTGAGTGGAGTTGGTAATCCTTCATGAAAAAAGCCATTTAAGACTAAGGTATTAAAGTTGCAGAAAATTCGCGTATCAGCATCAATTATCAGCTGTACCATCTGGGTCTGAAGAGGCTATTGTGGACCTCATGTGATCCCTGTAGTCTGGCCTGTGTGATGACAAAGTGAAGACTGACAAAATCATGGAGTCTGTTATATTAGCTCTAGCTGACCTGGTCAGTGCAGAAATTTTCATCCTGATGTTTCATGTACATTTTCAGCTAAAGCTTTTTTTTTTTTTTCGTTCAGGTCATAATCGCTTGCTTTTGGGCCGGTTTGAACAGCAGACTAGAGCAGCTGAGGTTAGTGCAAAGACTCAGCACCAGACATGAATTTAATGGGTTCAGTGATGTCTCAACAAATGTCTGACCTGAATTTTAATGTGGACAATCGTTTTCTGAGTAACCCAGTGAGTTAAATCTTATTTTGACCAGTCACTGACTTGTAATAAGGTTATCTTTTATCCCCAGGAAAGACCTTCTTCTGAGACTGACACTGGTAAGCATTACCAGTCCCTAACCCTAAAACTGCTCAGTTGCCACCAAACTCTTATTAAATTGACCACGCTACCTGTGATGAAAAGATTCTGCCAAATGATTACTCTTGATTATAACCCTTACCGTTCCATTTTTGTCTGAGGTTGTGGTCATGAAACACGTTTTTGTATTGTGAATTTCCCAGATTTAGCTCATTGAGAGATCTGTCTCCCCCCCCAGGCCCGAGGAAGAAACCTAATCTTTCGATGGGAGCATGAGCCCTGGGGCCAGGCTGTCTGACCACCATGCTGAAGTTGAGGGCCAGCTGTCTCCAAACTGAAATCCAACAAGTCTGATGACATGATTATCAATGTTTGTTTCTTTTGACCTGAGCCTGTGGATAAGTCTTCAAACGGCTGTATTTTGCAACGTTGTGGCAATAAACAGTATTATACCTGATGGTGGTCTTGTTCAGTCTTTGTATGAAAGCGTGCATTATTTAGTAATGGCCAGATTATTTGACGTTGTTCACCTAGAGAGAGAAATTAATGAAATAGTGGCAGGTAACGTTGTCATACGTGCAACTTTATGAGCGGGTTAATAAACGGCCTCTTGGTGGTCACGTGCTCTCACGCGTCCAGCCTGCGCCGGAAATGACGCACTTGTCTAGTTTATGCGAGGATCCCAAAAACGCACCGAAGGAGGATTAATTACTTTTGTATTCCTGGGTACCCGTTTGAAGGGGGGTGTCTCCTAAGTGTAAAGTAAAAATGAATCCGCGTCCTGATTTGCCTATAAACGTAAAGTGAAATAAAGACTAACAAATCTCTGGAGGCGAGTAGTAGCGCCCCCCCCACCCCCGAACACGCGGGCGGAGACAAGCGACCGCCCGCGAACGCCGCACAGTGCGGTAAAAACAAGCGCTCCTCCCCTTGTTCCTCTCATCGACCGGGGGGGGAGCGGGGACTACCCCACGCAGCGTCTCGTCGCCCCGCACACGGCCTGGTTTAAACGCATGGCACGGACGGGACCGGCTCCCGTTTCTCCGTCTCGTCCAGGGCGCCCCTGTCCGGCCTCTTCCCCGATGATCGTGCGGTGGTTTCTGCCCTTGCTCTGGGCTCTGCCCGCCGAGGCCGACTTCTTCCAGTTCGACAGCATCTCCAACGTCTCCACCTACTATTTTAACTACATCTATTGTAACCTGTGGGAGGGGGAGTGTCAGCCCCACCAAGACGATGCTACGATGCAAGGTAGGCGACGCGGGATCACAGCAGCCCTGGAAGGAATTAACGCAACGAAAGCTACATCACCACATACACATAATGCTAGTAGCATCTACCGCAGTTTTGTAGCTTGTCCAAATGTGCATGTTACAGTCCGTTGACCAGCTTGATCCACACCGTTGATACATTACTCTGCGGTTGCAGCAGAGGAATAATAACTGATATATCATGTCGCTGTTGATGTGAGCAGTTCCCACCAGGGACCTGTGGGCAGGTTTCCCTCAGGACTACATCAGCCTGCTGCATCAGTGGTACTGTAGCCTGGGTCAGTGCTGTGAATCTGGAGACTGCAGGATAACCAACAACATCACAGGTACAGCACATCCCAGCCTGGCGGTGGGAGCTGTCTGTCTTTTTCTTCCTTTAAATACAGCGTCTGGGTTGTGAAATGCTCAACACTTGATACAGAGACACGGGTGATACAGGAGAATATTAGATTTTTGAAATATTATCTCTCTTCCTCGTTCACCTTTGATGTCAGCTTTCTCTTTACTGAAGTGAACATGGCCATTTAACTTTCATATGGAGGATTAGACTTCACACTTACTATTTCCTGTTGCCCTGTTTTATTGAAGTTATAGATTTACAGTTTATCATCTATTTTCAGTCAGAGGTGGCGTCTGACAGTTTTTTACAACAATAATAGATAACCTTTGACTATGAAACTTCAAACAGCCAGTATACAATTGACAGGACAGAAGGTTGATGTGAATACATGCCCTGTCCATACAGCCGGTTTCCACCTGTAGTTGAGGTCAGATACTCTAATGATACTTTGCACGAGCTAAGACTGACATTGATGTGAAGAGTAAGATTATGAGGGGAAGTGAATGATACTTTATTATTTTGGTCACCTTTAGATTTAGATTCTGAATTTGACTCAGAGCAGAACTGCTACTTGGCCTCTGTGAGCTGCCCCAACTTTAAGTGCAGTGAGTAAAAACCAACTCAATGTCCTCTTGGAGAAGTGTTTCCGAGTGCTTTGCTCTGTAGTGTGGTTGTTGTAGATACACCCACAATAAGTCGAAATGTTTACCGTCATTTATTATCTGTTCATTAATTGCATAGTTAAATACCTTTAGTCATTGCCCCTGTAACAGGTATTTATAAGACACTGAATATTGTCACAGTACATTGGCTTCATAAAATAATCATTGAAAATTAGGGAGCGGCCACAGTAACTAGTATATATAATTTCTGGTGCTCGAGCAACAAACAGTGTAAAGACTAGTGCAGGAATTATGAGGCTTACAAAGTTATGCAAATGACACCAGGTATGTAAAATAGGTGACCTGGACTGATTGTCTTAAAGGTATAAGCTGGTGCACCATATACAGTATTTCTAAGAAATACATTCATATATACATGTATACTGTAAAAAAGAGATTTTTCTTTATCTGCCACAGTCATTCAGAAGCTTGTGCTCTCTTCTGTGCACACATGGTACAGGTCTGGCGAGGGACCTTCAGACGAAGCTCCATGGGCAGCACTTGGCTCAGTCCGTGGTCCTGAAAGCCATCCAGGGTTTTATCAAAAACCCAGAATCCAACAAGCCACTCACCCTCTCCTTCCATGGTTGGTCCGGCACCGGGAAAAACTTTGTGGCCCGGATCATCTCTGATAACCTGTATCGTGACGGGGTAAAGAGTGAGTGTGTCCGTCTGTTCATCGCCCCGTTCCATTTCCCACATGCCAGACTCGTGGACACGTACAAGGTATGACACGCAGAGCCCACTTGGCACAAAGTTGGCCATTCTGTTCCAGGAACATGTTGGCGGTGTTCTCGGGACCACCGTTTGCTTAGTCAGTTGTTTAGTCTGTGTATTGTAATCCTGCGTATGAAAGATAACGATCTCAGTTTGGACAGATGAATCAAATCAGTCATTGCTCCTGCAAGCACATGTTTGGATTTTTGGAACCTGGCATTCGTCCAACCGGGGCAGAGGTTCCCGACATGGTCCCGTCTAAACATATACTTACGCAATCACTACATTAGATTTCAAAATTATGTTGACACAGTGTTATTACACAAATGAATCCAGATTCTACAGAGTATAGTACGCAGGATGACCTTTAAACTGACACTATCAGAATCTGCAGAATTTGCAAATGTGGACTCTGAATTCTGAACATATCTGCTGTGACTACGTGACTCAACAAGGTCTTATGTACAAATGTAAACAGACCACAACAAGATCTTGCATAGTATAGTAAATTTTAAAAATGAAATTAAGAATAGCGGATTTTCTTAAATTACAACCTTAACCATGTCCAAAACACTGTGCATTTTCTCCTCAAGTTATTTTTTATATTTAGAGATATTTGATATGGTAGCTGTAGTTTTGTCCTCCTCTATGTATCCAGGGCCAGCTGCGAGAAGCAATCCGGGACATGGTGTTGCGTTGCCCTCAGACTCTATTCATCTTCGACGAAGCTGAGAAGCTTCACCCGGGCCTCATCGATGCCATCAAGCCTTACATGGATCACTATGATAATGTCGATGGGGTTAGCTACCGTAGAGCCATCTTCCTCTTCCTCAGGTTGGTCCTATGTCTCATGTACATCCTGTCTTTTGATGTTGGGTAAGAAACCCTCTACCACTCAGAGTGTACTGCACCTCTGGTCAACATATTCCGAAAGTTTATCTGTGATGAAGGATGTTTGTTTCTCTGTCTTCAGTAGCTTTCTTTATGGATTTTTCATTTTTTTAATTTACTCGTGTCCAATTTCTGCCAGCAGATTATCAGGTCACTCAAACATAGATTACTACATTGATACGATGTCAGAGAGGCCTGGGATCACTAAAACTCCATGTTAACAAATACAAAATAACATGGTAAACAATCCTGTTGAATTTTCGCTTTTATTATTTATAAAAAGACATTTTACTGAAAGCAGCATTTTGCTTTTTGAAATAATCAACTTGCTTAAGTTTCGTTGTTTAAGGGCCAATGTATTTACACACCGAGAGAAAAAAAGTTAAATTATCAGCCATCACTAATCTGTGATCATTTGTTAAGAAATAATTTATATTTAACAAATTACATAACATACTCTTCCCTTCCACTACTTTGGACCTAATTTTTTGCTGTCTGCTGTCCTCTACAGTAATATTGGTGGGACAACAATCAACGATGTGGCGCTGGACTTCTGGCACTCCGGTCAAAATCGAGAGGACATCGGTATGGAAGACCTCGAGCACCGACTACGAACTGAAACCATGGAGTCTCAAGGTATTGTAGCTGTGCACGTTTTCCTGTTTATTTCAGCTCTCTGCCTTGTCCTCGGGCAGGAAGTGAACTATTTTCTTGTCTTGTGAGGTGCATGCTTTTTTTTTCCTTGGGTGATGGGAGTGAATGAGTTGAAGTTAATCAACTGCTTTGATTGACTTAAACAATTAGCTTAGAGCTGGACAGAATTACAGAGAAGGGTAGTGATTATTGGTGGGGTCACAGCTACTAGCTACCTTTTCAAATTAAAGCAAGTCTTTTCTACCTTAATGTAATACTATTGACTGGTGGAACTTGAACTGTGTTTGGTAATTTGTAATCATTTTTTTTTTCCTGTGCGGTTCTCTCCTCCAGGTGGGTTTGCACAGAGTGACCTTATGTCCGGGCACCTGATTGACTTCTTCGTGCCCTTCCTGCCTCTGGAGTATCGCCACGTCAAGCTCTGTGCACGGGACGCCTATGCAGCCAGAGGTCTGGAGGCAGACGAAGCCACGCTGGATGAGGTGGCCAAGGCGATGCTGTACGTCCCCAAGGAGGAGAGACTGTTTTCAGCCCAGGGATGCAAGTCCATACCCCAGAGAATCAACTTCTTTCTCCCTTAGAAGGAGAGATGGGAAGAAGAGGGAGAGAGAGACCTAGAGAAGGTGTGAGATTGCTTTACCAGCTCATCTGCATACAGAGCTACAGAGGAGATGTGTCCTCTCTACTCTGCTCTACGTACTCTCTTCCCCGTCCCCCTCAGATACAACATGTATCTGTCCAGGTCCCTCAGAGAAGGCCAGACAGCAGAGCAGATCCAGCATTCAGAGAGGAAAGCAGTGTGGCTCAACCTGCAGACATCTGTAGTGTCGCAGGAAATGCTTTAATGCCAGACAGTCATCATGTGCAGTTTGGCTGCTCTTCCTCACCTGCCTGGTTTAAATCCTCACAGTTCAAGATGAAGAAGTGAAGAAGATGGTATTAGCAGTTGTGCATTGTATGTGATAGTGGAACACTGAGAGACATTTTATCATGTCACATTATTTGTGGTATGTCTATTCACATTGGTCAAAGTCTGAGTTGTTATTTTTAGGTTTAGATAGGGTCATACTTTATGTGTTAGTATTTGCATGTCTGACATTGTGCTTATATTAGCCCTGATTATTTATTGACATCATTTGTGCCATATTTGAACATGTTACTGTACCTGGTTAAATTTGTGGAGTTGTTTAAATCCACACTTAATGGTTCTGTTAGCCATTATCTTGGCTGGTAGTGAAGATGAATTGGCACTTTGGTATGAGCATCATGAGAGATAGACAACAGAGATGGAAATGTTACTTGAAATTGATTTTAAATTTAGCTTTTTTGTGCAAATGTGTTTTAGAATAATACTTGCAATAACTTATTTTTGATCTCAGTAATTTTAAAGGGGTATATATGAATCTGATAAATGTTTTATTATAATCATCATCAGTGCTTAATACACATAATTTCACTTATTACTTTGGGGGCATAATTTATTCATTGACTTGCTTTATCTCTCATATACACTCACTCAGGTCTGAGTTGGTCTGCTCTAGAGATTTTTGTCTCTAAAGTTCAAAAGGTCACATCAAAAGAACAATGTGGAAAGAAATGTTCTCAGACATTGTTTTATGAAAAATAAACACCCACAGTAAACAAACAACAGCTGTTTTATTTAAAGCAATAAATTGAGGAAACATTTTTGTCAAAAAGCAAATGCAATCCCAGTTATGTATCAGAGTAGTTCTGCATGGTGCCTAATAGTGGGAGCACCTCAGTAAAGGGTTGGTAAGAACTCCAGCATAAATCAAGAGGTGTACAATATTTTGCTATAAGCGGTTGCTTGTCTGAGTTATTTTTAAGCCAAAATATCAAAAATTCGTTTTTTACAACTTCACAAATGTTAATGTTTGGCTGTTTTTAATTTTCTTCCATTACATTAAACGGAATAAATTTAAGTTGGTCTTACAAAAAAAAAAAAAATAATTTTTTTTTCTTTTTAAATATGGCAACATGGGCACTAAAAAAGTCATTGAAGTCTTAAAGTCCCCCTCCACTCAAAATATGTTGTGCTTATTCTTACTTAAATTGGATGCTTGACTTTCAGAAAGATACATAATGATGAATGTCAAGAGCGTGACACTAGTAGACTGTTTTCCTAGGTATCTGCTGAAGGAGAAAACTATCTCTCACCTTAAATCTGAATGTGTACATATAAGCATGATTTTGGGGCATGACAACTAGTTTTGAGGCTGATCTTGGTCCAACATGAAACTTCTAGTAGTGTGACATTGAAATTTGAATATTCTACCCATGGCTGGATTAACCTTCTTGAGGGCTGCGTGGCTAAAACTCATTCCAACATTTAATACACTTAACAATTGAGTGATTAGTAAAGAAATACTTTTCAGATGTAAAGATAATGAAAATAATCATTAGCTGCAGCCCTACAATACTAATTTGATGTAATAATCCAATATTGCCATAAATTGTTCTATGTGTTGATAACTTGACATAGGGCAAAAATTTAATCAATTTTGTAAAAAATACAACATCCCAAAAAATAATCACATAATGAAATAAAATATTTAATTTCTTAAAATTAGATTTTGACACAGTCTTTCTCCAGTGACTGGGGCCAAAAGATGGAGGACCACACATAGTTCACATTCTCCTTTAAGTGGTGCAAATTTCTAAGAGATCTGTGATTATTCAAATAATTTAGATAAAACCAAATAGAGTAAACCTGGGGAGTTTTTTTTGGTGTCCCTTTGAGCAGTTGCTTGCTTTCCCCAGTTTGTGATCCAGCTTTGGTTTCACTACACATACATGGAGAACAGACATTATAGTGAAGTAGGAGACTTGTGTCTAGTAGATGAACTTTTGAAATTAACAATATTTGCCTACTCACCGATTCATTCACTGAGAGAAATGAAGTAGATGTACTTTTAAAAAATGTTTATTAGTTTATTAATTATTCATTATACATGTGCAGAAGAAATTAGACAAACTGTAATCCAATTTACTGCATTTTCATATGTCAAACTATCTGGAGAGAATCAGTACATCTGTTTTTCAAAGCCTTATATGTAAAACGTTTTTCTTACAATGAAGTTAGGTTCCTACTCAGCAGTTAAGTGAAACTTCAGTGACAACCTTAAAGGAGCATTTTTCTGTTTTTTGCATCACTTCTTGTTGTGATAGGGTGTCAAGACATTCTAGTTAAAGCCTTAGAGAAGAGAAAGAGAAATAAACAATGCTAATTCCACTGTTTTTTTTTTTTCTTCATCCATGCCAGACCGGGACTAGATCAAAAATCACTATGCATACATTTGTCAAAACTACACTACGATGACAAAGAGAAGCTAAAGGCCTTTTCAGATTTGTGAAAGTTTTATTTCTAATTACAGGTCTGGGTATAGTGGTTTTTGATCTAGGTTTGATGTTGTCTAGATAGAAACAAAGCAGGAAAGCTGCCCCTATTTGTGTTTGACCGATGAAAATAAAGATTTAACAGTACTTGACCTCCTTGGTTTCATGTACTTCAGGTTTGACAAGTCTTTGAAAGTTTTTTTTTTTTTCTTAATGATCTAAACCTGTTCTGCTACGCGCTGGTTTGCACAACTCAACCTTTCCCCTCGTCCGCCCGGTGAAACGGTAACTCCGTGTTTCCTATGCACCTAAACGACTCGCAAATTGCGTTTAATCGGGCCAGTCGCTCTCGTTTACGGCGACGTCTTCTCCTCCCGTGATGAACCCGCGGCGCGTCGCTCTTCCCTGGGCGTGTACCGGGCGAACGCGTGGTCCGCTCCCGTTGGCCGCCCGCTCATTTTCCCCGGCGCCGCGTCCCCTGATTGGCCGCGGCCGGCGACGCTTCCTCGTCGGGGGCTGGACGCCGGCGTCCAATCGGACGCGGACATTTGTTCCGAGCCGAGAGGCGAGCGGCGGTAGTTGCGTCTCGGCTCTCCTCGCCGTAGCATCGCCGTGTGACGGAGCCGGAGCGATAAACAGCCGCCGCCGCCGCCGCCGCCTCCTCCGCCTCCGCCGCCGCCGAGCCTCGTTATCCAGACCCCGTCCGTGTCCCTGGTTCCTTCGGCCTCTCGTTGCGCCCGGGTCCCGCAGCTCGTCGCGATGACGGCCCTGTCGTTGCTCCTGGTGGCCGTGGCGACCGCGTCCGCCCTGGCCGAGTCCATTGTGTATTTCCGAGAGCAGTTTGAAGACGGGGGTGAGGTCCCTTTTTACACTGAATTACACACCTTCACGGATCAACTGTCTTTGTTGCGGTTTGCTGAACATATAGATGTCGGATGTGACAGTAGCGAGCAGGTGGCAACACCGGCGGTCTCCTCTGTTGGGTCGTAGGGTAAATGAATGAATTATTGACATGATCTTTTTGTCTTTACCTCTGTTTTCATTATGCATCGTCCGCTTAGCGCACGGTTGGAGATGCATTTAGTTTAGATGACTGCCATTCATCTTTGACCCCACTCTCTCCCCTCTCTTCCTCTCCACCACCCCCCCCCACCCCCACCACCACCACCACCATCACCATCACACCCTTTCTGCCTCCCCATCCCCCTCCTGCACATCTCTCCCCTGGTCATTCACTGTTTCCCCTCCTTCCCCCTAGCTGTCCCCTTCATTCACCAGCCCCCTCCTTGAAAACACAGTGTGGATAGTGAAGGCAGCGCAAAAAGAAAACCTCCCAGTGCACCTGCACTGATGCATTATCAGCGGTGGATTAGCAGAGTGTGAATCTTTCTAACCGTGAACCTACACTGTTTGTGCAGATACCTGGACAAGTCGCTGGGTGGAATCAAAGCACAAGTCAGACTACGGCAAGTTTGTCCTGACAGCAGGGAAGTTCTATGGAGATGCAGAGAAAGACAAAGGTGGGTGGAAAGGTTAATTTTTTTATCCTTGTGGATCTGTTGCGCCTGTGCAGGACAGCTAACTTCCTTAATTTTTTAAGTGTTAAGATGTCTTTTTTTAGCATAAGGGGATAAACTATATCTTTTTGTTTGCAGTCTGTGTCAAGGATTTCAAGGCAGGTTTTGAACAGACTGAGACTGCACAATAATATGTTGCTTGCCATTTCTCTTAATTTTTATGCTTTTAATGCAACTTTTGCTCACTGAGCAACTCAGGAAGCACTTAATCTGTACCGAAGGTGAGATCCATCCTTAAACAGAAGTTGCATGATGTTATTCAAGGGAGATTTGACACTAAATTCAAAATGCACATTTACATCTCTCTCTCTTAGCTGGAAATCCGAGTGAAAACACTTAGCAATGTTTTTTGTTTTTTTGCGTGGCAGTGTCTGTGGATTTCAGATGACACTAAACTGGATACCGAGTCTATGTGCTCATGTGTTGTTATTTGACATATTCTACCTAAATGCATTTATTCTGAATGTAGGACTTCTAGCTGTGATTATGAAAATTTGCCCATATTCGGACTGCCTTAAGAGTTGTTCCATTATTCACTATCTGTGGAGCAGCTCCAGTACTTGTCTCTCAATGACATCATCACAGCACTCTCTCTGTTGTTCAACTTGACAAGAAATTTGTGCAAACTTCCCATATTCAAACAAACCTGCCAAGTTTTATAGAAACAACATGAATTACTTGTTTTTTACACTAGATTTTCCCTTAGATTAACGCTGTTTCCAATGCAGGTCTGCAGACAAGCCAGGACGCCCGCTTCTATGCCTTGTCAACCCGCTTTGATGACTTCAGCAACCAAGGCCAGCCACTAGTCATCCAGTTCACTGTGAAACACGAGCAGAGCATCGACTGTGGTGGAGGCTATATAAAACTGTTCCCCTCTGGCCTCAACCAGGAAGACGTGCATGGAGACTCTGTCTACAACATCATGTTTGGTAAGTTTGGACACTTCCCTCTGTTGACCAAAGGACCCAAAAGTCTCTTATGAATATTCCTCACTGTTTACTTTACATGCCATCTATAAGACCAATAACCTTGACAATTTTGGAAGATCTGTGTAGGTGGCATTTTTCTTCGCATTATGTTTCACAACAATTTTAAAGCTCTTAATTTAATTTTATACACAAACAAATAGGCATAAATTAAATTGTGTGTGCATGTCTGTTTAGTTTCTGCTTCTTAACTAAAGGACTGGATTACACACATTCACTTCTAATTTTTTTTTTTTTTTTTGGCTTCTTCAGGTCCTGATATCTGTGGCCCTGGCACTAAGAAGGTTCATGTTATCTTCAACTACAAAGGCAAGAACCATCTGATCAACAAGGACATAAGATGCAAGGTGAGACATCAATAAATGTTGTTTTTTTTGTTGTTTTTTTTTAAATTGGTGAACAACAAAAGCCTTTTCTAATTCCCATTGAAAGAATTCTTCTCAATTCTTGAGCATTGCGTAACAGCAGCATGCTATTGTCCTCCACACTCACCAATTCAATCATAAATCAAATGCAATCAAAATATCTGCTAACATTTCCTTTCTGCCCTGCAGGATGATGAGTACACCCACTTGTACACGCTGATTGTCAATCCTGACAACACTTACGAGGTCAAAATTGACAATAAGAAGGTTGAATCTGGCAGCCTCGAGGATGACTGGGATTTCCTACCTCCCAAAAAAATCAAGGACCCTGAAGCCAAAAAGCCAGATGACTGGGACGACAGGGAGAAGATACCTGACCCTGATGATAAGAAACCAGAGGTCCGTCATTTTTAGCCATCTATCTAGTTGTCTGTTTTCACAATTGTTTTGCATCATTTCCTTCTTCTACAGTCTTATGTTAATCTTAACAGATGTAATTCTCTTCACTGTTATGAAACCCATTTGTCTTTTTAAAACGTTTCGGATGCACTTTACTTTAAGCATGTTTATACCTGTATTTATTGGCTTTTTTTTTTTTTTTTTTTTAAATAGGACTGGGACAAGCCTGAGAACATCCCTGATCCTGATGCGAAGAAACCCGATGACTGGGACGATGAGATGGACGGAGAATGGGAGCCACCTATGGTCAACAACCCTGATTACAAGGTGAACAGCAAATAATTATTACACTTCATACACACATTCTAGTCTGTACCTTACACGACTGCTCTGTCTTAAATACCTCTCCATTTGCTGCCTGGTGCACTATATTCACTTTCAGCCATTTTATTTGAGCACTTGAATTCTCAGCGTAAACTGTAAGCCCAATATAGTTCCCACAAAGATCCCTGTAATGTAACAGAAGTACACAACTTTCTGCAAAAAAAAACTTTGCATTTTGCACCATTTGATTGACGTGACAATTAGATTTATGCAACACTACACCTGTTAATGATGAAGGGGTGAATGAGGAAGTAATTTTGAGACGGCATGTGTTTCAATACGAGTAAAACTTGTAAATAAATATAATTGCAATTGCAATTGAATTTTGTTAAATTAATAAATTATAATTGCATTATTGCCTCATATAATTGCATTATATGCCTCATTAACTCTTAAGCCTACAATCAGCCCAGAACCTGGCATGACATAATTATTCCTGGGAAACCTCTTGTATTTGCTTTTGTGATTTTATTTATTTTATTTTTTTTCCTGATGTGAACCATAATCCCCATATTTCTGTGTGTGTTTGCTGTCCACAGGGTGAGTGGAAGCCCAGGGAAATCAACAATCCTGCCTACAAGGGCAAGTGGATCCATCCTGAGATTGACAACCCAGAGTACACAGCCGATTCAGAGATCTACAAATATGACAGCATTGGTGTGATTGGACTTGACTTGTGGCAGGTAAAAAGAAACTGAATCTGACACTTTTCTGTTTAATAAAGAGTCAGTTTTGCTGAACTTAAGAGCAATAAGTGATATGAGTTTTAGTTTAATTATATCCAGTGAGGAATAAGAATGTTTTACTTGCACTCTTTGCTGTGTCTTGTTTTATGTTTGTGCCAATGAAAAGTATTGTTTTTGACTTTGTGTCTAGTTTGTTCACAACTGTTTGTCCAGTCAGTGCAAAATGTTGTTGGTTTATTTTTGGGTTTTTTTTTCAGTATCATAAGAAGGGAAAGGGAGATTCTATTGACATAGGGGAAAAGTGTAGCTTTTCTTTTCTTTTATTTGTTTGCAAGAAGTATTTGACAGTAAACTATGCTTTTTCTCTTTCTTTTTTTTTTTTAACGTAGGTCAAGTCTGGTACTATCTTTGACAACTTCCTAATCACCAATGACCCAAACCTGGCAGAGGAGGTAGGCAGCGAAACATGGGGTAAAACTAAGGTAAGCCAAAACATGTGTCCTGCTCATGCATCTTTAGAACCTAAAGATACCTTAAACTTTATTTTGATGGTTGTTGCAATCACTTAAATTTAATCATTTAGTAAATTGTTATTCCATGTACCACAGGATGCAGAGAAAAACATGAAAGAAAGCCAAGAGGAGGAGGAGAGAAAGAAACGTGAGGAGGAGGACAAGAAGAGGAGAGAAGAGGCAAAGGAGGAAGATGAGGAGGAAGAGGAGAAAGAGGAGGAGGAGGAAGATGAAGAGGAGGAGGAGGAGCAAGAGGAAGAGGAGGAAGATGAAGGCACGGACTCTAAACTCAAGGATGAGTTATAAACTTTGTGCAGGAACTGCTTAGATAAGAACCTGACTAAGTCACTGAGCCATTGGAACAGGGGTAGTGACTAAGATGATAAACCCTCGTGACTGACACCCTGGGGTGGGGTAGGGTGGAATTGGGTTTTTTGTTTTTTTTGTTTGTTAACAAAGCAAGGGAATAGGTGAAAAAGGGCAATTACTGCTCTGTTTCTGGTTTCCATGTGCTATTAATTATTATTATTATTATTATTATTATTATTATTATTATTATTATTATCAAATGAGGAATAGCATAGAAAAGACTGTCAAAAAAGGCTGTCAGGACTGGAAATCATAAAACTCGATACATTCACAGTCGTGCCCAACAGAAACATATAAATTGTCATTTCTGTTTTGCAAATATCTGGGTTGTAATGAAGTGTAGTCCCGTGGTGACATGAAAAGCTATATCTGGTATGTTGATGATGCCATGAAAATGTTTTGTTTATCTCATGTGTTTTGTTTGTCTTATGAACCTGTATATGTATTTTTGTTAATCTTTTTTTTGTTAGCCAGTCCTGTTGCTCTGTCTCAAGTTCTGCCTGCTCTTATTTAAACCTCTCTGATTCAAACAAGGCTTAACGGTACGGCGACGAGAGTGTAAAAGGACTAACGCTATATGCTTCACAACCTGTTTAAAAAAAATGTAGGATGGTAATATGGGGTGCTTCAAGATAAAATCCCTTGCATGGTTTTGTACTGGAAAGTTAACACTTTTTCACTTCAGTGCACAAACTGTAGTCTTGTCTGTCTAAATAAACTGTTCTCAACCTGAGATGTACATTTAGAGCATTCCAGTAGATGGAAAACCTCCGCTCATTCAATATGCATTCACTTTAGGTTTACTCATTGTTGGTGTACAAAACCAGTTTCTCATATCTGATGCCAATATCTCTGTACTGCTGTACCACAACACACTGTCCCAAACAGTCTGAAAGATTATCCTTTTGTAAAACATACATTTTGTACTAATGCTAGTAACTTAAGTGGGAAGATTTTCATGTTGCTGTGTAAAAGAAAACAAACAAAAAAAGACAGGTGATCAGTCCAATTAAAACAACTGGAAGAAAATGAGCAGTTGTGCTTCTCAATTACATTTCTTTTAGTTCTTTTTTTATGATTATTGTTGCTGTTATTATTATTAGAACATTGTTGATCATATTACCCTAATACGATGGATATCCCTGGCATGCAGGGCATTTTTACTTGTTTCTTCGGTTTTAGGCATTTTACTCCTACTCCTACTCCATTTAAGAGGGAAGTGTACTTTTTACTCTACTACATTTATTTGACTTCTGTAGCTATGATTTACCTTGCAAATTCAGGTCTTTCATACAAAACAGGATCTTCTTTTAAAACTGTATAGATTAAACAACCCATATGTATATAAAGAAGTTAAGATTTGCTCCACCTTGATCAACTACTGTATTAATTATATAATATTATAGCGATAAAGAGTATAGTATACTTGTCTCTTTTACTTAAGAGTTTGAATGCTGGACTTATACTTTGCTTATTTTTCCATTGTTGTCCTAGGCCCTATTTGTCTTTGGTGACATGGACATAATGTCCTATGTATTTTTGCTTGGTTATATAATTTATATAAATAAAAAACACATGGTAGATATATAATTTTATAGACTGAGTTTCTAGACGAGTGTCTTCTTTCTAAACCCTTTTTATTATACTTTCCCTGCACTTAAAAGATATCAAGGTGTAAAAGAGCACAAGATTTACAGAAATGCAAGTGAATGGTCACATAAATATGACAAATACAAGTAATAAAACGTACCTAAGGGGATGCGCCGAGGAGACTGGGGACTCACGACCCGACTACTTCTAAAACGCTTGCTCGGGCCCCGGGATTGTCGCGTTTTGTCCGTCGCCTTAGCGCTTCTTCCACCTTTGCTTTTATTGCATGGATTTGTTTTTATTTTTATTTTCAGGGCGCAGGCTTCGTTCCGCCCGACGTTTGGACGAGCGGAGGACCGGTACCCGCCCTCCCCGCCCCGCGCCTCGGAGCGATCCCGGTCGCCGAGGTCCGGTGCCGGGTTTTTCAGCGGCCCCTGTGTCTGGGTCTGGCAGCAGCGCAGCGTGAAAGCAGTGGGAAACAGAAACACTATGGCTGCCACTCTGTCTCTCACTCAGGTAACGCTGTCTTACAACTCCGACCTAACCACCGCCGGACCTCTTCCGACCCCCGTCCGCTCCGCTCGCACAGGTCTCGACGGGGTTGGTGAAACCGTGCGGGAGGGAAGGCGGGCGTACCTCGACCCGCGTCCCTCTTTTTTCGTGAAGTTCGGTCCGGCTGTGACTGGGAAAAGTTTCTGCCCTGATCTCTTCGGGGACTGCGTAAGGGCGTAGCTAGCTAGTTAGCTTGCTAGCTAACAGCTAGTTTGTGTGCGGTGTCGGGCTGTTTTACAGCCCCTTCGTGAAACTTCAGATAAACCTCGTAGTGTCGCTCTGCTTCATTTCGGGTCGGGGGGTTTATATAATTCCGTCATGTGCTGGTTCGTAATGCCGCAGGCTTGTTGGTCCTGGTCCTGGAGATGTTAATAACGAGTCACCCATGTGTGGCTCTGTTGTGGCTTTACTGTCATATTTCTGCTATTTGAACCTCTTGCTGGCATTGATGTCCGCTAACAGTTAGTCAAGCAAGTTGCAGACATTAAACGTTTAGCATTAGTTGTGGATTTCTTGCTGCTTGTGTAGCTTTCTATACGGCAAGACAGAATAACCAACCTTTATATGGCTATTCTTAGATATAAACAGGCTCCAGGGACCGGGTTAGTGTTTTCTTTCTGACCTTTGTGGAATAGTCAACGTTGACTTTTAGCCCGTTAGCTCCTTTGGTTGTTTGGTGTCCTTAATTTGAACAGAGAAGGGGAAAAAAAAAAACTCCAAATAGTTTTAACAGTCGTTTTGCAACCTGTAAGAGGAAGTAAAGTTGAGTAGACACCAGCCATCTGTGCTGTCACAAAATGACAGTCTGTCGCTAGTTACACCAAATACCTCAGTTTGTGTGGGAAAGCGTTTGTTTTGCACAGTAAATAAGTTATTAGCAGGTAGCAGCCGGGTCTAATAAGTGGGTTAGATTGCCAGACTTGTTACCCGAGCCACTGTTGCCTCTAACAACAGTCAGGAGTTGTCCGCCACCAGGAGCTTTGACGTTTACCTCTGTAAGATTAGTTTAAAAAACCTATTTTGAAAGTTCATTGGTCTGTCGGCCATTCTGTGCTTGTTTTTAGGTGCTGTCAGCCTTTCCACCTGATCACCCTCGCACTGACTGATGTTTGGGGTCGCCAGTGACATTGATGTGTTTTATTGCCACGGGTGGATTAGGGAGTTGAAATTTCCAGAGCAAACAAGACTAGCCTGTCAACCCTTGCACTGTAATGTATCTTGCTATCTGCTGCAGTTTTGTATGGGATGGCCGGGGAATGATTGAGGGGTGTTTTTTCAATGCTCAATTAAAGAGTCACTAGTACAATGACCACAGTGTTACAGCCGCCAACAGTTCCAGGCACACTATTGTGTGTCACAGAAAAAAGTTGCATTGGCCAGAGAAAGATAAGTGTGTGTGAACGGTTATCTCGCTGTAAACTGGCAGTTGACAAAGCCGACACATAACTAGGCTGATCATAGGCTGTGTTTTTCCTCCGTTGCCCGCCCTATGCATCAGTCTGTAACGAGAATGACTTCCGTACAGAATATTTACACTTTTCATACTTTTGTTTTAGAGTGGAAAGTATATTGGCATCTCCCTGGGGAAGTTAAAGACAGCTTCACCCAGTGGTTGACTGGCCACTCCCCAGTTGAGTCACAGTTCAAACAAATACAGTCAATTTCTGTCCTCCTTCACTGCACCAATCGATTTAAAAGCACAACAACAAATTGTCAATTTCAGCTAAATGAAAAGGGAAATGCTGATTCTTTTCCTGTTCAGCCCAGCAGTGGACAGTCGTTCTAACAGAGGAAAGGGGGTTGTTAAGGGAGGATATGCAGCTGTCTGTGGAGTGACGCCCTACTGTAACTGTCTGAAGATGACCATCAGTAGCCTTGGAAAGTGTAGTCTATGTCCTCATGTCACACAGCTAAATTATCATTATTCACTCTGTGTGCAATTCAGCAGAAATGTTCTGTATCACTCTGATTAATACTATTCCACTGTATAGTGTAAGATATTTTACTACCTCAGAAAAGTTGTACGACTTTGCTAGGAATCACAGAATAGCAGTGTTTTTCATATAATCATAAGTGTAATTATTTGGCTATCTTTTGGTTCAACCCTTCTAAATGTATTTTCTGCTTTTTTCCTGCTCCTTATTGTAAACTGAATATATTTGGTGGGCAGACTGGTGGTTGGTCAAAATAAGCATTTAGCAGTCTTCACCTATAGGTTTTGGAAATATTGCTGGGCATTTTCCTTTATTGTGTGGCGATTTAAACTAAATGAGTCATCGACAGAATAAAAGATAATGGAAGGATTTTTCAGCCCTAATCTGACATTGTTCAAATACTGTAATGGCCGGGGGTCATTATAGTTCCTCATCCTATCTGTACTGTAGGTCAGCCTTTGTAAGCTGTATATGTTTGGGAAAAACTAAGACACTGTCTTCCCTAATGGTAAGCCAGGTCTTTTGAAAGCTATTCTTTGACACAGTAGCTAAATGAAATATTGCATTTGTTCCTCCTGTCTGAGCAGTTATCAAAACCAGTGTGTTCATTTTTACAGAAGTATTTAAATTATTGACAAACAATTCAGCTGTTTTAGTCTCGGAAATATCTATTGAAACTCAGAATTTTAACATATTGGTTATAGTCTTTGTGTCTGCCAGCCCCATCTGTATTTTTTTGTTTTTGACAACCAGCTTGGCCTAGTAGATGACACACTTACTGTTGCCAGCAAACACTTGAGGATCATTTGAGCTTGTACACTGAACTTGCAAAACTGAAAAAGCTTTCCAAGTATTAGTTTATTCTGTCTCTGTCTCTAAGTGTATCTTTAAGGATATTATAAGTTTCACGCACAAACCATTTGAACAGCGACAACTGTGGTTGTAGTTTTACAAAAAGTGTATGAATGTGTTAAAAATCAGCTGTAGAGTCAACTGTTTTCAATGGACAATTCTTGTCTTCCTCAACAGCTCTCCAGTGGAAATCCCATCTATGACAAATACTATCGACAGGTATGCAAATAAATCTATCCAAAGACATTAAAGGATGGATTACTGAGCTCAGTCTATGGTATCTTCTATAAAAGTCTTTCAAATCCCTTAAAACACATATACAGTATTATCAGTAACTATTGAGCCCGTAATTTTTTTATGATCTAGTCATTTTATGATGAATTGATGATTTCTGCATCATGCTTTAAATGGCTTTGGATTACAGATGGCTAAAGTACAAAACAAATGGAGAGAGATGTATATCAATTGACAAAATGTTTTGTAATTTGGGTGCACTAACCCTTTAAAAAAAAAAATCAGATTTATCTGTATGAATAAGATGTACTGTTGCACTGAGCAGTGATCTCTCCTGTTTTCATTTCCAGTCTCTGTCCAGTAAAGGAAGTACCTCTATGAATTAATAATGTTTCGCTTTGCCCAATGTGTCAGGGGAGCTCGCTGTGAGCCTCATGAAAGGGTACTAACAGATCCAAAACCAAGATAATTGACTGCTAAGGAAATAGCTTTGGTGTATTGTCAGTATTGACTGAAGTACTGAAAGACATCCCTATCACACTGGTCAGCCCTCACAGTTTTCATTTGTTCCTTATTTGTAATTCTCTTACTTGAGGCAAATAATACATATAGCTTTCTCCACTCCAAACACTGTTTATTAATCAGTGTTATGACCTACATCCTTTGACCTTTTAGAGAAGCTTAGTCTTTGTTAACAGCACAGCTGTCTTACTGATGTTCTGAGATCGAACAAGCTCTAATGACTATATTTTGTGTGTGGGGGCATGCATGCATGTGTGTGTGTGTGTGTGTGATTACAACTGTTTTGTTTTTTTATACAGGTTGATCCGACTGGCAGTGGGCGGGTGGCAGCAGCCGATGCAGCTCTGTTCCTGAAGAGGTCAGGCTTGGCTGACCTGGTCCTGGGGAAGGTAAAAAGAAAAAAAAGACTCTCATTGTCACTGACGTAACATCTCTCTGTTGTCGTTCCCCTTTATGTTGACAGTAATAAATGTGTTCATTGTGTGTGTTCCCATAGATCTGGGATTTGGCAGACTCTGAACATAAAGGTTCTCTCAACAAACAGGTACAGATGCCTTGTGGAATTACATCATAATGGATTTCCTTTTTTTATATGCACCAAGTGTGTGAGATCACTAAATTTATGCCACATCTTGTACCTGTGTTCCCCTCAGCAATTCTTCATAGCGTTGCGGTTGGTAGCCTGTGCTCAAAATGGCCTGGAGGTGGCACTCAAGAGCCTCAATGTGGCTGTTCCTCCCCCCAAATTTGTAAGTCTGTAACTAAAGGCCTCAACACAGTCCATGCTGTAAAGGCTGTTTCTGTTCATTTGAAGTTACCTTTAGGTAGTTTATACAATGCACTCAGAAGTGCTGACGTTGAATTATGTTTTTCTCTTTATCTTACCGGCATTGTGCTTTAACAAATTATTATATATTCAGAATTAAAAAATGGAAAGTCTACTGTATACTGGAAAGTAAGCTTAACAGAGCTTTGTTGATCTCCAGCATGACACAAGCAGCCCGCTGTTAGCAGGAGTGACTGGTGACATACCTTGGGTTGTCAAGGTAAGGCAATGACAAGATTGTTGTATATTTTTTTATCTTAGTGTATCGTAATGAACTATGTTTATTTTTAATTTGGCTTGGTATCTTTGTCTTCCTCATATGAGAACCACACCAGAAAAAGTTGCAATCTTTGAGTACAGTATGTGTCCATCACCGAGTGGAATCTTTAATCTTGTGCATAATAAAAAATGAAACAAATCAAGTCCGCTCAAATAATACCCAGACATTTACAGCTGTCAAATGTCATTGCTGTTTGCTCATAAACATTAACCAGAAATGCCCATACAATTTTAAAGGCAGTTGTGCTATATCTCACACATAAACATACGCACAGGCCTGAATTACTCTGTTGTTTGTTGAACTTTGTGGAGACATGTTTCTGTATCATTCTTCAACAAACATAACTGTTTATGTCTCCTATTAGATCTTTTCTTACAATAACGGCATCAGGATTAAATTGAGTTTGATTCCTCAGTCTCTAATCGTTATACATCTTGTTTTTATGTTTTGTTTTCGTTTTGTTGTTTTTGGTTTTTTTTTTAAGCCTGAAGAGAAGATGAAGTTTGACTCCATCTTTGAAAGTCTGGGTCCAGTAGGAGGGATGCTAACAGGAGACAAGGTTAAGCCCGTCCTGCTTAACTCCAAACTGCCAGTGGATATCCTCGGCAGGGTATGATTAAGTGCACTTTTTATATTGATTTAATCTACTGATAAAGTGGCAAAACTAGAGAGAAATCCTGTGCTTTTAAAAATAATATAAGTCATTAGTTACTAATATGTGCAGGTGTCTTTAAAAGAAACGATCAAGGACTTTAAAGAACATGGGTTTAAAAGAACAAGGATTTAATAATGATATCCCATGTCTTAAAAAAAAACCTGAATAAACTGTTACTTGAGATTTTATGTACTCCTTTTTTTCTTTTTTTTTACATGAAAGGCTAAATGATGACAAATGAAACAACACAGTGCAGGCAGTAAAAAAAAAAAAAGGATGTGAAATCAAACTTCTGAAAGAAAATAAAATCAGAGAGGATGTGAAAAACGGTAGTGAGTCAGTGGTGTCAGGGACACATTTTGTTTTGTATATCATAGTTTTGTAAGGATGCATTCTTAACAATACTGTTTGTGTGTTTGCTGAAGGTTTGGGAGCTCAGTGACCTTGACAGGGATGGCATGTTGGACAAAGATGAATTTTCTGTGGTAAGATGTGAGCTAAAGTCATAGATAGAAAAGAAAACAGTTACAGTCTCTAGTTAGTTTCAGCTTATTTTTTTTACTGTACTGATATATTCAAAACTGCACTGTGTCTCTCTGTAGAGCATTGATCTTCCAAGCTTTTAAATCATATTCAGGTTTTCTAGTACAAGAAGGTGTTTACCCTGGCTTAACAACCTGAATTCTTTTGCTCCAGAAATAGATTTGAAAGTTTCTTCATTTTTTTTTTTTTGTTGATCTGTATATAACTGTATGCTTATATTAAAAGTACAATCTTGGAAGCTCTTACAGGGTATGAAAATTGTTTTTATAGATCTGAATGGAACAAATTCAAGACTTGTGGAAGAAGTTTGAAGACTGAGTAACTACAGAATTGTTTACTGGTAATTGTCTTTTATCACTAATATTTGTTGCCCTTTCCTAGGCCATGTATTTGGTGTACAGAGCTCTGGAGGGGGAGCCTGTTCCCATGTCCCTACCACCTCCCCTTGTTCCACCCTCCAAGAGGAAAAAATCCTCGGTGCCTCCTGTGATGCCCCTGTTACCCTCGCCCCCTTCCGTCAAAGACGGTCGCTCCTCCCACGCTGGTTCAAAGACCATGCCCCACCCCCCTAAACCCACCCCAGCTCCTGTCCCAGCACCAGCAGCTGCCTCTGTGAGTACAGGACTCGTCTCTCCTTTGCATGAAGTAGCTGAAAAGCTTTTGAAAGTTTTATTTTTCAAACACATAGCTTCATCAACAAAGATTTAGAATGATTTCAAACTGGCTAGCTCAGTGTGTTTTTCAAAAGAGAAAGACAAAAGGGAGTCTGAAGGTAAGTGATTTTTAAGTTTGAGATAGTATTGTGTCACTGTCATGGTTTGAATTAAATCCCACCTGTAGTATTGAAGTAAATAGTATTTTCTGTTATCTGTGCAGTGGGTGGTGTCACCCGCAGAAAAAGCCAAGTATGATGAGCTCTTCAACAAGACAGATGGTGACATGGACGGGCTCGTGTCTGGACCTGAAGTCAGAGATATCTTCCTAAAGACCGGGCTGCCCTCTGCCACGCTCGCGCGCATCTGGTAAGAAACGATGGCAAAGCTCCCTTTCAAGCTCCCCTGCCTCTCTATAAAATACAGTTTTGTAAAACACACACCTTGCGGTAATTTTTATTAATTGAATTGAAACTTTTTCACTTGGTCCATATTAAATTAAATGTAATCTCTAGTGTATTGATATGAACTTTATTTATGTAGTTCAGAATCACAAATGTGCAAACCCTTCATTCTTAGACTTTCAATGTGGATCCCAGGAAACCCTTTCACTGTGAAAAAGGACGATAGTGAGGGGAAAGCAACAGAACAAAGATTCCTCTTTCAGGATTGGACAGATGTGGAACAGATTTTGTGTGGTCAGAGTAGACAAAAATAACTACGGTAACAGTACACAGTGGAGAAATAGATTGACATTATTGACAGATTTGTTGGCATTAGGCTTAACAAATTGTCAAAAATCTTGTGTTGTCTTTTAAATTTCCACATTCAATAAACATAGAAAAGATAATCTCACTCACAAAAGCAAAAGATGATTGGATATAAATGACATGCAATAAAGTGGATATTGGTATATGGTTGGTCTTTTAATTCCCTAGACCACCAGGATGCCCCAATGCCTGTGAATATAAATATTAATATAATGGATGGACTGGACAAATCTTCATCATGTTTTAACCTATAACGGCACAATACTAAGTGATGGATAATAACAAATAAAAATAAGTTTTCATAGCACTGCATCGTGTGCTTTCACATCTGACCAGTATCACATCAAATTGATTTTTATCTTCCAATGGCTGATTAGCTTCTGTCATGTTGTGACTGTCCTGTTTAATGGCTTCCATAACTGCTGAACATGATGATCAGCCAGGCTATCAACAGTCCTCGCCTGAGGTGTAAATCGTTATTCTCTTATGTAACCTTTGTCTGTTTGTTTTAAGGGAACTTTGTGACATTGGAGACATTGGGAAACTGACCCGAGAGCAGTTTTCCCTGGCACTTCATCTAATCAATCAGAAGCTGACTAAAGGCCTGGAGCCTCCGCAGAGCCTCTCCCCAGAGATGATCCCTCCATCGGACAGACAAAACATCAAACAGGTGAGTTGCTCTCAAGATTTATGTATTGGAATAATAATTGGAGATATCTGGATTCTTTTATTCCCCTTTAAACATGATGACGTGCCTGATGATACAGAAAGTGGGTGCATTTTATAATTAAAAGGAAACATGATTCCGACAGGATGTTTCCCTGTTAATAGGACTGATGGTAATTAGAACAAAAGACCAGCTGTAGAGTGACAAGATCTGTAACCAGAACAATAAAAGTAAGACACAATGAGTTGAGTAAATGTATGAAGTACTATGTGTCTTGAACAATACAGCATGATTTTTCTTGTATAGATGGTAGTTGTATATACAAGAAGACCTTGTATTATTTTTCCATTCTTAAAAAAACTAAAATCTGCTTTGTGCCTTATGTTTATATGTTACTATTTGAGTATTTTATTGCTACTGACTTATATTTTTTATGTATTTTAATAAAAGTAAAGTTTATTATGTTTTATTTTTGACTTACATTTCCTTCCTTCTCCTGATTCATGTGTGTTTTGGATTTGATTTTTTTTTTTAATGCATTTTACATTGTGTCCACTTCATATGTGCAGTGGGACTGAGTGAGTGTTAGTTTACTGACTTTAGTGCATCTCATTGTTTTTAATTGACTGCCTCTCTTTATTATCTTTCAATTTTCTCCAAATTTGAGTTTCTCCATCGCTTTTTCACACTGTTCACTTTCAACGATTCTAAGTCACATTTTCACATTTAATATTTGTCCTCCAAGTTCGTCATTATTAGCTGTTTAAATAATAATGCTTATGCGGGAAGCTGACAAGAGCAGAGGTTGCTGTAAGTATTTTAGACAGTACCGAAAGCACCACCTGTAGACAACAATAGATGCCAAAAAGAGGCTTGAAGTTTGTTGGATTTATCTTATAAATTGGAGAGTGATTAGTATCCGCCTAGCATCGCTACCCTTGAGCCACTGTAGCTCCCATCCCTACCAGTTGTGTCTCCATTAGAGGCTTCAGAGTGGCTTTTTTGTGCATTTGTTTGTGCTGTGGCAGTTTTTTTTTCTTTTACAGTGTAATATGTCCTAAGTGTCCTTGATTTTTCATCAACCTACAAGTAATTTGCTGCTCTGTCTAATGTTACCAAGTGAGTCTATACTTTTCATATGTGATGAGAGGTATCATAGAGTAGAAGTGGTTCACCATTGTAATGTTGTTTTATCTGTAGTGTTGAGTTTAATCTACTGCTTGATTGTCCTCTGCCTTGCATCCCATCCAGAACAATGTGGTAAACCTGGCAGCTGACTTCTCAGCCATCAAGGAGCTGGACTCACTCAGTAACGAGATTGTTGAACTACAAAGGTAACCTTTTGTTCATTCATTCACAAATGGGGAGCCACATTGGTGTAGGTCATAGCACTTATGGTGACAAGAGGTAGTCTAAATTTGGTATGTACATGTTTAAAGTGTCTGTTTTTATTTATTTTATGTTTGTCATTCTGTCTAATAGATGATAAGTTATGTAAACCAGTTTTTGACTGAAATATCCATCAAACAAGGAGATTCACTTATTGCCTGAGGCCCAGCATTTGTGGATCTATACTTGAAAAAAAAAAAAAAAAGAGCTTGGAAAAATCTGTAACCAGGTCCATTTGTATCATGCGACATTCTTGGTACAAAATCCAGGACTCAACCGTGAAAGTCTGCAGTCAGAGTAAGTGACTGTGCAATATCTCCATGTCCTGTACTCACCAGCAGGAGGCAGGGTTTCTGTCACACTGAGAATTTCATTGTAGTGGTTGTGTGGTCTAATGCAGATGGGAGGTTGCTGATGAGCTGTTGGAAAGTAATGACATCCGAGAGTCAACTGAGAAACAGATCTTACATTCACATTGGAAGTCGTTTTTCCGGACAACTCAATAAATGTGGATTTGATAAGGCTATTTGGTCAGGCTGTCAGAATAAATCCTATATATTGAGTAACATTGAAGTTAACCGCTGCTCCAAGCTAAGGTTGGTAATTGTGAACCCTACTGAGTAAAAGAGTTTTACAGTGGTTTTCAGTACACAGTATGAGATCATATGACTCTCACACTCTCAGACTTTCTTTAAAAAACTTATACCCACAGTTCCAGTGAAAATGAATGTGAAAATGAATAAATAAATAAACATTTGTGTTTTCGCCGCAGGGTATCAAACATAGCAGATGGGAATTATGCAAGGGAATTATGCATTTTCATGTTAGAGGAAAGTGAGAGAATGTAAAAATAGATGTTGGTTTGAAAAGTTTTCTTTTCTTTTTAGTCAACATTGAAATGGTTGGCAAAGGATCAATAGTTTTACTTTGTGTGTGTGTGTGTGTGTGTGTGTGTGTTTGTGTGTGTGTGTGTGTGTGTGTTTGTGTGTGTTTTATGTGTTGTTTTAATCAGTCATAAGAATTAAACTGAACAGAAATGCATTATAATTTGTTTTTAAAGAACAAATGTACATTATATGTACTAAGATTTCTGTGTCTGGTGCATAGATATTGTTTTTTACAATACAGATACAGTTTTATTCAAAATCCCATTTAAATCAAAGTGTGGGGTTTCCTCAGTGCTGTTGGTGCTGTGGCCTTTTATTTTTTTTTTTATATTACTGTTGTAGAAGACTGAGTTGAAAATATTAGATAATTCTTTGAATGAAATCAAACACAGTTCAATGTTGGTTATCTTGTTTAAAATGACCCCCTATTTCTATATTTAAGTTTAATTTCTTTTCCAAAAGTTCAATTTTATGCATATTAATTATTTACAATGGTGTTATTCATAATAAGGTTTATTGATTTATGAAACAAAGTTGACCGAAACCCTTAGTCTTACACAGTATCAACATTTTGACTGTAACACACTAAGTACAGCACACTTTGAATGGAAATGTATTTCTGATGCACCTATTTATTATTAATAATTGTTTAAATAAAATGCACAGTTATAATTGTCAGTTAGACACAAGTAACTACGCATCCCGCAATCTCATCCCCGCCTCCTCCCATCTTTTGTCTCTCTGGCAGGATGGATGAAATAGTGAAGTGGAAAGGATGAGCATATACGCAGCACAAATCGTTGATGTTGTATTTTGGCTCATCATCCCTCTTCCCTCCTCCCTCTCTTCTTCCCTTCATCCTCAAAGCAGCCATCTGCTTCTCTCTCTTGATCTCCCACACATTTGACTGAGCAAGCACATGCTCAGTTTTTCCAACACTCACCCTCTTCACGCTCACAGCCCTGAAAACTCAGACACACTGACACTCTTCTTATTGCATCTCACACACACACACCTGCTGTACCTGGTGTTGAAGCAGCTGTCTGTACAGTGGAATTGTGGTTTTAGAACATCATGGTTTTTCAGGGAGAGGAGATGGTGGTGGTTCAGAGACAGGGTGAAGAAGGCTCAGCAGAGAGCCGGCTAGGGCTGGGGGGACGGGGAGCAGCAGGTCTACCATCTCTATCCTTGGTGGCCAAAATCATCTGTTTGTCATGCTGGACCCCCAGGGAGAAGACCTCTGTGGAAGAGGAGATCAAGGAGAAGGAGGAGTCCATCAGACAACGCAGCAGCGAAGTGCAGGTAAGGTTTCATTGTCTTTGATTCACTGTGCGTTTCTGCCTTTTTCTAGAACAGTGGACACAGAGACAAAGAGAGTTTTATGGGCAGACAGAATCAATGGCATTTTTTTGTAAATATTTGAAAGAAAGATTGCTTTTCTGCTATCTTGTTTTTGTAATCAGTGCCTTTCACAGAATCATAGCTGCTTTCCGAAGCTTAGATAAAAAACAGGGTCAGACAAAACATAGGAAGAGCTATAAGTGCTAAAGCAGTTGTTCATGTTTGTTGTTATTAATATACTGGTGGAGGAGATCAATAATACATTTGGCCAGCAGTCTTAGATGCTTGTTCAGGGATACAGTTACTGTTTCACACAGACAGACGTGCTCTTGTCCTTGTGTAGGCGTGTCTGCCCCCTCTGAGCCTGAGAAATTGGTTCTATTTTGGGAACTGATGGCTTAAAGAGCTAGTCTCCTCCGCTTTTGTGAATTCATTCTGATGTCAGTGGGTGAATGTGGGTCTCATGGGAGTCTCATGCTGATGTAGCTGAATTTCATAGCTGCACTGCAGGGTAGCCTTGAGCAGGTTTGGCTGTTTATAATGTATTGTGTTTTCGAGGTTTATTCCTGGAAATTAAATATTGTATGCTTTGGTAATCATAATTCCCCACTACCCTGCTCAGACTCTACCCTATGACTTCATCTGCTGTGTTACTGAAAGGTTGAGAATCAATTTTTGCAGTTGCACAAGCACAAGCTTTTTCACATCCATCACTTGGAAGTTGGACGCAAAAGCATTTGTTTAACGACCTGAAGTCTTATCAGGGATGTCATTTTTCCATTTGGAAGGTTTACAATTAAATGCATCGTTCTGTATGACTTTTCAGCTGCAGCTCCACAAATGTTTGAAAGAGGAACAAAAGAAAACAATAGCTCTTGATTTCATCCTGTAAATGGCTGACAAGTAGCTATGGTGTAGCCTAAAAAAAATATTTTTTTATTCACATATTGGATCCACAGAGCAGGTATTTCTGGTATTAGCCTGTGATGTAAAGACTGCTGCTGCACTTTCAGTTTTTGCCTTGGTTGGAACCAAGAGAAGTTGGAGAGATGGGGAAAAATGAATAAAACAAAAGTCCCCAGCCAGAACCAGTCCGAAGGCATAGCCATTATTTGGCATTCATGTCATCTCTACATCTACCCTTGAGACCTCTAGACTCCCAGGATACCAAAATTTATGCCCTTTTGACAAAATAGTTGACTTCAGCGCAGCCATATCCTTAAAGTTTGGTTGGGTTTGACCTTTCTCTGCTGCTCTCTCTTTTTCTGTTTGCTTGATTTGTCAATGGAAAAAAACAAAACACACACTTATTTCCCTGTCTCCCTTTGCTTTTATCTCTACAGGATTTACAAGATGAGGTGGCGAGGGAAAGTTCGGAGCTGCAGCGGCTCCAGGCTCAGCGGCAGAAGGTCAAGGAGGCCTTGGAGGAGCTGGACCAACAAAAGGGCTCCCTGGAGGAGCAGCTGGCTCACATTCGCCAACAGACCAGCCAGGAGACGCAACTGGTAGTTCTTGTGGGATTTTCATGTCACAGTAGACTTACTGGAAAGATATGTAATTATAGATATGTAATTAAAGATAACCAGCAGATGACAGCAGCTATTTAGTGATATCAGCAGTGATAATATATTCCAATTAAATGACGCCTTTCTCCGGAGTCATATGACTACCAGCCTAATTTTAAGGATTACAACTATCACAGATTTCATCGCTACAGTCCGAGCATGAGGAGCAGGAACAGAGGATATGTCAGTATGAGGAGGAGCTGGTCCAGGCCCGAGAGGAGCTCCTCGCTCTGCAGGAGGAGAGCAGGAAGCTCCAGGAGAAAGTCCAGGCTGCTCAGGAGCAGCTCACACCTCTGCAAGAGTCTGTGCGAGACTCGTTCACACAAGTTGGACAGGTTGGTTTGTGTGCATCTGTGTCATGATCATAAATATTTCCTTCTCCACAGTAAGTATAATATCTTTTATTGTTCTCAATGTCATTTCTCTTTGAATCCCTCCATCTCTTCACACTCTTAGGTTCAACAGAAACTGAAAGACCTTCAGGTGGAGGAAAGGTCAGTGACAGATCAGCTTAGCTGGAGAGCCCTGGAGGACAACTCTCCTGTCATGGTCAATGGATCAGCAGGCCCTACAGCAGAGCAGCACCAGGGGGACTCCTTCCAACAGGACTTCTTCCAGGAGGACCAGCCTAAAGAGCTGAAGGAGGAAGAACCAGCTGCTGTCTGCAATCATCAGAAAGAACATTTAGATCAAAAAGAGAAAGGAATGAAAGAGAAAGAAGAGGAGGAGGAGAAGGAGGATGACAGTCCAAATACTTTAGAGGAGGAAAAGCCAAAACCCGATGCCTTGGATGATCTCTATACTAGTCTGGCCTCCTCTGATATGTATAATAGTGTGTCGACCCTCGCCAAGCAACGGGACAACACTGTTAGGGTACTGAATTAACTTACCATTGTCGTCAGTCCTTTTATAAATAGAAGTCATTGTAAAACCCACAACATCAATTCCTACAACAGTTGTTTTGTTTTTTTATTTGACATCAACATAATGAAATTCATCACAGTGCTTCTAAAACGGGACTTTTTTTAGCACCCACCAAGCACGTTGGAGCAGAATTAGTTTAAAACAGGAATTTTACAATATAAAATATATGATATATTTATTTTTGTTTGTTACGATTGTCCTCTTTCGTCTCCAGGAACACAGTAGCCCTGACGACTCCTCAGAAGTTGCAGATGATACAGAGGAAGCATCTAAAGAGAGCCAACCTCAAGTAAAGATCCTGAGTTACTGAAGTAGTCTGTCTGTTCCTGATTTCCTGAATTCCAGAATTTCTGTGGCATATCATTTTCCCAGACGAATTTTCTAAAGATTATTTTACACCAAAGATCTGTTTTATTGATGTTGTATCCAGGAGTTTATACAAGACACAGGCTTCAGTTGTAGGTCATCTTTTCCACTACTACACCTATAGACTGAGACACACAAGATAAAAAAGAGTAAAATGTGTCTTGCCTAAGATGATTGTGTGTTGACAGATCTAGATTCAGGTGTAAATGCCTCATAAAACAAATTATGGATGACATCCGGATCCGTCCTGATCCTATGGAGGTTTTTTATGCATTAATTGAAATGTGTAGCATGAACACAGTGTTCACGTCCCCGTCATTCTTCAGCAGGTTGCATCACCAGAGCAAGAGAGCCAACAGGAGCCAGCAGAGTCCCCAGAAACCACCACCAGCTCCTCATTACCACCTCAAGTTGGCCCTCGCTCAATGCCGCCACAAACCAGCCCTCCCTCTCTGCCTGAGATGGACTTCTTCCATTCAGACCCTTTTACTGACCGTAAGTCCACACAAACATTTTAACTTAACAGCTTAAAAACAAATTTTTCAATGGATTTATTTTACAGATTCACTCCTAGTCATTGTACATTTTAAAAGGTTCTAGGTGCCTGGTATTAACTATCTAATCTATATATATTGTCCATTTTGATATTGAATATTAAATTAAAATTAACGATTGGTGTCCAAAGCCTTGAAAATGTCGATATTGTCAGACTGAAGATGGTTTTTCCTTTGTAGACGATCCTTTCAAAGATGATCCATTTGGAAAAGCAGATGTTGCAGGTAAATTCTCTGTCATACCCCTACTTTATTGTGATCAACAGCCAACCAACACTTTTTTGTTGTTTTATTTGTCCAGTGTGCTATGGTTATTCATTATCAAATGTTCATGTTTTTTTTTTTGAAAACTGTTTCCAGATCCATTTGGGGGAGATCCATTTAAAGGGACAGATCCCTTTGCTGCAGACTCTTTCTTCACAAAGACCTCCAATGCTCCCTTTTCCTCCGAGGACCCTTTTGCTGCCTCAGCAGACCCATTTGGTACCACTACTGGCGCGCCAGAGCCAGACCTGTTTGCAGCAAAGCCCAGTGATCCGGCAGCCGCACCAACAGCAGGTCCTGACCCCTTCACCTCCAAACCCGCCAATCCAGCTTTAGCAGCCAAGGATCCATTCAGCTCCACAGGGAACAACATGGGCGAGTCTGACCCATTTGGAGGCAAAGTCAATGCTACTTCAGAGGCAGATCCTTTTGGTTCTCAGGATGGAGGGACAGATCCCTTCAGCTGCTCATCAGCCAGTTCTGATCTTGCAATAGTGAGTAGTTATCCTGTAAAACCTGGTCACAGTGTACTCATAGCCAGATTTATTAGGGAGAGATGAAGCTTTAAATTATGGAATTGTAGGTAGTGCTGAGATATTAAAATGACCAGAAGTAATAGAAGAAGACTTATATTTAATACAAATTTTCATTTTAGGTATTTGTTGAGTAGTAGTAGTAGTTGTAGTAGGAGTAATAGTATTAGTACTACACAGTAGAAAGTACAATTGAATCTGTTTTTAGTTTTATTTATTTCTGCACAATTAAAAAATCCCGAGAAGATATCACCAATAACAAATACTATACAGTGCAGGGAGAGACAGAAAACTCATTGGGCTTATTTAAGCCTCCACCTAAGTATTGTTAATTTTACAAAATTGTAAAGACACAAAATTAACATGTGGAATATCATATGACTACATAAGTGTGATGGTAAACTCATACTAACATAATATGTTTAATAAAAGCCACAGCAATAACAATAATATCAAGAAAAACTTGCATACCAATATTTGATTTTGTATTGTTTTGTCCGCAACTGATTAAGACAATTAGTTTGTTACAATTTAAAAGTATTTTAAAAAACAAATGAGTTACATTTAGTGGTATCACATCAGTATAGACTATAAAACAAGACAAATAAAATTATTAAAATACTGTTCTACATTTTCTTTTACTACATGTGGCTTTGGTGAGAGTGAAATGGGAGCCATAGTAATGTTGCTTTAATTTTGGTATGATATACAGGTATCTTTTTATGTTATGTTTTCAGAAGGACACTGCAGCAACCAATGACCCCTTTGCTCCAGGTGGTACTACAGTGAGCGCTAGCTCAGATCCAGGTATGACCTTTGGCATGGCGCCATCCTCTGGGGCAAGAGCCTAATGCAGCTGTTTTAAAATTTAAAATTAAAAAAAAAAAAAAAAAGGAACAAATTATATTGTGCAACGTACAGTACTGAAAGTGTACTTTTGAGTTGCTAATTTCATAAACTCAGTCATTTTGTGCTCATGTTTTTCAGATCCATTTGCTGCTGTGTTTGGTAATGAGTCATTCGGTGGGGGTTTTGCCGATTTCAGTTCTTTGACAAAGGTAATTTTCAGATCACGATCAGTGCTAAATTGACTCATTATCGAGTGAGACAGTTAATATCAAGTCAGAAATAATGAGTGTCATTTAAGTTTGTGAAAGTAGAAATGATGCAACACAGTGAACTCATTTCTGACATAAAACCACAACATGAATTGACTAAAGCTGGGAGACTGTTAGTAAGTTTCAAGTTAGTTGTGGTTTTGGGAGGAAACAACTGAAACCCATTTTATTCCGCTTGGTGGAAATTTTTCATTGAACTCATAATTCATTTCAAAAAAAGTGTAACAGTAGTGCGAGGGTTTTGACAGGTGTCTTCTGCAGTATGCTGCATATATTAACTGTTTAAGCAGTCGTATCAGATTATTTTTGTTACATTTCAAAACCCCAGAAGCTCTCTGTATATATGCACTGTGTGGGACAGTGTAAGTATCAACAAAGTGGCACAAAATGCTCACCTTTTTTTTTCTAAATCTGTTTTCAATTTGGTGTGAACCTTGTGTTTCAGTCAAACGGCGCTGACCAGTTTGGCATCAACAATAAGAACCTGTTCCAGGAGGAAGGTCAGTCTCCAAGCTCAGATGTGCCCCCTGCCCTGCCCCCAAAAACGGGTACACCAACTAGACCACCCCCTCCACCTCCAGGTCCGTACTTGTTCATTTTACTTGAACTGCACATCTCTTGCGCAGTTGTCAAGTAACCTGTTTCGCTGTCAGATATTTGGGGATGTATTAACAATGTGTGTTAATTATTTGAAATAAAATCTGTGCCTCACCTGTCCAGGTAAGAAATCATCCATCACCAGAACAGAGTCCTCTGATTCCTTCCATCGACGGGGGCACTTCCTCCAGCAGCCTTCAGGAGACTTCTCCTTCTCTTCCTCCTCGCCTTCCCTGCCTGCCAAGGATCCTTTAGCTGACCCCTTCGCCCCCTCCTCCCCTCCTCGCCACAACGTACGGGAAGCTGACCGATTTGCCAGCTTTGACAAAGTGAGCACCTCCCTCTTGCCCTGTCCCTCACCTCCACCTGACTCTCAGTAGACATCCCCTCTTCTCTTTTTTTGCTGCTAATTAATCCGAACTGAGCAAATTGGGCCAGCTTTATAAATCACCCCATTCACTGCCAGTAAAAAGTCCCAAAGAAGTGAATTAATCTGCTTATGTAAAGTAACATAAAGCAGCACAGTTTCTTGATGCTACATTTATTCTTAGTTGATACGAACAAAACTGATGTGAGCTGTTAAACCTTCTGTTTTTGAATTTGTTTTTCTTGCTTCCTGTCTGCTGCTGGTTTATATTTTAGCTCTACATTATCGATGCTATATTTTTGCCTTGTAAAAATTCTTTATACTTGAAATTATTTTTTTTACTGATTTATTTTGGGATTGCACTTAATTTAAGCCCTATGATTGAGGTTGCACTGTCTTACTTAATGAAGAAATGTACAGAAATGTCATTACAGTAATTATAGATATATAAATATATTTACTCTATAGTTATAGACACAAGTTCTGATATAAGCTCATTGCACACATAAATTATGATACCAAATCTCTTGAAATTTGTTGGCAGTGAATGGAGAGATGAAAGGCTGCTTGTATTTGACTTCTATTCACCATCCCATCTCGGCACCCTGACACTACAGCCTGTGCAAATGAAGAGTGTTACTATTGTAAAAGTATTGTCCTATTAGGAGGTTATTTTTCAAAATACATTTTATGCACCTTTTAACACAGAATTTGCAACACAGGTACATTTTAAATTGCCTTTGGTGTAAACTGATTATTCTGGCTCTGACCAGTGACTGGGCACAACTGTGAGATATTGCATCAGCTGATCTTAACTAAGACGATGCAGAGTACTGATGACTGCATCATAAGAAAGATCCCATTTCTCACTGTTTCAGCCTAAAAACTTCAGATTTATCAATCTTATCATTTTACAAACTTACTGAAAAAATATGCTCCACAAAAAAATCTGTAGCGACTGACAGACTACAGATGCATTTTTGAAAAGTGCTTAATTTAATAAATTACTCTTACAAGTAACAGCTTAGTTATTGTAATGATTGTTTCTTAATTGAGAGGAACAAGGAAACAAAAGTTTACTTTCTTTTCTCACTCAAAAAACTATGTGCAATCAAAATATGAAAGAAGCCAAGTTAGAATTTTTTGGGGAAAATTAGCCATTGTGTATGGGTTTAAACTGCTATTAGTATATCAAGAATAAATTAGTAACCATGTTAAGATCCTCTCAGCTCTTCCCCTTATAATACTGCATAGAAATGTGCTGTCATGCTGTGAATTTGGGATGGAGGACTATTATTGAAAGACAGTGTGGAGTCTATTGCCTTTCCTGTTACATGACTGTACCTGCATGTCCCTGTCTAACCCTGGCCTGCATGCTAACTCTGAGTTTATTTAGCCGGCTCTCATTCACTCATTCCACCACCTCTGCATCTTCTCAGATAAGTGTTTATTTTTTTACTTTACACATGACACCATTTATTTATCTGTGCATCGCTCTCTCATCCATCTATTCATCCATTCATCCCTTCATTTACCTGCTCCTTCAGCCCTTCTCTGGTCAGCAGTGTATTTTGGAGAAACAGATCGCCTGTATTCTCTCTGTGTGTTTGTCTTTACACCTCTGTCAAAGAAGTAAATAAAGAGTTGAATCAAGGGCACCATCTCTGGCTTCTATGTGCATCCATGACATCACTATCTGCAAATGCCTGAACTTTAAAGGCCCAAACTTTTTTCATTTTCAGTTCATTTCATAAACTGTGACCATACTTTCGATTATCATTTCCAATTTTCCAGAGCCTGACTTAAATTCAAATTACTTCCTGCCTTTCCTACCTTTCATGCAGCCGACCTTTGTTTTTCTTACAATTTACACAAAATGGGCTAAAACTCGCAAAAACTCCAGAATGATCCTTTGAAGTATTTTGACAGAATCTTGTCAAATCAATTCAGTATCTTAAAAAGAAAAAGAAGGTAAAGATGAAATGACTGAATAACAAACGTGAAGGTTAGTCTTTTAATTCAGAAATTAAAAGCATCATAGTTCTTGCTAAGTGCCTCATTAACATCACATTATGTTCATATATAAAGGCAGCAGTGAGATATGTATCCTCTAAGAGTGATAAATGCACGTTCTCTGCTAAATTCATTACGTCTCTTGAATATCATCATCACGCATGTTCTGCCAAATGCACCCTCAAATCATCACCTCTAAAATACTTGCTAGTGAATCTCGTCATCATTGTCCACTTTCCTTTGCATGGGTAAATACACACTAGATAGCATGTGATGTCTCTGTTAGTCATTGCTAAAAATGAACCTTTTGACACAGTGCATGTCTGGACTGTAATGATTAACCTGTGCAGTGTGAGTTCCCTCTTGATGGTGTCATGAACCTTTTAACAGGGTGTTGTTTTTGTCATAATACCCACATGTATCCTCAGTAGTGTTTTCAGCTGTCATACTTTCATTATGTCCCTTTCCCTGCATTTAACTTTAATCACTTGCCTCCAAACAATTTGTATCGTCATATGCCTGAAAAGCAAAGACTGCCACTCTTCTCGTGGTCACCTTTGATTCAGGGAAATACATTTAAATGGCTTTTTCTGTGGGTTTTTTCCCTCTTACAACACCTCCTCAGGTTGTTTGAAGGAGACCGGACTGTGACATTTTGGATTTGTAGACTACAAAGCAAGACTCTTCTCATGGCAGGCATTTTCATCAAACATAGGTTCTGCATTACATTAGGGAGTGTCAGTTGCAGGGCTTTCTGCAAAGATAAATGTTAATTAACAACAAATTAGTGTTACTAGTTACACCAATTCTTCTCCTGCCATGACTGATCAAAATGTCCACTGTGAGAGGAAGAGCTCTGCTGTCTGTCAAAGTGTTTATCATAAATGTCAGTTCAGGCACTTGGAGATGTGACACTGTGTTGACGGCTTTTTAAAACCCCAGATATTTTGTAGCCACTTTTATAATTTTTATTACAGTCAATAGAAAAATTTTCAAACATTAAGCAGGAAGTATCAAAAAAAAAAAAACAACCCACAGGACAATACATTTAAGGCATTTAAGGATGTCTTTCAGGATAACCCACAACATCATGGAAAGTATTACTGGCCAAGTTCAGCTAATCAAAGATATATCAGCACATGTTGGCTGGAAAGCAATAAGAAATTTCAATGGATGTAATTCTCAAATAACCGAAGATATTATTAGAGAAATATTGTATTTATGTTATTCAAAAATACAGCATCTGTTGCACTCTACACCATTATTCCCATATTGGCATGAAAATATTTCCTCTTATTGTTTTTTGTTCGATAATTAATGCCGCAGGCATAAACACAAAACAGCAATATTATAGATATGAATTACAACAGCCCTTCAGTAAGCAGGGTCTTTATGAAGCTCATTGTTCTGCATGTTGTTGGTGTGCATCATATTATCCAGGTATTGTTGAGATATGTTATTGAAAGGCTCTAAGAGCAAGTTTTCATCTTTAAGAATTTGATAACTATGTACCTGTGTTTGTGCTTGTGTGTCCCCTTTCTTTGAATATGTGTGTTTGTTCCTTCCCTGTGTGTGTGTGTGTGTGTGTGTGTGTGTGTGTGTGTGTTTTCTCTCTATGTTCATGGAGCAGTACCCAACAGAGGAAGACATGATAGAGTGGGCAAAGCGCGAGAGCGAGCGAGAGGAAAAGGAGCGACTTGCCAGGCTCACCCAACAGGAACAAGAGGACCTGGAGCTGGCCATCGCTCTCAGCAAGTCTGAACTCTCCTGAGAAGCCCCCCACTGGCCCGGCCCGGCTCGGCTCAGCAAGGCACGGCACAGCACAGCCTGACCCAGCCCAGGGAGCACCAAAGCAAAGTGGGGACTGTATAGAACTGATTCAGCAATAGCTGCTGACCCCATGAAGAGACTTTCTTAGAATAAACCCATCTCTTAAGCATTCAGCACCATGCCCCCCAGTCTGTGTTCACCATTCACTGGAATTGCCCTTTGGAGGAGAGGACCAAGATGGAGTGTATGGATTGTTTTTTAAATTAAATGCAGTGAATATGGATTTAAAGATCGTCTAGTTTTAAGATCAACCTGCTCTGCTTTGTTTTAAACACCAGGCTACAAATGCATTAACTCTCCAGAATGTAATTTATTTGAAACTAGATTGAAAAGGCCTTGTCACAAGTCTTGTCTTAATCTACTAACAAAGCTCACTACACTTTATTCAATCCCAGCTCTCTTTAGCCTCTAAATTCATACTGAAGAAATAATGAGATTTTGTTAGTTAATGACAGACATGCCAAAAATGCCCAAGTTTACTTCAAGCACGATGTTAATACTTCAGCCATGAAATGTGAGGTTTGGGAGGTGCTGTAACAAAAACTAGGCATGTATCTCTAATATCCTTTACAAATAGAATGAACGTGTACTTTTTTTTTTTTATTATTCCTGTGTGATAGAGGTTCCTTTGAGATTTTCCTTTTTTTTTTATATCAGGACAAGCTGACAGAATTTAACATTTCTACATGTTAAACTGGAATTTACCAGTCCTCAGATATGTGAAATGCATGTGCATATTTATATTAAAATGGAACAAAAATCCATCACAGCTGCCGCATTCAGCTTCACAATATTTTGATTTCTTTTAAATTTAAGTTGTGCAAAGCTTTGCCCTGTAACTTTTATGTCTATGTTAGAAAGTTTATTTTTTGGCAGATAATGAAAGGAATGAAACTACATCTATTGCATGTACTAACTATATATTAGTTAGTAATAACATTAGTTTGCATAAATTTTCAAGACGCACTACAACAGATCACACAAAAAAGAATATAACTGTTTAGATTGAGTCGACCAATATCCGAGATTTGAATAATGCAGCTTTAAAATTGTTTTTTTTCTCACCAAAATAGTTATTATCTTTTAGGATGAAACAGGGTCTGGGCCTGGGCAGTATCTGAGATCTTTTAGAAATGTGACCTCAGATGAAAGAATGTTATGTTTTGCTTAATTGCGGCTGGAAAAACTGCTTATTTCTGACATTAATATTAGAAATGTTGAAAACCTGAAACTTGGTTGTCACCGTTGAATGTGTGTGTTGAACAGATAATATTCCCCATGTCACCTGCTCCCTTAACTTTCACACATTAAATGAAAAGTGCTAATAGCATTGTTAATCCTTTTTGATCCACACAGAGACCCTTGTGCCCCCTACAGGGTGGTTTGGGTCAGGCACAGAGCAGTCGCCCTAAAGCAGTGTCTTCCTCAATGAAACCCCAGCAGCATGGATGCTGATATTTTTTTTTGTTTTTAATGAAAGAAGGATTTTTCTTGAAGTAGTCAATATCCAACTCATAAATTTCACACCAGCTCCAAGTGTGGCACTGTTGGTGCTTCCTTTGTTAGCATTTGTATGGACTTGTTTTTAGTTTTCCAGGGTGTTTTCCAGGAGATGCTTCTTCTATGAGAAGCAAAACTAGATTTCATAGTCTTACACAAAGTCAGTGAAATTTGAGTGTTTTCCCCGCATTTTTGGTGGAGCAATTTTGTCCGTGCACCTCAGACTCTGTGGGTTTTTAACTTGCACAAAGGTTGCTGTTGCACTGCCATCCAAGGGAAGGCTCAATTCAGCGCATGATGCCTTAGGTTTCTGTTTCTCTGCTAATTTCTGACCAACACTGCACAGTGCTTTGGACATCTCTTCCTGTTCTGACTTTTTTTAAAATGCTGTCTTCATTAAGAATGAGCAGCATCATGCAGTTTCCTCTTCTCATTTTTAACCAATTTGCTGTCTGGTTGATACAGCACTTCCTACTGAGTGCGGTTTCTTGTGTAGCAATCCATGTTCTTTGTAAATACAGGAGAAGCGGAGTCACCTGTCTGTTCTCCACCTCAACAGCTGAGTCTCTCGGCATACTACAGTTAATAAGTTAACTTCCTTGCATTTAAATGCCACAAGACAAATTACTGTCATTTGTAAAAACTTCTTTGAATTTACAAATTAAGAACCATTTTGTTTCTAGGTTTACCCATAAAGGCTTTTTAAAACTCAAGCTAATTGTATTTTATTTTGTATTTTCTAACGTGTATTAAAATCATTATTGGGAGGTTTGGCCGGAATATGTATTGCATTCAATTGAAACAGAATAAATATTAAATGTGTAGTTTTGCAGTTTGTGTGTTTTTTGTTTGTTTGTTCATCTTTGTAAACATTGATACTTGTGTCTTCAACAGCCAGTGGTGGAAGAAATATTGTCTTTTCTGTCTGGTGTGTGTGTGTGTGTGTGTGTGTGCGTGTGTGCGCACATCCCTGCTGCTTCATTTTTGACAATCTTGATTTTTCTTTTGTTTTTGTCAGTCCCTTTTGTCAGTCTCTTGTATACACACACACCACATATATATATATATATATATACATTCTGAAAGGGAATATCCTTGAAGCCTTTTGCATTTGATGCAATCTAGTATTTAGTATTGCACTTCAAAGTTGAGCAAAAACAAGATCATAAAAATTGAAGCACCATATATATTTATTTATTTATTTCCCACCAGTCTTAACAGGTCTTATATTATTTAGGGCAACAAGAAAAATCAGCATAGTTTTAAAATGTCTAGTATGGTTAGAACTGTATATTTTAATGCAGAATGAAATCCTGTTGATTCCATTATAAGTCACCTCCTGCTTCACGATGAATGATTATCACATGGTGCAGGTGGTATGTTTCAAAGCATACTCATCATACTGTTATCAAACGTTTCTCCTTGACCTTGGAAGCAGCAGCTGACAATATATCCCACCACAGGGTCCATTTAGTAGCTTTCTGGCGCTTTTAGTCATATCGCTTGATCTTCATCAGTGAATGGACTTTACCCAGATGTCATGAAATTGCAGAAGTCTGATTTTGTTTTTGTTTTGGGTTTGTTTTTTTTTTTTTTTTTTTTTTTTTTTTTGTTTTGTTTGTTTGTTTGTTTGTTTTTTGAGAATTACAAGAACTGTCCCATTCATGTTGGCTCAAAGGTTCAACTTTAAAAAGTATATATATATATATATATAATTGATATACATAGAGTATCTAAGATGAAATTTAAAAGGGTTTAGATGTAGAACTGCCTCCTTTTTACTCGTGTGCTCTCTGTATTTATTCCCACGTCTGTTCGTCGGAGCGGGGTAAATTTCCTTGAGGACACATTTCCAGGTCCATAACTCTCCAGAAGGCGGCGGGGATTAGGACCATGAAGCCGGGGACCTGCAGCAGTTACATTCCTGTGCATTTACATAGGAGAGTCATTAAGACGGTGATGGGGGCAACACACCTTTCCACGCCGGGAACGAGGAAGACGCACGGCGGCAGCTCTTCCTCCATTTGCGTCGGTGTGGTCTGAGAGCGAGCCTCTCCCCTCCTCCCCTCCTCTCGACCGGCTGTCTCTCTCTCCCTGACTGTCTGTCTGTCTGTCTGTCTGTCTGTCTGTCTGTCTGTCTGTCCGTCCATCCATGCCCGCTTCTTAAGAAAACCCTGCTCCGTCCGGGATATCCTGCCGGTTTCACCGGATCCCACCGCCGTGGAATGAGTTTTATCACGAGCTGGAGACGAAGCGTGAAGAAAAATGACAGCAAAAAGTGAGTGCGTTTGTTTGGGGGGGGGGGGGTCTCAGAGAAAGAGTGCCGGCCCTGTCGGTCCTTGCCTCCGTCTGTGATCGTTTATCTCGGGGACCGTGATGCAGTCTGTGCCGGCCATCACCCGGGCCGTCACCCTCCGATTCCCCCCGCGGAAAAGCACGGCGCGTCCGGGACCTCGGATCGTCCGCGGACCGCACGTACCGTCCCCAGAGCGGCTCTTAGTCTCTAAAAACCAGCTCCGCGAACTTCATCCCGGTGTTTCCGCACTGATCGGGGATCAGATGAGTCATCGCTCTTATCTCAGCCTTCAGCTGCCGCTTCGTCTCCTTTCGGGCAGAAAATAAAAGTTGCGTTTGACAACGTTTCTTTCTTTCTTTCTTTCTTTCTTTATTTTTTACAGCTTTTTTACCTGTCGGGGCCAATAGGAAAATAGGGCAGAGGAGATTTGGGTTTATGTTACTCGTACCTGGTTTCCTGAAGTCTGTTGTTGCCTGTTAGCCAACATTACAGTCATGATGCCTCAGGCAGAATTCCAGTGAGGTGGCAGAGTTATTATAAGAGCTTCTGAATAATAAGAAAATATTTTACAGCCCAAAGCGGAGATTGTTGTGGCTTGAATGCTGACGTGGATAAAAATGGTCAGATGCTCTAAAAATAACAAGGCAAAATTAAAAGGTATAAGTGGCCCCTATTCATGGATTTATATGGGTCCTCTGAAGAAAATTCCAGTTACTATACTTCTCTTAATTAAATGTCTTAAGGAAGGAGTTTCATTCGGTCTCTTGTTTATGCTGATATCTGCCTCCTTTTGGCATCTGCTCCTTTGTGTCCTTTTTCAATTTGATATTCAGTTTGATGAATTCATTAGTCATCAAATTATGAGAAGACTACCGTTCAGTGATTTGCATCAGATACACTGACTTTGAACATCTCATCCCGCTGGCTGAATTTAAATGTTTAATTGAAAGATTCCTTGAAACCCTGATGCTGTTTGTATTTGCCTCTGAGTGAGTGGCTGCATTTTGTTTTTAGCCATTTTTCTCCTTATTTTGGGATCTTAATCTCAGTGAGACTATCTGATGATATAAAAGTTATAATAATTATTATTTTCAGCTTCCATTCAGTTTTGCCTATACATTATGTTTTTTCTTATTCAGACATAGTTTTTGTTTTAATGTCAATGCTGGTAAAGAATCTGTGCTAGACTCCTGAGTCCTCCTCACACCTAAAGCTCAGACTTCAAGCATCCTAGCTAACGTCTTCCTCTCACCATCGTGAGATCCATTCTTACATTCTCTCTAGGCTGACCTTTGACCTCTTCACAGGGACGCACAGGAGGCACAAGACATCCCTGACAGCCCGGACTCCCCAAGTAGGTATGTTCACATTATGCACATGCATTTATATTCACAGACAGAAACAATATGTAGTCTCACAAAGAAAACAGCAAACCCTGTCCTGCTCAAAGTGCTAATAAGACATTCACTGACAATATAATATTTTTTTAACTTTCTGAGCTGTCCGGTTTTCACCATTTTTAGTCCAGACATGCTGAGTCACACCCACACTGACTTTCATTTCTTTCTAGGTTGTCAGACATGAGCAGTCCAGACCTGGATCCCATCCTCACAGACTTCAGGCAAGTTTTTAAATCGAAAACCTCTGAGGGACATACATTAAAGTAAATAAATCAAACAAATAAAATATAATCAGATAAATACATACTCTGGGATATAGTTTAAATTTTGACTCCCTTCTAGAGTTAATATTTCAAATATGTTTACTTTCTGTAAAACTTGTGTTTACAGCTGATACAATCCCCCCCCCAAATTAAATTAACCATCAAACCTTTCCCAAGATCTCTTCCCATATCAGACTGATTTCACAGACATTTTCCCCAAACTGTCAATTTAATATCGGGATAAAGAATCCTCAGAAAATCACTGCCAAGAAATAAGTAGCCTGGGAGTGTCCACATATGTCACTGTCTGTGTTTCTATGGCGCTCATTATCATGTTCCTCAGACAAAAGCTCGCCTTTCAGCTGAGTTTCATCCCTAAGGACTACCATCTTTTTTCCTAAACGACCTCGATTCTGTTCCTCTGTTTCAGATTACAGCTACCAGACAACAAAGAAGCTCTGGAATCAACAAATCCATCAAATGGGTAAGACTTTTTCTTGACATATCAGTGACACGTTGAGGCAAAGGTCACGAGAGGGTCAGCAGTGACTCTCTGTGAAGTTATGAGGGGCTGAAAACAAACCTGTAGCTTATTCAGTGGTCTGATGCTACATTGTGCTTCAAGGCATGTAAAGCATTTTATTAGGAGCCTGAGGAGGAGGATAGTTGTGTCTGTTTGGATCGGAGATCAGAAAACTAAATGGTGGTTAAAAAGTTGCTACTGTACAAGCAGCACGTTTACTGTACATGTAAAAATCTTAAATATGTTAATTTTGACGACATGAATTAATATTTTAAAAGTACCTTGACAGTATGTACCTGCTTTCTCATTTACTTAAGTTTGCTCTTATGTACCAGCAGTGTCATAGTCCACAGCAAATCTGCTCAGTTTATAGCTGATTTACAGCAAAAAGACCTGTTTCTTTATGGCACAAAACCATTTCACTTTGTGACTGATGCAACCTTTTATTCCTCTGGATCTACTTATTTACCTGTGTCACCATGACCCACATTTAATTTAAATAATTTAAACTATGTGTTGGATCGGTACAATAGTTCACATCAACTGTACACTCAAAAATCCAAAATATTTTAGTATGCATGTTGATTTTTTTTTTGTTGTATTGAATTTTGTGAAAAGACTAAAACTGAAAACTTACTCATAATTAGTCTGGAGTGTGAAATTATGACCCAGCTGAGGTGTGTAGATATACAAATGTGAAGGATAAGTCACTGTTATATTGTGCATAAAAGCCGTAGAGATTTGCATATTATTAGATTAAGTAAAAAAAAGCCTAGATGGTTTGAAATGGTCATAATCACAAATCCTTGTTTTTTGGTTGCCAAATCCAATTCTCCACCATGACGACAGTAACGTATCAAATCCAGTTATCTCCACCTTAAACCCATGACGCACACACGAGAGATGAAAGCAACAATTCTGCGGGTTGTTTTTTTTTTTTTCCTACAGTCTATAAAGTCAGACGGATTTCCCCTCATGTTTCTGTGCTTGGCCAAAGAGCTTTTTTACACTTGTGGTTATGTGTTTTTATGGAATACCAATGGGGAGAAAAATGTGTCAAATGTGACAAGCACTTAGACATGGTCACATGAGTACATTACTAATACTGTGTGTGTGTGTGTGTGTGTGTGTGTGCGTGTGTGTGTGTGTGTGTGTGCATGCGTGCATGTGTGTGCGTGCGTGTGTGTTTGTGTGTGTGTGTGTTTGTGTATGTGTGTATTCGTGTGCGCACATGTGTGTGTGTGTGTGTGTGTGTGTGTGTGTGTGTGTCGGTTGTTGTTGTTGTATATGTGCGTTAGCCTCAGCACAGATAGCCTGTGTATTCTCTCCTCATGTGTGATAGTCATCCCTGTCTTATTAAGGGCTGCTGTTGCTGCGCCCTTCCTCCTCCCCCTCCTCCTCCTCTTCTCCCTCCCTCTCTCCTTCATTCTTCCCCTTCTCTCTCCCTATCTTCTTTTTGTATCTCCTTCTCTCACCCGTCTGCCCTGCTGCCGCTGCTTCTGCTCTGGTTGCTGCTGCTAGAGAGAGACACAGACCATTACACTGCTCTGCTGAAAAGGCCTGAGGCTCACATTCACTTCTGCAGTTTCTTTATCAGTCTCATTCTCTCTCTCTCTCTCTCTGTCTCTCTCTGTCTCTCTCTCTGTCTCTCTCTCTGTCTGTCTGTCTCTCTCTCTCTCTGTCTCTCTCTCTGTCTCTCTCTCTGTCTCTCTCTCTGTCTCTCTCTCTGTCTCTCTCTCTGTCTCTCTCTCTGTCTCTCTCTCTGTCTCTCTCTCTGTCTCTCTCTCTGTCTCTCTCTCTGTGTCTCTCTCTGTCTCTCTCTCTGTCTCTCTCTCTGTCTCTCTCTCTGTCTCTCTCTCTGTCTCTCTCTCTGTCTCTCTCTCTGTCTCTCTCTCTGTCTCTCTCTCTGTCTCTCTCTCTGTCTCTCTCTCTGTCTCTCTCTCTGTCTCTCTCTCTGTCTCTCTCTCTGTCTCTCTCTCTGTCTCTCTCTCTGTCTCTCTCTCTGTCTCTCTCTCTGTCTCTCTCTCTGTGTCTCTCTCTGTGTCTCTCTCTGTGTCTCTCTCTGTCTCTCTCTCTGTGTCTCTCTCTGTCTCTCTCTCTGTCTCTCTCTCTGTCTCTCTCTCTGTCTCTCTCTCTGTCTCTCTCTCTGTCTCTCTCTCTGTCTCTCTCTCTGTCTCTCTCTCTGTCTCTCTCTCTGTCTCTCTCTCTGTCTCTCTCTCTGTCTCTCTCTCTGTCTCTCTCTCTCTCTCTCTCTCTGTCTCTCTCTCTGTCTCTCTCTCTGTCTCTCTCTCTGTCTCTCTCTCTGTCTCTCTCTCTGTCTCTCTCTCTGTCTCTCTCTCTGTCTCTCTCTCTGTCTCTCTCTCTGTCTCTCTCTCTGTCTCTCTCTCTGTCTCTCTCTCTGTCTCTCTCTCTGTCTCTCTCTCTGTCTCTCTCTCTGTCTCTCTCTCTGTCTCTCTCTCTGTCTCTCTCTCTGTCTCTCTCTCTGTCTCTCTCTCTGTCTCTCTCTCTGTCTCTCTCTCTGTCTCTCTCTCTGTCTCTCTCTCTGTCTCTCTCTCTGTCTCTCTCTCTGTCTCTCTCTCTGTCTCTCTCTCTGTCTCTCTCTCTGTCTCTCTCTCTGTCTCTCTCTCTGTCTCTCTCTCTGTCTCTCTCTCTGTCTCTCTCTCTGTCTCTCTCTCTGTCTCTCTCTCTGTCTCTCTCTCTGTCTCTCTCTCTGTCTCTCTCTCTGTCTCTCTCTCTGTCTCTCTCTCTGTCTCTCTCTCTGTCTCTCAATCGATTATTCAAGAAAATATTCAATAGTTGCAGCCCTAATACAGTTAGTAGACTGACATAAGTAAACAGCCATTCTTATGAGAGTAGTAGAAAGCTATTTAATCACCATAAAGTTGAAAAAAGCCTTGAGCAGAGTGATTTAAAAAAAATAATAATTCAAAACACTTGAATTACACAAAGTGAGACTCAAACGGGCTAATGGAACACTGAAATAGGCACACACACACACACACACACACACACACACACACACACACACACACACACACTTTACCCGATGAAAATGTCAGGAGAGGAGGAGACTCTGTCAAATGGGTAAGACACTTCATTACTCCTGTATGTTGGGATGAGTTCTGTCATTCAGTCAGCCTCTTTAAGATGTTCTGTAAGTGTGTGTTTTTCCGTTTTCTTTCTAAAAGGGAAATGTGTGTGTGTGTGTGTGTGTGTGCACGCGTGTGTGCGTGCGTTCAGGCTGTCACACTCAGGCATGTGGACAAACTGGCCTACTACAGGAGTGGCTCAGCTCTTTTCTGTCAGAGCTAGAAGGAAAGAGGCCTGTGAGCACCTTATTCCAGCACGGTTGATTGTGGTGAAAGCTCTGTGAAACAGAGTCAATAACTAAACAAATGCTTCGTCACTCTTGAACCATCGTACGTGCTCGCATGTCGGTTTGCATGAGCCCACGCAGGGATGTGTTTAAGTGAGTAGTTGTGTGTGTGTGTGTGTGTGTGTGTGTGTGTGTGTGTGCATTTGCCTGATAATGATCGATATTGTGCAAGTGGCTCCCTAGAGAAATAAACCCAGAATTTCAGACTCGCTGACTTATAATTCAATTAAATTATCGGGACAGTTTGTGGTATGCACATCCTGAACCTAACAGACTCTCCTCATTGTCCTGGTTGCCCTGCCTTTACTTTCTTGCATACAATTGTCAATTAATCCCTCCATTTAAAGGACAATGTCCTATGCTGTGTCATTAAAAATCCTTGCTTGCTGACTGACATCTTCTTCATTTTCTTTTCAGTGTCCTAAGGCCTTAGATTGTCTTTAACCTGTAAACCTGCTAAAGCCTTGTTTTCAAATCAGCCTGGACCAGTTGAGTTGGTTTTCAGCTATAAGGAAATGATGAAGCCGCTGATTGTTCACCCTTATTAAAACCATCAGCATGCTGTACTTACTGCTGTTAGTTGACTAGTTTGATCATTTGTCCCTCCATAATCTAAAGGATTTGAACACGAGGAGGTTTGATCTGTAACACAAAAATATTCAGCTAGTGTTTGATTTTTATCTCAGCTATTATGTAATATGTTGATGTACCTGCTGGTTATAGTGTCTTGTTTTTTCCAACAAGTAAACAAGCTCTCAAAAACACCATAGTCCCTTTACAGTTATTGAACACTATTATTTATGAGGTTATGCCTGTGCTCTTAATGTAACAGGTGATTAAACTCCAGCAAGGGTATAGAGGATTAAAAAATAAATATGCATGAGGTCAAGACTAGTTGAAGTGTTGTGGTAAGGATTACTGGCTGGACACATGTTTTTAATAGTTCTCGGTTAAGGTGAAAGTCCAGGGAATGAATATAGTCAATACAATGATAAGTTTGGTTTGAGTATCCAAAGACAAAACGGATGTTGAAGGCTGTGCCGAAACACAATGACTGTTTCTCGTTTCTGTGTAAGCTTGTTGTTTTAAGTGAAAGTGACAGTCACTGCACCTTCACAGACAGAACACAGTTATGACACCACAGAGAAAGCTCCAGCTGGAATTAGTCAGTGGCCACTAGGGGAGGACATGTGACTCTATGGCATTATCCTTGAAATCAGTGACATAAACATATACGCAGTATGTTACCTAGTTTTACTTTCCTCCTAGCATTATTAGAATAGTATCGATCCTTTTATGTCTCATTCATTTAATGTCTTTAGGTATTCAATTATAGAATTGCTAATGTAAATTAAGTTAATTATTACAATTGTTGATATTATCACTAGCTTAAACTTGGGTGCTTCGTTTTATTTTTGAAATCTTGAATTAATGCTCGTCTAAAGACAAACGCCCTCTGAACATACATGTTGCTCTGTAAGCAGTTCCCATTGTGAGATCCTGTGCTGTAACCAGGAAACCCAGCTTGCTGCTGGTCATATGGTGAACACGGCAGTCATCCGCATGTCATTAGGCAGAGCTGCACCAGTGTGTGTTTCCTCTATGCTACTGGTGTGTGTGTTAGATGATTTTATAGTTGCTCTATGTACTTTCTAAAGGGCAGGAATGTAAAGTGAATGCTTTCTATTAGTCACCGCTGTTACACACATTAGTTGTAATTGTGTTTGCTCTGTGTCTGCTCTCCTATTCTCCTGCATCTGTCCAATGCCTGCTGCCGAAATCCTATACCCTGTGTTGAAGGGGTAAAACTGACCGACTGTGTTCCAGCTGTTATATGTAAAAAAGGGAGCAGTTTTAATGCGCATGTGATGAATACTGTGGCAAGAAAACCAAGCTGGGTTTCAGGAAAATGATGACAAAATGAAAATCCGGTTCCTATTTCACAAAAAATAAAAAAAAACATTGAACAATTCAGATAAAAATCTCATTTTTTCAAGCTTTTTATCATAAAAATGAACATAAATAGCAAATGACTGGATTTATGAAAAGGTAGAATTTTACATAACAAAAGCAGTCATAATCAATATAAAAGAAATAAATCATCTTAGTTTTGAAGAACATTAGTGTAGCACTTCTGTCAGCCATTACTGTTTCAGATATGCCATTTTCTTAATTCATTCGTTTTGCTCATTATACTGAATGTAAGTGTTTTTTTCACATGTTGTTTGCACTCTGAAGTGAAAAATAAAAACACACATTTAATCAGATCCATTATCAGCACATTGAGTGAAATCAAAGAGGAGGGAGCCTTGTGATGAAGGAACAGTGTATGATTCTCAGTCATGATTTGTGCTAAGTTTGGCCACACTATACACTTGTCACGTTGGGGTCATGTGCACCATGTAATGAAGTCACAATACACAGTGACTTTATCAACAATTATCAGGAGCTCCCACAAAGACAGTTTACGACAACATGTTGTGTTTAGAAGAGGACACACGTTATTTGTTGCAGCAACAGCAGCTGTTTCTTTAGAGGTCAGAACTGCACGCTAAGCTAAGAACTTATCCCTGCTTTGTCTGTTTGTTTTCAGCAGTTTTCATATTCCTAATTCACATTCTGTATGTGTTGGTTCTCTAGGTGCTCACGGTCAGACCTGTCTCTGGCACTGGAGGACTGTATGGCCGCCTTGGATCTGTTTCTTAGAAATGACTTTGAGGAGGCCCAGGTCCGGCTCAGGTGCAGGTAAGGTGTCCCCTGAACCAGCTGTTCAAATGTAGATGCTGCTCTCACCTGTAGGGGAGCTCAGACCCACCTGGCTTTGTGCTTTCATGGTCAGATCCAATGGATGAGAGAAATACAGCTGACTTTATGCAAGCAAGCAACTGTATTTTTAGTGTTTTGCACTCTCAGTTGCCAGAGAGTGAAGAGTTTCATCAGTAAAACCGCATTCATACGAACAGATAATACAATAAATGATGGCCGAATTCTATTTAGTTGCCTCAGATTCAGGGTCCTGGTTAGGTTCCAGCTGGCTCACTCTCATGGCATACTGTGACACTTGAATAGAACAGAGTCATTGTTAATACTATGTAAAACCCTTCCCTCTGTATACTTCATGTCCGCTGTGGGAAAAGGGCCCGTGGACATAGTATTTTAGTTTAGTGCTGATCAGCAAATGTTAGCATGCTAACATGCTTAACTACGATAATGAACATTAAAAACATTCAATCAGTTCAATCCAATCAGTTCAGATTGGAGGGCGGAGATGTATATTGTCAGATGCTGTTCCTAAGGTTCAAATATCCAGCAACAGGTCAGAAACAGAAGCGCTAAGTCGGCAGGCCGAGTGATGAACTGTAGTGTTTGCTGCTGATGCAGATTTTGATGAGTTCATGGGCATAGGTTTTACATGACTGAGATGCTAATCTCACAAACACAAAGTCCTTCTCAAGGTTTCCACTGTCGCCTGAAGTTTTGTGTTACAACACTGCGTCATCGAGCTACTCCATTGTTCACCGCTCATTCTCGTGTCTATTATCACACCACGCTATTATCCTCCACCATCTGTCTATCTTTCTGTGGATTTGGGCCACTCCTTAACCTCCTTTTTTTATTGTCAGAGCTGGCTTTTGATGAGATGTACAGTTAAAAGAGCTTCCTGTCAGGCTGTATTTTCTTTTTGTTATGTTGAACTAAGGCCAGATATTGACGGTTTTGCGTATTTGGTGCTGATGTTAGGAGTTGTTTTGGTGTTTCAGACAACTGCGTAGAAAGAGATCTGGTTAATGCAAGTTGTTTTTTTGTTTTATTTTGTAGCTCAGACTCAACTATGCTGACTCTCGCTGCAACATTACATAAATACTCTGTTGCCAAGTGACTATCCTCGTGTCATAAATGTGATATGCTTCAGTATTTAAATTGGATTTGTGAAAAATTCCAAACTGGAGAAATCAAGCCTTGAATTACTTCTAGCTGGTGCCACCTGAGGCTTGGCAGTTTGTCAGCCCAGCAGGTCCGAGATTGTTCCCATAGCTGTGTGGGCCATCTCTTCCTCTTCCAGTCACTTAAGTGCACCCAAACAAACAGTAGTTGCATATATGTACATGTTTGTAGCTTTTGTTGGCACAGATTGTTGGATTTCAAAAACATATAAGGGACAGTACTGCCCTGATTTCTGGCACAGTATGAATGTCAGAAATCAGTGCAGATTATCACCAGGGGATAAGGCATGTCTATTCAGGAAGTGACGTCCTTACCAGTTGAATGTCTTATTTATGTGTGAAAGTAGGTAAAGAGTTGTATTAATTATATTCAGTGTAAATTGCTGAATAATTGCTTCGTCCTTTCCTCCAACCTCACCCTAGTTTTAACAAAAGAATTCAGTCAACAGTGAAGATGCAGGCAAAGTAAAGTGTTTTGTTTTGTTTTGTTTTTTACATTTGAGTGCAGCACTCTAACTGAATAAAAATGTGGCTTTATTTGGTTGATTTGTTCAAAACCCAATTACACCACACAACCCTCCTATGAATGTTCCTGTTTGCTGCTCAGAAAAAGTTTTTGTGAGGAAACTCATGGCTTGGGGCATCAAACTTCTTATATGTAATATTATATAAGGTGTATTGATATCTGCTACATTTTTAGAGAGCGAGAGAGAGAGAGAGAGAGAGAGAGAGAGAAATGTTGAAAAACTAATCTATGGGAAACGTGCATAGCTGAGGATGTGGAACACCTGCAGAAGCTTTCCTTGTCCTCTTCAGTGTCCCTCTATCCTCTGCTAATCCATGTATATGATCTGGTTCTCTCCTTCAATCTCTGTCGTCTTTCAGCTACCTAAAGATGGGTGCACACACACACAAACATACCCACACTGAAAGTAAAATAATGAGGCGGTCATTGTTTGGATATAATATATCCAAAGATGTGTCTTTTTTTTATTGTATTTAACATTCCTGTTTATGGTCAAAGGCAACTGGAGACCATCTCAGCATACATTGGACAGGAGGATAAATGCCCACACACTGATACCTATAGGCAGTTTAAAGTCTCAAATCCACCTGGTGCTATGCACTGTGACTGTGAGAAGAGACATGTAACATGCATATTTCACACAGGGAAGTGTGGGAGTGAGAACTGACCAGTCTATTTTTCACTCAGCCGACACAGAAAAATCGACTTTCACAATGGGGACGATATTCCTGATGAAGTGTGTGAATTATATATTTTAGAATACATACATGTTAAATCATTGAGGAAGCTGATGGGCTGTTTTTGGTCAGGCCGTAAAGCTTGTTGGCCACTTATGGCAAGGTTGCTATTAATGGACATGCATATCCGTTTTGAGCAACATATTGACTGACTGAACCACAAGTTGCTACCAGTTTGTGTATATGTGAAAAATGTCAGGCTCTTTGGACAAAAGTTTCCCCACCAAATGACTGTAATGTAACAGCATTGATGTAAAGATTGAAGCTCGGGTCTTATTGACAGAGATATCACTGTATCATGCAATAATTCAACAAACAAAAAAGTGATAGATGTTTGAGAGGAGAATCTAGCTTTGGAAAAAACACCAAGGAAGCTGTACTCTCTTGTGAGGATGCTTTGTTGTAGTTTGAATTGTTTATTTTCAACAGGCCCCATTTGCTCTGGTTCATTTCTGTCTCACAAGACGCCAGCTTACTTTGATATTTCTGACAAGAGGTTCTGTAATCTGAGCCACTATAAACTGAACTATCTGTTAAAATTTCTACTTCCTTATAAGATTGAGAGATATGAGGACCAGGCTATATGTTTGTTCTCTGATTCACGGTCAGGGAGGCACTGCAACATGGTAGAAACATGCCAGCTAAGTAACCAATCGGTTGTTTTTGGGAGACTCTTTTTTCTTTCTCTTTATCAGCCTTCAAATCCCAGAGGTATCTGACAGCAGGCTTAGTCTTACTTTCCAGCTCCCTGTTCCAACATGTCGCCAGACCAAGTAGAGCCAAAACAGTCGAGTATTTTTCTGCTTTATTCCCCACAGCTGCGGCAGGGAGTGAGGGCAGGAGGTGTAGCTGTATGTCGTATAATACAGAGCCTGACGGAGCAGTTTTTTTGGAAAGATTAATCTGAGACAGTACCTCTTTAAGAGTTGCCCACCTCTTTCTATGTGTCGACCTTTATGACTCATGGGAAACTACGCTAACACACAAAGGTGTCACTATTTTACTATGTCTGATTTTGAAACTTGGCTGCTAATTTCATTACATTATGACTTCCAATCAAAACCACAGGAGGAAAATGTTTGGCCTGTATTGATGCTTTTGCTTTTGCTACACTTACTTTTTGTTACTAACACATTCATAACTGAATACGAAGCACAGACACATCATGGAACGTTGTGTTGAAAATATGTATGATATCCAGCTTTAGCTATTTGACAGGAACGAAGGCCTTTGTGTCCCTGGGTCCAGAGATAATGCTGATTGACAAATATCTGAGTGCTGTTGTGAAATAATTTGAGTTCCCAGCCCCTTTAAGCACAGCTCTAAGCAACTCAGTTTACCTCATGGCTCCATCTTAAGTGGTTTCTCAGCATGTGTTGGTGTTGAGCATAATGCAATGAAAATGGAAGGCAGGCAGATTGAGCCACTTACAAGAAATGTAAGTTATGCAGACTTACAGCATTCTTCTCTACACACCTCCACCTTCATTTTTTTACCAGTATTATTCTGCCATGTCTTTGTCTTACAATAGATAAAGGTAAATACAGATGTATAAAACTATTTAAACTATCAAATGTGATTGCAATAGGACAGCATACTAACATCAGTGGTGTGTGTTATTAATTTTTTTTATTACTAAGCAAAATTATATTTAAGTAATTTACTCTTAAAATGGTTTAGAACTAGAACAACAAGTTGTTTTTTTTTAACTAGAACAACAAGTATATCTTCTGGAGGATTGTACTTTTACTTCATCCCTTTAAAACCTGCAAGAACCATTTTTGTAAAAATAGACTTGAGCTGGTGTTTTTTCTGTGTAATGGTGTGGTTTTAGTTTTCTAAGTATTCATTCTCACTTGCCGTTGGCAGGAATTGATTATCAGACTGCTACTTTTCAAATTCTGTGCTCACATTGTTACTCTTCCCATTTGTATGGCCTGATGACTACTGTATGAGAAAGTCTTCTCTTAGTTAAACAAAAGGCTTTTCTCCTGTCTTCATCATTTCTGTCAGCACACTGGCAACATAACATTGTCTGTCTGGATCAATATGTTTTTTAATATCTATTGCATCCTGTTTCATTTTCAAGGCCAATGCAGTATAACTGAAAACAGATATTGTGCGTTCTTTTTTTTTTTACAGAACCAAGGACAGCATGTACCATGCACTGACCTATGCCACTATCCTAGAGATGCAGGCCATGATGACCTTTGACCCCCAACACATCCTCGCTGCAGGAAACACCATGAAGGAGGCCCAGGCTATTTGTCAGCGGTGAGACTTACAACACCATAGTGAAATAATTGTAAGCTGGCCAGAGGATAAACTATGATGGGGGATTTTTTTAGTTTCTCTAGTCAGCTGCATTAGTGAAGTTTGTGTATTAAAAGCCTAGAGACAAGCCAGATCTTAGAAAAAAATCAAAAAAGTTTGATTTAAGAAAAGATTAAATTTTCTTTAAGGTTATAAAAGGTGATGAGGGTGAGTTTGAGCAGCACTCCCACTGCTGATTTTGACATTCAGGCATACATCATATAGTATAATGCATAGTAGCATCATATCACAACCAGAGAATGTGCTGAGATCATCTTGACTCACTGGCCAAAAGAATGTCACAGCTGCCTGTCACAGTTTTTCCTGGAGCCCATGTGAGAGTCTGTCATGACTCAGAGCTGGACTTACACTATCAGGTAGGTCTAATTAGCCCTACCTGATAAAACTTGCACTCCTCCTTAGGCCAAACTGATCTGAAGTCTGACCTGCAGTTTTCCATTTTAACGTTGTGACTGTTGGTAGGAAATTCAATGCACTGTCAGCACCTTGTGGTAACTTCATCCTGCAGCAACTCTGCATCTTGCCAATACTGGACAGAGGCTGAGTCACTGATTTGCATAGGAAACAAGATAAGCATAGAGATGCAGGACAGTGTAATACTGCTGCAAAAATACAGTCCTTAAGATGTTCACTGGGATGAGCCGCTGACAACTGATTTTTCTTTCAGGCACCGCAGGAAATCAAGTTTTTCCAAAAACTTCACAGAAGGTCAGTAGAACCCTGTATTGACAGGATGGGTAAAACATGTCGCCATCATTTATTGATAAAATTTAGGCAGCAGCTTCAGTTCTGCCTTGCATGTGTGAGTGCTTGAGTGTCTGTGTATGTGAGCCTGTGTGAAGTTTGTTAAAAGCAAAAAGGGCTAGTTTTGATCTCTGCTTCTGTTGTGTCCGAGCACTCATGTTAAAATACAATATGTGCGTGTGTGTATGCACTGTATGTATTTGTCTGTGCATTGTGCTGCAGCCCCTGAGCTCTGCTGAGCCTCCAGGCTGTCTGACTGAGGATAACTATGATGTAATATAATTTTTTACCTCAGAGGAACTCCATGCTGAAGTTTGCTATGCTGAGTGTCTCCTGCAGAGGGCAGCCCTCACCTTCCTACAGGTCAGAAGCCTGACTAACCTGTCACCATCGATATATTTATGTTTTATTTAAAAACGTACTTTCTTTTAAACTCACTCCCCTTCTTTCCCTTCTCTTATCTCGCCTGCTCTCTTGTTCCCTCCCTTCACAGGATGAAAACATGATCAGTTTCATTAAAGGGGGAATCAAAGTGAGAAATAGCTACCAGACATACAAGTGAGAATCCAAAGTCCAGAATGTCCTTGTTTGTTCTTCCAGGCTTCCTGTTAGACCCTTTTCATGTTTTTCTGTGTTCCTCATTACCTTGTAAAACCCTGCGTTTTCCCACTCTTAATTTAATCTCCCTTTATATTTACCTTGCAGAGAGCTTCACACAGTCCTCCAGTCTGCTGGATACACTCATGGTGACAATCATGGTCATTTTGAGGGTGGTGTTAAATTGGGAGTAGGAGCCTTTAATCTAGTAAGTAGCAAGCTTATAGCACATAGGGTTTGATAGACTTCCACCATGTGTTGAGCTTAATGCAAAGTAAACAATATTAAAAACTACCTGCTTGCAGTACATTTTTTGTGATGCTTAAGATGCTCCAAATTAAACAGAAGCACCTAAAGAGCAAAAGATAAACATAAGACACTATAGTCAAACATGGAGACAATCAGAGTGTTTTGATCTTATTGCCCTTTATGCAGTACTGAGTGAAAAATGATTATTGCCACTTTCATGAGGTTATTCTGCTTGCTTGTTTGTTTATGAGCATGTAAATCATCAAAAATACATTTAACATGCACAGACCTTCCGGTATTATTTGCTCTTGTTTTTAGAAAATAATAGTTGCAAAAGATTAAAAATGTTGCTTACAGTTTTTAAGTACGGGTGTAGCATGGTCATTAAGAGAAGTATAAAGAAGTATATTTAAAGAAGTGATGAACAATTAATTATCTAGACATTTGCATATCTTCCAGTGATTGTTTACCTACAATATTACACCTTTTGCAGTAGGACCTTTGTAGGCTGGAAAACCTCCATAATTACTGTAAAACCCAGGGCCTTTGTACAGTATGTTTAGGAAATTCAACATCATTTCCTTTAGAAGGCACTGGTGTTGTAATGATAAAGAAAAGATCCTGTAATCGTGCTGCTAGCCTTACAATTCTACTGCTTGTCTACTTCCTGCAGATGATTTCCATGTTGCCCACACGGACTCTCAAGCTGCTGGAGTTTGTCGGTTTCTCCGGTAATAAGGTGAGTTCTCCTGACAAGTGAGAGCCAGTTATGGCTGTAGGAGTGAGGGTGGAAATGCTCTTGCTAGGGATGTTTGTCTGGGCATGGATTATTCTGCTCTGTGTAAACTGCTGCATCCTTTCTGTTGATAATACAGTGAAAAGCTGTGTGAATAGTTACTGACCTGTATTTATGATTTCAGTTTTAATAGCTAGTTGATTAATATTTTGGCTAAGACTTATTGTGAACTTAATTTCACTACTCAATTGAAAATGAAATTGATAAATTCAGTGAATGACTTCTGAATCGCTTTGATCAAAATGAGTAATGAATGAGTAATTTCTCAGAATCGTGACTTCCTGTTATTTGTTTTGCTACACGAATGATTTAAGCTTTTGACGGTGCTGATTTGGTTCATGTAATGGCTACACAAAGTCATCTGAAAGCCTGATGTTACTTTGAATATAATTATTAAAAATGATCAGTCTTCTTGTTGAAAAGAATTAGATCTTACAAACAGACATTACAGTCTCAAGAGGTCTACCAACATGAGCTCAACATATGAACTAAGAGATCTTGCAAAATTTGCATAATGCACTTGCAATTGTTGCACAAAGGCCTATCTGTGACCTATTTCTGGTCATACTTGATGGCTAAAAGTACTCTGGTAGACAAGTAGACGCTGCTCGTCCTCCAGAAGACACTTAGTGAACACAGAAAATCTCTGCAGTATGCATTAGTGTGTGCTGTGTGTGCTGCTTTTACTGCTAATTGGCCAAAAGATCTTCAGTGAAAGGAGACTAAATTCAAACAATATATAAGTCTCTGGTTGTGGGGGTGTTTGTGTGTTTTTCTGCAGGAGTTTGGTCTCCAGCAGCTTCAGGAGGGTTCTGCAGAAAGCACATTCAGGTCCTTTCTTTGTAATATGCTGCTGCTCTGTTATCACACCTTCATGAGCTTCATTCTGGGTAATGACACCCACACACACCCACACCGCACACACACACACACACACACACAAACACACACACACACACACACACACAGCTAACTGCAAAGACAGACAAACAACTTTTTTTTTTTTTTTTTTTTTATTATTTTTTGCAGGCACTGGAGAAGGAGATGTTGAAGATGCAGAAAAACTTCTGCAGCCATATCTCAAAAAATATCCTAAGGTTTGCCAGAATTAATAACTGATTTTTTTTATTATTATAATCCACATGATTTAAGTATCATGTTTCTTTTGATTATCTTTTTTCACAGGGATCTATCTTCTTATTCTTCGCTGGTCGAATAGAGGAGATTAAAGGCAATCTGGATGCTGTGAGTACACCTAAAAAAAACAACACATACCTACACTCGCCATTGCACTATTCATGTGGAAAATTTTACTTTGATGCATTAGGCATTAAATGTTTCTTTATACAATTATTTATGATTATTTATCTATACCAGAAGTTCTGAACTAAATAGAATAAGGAAACAAAAGAGAATAAAGAAAACATAACAGAAAACTGTCCTCATCTTTATCATACTAAGTCATGTCAAAAATCTATTTGCTTGAATCATTGACCCATTTGAATATGATTTGAGAATTGATTTTCTTGCTACACATAAACAGTCACACTAAATACGTGTATGAAGGAGAGATTTTTAGTGTTTGTGTGTGTTTCTGCAGGTTGGTCTCCAGCAGCTTCAGGAGGGTTCTGCTGAAAGCACATTCAGGTCCTTTCTTTTGTAATATGCTGCTGCTCTGTTATCACACCTTCGCAAGCTTCATTCTGGGTAATAACACCCACACACACACCGCACACACACACACACACACACACACAAACACACACACACACACACACACAGCTAACTGCAAGACAGACAAACAACTTTTTTTTTTTTTTTTTATTATTTTTTGCAGGCACTGGAGAAGGAGATGTTGAAGATGCAGAAAAACTTCTGCAGCCATATCTCAAAAAATATCCTAAGGTTTGCCAGAATTAATAACTGATTTTTTTTATTATTATAATCCACATGATTTAAGTATCATGTTTCTTTTGATTATCTTTTTTCACAGGGATCTATCTTCTTATTCTTCGCTGGTGAATAGAGGAGATTAAAGGCAATCTGGATGCTGTGAGTACACCTAAAAAAAACAACACATACCTACACTCGCCATTGCACTATTCATGTGGAAAATTTTACTTTGATGCATTAGGCATTAAATGTTTCTTTATACAATTATTTATGATTATTTATCTATACCAGAAGTTCTGAACTAAATAGAATAAGGAAACAAAAGAGAATAAAGAAAACATAACAGAAAACTGTCCTCATCTTTATCATACTAAGTCATGTCAAAAATCTATTTGCTTGAATCATTGACCCATTTGAATATGATTTGAGAATTGATTTTCTTGCTACACATAAACAGTCACACTAAATACGTGTATGAAGGAGAGATTTTTAGTGTTTGTGTGTGTTTCAAGGCTATCAAGCGTTTTGAGGAGTGCTGCGAGGCTCAGCAGCAGTGGAAGCAGTTTCACCACATGTGCTACTGGGAGCTGATGTGGTGCTTCACATACAAGAGGCACTGGAAGATGGCTTACTTCTATGCAGACCTGCTCAGCAAGGAGAACTCGTGGTCTAAGGTCGGGCCATTGCAGTGTGGGATTTGAGAAATAATATAGAATAATTCAGGGTTATTCATGAAATTCAAATGGGAAACTAGTCAAGTCTAAAAGTGGATTTGAGTTCTGGTGTCCTGGTCTGACTCTATAAACTCCACATGGTTGTAGCATTTTTTTTCTCTCCTCATCACATCTGAAAAGGAAAGATGGATTTGCAGTATTAACCTTTTTTTTTCTTCCTTCAGGCTACTTATGCGTATATGAAAGCAGCCTACCTCAGCATGCTGACTAATGATGATTGTCTAACTTTCGGGGAGAGTGCGCTCACTCTGTTCAGGTATGAACTACGAGCTTGAATCTTGAATCCACTGAATCTATTAAACAGTAACCAATGGGGAACAGAAAATGATTTAATATGAAAGTTACATTGTTAATATCATAATCACTTCATCTGGGAAGAAATTGGCTTTGGGAGGAGACAATAAAGTAGAAATGTGCCTGTAGTTTTTGACTTTAAATAAATGTTTTTATTAAAAGTGCTTATATTATTCAAATTTGATTAGGCTTTTGCCTTTTTTTATAATATCTGTAAGGTACGTTATCCATAGAAATAGCTTTTCATTTCTGTGCTTTTCAGGCAGGTTCCAGCACTAAAGCAGAAAATAGCTGGCAAGTCTTTACCAACAGAGAAGTTTGCTATCAGGAAAGCCCGTCGCTACCTCGCAGAAAACCCCATTCCTCTTCCTGCTCCTCCACTGGTCAGTACTAGATGAGGTCTGACTGGGTTATTACATTGTTTTTACAGTGTGTTGCATTGCTTCCATTAGGTATCTGGGTCAGAAATGTGAGAGAAGCTGTGCAGTTTCATTTCACCATGACTTAGTACAGACCCATCCACCCCACATGTTTCAGGCTGTGTAAACAGTTATTGTATTCTAACCTGCTATCCACATAGTCAGCAGATAAAAGCAGTGGTGTGATCAGTTTGAAGAGGTAACCCTGTGCTCACAGAAACAGGGTTATGATTCGTTCCATTTGTTCTGTTTCACACTGTGTTGATAGAACAAATTCACAAGTCTTATCATCTAGCTGGGGTGCCTCAGAAATTCAAAGTTTTTTTTCTTGGTAGGACATGCGGGGTGCCCCCTGGGTGTGTGGGCTGGGGAACAAGGGTGAAGCCCTTTTTAAATTTGTCATTCTGCTACTTGAGTTGCTGAGATTCTGGCTGCTGGGTTAAGGTACTGGGAGCATTTATACAACCTGGACTTGCAGGGTTGGTGGATCTGTCTTGATTGGCTAAATCAACAGGGATTCAGTGTAGTTTGTAAACTGTGTCCCTGCTCATAGAACTAGTGCTGCAAATCATGCCATAAAGAGAGGACGAGGTTTTGTAACTGAGAAAATGTGTCATGTTCACCTATGTCAATAGAAATTCACTGACTTTTTTACCCAATTTGTGTAAATTTGTGTGTTGTTTAGGAGATGATGTACATATGGAATGGCTATACAGTCATTGGCAAACACAAAGACCTGACAGAGGGCATGCTGAAAACACTGGATGAGGCACAGGCTAAACTTGATAACAGCCCAAGTAAGCAAAATTATTTACCACCATCTCAAATATCTTTCCAATTGATTAAAATTCTCATTATCTCTTCTTTTAATATTGATATGATAAGGTGGGTTAGATGCCATACTTTGGGGATATTTAATTTGAGCATCTCAGAGCATTATATTGTCTGTAGATATGAATATTACAGATGTTTTCCCAGAACTTATGCACCTATTTTTTGATCTGTAAACTGCTTGTTAGCTCCTAACAGTCCAGTTGCATGTTTGTCAGGGACTGAGTTCTCCATAGATGATCAGTGTCTGCTGAGCCTCCTGAAGGGACTGTGTCTCAAACACCTTGGGCACCAAGAGGAGGCAGAACACTACTTTACCCTTGTCCTCTGCAAGTAGGCCTCTTTCAGTTATATACGCAGACATGTATAGACAGTGTAATCATACATAATCCAACCAGAAAAACAGATGTGCTCTAGTTTCTTGCAGTGAACCATCACTAATTAGCCTGATCATATTTGTTGTTCTGTTTTGAAAAATGCACAGCACAAGAGTTGAATTGTACTTACTGACTTTACCTCCTCAAATACTGTAACCACTGTATTTTGACATTATCTGCAGTGAGACTCAGATCAAGTATGACCACTATCTGGTTCCTAATGCCCTGCTGGAGCATGGTCTCCTGTGTCTGGAGCAAGGCAGAAAAGATGAAGCTATCAAACTCCTAGAAGCAGCAAAGTAAGTATTTCAAAATAGTCTTTCTGTACTTATGGAAAAGTGTTTTAAATCAAAGATTCTGTACTTGCTTCCTCCAATTTAATTAACTGTTTACTATGCTTTATACTTTTTCACATAGTGTATAAGTACACGTAATCACTTTTGACATTGTTTTTTAACTTAAGTATGCCACATCCATTTGTGTTTGTGGTTTTCAGGAAATCATACAGTGAGCATCCTATGTTGTTAACCATCCTTATGACTCATGGGTTTATAAGAGTGCCCATGTGTGCAATAAGAGCTTTATTAATAATGAGATTTACTGCCGATGTGATTTTTAAATGACTCTTCTTGCTCTGTTTCAGGCAAAATTACAAAAATTACTCAATGGAGTCACGGACACACTTCCGCATTCAGGCCGCTCTGCACAAGGCCAAGGGCACCGGGGAGAATGGCATCCATGTTCCCTCCAGCCCATAACAGACAGAGGAGGGCACACTAGAGCAGAGACAGCAATCTGTTTCTGCAGTCCCACAATGCAGTGCTCAGCCCCGCCCAGCACTGCCCATTCAGGCGGGCGATTTGTATTTTTTCATCAGGAGGATAGGGGAAGAGGGATGCTTATTTGTGTGCTACCCATAGAGGCGACTGCAGCTCTGTGTGGCCCTGACTGTTTAGGCGGGTTTGCTAGACCCTCATCCAAAGATATATTATGATGATTCATTTTAAAGTGTGATTTGAAATAGAGAAAAGTTGAGAAATATAGCTATATTTAAGAAACATTGCTTCTAGCAGGCTTATTTGTCTAGCACTGTGGCCACCCATAAGGGGTGCACTAGGGTAGAAAACAAGGCCACATTTCTATAGCACATACTGCACAGGGCCTCAAAACTACCCCAGGATAAAAATGTGCCCAGGTCATGGTACTGGGGCTGGACCTGATGGAGCCAGATTATCAAATAGCCCGTGATAATTTACTAACACTAACTCCACCTGGCTAGGCGCACCATTTGGCTTGCTATAAAGCACTCCGACTTCTTTTAATTAAATGCAAATTAGTGATTATTGATAAAATGACTTAAGTAGATGGGAGATGATACATCATTTTTTGTTGACACCCATTATATATCCTGTCATGCAACTTACTACATATTCCATGTGAGCTATGAGACTGTTTTGTACTGTGTCATTTGATAAATCTCTGTTGCCAGATTTCACCGTAGTTAAGATTTTTAATCACCAGTAAGACCAAATTAGAATTAAATTCTGACTGTTGGATTCACTTTTCTAACACTTCATAATATTTGGGTTTTTTGTGTTCCTCAGAGTGAGCAAAGATTTTATTGTTTATTTTAATTTTATTCCTTTCGTTGAAACCTGTTGAAACACTGATAGACAAAAAAAGATTCATGTTAAACACTTTCTTTCAGTCTCCTTCTGAAGAATTGATCAGATCTACAATCCTATTGTATTTACAGTTAAATGTAATGGCTTTTGCACAAAGCTTTGTAAATCGGCCAGCCATGCAATCTCTCCATAGTCGAAAAATGCCTATCAGACTTGCAGTGAGAGTTGTTCTTTACATTTATATACTGTAAATGACGCCTTTTACACAAATTGTCCCGTTTTAAGAGGACAGATGAATGTGTCTTTTAGAAAGGCAGACTCCCTCCTTTTCTCCTCCTGGTGTGTGGGACAGGCTCCAACAGTACTTGAGCTTGAACAAACAGGCTATTCACACCGAGCAGTGAAGGACTGCGTGCTTGTCTGTTGCATCTTTAGTGGGTGAAGAAGCTCTGAATGGCAAACCACCACAGTCTTCCTGCTTTGAGAACATCCTCTGCTGCTCATTTATCAGCCATGCTTGACTAGAACCACCTATAGAAAGACTTGAACATCATAACCAAGATCCTGTGTCTAATAATAACCTGCGTATATGAACAAATACTTATAAAGATTGAAATGATAACACAGAAAGGGGTCATCTCTAATTGTGCTGGTGAGGTAAATGTGAATGGCTGTGTCCCAGCAATAGTGTCCAAAACCTAGAAACTCAGATGGTGTCTCAAGTGTTGGAATAAGAGCACTAATGATTATTTAATAATCAGAGTAAGGTTTAGGATTCCAAACTAGGAGTCAGTTTCAATATTTTTAATGGTGGAGGAAATGTATTCTTACTACTGTTTTAACAGCAGTTGCTCTCTGTAATATTCCAGTAACAGATTGTATTTTTTCTTTCCGATAATTAATCAAGCTTGTATTTCAATTCCCCCCTTGGTTTTACTGTTGTAGCTGAAAGAAACTAACAAAATTTAGTGGCATTGTGATGTTGACAATCAGCATATTATACTGAGAAGAATGACATTCCTGTACATACTGAATGTTTCTATTGTAATTTAAAATGAAATGATGATACACAACTAAAAAAAAAAAAAAAAAAATCCCATTTTGTTTTGTCTTTTTTTTTGTCATTCGTTCACCACAAACGGTATTAGGACATGCAATGTTTACAGTTCGACGAGGCATAGTTGACGGAACAAAAGAGGCAATGCTTTGCCTGCAAATCTCTGCACCCGCTGCGCAGATACTAGATACCAGATACTGTAAAGTCATCTCATCCTGTTGAAATGTAAACCGATGGCAGCCGGGGGATAAGCCGGGGATACGCATCACATTAAGCAAGAAAACGGTAAAAGAGTGTGCGATCGTGTAATGTTCGGGGTCCGGCGCCAGTAAAAGTCGAAACCGCCCCGAAATTGCAATTTCCAAGAGCCAGTCGTCGGAATTCGGCTCCGTGTTTATGTTTTTAGCGAATGCGATCTCGAAGCCGATTGGCTCCGGGCACGGGGTCCCCGGACGTAGGCGGAAGCTGATTGGTCGGGTCGTCCGCGCTGGGGGCGGCGCCTGGTGTTGCTACATCGCCAGCTCGTCGTCGTCGTCGGGCAGCTGCGAGCTGGAAAGTCCCTGACAGCCGGGGAGGTCTCGGCGAGGAGGACCGCGGCCAGCTCCGACGTTTTAAATGACAGATATTAACATTTCCCCGGCTCTTCTGCCTCCGCGGACGCAAATTCTCTGAGGTTGGCTCGGTCGTAATTTGTTTACTTAAGCCAGCCGGGTGCTGTATGCTCCTCTGCGAGGGCTAGCTGTGGCGTTAGCGGGGTAGCTCTTTGTGTGGCTAGCTAGCCGAGGGATGTTTTGTTGTTGTTGAAGCCCAGCAGCCCTCCCGTCGTCTGGGAGAGGAGACTCGTCGGCTGTGTATGGAAAAACGCCTCCTCGTCAGCTGACATTATCTGCAAAAGTAGCATCCGCTTTCGGTCAAATCCGCTGCTAGTGAGGCGAAACCGAAATCGAGAGAGAGAGAGAGAGAGAGAGGGAGAGGGGAAAGAGTTTGGCCAAAGAGGAAGGAGATGGGAAACTGTCTGAAATCTCCAACCTCGGATGATATTTCTCTGCTACATGAATCTCAGTCGGACCGAGCCAGCTATGGAGACGGTGCTGACCAAGACCAGGAACCACCGCCCCCCTATCAGGTAACTTTGACCAACTGTTTTAAATCAATACGTGACCCCTCAGCTGTTGTGGTTTTCTCATTAGGTTAACCAAATTCACGAAGTCATCATTCAGTTTGGATGATGTGGCCTCATCTGTGGCAGGTCTGGCCCAGAATACAAGTCTTTTTTTTTTTTTGGCAACGACGATACGTGAGGCTAGGTCAGCTGTTAGAAGATCCAGCATCAGCCTTGGCCAGCAGTCCAGCCCCACTGACCCTGTCCCTTCATAGCTTTGACTCTAATCCTCTTTGTTATATCCCAAGGTCCTGACTGTGTCTACCATTTCCCTGAAGTCATATTATGATTCATCCTCCACTGATACGATAGCAGCACAATATCCTCACTAGCTTTAGTGTTCATTCAATCACACAGAATAATGTAATTTTTGCTCCTATTCAGTTGAGATGAACTAAGATGCACAGAATATCTATTATGGCCTGTAGTTCACTTTAATAGCACAAACTGTCGAATGGACTTGAATTAGACCCAAATTCTCAATTAAAGAGGGAGTTTTTGTAGTTTTTGAAAACCATGACTACCACAACTTGAGCTTCTTCTTTCACCGATTTCCTCCAGGGCAGCATCTTTGTTGTCTGGTGTCCTAATATCCTGAATTAGATCATCCACAAACAGACCAAGCCATGTTGTTACAGTTGTGTTACCCCTCTTTTGTGTTTGTTTTCTGTGTTAAGAGGCAGCTGGTATGCTTTATGTAAGGCCTTGGCAGAGAGTTTACCTGTTACTAGGTTAAGCCAAGCCTTATCTGCAGATTTAAGATAAGTGTTTTTAAACAAATGGGAAACTGATGGTGAGCTCAGGTCAGTACAGCATGAAAGCACTTTTTATAGAAAGCTACGTACTTCGTTGTTTTAGATTCACTATACTGTAACCAAGTGAAGATCTTTGTTGTAAACTGTTTACAGCAAAAATGAAAACAGAATTTGGAATATTTGCTTCTTGTCTATCAATTGAAAAGCATAATTTGATTTTGATAATTGCATAACTAGATTTAAAAGTGCTTGATTTTATGAAATAGATATAAAGAGAAAAAGATGTCAAGGTATGCAGTAGATTTTTGAAATGTTGTAAACAGGTTATTGGTTTTTCCTTTTGCAGATCTAATTTACCTTCCCCATATACTGTATGAAGTTATTAACCAGGAAATCTCCAGCTGCCTTTAACCATCAGCCACCATGCATATTTATCAGTTATGAGATTGGTACATGGTAATTTTTTTGGTGATGCCACCATGGTCCTTTATCTTTGTGTTATTATCAGTACAATTCTTTAAAAGACCAAAACAAACGATGAATATATCCAAATATAACCTCTAACATATAACAGTGGCAAATTATTGCATTGTTTGACATTCCCACACAACAGGTGTGTATACATTAATAATATTTATTTTTTTTGAGCTTTGGAAAGTACAGTAGTTATCTGATAGGTCTGTTCTCTTTTTTCTTTAGTTTTTTCTTTTTTCTTTTTTTTGGTTTTGTTTTATAGAGTTGAGTCAACAGCTGAAATTACATAGATGGGAGAAAAGTAATTCTGATAGCAGTGGTATGTCCTTGAAACTATTTACAATTACTTTTCAAACCATGGCCTTGTAGACTTACCAGAGTTTAATGTATGATGATTTTTACATTTTTTATGGTGCAATAAATTGCTATAGCCTACTAGTTAAAAGAACTACCTGTTTTTTCTCAAACATCGCCTGGTATTTATCTTTTATCTTAAAGACAAACTGATGGTTAACCTTCCTGGTAACATCACAGAAACAAGACAATTTTATAATATTTCATAATATTTCATAATATTTTTCATTTACTGGTAGTGGAATGTCAGAAGAAGACAACTTGCATCTGAGTCAGTCAAAGATTACAAATCCATCCATTTCTAGGTTGCTACAAGTATGTCATGTCTGGCATAAAGCAGTTTGTAATTAAGTCAAAGCAGCAAGCTCTGGTCACACAGAGGAGAGATGATGTAATAAATGACACAAACATTGCTTAGTTTTTTTGCACTCTGACAAAGCTTTCAGTTATGCTGAGAAAGAAATTTGACTATAAAGACAGTATCACAAGAGGGTTAACTAACTAGTTAAAACGTACACATAAAGGGTTCTTTCAAACCTGCCAGTGCATTTCTCCCTAGTGACCACAATAAACAGCAGCTTCACCATCTGAACCCAGTCTGAGAACACAGCACACATTATTTGTGTGTTTGGAGTTCGGCTTAACACTCTGTGTGTTAGAGCTTTGCTTAAGTTATAGGAAATGAATACAGAAGAAGGGTGGTGATTTAGAACCAACCCTGGTATTGTTTTTATTGCCAAAAAAAAAAAAACAGAAAGGATGGATACATTATTTTTGTCTAGTTGTCTGGTAACAAAAGAGAATGGGGAATGGACTACACTTACATAGAACTTTTCTAGTCTTATCTACCACTCAAAGCACTTAAAACTACTGCCATATTCACCTATTCACACACAAATTCATACAGCACATTTTCTATACAAACAGTGCTTTCTATACACACACACACACCAATGATACATCAGGTGTAATTTGGGTTAAGTATTTTGCCCAATGCCTCTTCGACATGTGGACTGGAACCGCCGACCTTCCGTTTAGTGGAAAACCTGCTCTACCTTCTAAGCCACGGCTGCCTCACAGAAATGTATTTTTCATTACAAATCTCCCAGCTATTCATTGTATTAGAAAATCAATTCATCACATTGTAAATACAATAAAGTCACAGAATAATTAACTTGACATAATTTAATTAATTGAAAAATGTATTTCAAGTCCTGAATTTTGGGATCTACTGTTTTTTATATATGAGGTCATGATTCAGACCCAAACATATGATAACAGCAGGTTTCTGTTGTGAATCCAATGAAAACTGTTGAATTGAAAAAGAAAACAATAAGGTAGATCCTTCACATTCAGGTAGTTGATTCAGAGAATTTCTTTCCAAATTGCCAGGTATTGACTCATCTTTTTATTACAATTATTCCTGTAAAGGTAAACTGTCAGCATGTGCCTCAGGCCCATAGGTAGAACATGCAACTAATCACATCACTGACTGATTGTATAAGAGTACATTGGGGAGCAGTGAGAATTTCAACAAGTTGTGACTGGAAGTGTGTACAAGTTGCTGCCATTGAGTCCCTCTGTGGGGGTCAAACTGTCAGGTAACAATAGTTCAGCCTATTGTCAGATTAAGCTCAAGTTCAATTCAATGTTGTGTTTGTCAAAACATCTAAAACGTTGGTTGGATCCAACCTGGAAACTCATCATTGAAACGTATGTTCAATGCATGTAAAACTGTGCCATTCTTCAGACACTTACCCTGAGCCTTATAAATGACACTCTGTCGTGTTAACACCAATCATACCATTTTCCCCTGATAACCCAGTCAGCAGTGAGTCAGAGGGGATTTATTCCAGCATCTGGAGTTGGGTGTATCCACTGGCCCAAGGCTTCACTTGGTGGTGTTGGATAATTTCCTTGATGAAAGAGACAGTACACAGACTGACATCTGCAAGGCTCAAGGCCATCTTAGGTCATAGGCTGAACAAAGACAGGGTAGTATATGGATGCAAGTCACACAAAATCACAACGTTTGGACTGCAGTAATTTAAATGTTGATCTTGTTCTAAGGCAATGTTTTGATGAAATTCTTCAAAATTTATACAAAGGTCTCTTTTACTCATGTTGCTTTAAGATCCTATTCCTACATAATTAAGGTAAACCATATATGCAAGTAGGGTTGGGGTGACACTTAAGATTTAGAACTGTCTTCTTTGCTACAAGTTGCTTTAGATATGGGGAAACTTCTTATGGCAACAACATATTAATAACATATGTCTAACTATAAAACAGGTATAAAAAGAGATAATTAATGCGAATCATTTATTTTTTTTAAATAATCTGAATTTTAGTAGCTACTAAAATAGCTACTAAGCCACCTTCTGAAACTACCCAGAGCAAGTTTTGTCAAGCAGTAACTCTATGGCATTTGTTGCAAAATGCCCTTAAAATCTCTGAAGGGCACAATTTAATTAGTTTAGTACATTTGTAATGTTCCCTTGTAAAATTTGATAAGAACTTTGGAATCATTTGATCAAAAAAATGTCTGAATTAGCTTAATATCAGAAAATTGCAGTTTATATAGGCATGGCTACATAGACATAGGATAGTGGAGGAGTGGATAGACTGCTGTTGAAAGCTAAGTGGATGAGCTCAGTCCACTGAGCCAAGCACTTAGGCTAGTGGACCATTTAATATCTTGTCAAAATGATTTCAAAGTGAGCAAATGTGTGAGTGTTTAGTTCATATCAAGTGGGGAGGCTACAAAACAAAGGGGTGTGCAGTTCTGTTTTTTTTTTGTCCTATTATTGTGAAGGCTTCAGTGGTGAGCCTGTGCCCATGTGATTGTGTGTATTATGTGTTGCTTACAGAACCTTGTGTGTCAACGTGGTGAATTGGCCAGCAGCTGATTAGGCTCATGCTGACTCATGCTGTGGGATTGAGCTATGGGAAATAAGACACCCCTGTGTGTTTGCATTTGAGAAAGAGAGTGTGTGTGTGTGTGTTGCTTACAGAACCTTGTGTGTCAACGTGGTGAATTGGCCAGCAGCTGATTAGGCTCATGCTGACTCATGCTGTGGGATTGAGCTATGGGAAATAAGACACCCCTGTGTGTTTGCATTTGAGAAAGAGAGTGTGTGTGTGTGTGTTGCTTACAGAACCTTGTGTGTCAACGTGGTGAATTGGCCAGCAGCTGATTAGGCTCATGCTGACTCATGCTGTGGGATTGAGCTATGGGAAATAAGACACCCCTGTGTGTTTGCATTTGAGAAAGAGAGTGTGTGTGTGTGTGTTGCTTACAGAACCTTGTGTGTCAACGTGGTGAATTGGCCAGCAGCTGATTAGGCTCATGCTGACTCATGCTGTGGGATTGAGCTATGGGAAATAAGACACCCCTGTGTGTTTGCATTTGAGAAAGAGAGTGTGTGTGTGTGTGTTGCTTACAGAACCTTGTGTGTCAACGTGGTGAATTGGCCAGCAGCTGATTAGGCTCATGCTGACTCATGCTGTGGGATTGAGCTCTGTCGTGTTAACACCAATCATACCATTTTCCCCTGATAACCCAGTCAGCAGTGAGTCAGAGGGGATTTATTCCAGCATCTGGAGTTGGGTGTATCCACTGGCCCAAGGCTTCACTTGGTGGTGTTGGATAATTTCCTTGATGAAAGAGACAGTACACAGACTGACATCTGCAAGGCTCAAGGCCATCTTAGGTCATAGGCTGAACAAAGACAGGGTAGTATATGGATGCAAGTCACACAAAATCACAACGTTTGGACTGCAGTAATTTAAATGTTGATCTTGTTCTAAGGCAATGTTTTGATGAAATTCTTCAAAATTTATACAAAGGTCTCTTTTACTCATGTTGCTTTAAGATCCTATTCCTACATAATTAAGGTAAACCATATATGCAAGTAGGGTTGGGGTGACACTTAAGATTTAGAACTGTCTTCTTTGCTACAAGTTGCTTTAGATATGGGGAAACTTCTTATGGCAACAACATATTAATAACATATGTCTAACTATAAAACAGGTATAAAAAGAGATAATTAATGCGAATCATTTATTTTTTTTAAATAATCTGAATTTTAGTAGCTACTAAAATAGCTACTAAGCCACCTTCTGAAACTACCCAGAGCAAGTTTTGTCAAGCAGTAACTCTATGGCATTTGTTGCAAAATGCCCTTAAAATCTCTGAAGGGCACAATTTAATTAGTTTAGTACATTTGTAATGTTCCCTTGTAAAATTTGATAAGAACTTTGGAATCATTTGATCAAAAAAATGTCTGAATTAGCTTAATATCAGAAAATTGCAGTTTATATAGGCATGGCTACATAGACATAGGATAGTGGAGGAGTGGATAGACTGCTGTTGAAAGCTAAGTGGATGAGCTCAGTCCACTGAGCCAAGCACTTAGGCTAGTGGACCATTTAATATCTTGTCAAAATGATTTCAAAGTGAGCAAATGTGTGAGTGTTTAGTTCATATCAAGTGGGGAGGCTACAAAACAAAGGGGTGTGCAGTTCTGTTTTTTTTTTGTCCTATTATTGTGAAGGCTTCAGTGGTGAGCCTGTGCCCATGTGATTGTGTGTATTATGTGTTGCTTACAGAACCTTGTGTGTCAACGTGGTGAATTGGCCAGCAGCTGATTAGGCTCATGCTGACTCATGCTGTGGGATTGAGCTATGGGAAATAAGACACCCCTGTGTGTTTGCATTTGAGAAAGAGAGTGTGTGTGTGTGTGTGCCTGTGTGCGCGTGTGTGCGTGTGCGTGTATGCACATTTGGCCCTCTGGTATAGCCTGTAATGCACCTGTGTCCTAGTTAAGCCTGAGATTGGAGCAGTTACAGGAGTTTTTATTGATCACATTCAGTTTGGCATAAAGGCTTTTACACTGCTGTCAGTTACCTTTATGGCCAAACGTTACTGGCTAGAAAGCCTTGCAGACTTCAAAAGATTCAGTGTTTGTGTTTGTTTTTAAGTAACTGAACTCGGTCTTCCTTAGCACACTGCCATCTCAGTCTTTTCCACTGTTTTTATCACTTTTCTGTGAACATGAGGCCCAGAGGGTAAAAAAAAACCTAAAACATGTCAAAGAAGCACCTGCTGCTTTGGTCAAAGACAAGGCCAGATCTCTTTTCAAGGGGTTTATTAGACAAGGGGGTACACACTAGCAGTTAAACAAGAGTTGAGTATAGAGTCTGTCAACTAACTGCATTGCTGTCAAGATGAGAGGGCTTGCAGTCAGCAGCTTGCTTTGAGCTCAGCCAGCATGGTCAGAGGAAATGCGGAAAGTAAGTTTACTTCGGAGTTGGTCCCTTATTAGCTATCAAACCTGGAGTATAGATGAGGAAGAGCATAGGAGATGGAAGGAAGTGAGAAGAGATGACAAATTAACAAGGATTTTCTGCATAGTTGTGTTGACAGTTTTAATTAGGTGTGGGTTGTTTTCAGTCCATCTGTAAGTGTAGGCTGGAACAAGAAATATTCCTCTCATAAAAAGAAATAGTAAAATGCTAATAAGACATCTTCATAATGCTATAAAGGTAAGAAGAAAATATCTTTTCCCAAGCTACATTTGAAGCTTTGCTTAAAATCACATTTTGAAATATTTTCTGCTGTGGTCTGTGGGTTCTTTCAGCCAAAAGGTCGACGTTGTAGTTAGAGCAAATGTAGGTAACATTAATGTGTCTGGTATATGAGTTCAATAAAAAGGGCTCCTAACTTCACCACAAATATGTCCCTTACGTCAGATATGGTGTTGGTTTTTAGCCTTTGAAGGCAGTGATATACTACATCAGAGAACCCTTTGAGACAGATTACCTACAAGCCAGTCCTAATATGGTTAGAGAAACACTATGGGGGGACGGAGGGGTTGGTGGCGCTGACAAATAAGTCATTGTACTGCAGGTCAGTGACATAATCTGCGGGCTTTGGTTGACTCAGCCTCACAGAGGTTGCCATTCCTGAGTGCCCACTCAGGGCCAGGCCTCCATTCTCTCATCCTCTCCACAGCTGCTTCTCATACTTTAGTTTGCATCTTCCTCTGACTGACAGTTGCCATCCCTGCCTTAAATGATCTGAAGGGTCTTGGTAATTAATTTACAGTGAAATAACTAAGCAAAAGGCTGTTCAGAGTCTTTGTATGTGGTACAACTCCCCTAATACTTGTTTTTATTGAGTGATGCAGTTTGGGAAAGATTAGCTTATGGCTGCAGGTAAAATTGAAAAAGAATCAAAAAATATTGTTACTTTCTGGTATTTATGTACCTTTTTTTCCCCCCCAAATTTGCACCTTTACCCTTTGCCACTGAGACATGTTCTGTGTGTTCCTTATCCATAGTTTTTATGTGGCTACAGGGAAGGATTTGTATGTGTTTGTCATGTTATTTTTAAATACTAGAGTTAATAAATTTGCAGACACAATACCCCAATGTCCTGTTTTACCAAGCCGATGAAGTTAGGCATATGCCCCTGCTGTTTTTGGTGTCCTGTTATCATGTCAACAAACACATCCTGTGATGCTAATGTGCATCCTTCTCCTTCTCCCATTGTTGTGTGGGTTGCCAGTCGGTATGCTTGCCTGTATTTTGTGCAGGTGTCTGCTGGTCTTGTGCAAAGATTTTGTTACCCATCAGTCCCTACACAGAGAGCTAAGATTTCAAAGCCTGCAAATGCTTCATGTTCCTGGTGTTGCTTCCCCTTAAGTGTATACTGATGCTGCGTAGGTTGCACACAGGAAACAGCCACATTGCCAAGTAGATAGTATTTCCTGACTAGGTATGGTCAGGTTTGACCAGACATTCTAAACAATGCCTTTTAATCGTTTTCATTTTCACAGTCCACTTCTGAATTTCTTTCAGTTAGTGATGTTGTGCCTCACTAACAGACTGTAGACAAAGTCTGACACCCAAACCTGGAATCCAGCTAAGGCCACGTATTGCTACCTGAGGAGACAAAGAACTCAGCTGAGCAACTCCCCAACACGCGGTCTCAGTTGAGTAACCGACCAGATGGGAGATCCCCAACACACACAGCGCAAGCCGAACTCAGTATTAGTGGCCCTGGCAAATCGACAGTTTCTGTGTGCCTTGCTCGGCAGCCTAAAGCAGGCTTGGCAAAGAAAATCAAGGTCTGTGCTTTGGCCCAGCTAGCCACCGCCCTGCACCCTCCGTCCTCCCTTAGTTGCCTTTTCACCCTTGCCTTGGCTCTCTGTCTAGCTCCCTATCTCTCTGACTGTTGTCCTTCTGGTTAATCTGTGGTCACATAATGAACAGTTGTCACAGCCCAGCTGACATGCCATCTATAAAAGAAGGGAGAGGCATATGATAACAATAACACTGCTGACCACTGCACAGTTGACCATCCTAACACACTCATACACACAAACACACACACACACACACACACACACACACACACACACACACACACACACACACACACACACACACACACGCACACAGTACAGCTGCTGCCCCCCTCTGAGGCCCTGTCTGCAGCTTTTATTCCTGCAGTCTGCTGTCTCTTTTTGACATAGGTAAAAGGAGTGGCTGTCAGGGGGGCAGCAGACTACCTCAATTCCTGAAAGTTACGCTGACTCATGGCTTAAAAATGCTGTGATGCCAAAAAAGTGATTGCTAGTGTTCATGGTCATTGTTCTGCATTTTTTCCTTGAAAACCATCGAACTTCAAAAAAAGGATTTTCAAGGAATAAAAACATGGACGCCCGCACAAAGGCTTACAAAAACAAAGTAAAACAACCTTTGAATAGAGACATTAGATGCTCTGTCAACTGATGACATTGCAGCTCTAATATAATTTAACAGACTACATGTCATTTTTCACTGAAAGAAGTACTCTAGTAAATAAGTATTGCACTTTCATAGAGTTGGGGTCTTGCGGGAGTAAGAAAAAATGGTAGAAATGTGTCAAACATAGACCTAGATATCCTGACTGTTATTTCCTAGTATGAGCCAAATCCTTTATTGCATCCTATATTTCACATAAAGCAACTCAAAAGCACCCTTTGTTAGGCCTTTCATGCAAAAAAACACTCAGATCTTTCAAATGCCCCACCTCCAATTTGTAGCACAAATGTTCAGTGGAAAATTCAAAGTCCCAAATCCCAAGCTGAGATGACTTTGATGTTATATTGTAGGGTTACTTTTTTAGACTTGGTAAGCTCATCCGGAGTTGGATAAGACACTATACCACTGTCTTCACAACAGTGGCGCTCCTTGTGGTGAGTTAACTGACTTTGATGTGTAAAATCAGTGGAGTGCCCATTAAAAAAGACATTTTTTCATGTCAGCCAGGGTGAAGTTTGTATGGTCTCATAATGTTCAACAAAAATAATCTGTTTTAGGTACAAAAATCAAAATTGACAATAAAAATACTATATTTGTCCACAAGTATTTCAGTCTGTAAAGTATTCAAACTTCCTAATATGTATGTTTTTTGTCACTTCTCTCTCAATTAATTTATAAGCCCAGTCTACCACCTTTCAGTCTGAATGAAAGAAAGAAATGCAGAGTGATTTGAGTTTCATGCCCACTACACAGTGTAACACCACAGTTTAGTTCAGTAGTTTCCCTAACTGCTATGTTGTGGAGGTTGATCAGATAGGGAAGCTAGTAAACAGGATATTGCCTGATAAATCTTTATTAGAAGGGTTCTATCCTACTAACACCAGTCTTGATCTCCAGCTCCATTTAGGTGTTTTGTGCTTTGTGGCGACAGGTCATCCCTGGAGTGTGAATATACAAGTGCTTAATGAAAGTGCTCACTCAATGGCATTAAAGTGGACTTAGCCTAATCCATGACCTGGTTGATGGATCCTTTCAGTTGCCTTACATAAGGTTTGGCACACACGTGGAGGACGAGAAGGGAGTCTGTGGGCTGAAGCGTAGGCTCAGTCATGATGAAGAGAAACTGGTACACAGACCAAGCACCATAGTGAATGTATGAGGATGTGTTATGGCAGAAAAGAGAGGAAATGAAATGAATGAGGTTAAGGCGCAGTCAAGTGAGTGACTTGAGTGAATAAAAAGTTTAAGTTTCAATGGCAGTGTTAGGGTAAACTCATCTACACAAAATTTGAATTCCCCTGCTGCATTTGCATCCTTTCTCACTATTGAAAGGTCTTTGATCTCATGTTAGCTCTCTCTCTAGCTGCATGGCTTGTTTTTTTTCCTTGTCTACCTGGTACCTGCACTCCATTTTTAGTCAGGTATTAATACTTGAGATTACATTCCTTTATGGTGACTTTTTCCATTGCATATCAGGCAGGTAGCATTTCCATTGAACTCCACAAAAAAAAAAAAAATTGTGATGTCCATTTTTCTTTAAACTGTCTGTTAACATCCACTTTCCTTTTTCATTTGAAAAGAGACATCTTTGTTATTCTTATTCAAACAACAACGAAAGCCTTGAAACCTGCTCTCTCTTTAGAGCAGGCACCATTAACCTCTGCCATTACCAGATTATATTTTTGGCATCAGGTGCGGGCCCAAAGGAGAGGAAATGGGGGCCGTAATTGGCCTGCTGTTTGGCAGTTTGAGAATCCTGATGTAGGGTGTACAGTTTTTGCTGGATATCAAAGCATGTTAGCATTTCAATGTTGTAAAAAGGCTAACTTGTTATTCCTAGCTACAACTGACGTCTGATTTCACTATTGCTTAATCTGTCGGTCATTTCATTGATTATTATTTTTCTCAGAAAATAGCTAAAATAATATATACAGTATCATATAGGTTAACAGGTTACAGTATAGTTTGGGTGATAATAGTGTATGATAATATTCGCAATTTTTTGTTTGACGCATTACAGTCTGATACTGAAATCCTGATACTCACATTCTACTTGTGAAAGAGTGGAATTTTAGGCTGGACCATATAAAATGATTGTTTTGTGGCGGTTCTGAGGAAAGTTGAAAGATTAGTGAGCCTTGGGAGTGTATTAACTTCACCATTATCTTGATGGTGGCATGTCAACTCCCACGCGATTCATTCAGCGAGAGTTTTGCCAGAGCTCATCATTCATTACACTTTAAACTATACAGGTAAAAATAGGTACCTGGTAAAATAGGTAAAATAGGCCACGTACTTCACTGCTACACCGGCTTTTGGAACAAGGTGTGGGGAAACACCACCATCTACTGCCTGAGATCATAATCCCACAACATAACCAGGAACTGTGTTAATTTGTCATTAATCACTGATTGCATCAGTTATCAACAATAGTTATTGTGAGCATTTGAGTCCTCCAAGCCTTCTTTTTGAGATGGCTAAATCATGTATTAAATCAAAGTATATGTGTTGAATTGTGAAATTCTCAGTCAACTGGTGCTTTAAATGTGTATCGAAATCCACCCTTCAGGCTGAGGGATTTAGACCGTAATGCCTACCAGTATTGTATTGGCAGGTGGTGATGTTATTCTGTCTCTTAGTTTTAAAGTAAACATTTATATCTCAATTGACAGAGCATGTTTGTGCCATAATAAAGAAAGTTTCATAAGCTTGTGGCTCATCTGCTAGACTTGGCTTGACTTCCACCGAAAGTGATAAAAAGAACAACATCGTCTGCTTTTGTTTAAGTAACCTCCCACAACTGTAGAATTATGGCTTGAGAGAGATTTGGTAAACAGGTCTTATGAAACCAAAATATAGTCTTACTGCAGCTTATCGTCTAATTCCTCTGAACACATTTTCTGTCACAAACCAGACCTCCAACTAACGCTAAGACTTATTTTTCAATAGGATACACTTTGCCATAGCTGTCCTGGAGTTGTAGTGTGAGAGCAGGTAGTCTGGAAAAACAGAAATAAGTTTGTTAGTGAAGTGATTGCATGAAGTGGTGAGTAGTCATGACTAATGATTTTTGTTCTGTGTATTATAGTATATATCTCTGTAAATCCTCCCTTCTTAGGGCTACTTCTACTTAAATACCACTTTCATGTTACAGAATTTTTAGGTATAGATTTAGGAGACAGTTACTTTTTTTTTAATTTGGTCTCCTCACTCTCTCTCTCTCTCTCTCTTTCTGCAGGAGCAGATCCACGTGCCTGTATACCACCCAACACCCAGCCAAGCCCGACTGGCTACTCAGCTGACAGAGGAGGAGCAGGTTCGCATCGCCCAGCGTATTGGCCTCATCCAACACCTTCCCAAGGGCATGTATGACCTGGGGCGGGATGGCTCTGAGAAGAAGATCAGAGAGTGAGTAGAAACCCATGGTGGTCAGTCAGATTCAGCAGCGGAAGTTATCTTCTTTTTTTCTGTTTTCTTTTTTGATTTAAGAGCATCAGGTCTGGTCAAAATTTCTGTTGCTTTAAATAGTTAAGTGAGTAGAGGATGAACTGATAATCACAGGCATAAAGTTAAAGTTAAAGGTGAAACCTTTTTAACATTTTAAGGTTTAGTTTAAGATTAGTGAATTATTTTTGTTTAGTAAAATTTTAGGGAGAGAATAGGAAAGGAGCACCGTACACATTTTTGAGATTTTAGCTCTCAGATTGCTTTGCATAATGTCTCAGGCCTTAATTAGCTTGTAATGACTACAGTTTGCTCACAGTCATTGTCAGGCAAGGCCAAGTGAGGCAAATTTCAAAGCTCTATAAATACTCCTCAAATCCTGTCCCAACAATTAGCAGCTGTGGGTTCCTCTAAGCAGCTTCCTCGTTCTCTGAAAATTAACATAGTTGTTGCCCACAAAGCATGACAGCTATAAAAAGATAGCAAAGCGTTTTCAGGTAGATGTTTCCTCAGTTCATAATGTAATACAGAAATGGCAGTTAAAAGGAACAGTAGCAGTCAAGACCAACAAAACTTACTGAGAGAACTGCTTGTAGGATTGCTAGAAAGGCAAATGAAAACCCCATTTGACTACCTTCAGTATTACCTTCAGTTAGATTTAGCAGACTCTGGAGTGGTGGTGCCTGTTTCTACTGTGCAGCGACACCTGCACAGATATGACCTTCATGAAATTAGTAATCATAAGAAACTTCTGGACTGGACCCTCACCACAAAGTTCAGGGAAACATCCAATCAACTCTAATGCATTTTGGAAACAAGTCCTGTGGACTGATTAAGATAAAATTGAGCTTCTTGGCTGCAGCGAGCAACTGTATGATTGGAAAAGAAAGGGTGCAATTTCATAAAAAGAACAACTCTCCAAGGGTTCAGCACGGGCTGGATCGATCATGCTGTGGGCTTGTGTTGCAGCCAGTGGCACGGGAACATTTCAGTGGTAGAGGGAAGAACGGATTCAATTATATACCAGCAAATTCTGGGAGGAATATCATCAAACTGTCCAAAAAAAAATGAAAATGAAAAGGAAAGAGGAAGGCTGCTACAACAGGGTAATGATCCTAAAAACACCTCAAAATCCACAATGGACAACCTCAGCAAGTACAAGATTAAGGGCTTGCCATGGCCCTCACAATCTCCTGACCTTAACATCGTAGAAAATCTGTGGGTAGAGCAACCCAAAGGAGAATTGGCAAAAATCCAGCAACCAGAACTGAAAGACATTTAGATGCTAAAAAAAGGCATTTCCAAGCTGTGATACTTGCCAGAGAGGGTGTTACTAAGTACTGACTGTGTGAACTGCTCTAGTTTTATTTTAGGCCCCTCTCCTTTTTTTGTTGTTTTGAAACTAAAAGATGGAAATTTAAAAAAAAAGTTATCTTGCTTAAAATATTAAAGAAATGTGTCATCTTTAACTTTATGCCTTTTGGAAATGCCCAAACCTTTTCATGCCTTTATTCTGCTTCACAACAGCAATCTTTATTTATCAGGGATTTTGTGGGTCTGTAAAATGCTTAGTTAGCATTATTAAATTCACTGTCTGAAAACGAATCCACAAAGTAATCTTCGATGTAAGTTTCTGAAACAGTGTCATCATCTATAATATATAATACACAGACATGATGTGCTGTTTTTGGTTTTTGCAGAAGCTCTCGTTATATTTTAAATTGAATAATGCACTGCAATTAAGTCTATGTAGTATCAAGAGGAATATCAGAAGTACAAAATAATACTTGTACTTTTTATTACACTTTTATTCTATATTTTTGTGTTGTTCATATCCAATCCTTATAGAAGTATAGTGCTAAGTTAATGGGAAATAGTAAGTATCTGTGTTTCTGTGTTCTCCTGTGCAGGTGCGTCATCTGTATGATGGACTTTGTGTACGGAGACCCCATCCGGTTCCTGCCCTGCATGCACATCTATCACATGGACTGTATAGATGACTGGCTGATGAGATCCTTCACTTGTCCCTCCTGCATGGAGCCTGTGGACGCTGCACTGCTTTCCTCCTACGAGACCAACTGACACACACACACGGCGTGCGCACACACACATCCACATGCCCACAGACACCTCTGGACCAGACTGGACACACATACAGTATTCACACTGTATCCTGGATTAGTAAGGTGGTGATCTCAAAGCAGTGATTATGTAAAAGATTATTGT